>OY288273.1:24487173-25158956 GCA_958450335.1 Hibiscus tridactylites | reverse complement strand
CCCTAATGACCCAAGTTTGATTCCCCTTGGGGCTAATTTTCACTATTTCATTTTTCTTACTCCAATTGGTGGTGACACGTGTCACCACCTGATTGGGGAAGGAAAATAAATTAAATAAATATAATAAAAATAGATAAATCTCTCAAATAAGGTGGTGACACGTGTCACCACCTAATTGAATAATTAATTTATTTTATTAGATTAAAATTAGGACTAAATTAAATGATTGTATAAATAAAGGGGACTAAATGTGTAATTGTACCAATTATTTTAACAGTCTCGTTAACTTTTTCGTATTTTTAACGACAGGTGGCTACATTAGAACCAATTAAATAGTTATGTGGTATATTTAACACAATTGAAAATATAGTGGTCAAATCGACACCAACCCCATAGTTCGGTGGTCATTAGTATAATTTACCCTATAAAAAATTAGTTAATGGGCTCACTCTAATTGATACTTTTTAAAACAAAAGATGAAGATTATACGAGAGTACATCAAACACTAAGATTCTCAAATTTTCTCCTAATTTATTTCTTCACCAAATTGTTCACACTATAAACCATTTTAGACTGAATCAAACAAAATTTGAGCCACAAACTCTGATATAAATAATAATTATCTCATCCCTTAAAAACAAAAACACAAGTTCAATAAGTGTACATTTGAAGGTGCATTTGCTAGGAATGCAATACTACTCACCTTACAAGTATGGTAGAATCCAACTCTCAAGCATTATACATTTCAAAACTTTTTATTATTTTAAAAAATCTATATAAGGGTTCATTTTTCTTGTTTTTCTCTTATATTTTCCCACATCATTCATTTCTTTATAATAATATTATTCTTGGATCCTCCGTCTCCCTCTGCTCCAATTTCTACTTTTTTTCCATTTTTGGATTTAAATTTATCTAATTTGAAATCCCACCATCCAAGATACAAACGTTTTGGTTTTTTAATAAGATTTTCATGAGTGCCATCATGTTGTTTTTGGTTTATTGGTGTGGAATTTTGTTCCTTGGGTTGGGAGAGGGGTGGGGATTTCAAGCACCCTAATTGCTTTCAACAAAAACCTTTTGATTTCCTTCCTTAACTAAATGGTTGAGATGTAATTCATGTTGAATTCGGAGGAAGAATCCATTTCATGATTGGGTGATTCACGTTGAATTTGGAGGAAGAATCCATCATTGTTTTCATTATTTGATTTCTTATAGGTTTTCACAATGGCGTTCATTATTTTTTGTTCTCGACTTACATAAAGATGTGAACAAGCTCGTCTTACGTCGTTTGCGGCCATCAGAGAGGTTGTTCTCTTCTCGGCCATGAGTAAGTTCTCTGCAGTTATTGTTTATGAGTGTATTAAATTTAAAAAAAATAATTAGCAATTTCACTATAAGTTGATTTAGCGGAATGAAGTATTAGTTTTTTAAGTATGATTACGAGTTTAAATTATGATATTGTGAATGAAGCAATTGAGTTGAGACTTGATGGGTCCTTATAAGAATGACAAATTTCTATGATTTTGATGAATCTATATCTGGTTGGGTTCAATTTTTTTTTTCAATCGAAGATAAGAATAGAATTTTTGTTAAAATTTTGAGTCTGACGAGTTTAGTTGAATTTTTGTTAAAATTTCAAGATCGGGTTGAGGTCAGGTTATGTTTCTACAATGTTGGCTTAGAATTAGGTTATGCTTTTGCTATGTGGGTTTGGAATCGGGTTATGCTTCTACTATCGGGTTTAAATTGGGTTACATTATTTGAAATCGGAGTTGGGTCAAGGATGGATTGAAATTTTCATATTTTAGGTTGGGCGCCTAAAAACTCAACTACCCCATTGTTATCTCTGGTCGCTTCTATATAATATATTTATGCGGTACTCAATTTGAATGAACAAACTAATGAGTTAAGTACCGAAAATTATCTAAAAAAATTAAATTAGTGATCTACTTCGACGAAACTTTCTCATGTAAAAATTAATTAGTTAATTATATAATTCCTGGAATATATCTTTTTGAGACCAAAGAAAAATATTTTGTAAATATATGAACAGGACATAACAATATAACATATTAAATAGAAATATATGGACTATATATATATTTATCTTTTGAAATATATCAAATAAAAATATTTTAAAACTAAATTCTAGTAATTTGTGTGTCATTAATCATATATGGTTGTCTTATTGGTAGGATCAAAACTAGGAAGTCACTGAATTCCTTTTGATTTGTCAAAGATCAACATAGAGCAAACCTGTTTGATATTCACATTTAAGCATCACCGAAGACACACCGGCAGCTCTGCCGCCAGCTATGGCACCGAAAAAGAGTGTCGTACTGCCACCGCCGCCGCCAAAACCACCGTCAATCGGTGCCGGAAAAATGTTTAGCCGAAAGCAATCCATTGGTAAATTGAAGAAATCAAGCATAATGAGTAGTCTTTTTAGAGATTTAAAAGCAATGTTGGAAGGGTCAAGGTTGCAAATTAAGATAACTGGCCGAACCAAGAAGCAACTTGGGGGTTCAACAGGAGGAAAAGAAGGATTGGCTGCTTCTTTACAAGAACTAGCAAGAAGGTTCCATTTCTTCCTTCTTTTTCTTTAGGCTTATATGATAAATAAGTACTTAAAATATATCAACGTTTGCATTTAGGTACCTAAAGTATTTATTAGTCAAAATAAGTACTTAAATTATATTTTTGGTCAAAATAGACACTTAAAGTATTTTCGTGAGTACCTAAATGAAAAGTTGATATAATTTAAGTACCTAAATTATACTTATCTGTTATATAAACCTTCTTTATAAAATCACAAACTAAATATAATTATTGGAGGTCTCAGATCACCATTCTTCAAACAAATTGAAGAAGATGTTGAGAATCATGGCAAGAGTATATTGGAATTAAAAGCAGCCATTAACTCTTTTCAAACAAAGGACATGGGTGAGCTCATTAAGTTCCAACAAGATATGGAAGTCATTCTTGAAGTTCTAACAGATGAAAGTCAGGTCAGTATGTATATCGATGGACCGATGATATATAATTTAACCTTCGAGTTCGATATCATTATTTAATTCATTGACAATATAGAACTATACTCGTTCAATGCATGGATCATTTCGTCATTCTTGTTGAGAGATTTTCTCGTTCTTTTGAAAGAAGCCTTTGAAGTATTTTTGGTTAGATAATCGGTCAGAATCTCCAACAATGATTCATATTGTATTTTTGGGATGTCTATATGCGATTTTAGCTCCAACAATGAAAACCATTTTCTAAAAGTAAAAATAGAAAATAATTTTTTTTTATATTTTTTTGAAACCAAACGCACCCTTAATTTTTCTGCGAGTACTCTACAATACCTGTGACTCTCCTTGACCCTCTAAATAATGTGAACTACCAACAAAACAATTATCGGACAAAATCTTAGGACTAAAACTGCACATGAACATCACGATAACATACTAACCATTGTTTGGGATTCTAATCGAATGTCCGACAGACGATTTTTGTGAAAAACTTTAATAAAAACTCAACAATTCTTCATAGTTGAACTTGTTTAATCATCATGATTGTTAATGCTTTAAGGTGTAGGTGCTTGCAAAGTTTGAGGACTTCCCTATCAAGAAAATGGAAACAATAAGGGCAGCTGCCGCATTGTTCTCTAAATCAAACTCCATAGTTTCTAAATTAAAGAATTGGGAAGTGAAGTCACCTGCTTCACAACTGTTGATCAAATTCGATCGCTATTTCTCCAAGGTAACTTTCGGATTATGTTGTTCCCATTTTTCATTTTTAAAGTAATTTTGTTAAATGTTTTGTATGACTCTCCAAATACATAAATATTAAACACGTTTTGGGTGAAGGTTAAAGTAGAATTGGATGCAATTGAAAGGATAAAAGATGAGGAATCCAAGAACTACAAGAGGCATGGGATTGACTTCGACTTCAATATCTTTGTTACTATCAAAGAGCTGATGGTGGATGTTTCTTCCAACTGCATGGAGCTTGCACTCAAGGTTAACCATTTCTTTTGTTCTTTTATTTGAATTAATCATTTTTATTTGTATTCAACACATATCTAGACATAATCATAGGTTACAATTATACGAGAGATGAAAAAATTCATAAAAATAAAGTATATTCTCATATAACACATATCAACTTTACTTGATTAAAAAAAATATCTCAAAAAATTTATTGTTACATACTAAATAGATAACCTTATCCTCGAGCAGGTCTATTTATAAATTATACACATCTCAAACCCATTCAATTAGATTGAAACCTCAAACTATGTTCCATACAGGGATAAACCTACATAGTGGGTGCGAGGGTCACTGGTAGTTTTGAAACTATTGCAATTAAGCCTTTGTTTCTCTCAAAATTATTAGGGTTAATATTTTTTAGGACCTTGTAAGTTAAAATTAATGAAATTAAGCCTTGACTCCTCATTTTTATGGTTTAATTATTTTTTAAGACCATGTTCATTTCAAAGTTAATTAATTTACCCCTTCATAGTTCAATTCTAGATTCGTTCTTGATTCCATAACATTTTTTTTTCTTGCAGGAATGGAGAGAAGCAAAAGGTGCAGCATGCAAGGCTGATGCACAAAAGAAAGTGAGTAAGAACTTGCTGTGGAGAGCTTTCCAATTGGCATTTAGGGTTTACTCATTTGCTGGTGGCAACGATGATCGTGCTGACAAGTTAGCCAAAGAATTGGCTAATGAAATTTTGAGTGATTCTTAACCTCACACCCCTCTACCCACAAACAAATAGCCCAATCTCCAATTTTTTTTTTCATTTTTTCTTCAAATTATTTGTTAGTTTCAATTAGCTAAAAATAATTTGTACAATCATTTTCACATGGATGCAATGGTCACATTGGCCATTTTCCAGTGAATGTTATCTTAAAAAGATATGGTTTCAGCATATGAAATGTAACTATATGATCCATAAAACTAGAAGTTAGATATCAAAAAGATAAATTTGAAATATTATACGAGTTGTAATTAAATATGTAATGTCACATAATAGGTACACATATAAAATTTTAATTCTGATTAAAGACGATGGTAGGACAAATGGGATATAAGAGGATCATTCAATGTTTAGAAGTAAGAATGATTTTTTTTAAGGTAGGGATTGTAACTAGACCGGTGAATTTTTGACCGCTTTGATCCCGCTACGAAATTTAAAGGTTTTAATCCGATTTTGACTCATATTGAGTTTTATATATTTTATATTTGACCCGACTTGACATAATAAAAGTATAATTCAATCTTAAAATTTATAAAAATAATATTAAATTTATCTTGACCCCGAAAAAATTAATAAAATTATTAAATATAATATATAAAAAATATAATAAACATATATAAATATATCAGGGAGGTGCGGGAAGTTTCTATCCTAAACCCGAACTCGACCTGCCCCGATTTAATTTTTTTTCTTCAAAACATGTCTCCAACCTGAAATTCAAGAAGAAAAAGTCTAAACGAGGCACATCAGGTCAAGTCAGGTTCAAATAATTTTGTCATGCAATGTCATTTATATCCTACATTACTTTTTTATCTTTACAAATATATATAAATATATATATATATATATTATATTTTATTTTCTGGGGCAAAGACCTACACACATGCATGTCATTATTATTTTGCCTCATGTTTGTGTGTGATATGGGGCTTATTTTGGCACTTTCATTTTAAAACTATTTAAATTTTTTAACGTTGTGTATTTTTATAAGATTGAGAAGTCCCAAGTCTCATTTTACACATTGAACATATGCATCTTTTCTTCTTTCTTATTCTTGGAGTATTCTAAACATTTTCCCCTTCTACTGGTAAAGAGCAACGCGAGTGTATTCCACCTCCCTTATTAGAGTATACGAATTTGATATTGTTTCTCACCTCCTTTAAAGTGTATTAATTTGAAAGTTCGGTGTTAATCTTTAACGACACCGTTCATCTTTACTTGTACCCAATAAGTGGTCCCAATAAAAAAACGGATGATATTTATTTTAGGACACTTAAATTCGAATCGCTTTGTCTGCAAGGTGCAGGGTCGCTCCTGGATTTTTGGTGGCCCAGGGCGAATATAAAACATAGGCCCCAAATTAGAAATTTAAATTGTGATTGTCGTCGTATTTACAATCATGTTAGGTTTTATTGTGGTTGCGGGCATTATAGATGCTATTTCGGCCACTACCAGTATCGTGATTGTGAAATCTCTCAATAATATATGTTATTGTGGACATAAAAATTGCAAGTAACGCGGTTTTAGATGGTGTCGCTACCATGGGCGGATGTAGCATATAAATTGGGGGTGCAATTGACTCTACTTGATTTGTTGGTGCATAAGACTTTTAAGGAGGTAATATAGATTTTTCATATGAAATATTAGATTTAACCCCACTTAATTTGTTGGGAGTATGCGGTTAACAATGCTTATTCTAGTGGTATAGAAATCCTCAATACATCATACTTCACTCATGACTTCACTATAAGAAAATTCTAGCTCCGCCACTACCACTATTGTCATGTAACAGTCGTTGTTGCGGTTGCATACTATTATTTAAATCTATGTCCCTAATAGCAAGTGATGAAAAAATTAATAATTTTAAGAGTAGGTCCATAATAACAAGTATTAAAAAATTGGGCCCCTAATAACAATAATTGAAAAAAAATAAAATTTAAGAGTATGCCCAAAATAACAAATATTAAAAAAAACAAGCCCCTAATAACAACTATTAGAAAAAGTTGAATTTTAAGAATAAACCCCTAATAATAAATATTGGAAAAAAATTAAATTTCTATTAACAAATATTGAAAAAATTAGGCCCCTAATAACAAGTATTAAAAAATTAAACTATTAAAAACAAATACAATTCGAATAAAATTATAAACATGTAACTTGCTTAAGCTGTGGGCCCTGGGCGGGCGCCCTTTTTGCCCCTGCCCAGGGCCGGGCCTGGCAAGGTGTGTATGCATTGTCAAAGGATTAAAAATATGTATAAACATATATTATCCTATAATCATCTTAGACTATTCAAAACAAATTAAGTATCAAGTAACTAATTGAATAAAAAACTTAGATACCAAATCAAATTTATGCATCTAAATTTATACTATTATACGAAAAAAATCCCCTCACAAGTTAACCTTTTGAGTTTTGACACATGGCATGTTAACTGAAATGTGATTAACTTTTCATTTTTATGGATTATATTTTATTTTTAAAGGTTTCATTTTATAAAATTTAGCCCACATGACAATTCATAAATTAAAAGGTATTAATTTCATTTTTAAAAAGAAAATGAGTAGGCATTTTCTTAATTCATCAAAAGGTAAAAACAATTTAGTTCGTCCAAACATTTGATCATAATTCAATTCATGTGGATAGCAATTATTTAATCAAGAACTAACGGTGTCATCCTCTTAAATAAACAATGAGAAAAATTAGAAATTGGAAAAAGAAAAGGTAGCGGCTAAATTCATCCGTTCTAGTGTGGAAATGACTATACTTGATATTTTATAGTTTAAATAATAAACAATAGACGTATTATACATCCCGACCTTAGCTCAGTTGGTAGAGCGGAGGACTGTAGTTGGTCAAAGCCTTCAGCTAATACTTAGGTCGCTGGTTCGAATCCGGCAGGTCGGACATTTTTTTCTTCTCAATCTTTGCTTTTTGCTTTTTGAATTTACCTATGATATATTTGTTCAATTGTTCTCCCTAATCAAAAGAGGAAGAAGATTTCGTTAGGCAAAGAATTCTTTTTCTTTCATTAGCAAAGCGATACCGCCAAATCCAACTGCTAATAACACCCAGTTCAAGCAATCGTTTCGTTTTATCACTCAGTTGCTTAAATCCACGAATAATCAAAAGAAATGGTAAGAACTCCGAATTGTTCCTTTTCTCTACTTAAATCTGTTTGGTTGCCTAGAAAGTAACTACAAAAAAGTAAACAAATATTGATATTTACGCTATAGATCAGTTCTAGATCAATTGCTTTACGTTTGTCTTTTCTTATTGAGGAAAAAAATACTATCAGTTTCTCTTTTCCCCCTTTGTTATCCTTTCATTTTTTTAATTAGTTTTGGACCCTATTGCTTGATTTCTCACTTGTTTCTGCTTTTTTTAAAACAAAATTAGTGATTCTTTAATAGATTCTTTATTTCATCGCAAAAGCTTAATGCATTCTTCAGTAATTCCTCGTTGATTTAAACTGAAAATTTTAGGCAAATCCACTGAAGCTGTATTTGACGTGCGTAAGGAACACTCTTGAGGCTGCTATGTGTCTCCAGGTATGCAAATGAAGTTTATAAGTTTATTGTAAAGTAATTGCTAGAGAGTATGGATAGAGAAACTGTAATGCCTGAAATTTATGTTCTGAAGTTTTATGAATAGATTTTGTATTGTACTATTTGTGGTTGCTAGAATGACTTGCAAAAGGAGGTTTAGCCACCAGCCTCTGTTTGACATAATGCTCATAGATTAAAAGCTGAGGATTTAAAGTAGTAAGATGGGAATGGTTAGAAAATAGAAATGTATATGGGGAGTTCTTTTGATTCCCAATTATTAGGTCTTTGAAGTCCTTTTGAGTGTGGATAATGAATAGAGGAGGCTTTTCCTCCAATTTTCAGTGCATGTATGCAATTTCTACATCATCACAAAATTTAAAGCAATTCCAACCTATATTTTTCATTTAAAATTTTTTAAGATCTTTTTGTTGTTATGGTGCTTTTGGATAATCCTTTTGTGCCTACTCATATACTATATTTGTACTCTAGTTATGAGGTGTATTTAATCTTTACAGGCTGGTGTTCCTTTGAACAACCATATGCATAATGGAAGATGTATTTCATTTAAACATGTTGTTTGGCAAAGACTTTCTTTTGATTTTTTTTGGTTACGTGATATGTGTGCTCGTTCGATCTTGCTCTCCTATTTACATGTTGGTTGCAGAATTTTCCTTGTCAAGAAGTTGAGAGGCATAACAAGCCAGAAGTTGAACTAAAGTATGCATATTGATTTCACTTTCATCTTTAATTTCTTATTCAAGAATTTGAATTTTTTTGAATGGATAAATTTATATCAATAAGAAATGCTAACAGACGTTGCTACTTATCATATGCTGATCATAGACCAATCTTAACTGATTTGCTGTTTAGTTATGCTCTTACATTTAATTGGAAAGTTCTTCCTCAAATTGACAAGGTCTTGTTTAGATTTTCCCCCTTCTTCCTAAATAGTACTAATGCCATGGTGTCGGAGCTCCAGTTAATTTTGCTTCATTAAAGTTAAATAAGTTATTTGGTCCTTTCAGTATGATTTTCTGTTTCTGAGATGCAGGCATCGTTTCAGTCTCTGAAGCCATTCGTTTATGCAAGCCTTTTATCATGTTGTCTTGTTCATGCAATTTTCCTATCCCATCTTTTTTATTTAGATTGCCGTGCTCCCTCCCCTCCCCTAGACATTGGCCTAATCTGAAAATTCTAGTTTCTTCTTTTCTGCAACAAGATTTTCAGTGAGGAGCTACATGGGCCTTTCTCTAGAAAGTTAATAGTTACCATATTTTAAGCATTTGAAGCTTTTGTCTGCTTGTTCATGCATTTTTAGTAGTAATTCATATGAAACTATCTTCATTTTTATGGCAGTGTAATGAATAATACCTCTAAAGAAATTCAGTGACAAACTTTATTTGATTGTAATATTTGTTGTATATTGACCAACGATCAAAGTGGAAGTCTTACCTCTCTAATCTAACTGTGGACTAAACTTTTAACGTTTTCCTTCTCATATTTTGCAGGACAAGCCCAGAACTTCTGCTAAATCCTGTAAGAACCATCTTCTTGACTTATGAGACGTAGGCAGATTATTCATTATTTCCTTTTTAGCTTAATTTATCACACACACACACACACACACCGAAGAATGACCAAATTGAAAATTATACCTTACTGATTTTTCATTTTAATTCGTTGCTCATCTTTAGTCCAGTTTACCCTCTTTTCTACCATTTGCTTTTGCTTTATAACAAATGAACAATTAAAGGAATAACATCTATTAATTCACTATGGATAAGCCTCAAGGGGTTACCTTACTAAATCAAGGGGTATGCTACAAGTCTGCCTCCACACTAGATATTTCCCCATCTCTCAACTATCAATTTCCTACAATGCAATGATGAGGAATAACATCAAGATACATGCATCCAATAGAATTGATTTTAGGTTGCTGGTTATTTGTTCAGTTATCCCCTGTCAAACTTTCTTTTAGGTTGCTGGTTATGGATCTTTTTAATATGCCCATTTGAAATTGCAGGTTTTGATATGTCGAAATGAGGCCGAAAAATGCTTAATAGAAACATCTATCAATTCACTACGGATAAGCCTCAAGGTGAAAATAAATAATCTTTCCCTGGATTTTCTTTTGCCTGGTAGAGGTAATTGCTGTAAAGATGGTCTGAATGTTTTTCCTGCTTTTACATTAAATAAACAGCATCACATGCATGATGCTGTATTTTATATTTAAAATGATATAGAGTTTTCCAAGATAAACCATTGGGCCCCTTTTTCTTTTCGCCAAATTAATTGGAATAATCTATCTATTCCCCTGGTTTTTCAGTCCACCATTTGTTGAAGGTTTCAGTTGAACTTGGTTCAACTTTTGAAATCTTTTAGTTGTTTTACCAAAGAGAAATTTTCTTCCAGCCTGAGATGAATTATTCGATAGGAAATATCTCCTGGTCTTCATGGGATTACGTTTTCTCTTCCATTTAACTTCATTGGATTTAAGATAAATGATCATTCTCATGGAAGTTTATTCTTAACTAAAATCAAGATAAATTTTGCAATTTGTCTCACATTTTGTTCGTACGTGTGTACTTTCTTTTTCTTGTATAGGTAAAACAGGCTGATGAACTTGAAAATATACTAGCTAAAAAGTTTCTTAGATTTTTGTCAATGAGGGCAGAAGCATTTCAAGTTTTGAGAAGAAAACCAGTGCAGGTATATACATTTTGATCTCATAGTCGGCACTTGATTTGTCTTCTAAATTATGTTGCTTGACAACTTGATGTGATTAAACAACCAACTTGCCTTGAGGAATGATTATGTGTACAACATTTTTGCATACAATCATGACAATCACTATATTTTGCCTCTTGTGGGTAAAGACTTTTATTTCTTTCCTTTTAATACACACTAACCTCTTGATTATTTTAGCATAGGTGTCTCTTTACTTTATAATTTTACTATATATCCGTTACAGCAATGAAATTTGACTACTCATGGCTCTTAAATTTTGATCCCATTCATGAATTGAGGCTACCTTTTGTTTAACTTGATTTCCTTTGCATTATTATTGTTTTGACACTTATTCCGGAAACACTTTACCTTCAATTATAATCAACATTTACTAATTGCGTGAAATAGCGAGCAGAGAAAACAATATCATGATGAATTGTTTTGTTAAGTTGGTAAAGCATGTTCTTGGATCATGACACAGGTTTATTGTGAATGTAAACCAAAAATTTCTTTTGTTTCTTCATAGCTTATAGTGCTAGTGAATTTTCAAGGCGATTTTCATTTTTTTTTCAATTGCTTGCTTCATTGAGCAGGGTTATGACATCAGTTTCCTCATCACAAACTACCACTGTGAAGAGATGCAGAAACAAAAACTCATCGATTTTATCGTGCAATTCATGGAGGTAAATATTTTCTTGACCTTGTCAATTATCTTTTTCTTCCCAATTATAGACTGCGGATCTCTGTTGAACTCTGGCACTTATCTTTGATTTATGGACACTATTTTCCATTCTAAAAAGCTTTCAACTATAATTCCCATCCTTTCTCGAACTGAACTTAAGAACCGAAATTATTCAGTGGTTTCATCATCCTATTGCCATTTATATTATATGTCGCTCTCGCTCAGACTGGATGGAAGAGTCGGATAGCGTTCATGTCAGACATGACTCATGTCTCTATACCTATATCCAAATATACATCAAATACATACACTTCATGAAAAATAAAGAATCAGAGCAAATACATTCCAGCTCCGTGCCCGATTTGCTAAGATGGGTTTTGAATAACTTAAACCTTGGCCTATCACTATCAGAGTTCTATCGTTTGCCTGGTAGATAATGTGTACCATGTTTATGTCATAATTTTTGTTTCTTTGTTTTCAAAATCTCAGGATATCGATAAAGAGATAAGCGAATTGAAAATGTCGGTAAGTACGCGAGGGAGGTTGGTGGCTACGGAGTTTCTAAAGCAGTTTCTTTAACTGATTCAATGTTAATCAGTAGTACCATATCTGAAAGAATCTGGGTTTCATTGCCCACAATTGTGATCCTTTATAGATCAGTAGCCATTGTTAGGTATACTTGATCAAACGAAGACAAATTCTCTTCTTTTTATATGTACTTCTTATGTTCATATATTTTGTGTACTCTGTTAATAGACCTGTGGAATAGCATCTGCCTAAGTTTTTAAGTATAAAATTATATAAATATATGTAAAAAATCAACCAACTATCTGTTGGTTTAGCGTAATGAAATGCTAGATTCTTTATAGATTTTCCTGGATTAGTCGATCAATAGATCGATACATGTGGTTATATAAAAAAACAAATTAAAATGTTAGCGGAATATACATCAAAAAAGAAAACCTAAAATTTATTAATTTGGGGTTATGGTTGGAAATGACTTTTTTTTAGCATATGGTGTTATCCTATGGTTGTATTTATTCATTTTATTAGCTTCTGATAATATATTTATACTTAAATTTGAAAAAAAAAGTATTATTATTTATTTAATTATTGGCATCCAACTCATTGACCGACTAATTCGGATTATTTTGTAAATATTTAATATGTGAACAATTTTTTTAACTCAATTTTCTCCATTCATGAAATTAAGATTTAAATTTCTAACCTAGCGTCTCATCCTGCTAGAGTACTAGGTGAAAAATATTTTTTAAAATTATAATCATGTATTTTTTTTCTGACAATTATAACTTTTTATTCAAAAATATTTATAATAAAAAATTAAAATTAGTATAATTAAAATATATATACATATATAACAAAACCAAAATTTTGACTTTTTATTCAAAAATATTTTTTAAAAATTGTAATCATGTATTTCTTTTCTGACAATTACAACTTTTTATTCAATAATAAAAAATTAAAATTAGTATAATTAAAATATAGGGTAAACTACATAAATGACCACTATACTATTGGAAAAGTCGCGATTTGACCACTTTACTTTTTTTCGAAGCAATTAAACCATCAAACTATTAAATTGGGTGCAATGTGACCACCAGCCGTTAGAGGTTAACGGTAGGGTGACGTGGCAGTTAAAAAATTAAAGGTATAATTACACATTTGGTCCTTACTATTTACACATTCTTTCAATTTAGTCCTAATTTTAAACTAATAAAATAAATTAATTAGGTGGTGACACGTGTCACCACCTATTTAGAGGAGAAAAGCCAAAATAGCCAAACATGCTCTAGCTGGGAATCGAACCCGGGTGAAATGGGAATGAAGACAACAGATAAACCACTGCACCAAGCACATGTTTGTGCTATAAATCACCAATTTAATTGTATGTCTTATTATTTCTTACCATTCAAACTCATCTTCTTCCTCATCACTTTTGTCCTGCTTCTGTCTTTCCATATTTTTTCTTCTTCAGCAGGGTTTATGAATCTAATATCTTAAAATTGAGAAAACACGCCATTTGATCTTGTTTCTTTGCCTAAGCTAAACACCATTTCAGGGTTGCCTAACATTGATTCCACGTTCCCATCTGCCTATACATCCAGTAAGCAAACTCCCTCTATCTTAATTTCTTGGTTGTGGTGTATCGAATATGGAACCACTGAGATTGGTTTCAATAGTCCTCCTCTGATGGACTATGTAAAGCTGCAAATGAGGAACATGCAAGGGATCTGCCAGTTATGAATGGGATCAAAGAAGACATGAAATCGATCGGAGTTATGGACTACGGCGGCCCTGCGTACAAGGAAGGCCTCTCCAATCTTTCCGACCGCCTCAAGTCGTTGCAGGTATAAGTTCAGTGTGTCATGATATAATGGATATTTTGGATGATTGCTTGATCTATTCTAGTGTTATGTTGAGGTGCAGAAACATTGTAAAGAACATTTCGAGGAGGAGGAGAAAGATTTACTGCCATTGGTGGAGGCGGCGGAGCTGAGCGGAGAAGAAGAGATGAGGGTGTTTGAAGAATGCTTTAATGCAATGAGGGCCACTCATTCACATCTGTTTAACTTCTTCCTAGAAGGCCTAATCCCCTCGGAAGCCATGGAATATGTGGATTTGATGATGAAATGCAGTGACAAACAACACAAAGCCTCTTTATTTCAGATTGTTTCCAATGCCAAGTAATTAGTAATACTCCTGATGTTACCTGAAATGGTGTTTAGCTTAGGCAAAGAAACAAGATAAAATGGCGTGTTTTCCCAATTTTAAGATATTAGATTCATACACCCTGCTGAAGAAGAAAAAATATGGAAAGACAGAAGCAGGACAAAAGTGATGGGGAAGAAGATGAGTTTGAATGGTAACAAATAATAAGACATATAATTAAATTGGTCATTTATAGCACAAACATGTGTTTGGTGCAGTGGTTTATCTGTTGTCTTCATTCCCAATTCACCCGGGTTCGATTCCCAGCTAGAGCATGTTTAGGTATTTTGGCTTTTCTCCTCTAAATAGGTGGTGACACGTGTCACCACCTAATTAATTTATTTTATTAGTTTAAAATTAGGACTAAATTGAAAGAGTGTGTAAATAGTAAGGACCAAATGTGTAATTATACTCTTAATTTTTTAACTGCCACGTCACCCTACCGTTAACCTCTAACGGCTGATGGTCACATTGCACCCAATTTAATAGTTTGATGGTTTAATTGCTTCAAAAAAAAGTAAAGTGGTCAAATCGCGACTTTTCCAATAGTATGGTGGTCATTTATGTAGTTTACCCTAAAATATATATACATATATAACAAAACCAAAATTTTGAGGGTGAGATTTGATAATACTTAAGGCGGCCCAAACCCAACCTGGACTACAAAGACCTCACCGGTGTCTGGTCCGCCATCTTCAAAGGAAGTAGGGTTTTGAAGTGTTTCTTTCTCTTTATTTCATATATCTGGCATTTTAACTCTTTCAATCTTCTCTTTTCTACCTATTCACCCATCACTTACTTGCAAATCAATGAAGAATATCAGCTACTAATTTTTCTTTATTGAACCTATGGGTCCTGCATAAGCTTGTTAAACAAACTGGTTGCAAAAAATGCAGAATCTTCGCCACCTGATATCCCGTCTCTCGTCCCCAAAGAAACCCATATCCCTTCAAATCGACCCATTTCGAGCATTGGGTTCACGCGCCTTTTGTTCAAAATCCGATGATCTGGGTTGGAGCACTGCTTCCTCGTGGTCCAGTCGCTTGACCAAGGACCATTTCGATGGAACCATGAGTCCCCAAGCGAGCAGTGGAGTTCCCGAGCAATCTGCACCGGTTTCGGATCTTGAGAATGTACACCATGCGGTGGAACAGTTGAATTCCGAGAACAGGAAGTTGAAGGAGTACGTCGATGGATGGGATCAGCGGTTGCTCGAAACGAGCGTTTTGTTGAAGCAAGTGCTTGAGCCTGGTGCCAGAGGTGCTTATCTTAAGAACTCTGAAAAGGCTGAAATGTACCGCTTGCATAAGGAGAATCCCGAGGTCTATACTGTTGAGAAATTGGCTAAGGATTATAGGATTATGAGACAGAGAGTGGAAGCTATTCTTTGGCTTAAGAAAGATGAGGAGGAAATGGAGAAGAGAAATGCTCTTCCTCTTGATGACTCTGTCGAGCTGCTTCTTGACAGTTGCTCTGAGTAATTTCCTCAGTTCTGTTCTCTCTTTTTTGTTTGTTTTATTGTTTTCCCAGTGTTTGGAATTTTGATTCTTGTTTCGTGTTTGAAGGCATTTGATTGATGAGTTTAAGGTCATAAAAGTGGTTGTTTGATGCATTGAACTGTTGAACCTTTTAGTGCTAGAATTGTGGTCTGCTCAGTTGATAATGATGATATTTAGAATGACAGAAATGCAACAATGGTGCATCCTAGATGATTTTACTTCTGGGTTATCGGTTTTCTTGTTTTGTTATATCTTGTCTAATTTTGATAGGTATCCAGTGTAATCGTGATTCTTTCTTGCTGTTTTGCTCTAAGGTATGTTACTTAGAATCCGGTGTTAGTGTTGGAAATGGATGTATGTCTCCCAGGGTATGTTCAACTATTTTTCAGAGTTTCTCTTTTATTTGGAGGGTTATTTCCATACACATGTCTGGAACTCCGGATGTTCTTCAAGAAAAAATAACGGGGCAGAACAATATACCCGCTGGCTTCATTGTTGTTTGGTCTCTTGGTGATTATTGTTTTTGGCTGTTGAAATTACTCGGTCATATATGTTCATGCTTGATAATTTTGATACGGGGTGAGAATATATTGAACATTTAAAAGGAATGGGAGCTCTTTTGCCTGGTTCCGGTGTAATTTAAATTTTTCGGTAATGTACTCATGTTAACTAATATTCTTGAAATTTTGCAATGTCCTCGTTTTTTTAATCTTCCATCCTGCACTTATGAATGCCAGCGTATTTCCTGCTGCAGACTTTTAAATGCCCATGACCGGGAATTCCATGTAGCATCCCTTCCATACAAACCCGAGTACAAGGTTATGCCCGAGGGTTGGGATGGCACCACCAAGGATCCGGATGAATATCATTATGAGATCTCGAAGAAAGAGGATGATATGCTTTATGAAGAATTTGTTCAGAGGTTTAACTTCAATAAAATGAAGGTATGGTGCTGCTTTACTCCCTCCCTCTCTGCCTTCAAAAAAAGAAACAGATTAGAATTGCGATATAAATTATCATTTGCCATTTTCCGTGTTGGCTTTTGGTTTAAGCCCATCCATCTTTGCCCGAGAGATTGCTTCCTTCCTAGGATATTCCCAACACCATGAGCTGTTTTTTCAATTTTAAGTCTAACCTTATAGGTGATATAAGGATCCATCCGGAGAACCGAACTTATAAGGATGCACAGATAACACGGGCTGGTAGGGCAAAGGATGATGTCCGCATATCTCCTCTATCCATGTTTACTTCACTTGACATACGAAAATTAGACTGTCTCACTGTTACTTCTATTTCATATTCTTCATTAATGCCACTCTTGCCTTGCTTATATATAGATGGCTGGTCAAGTAAAGCGACACAGATATAGCCGGAGGCGCCCCACTGAAGGTTGGAACTTCACAGTGGAGAAAATGGGAGCAAAAGGAAAGCGCGGAGGTGGTGGCGGGTGGAAGTTTGTCAGTTTACCAGACGGATCAAGTCGACCACTCAATGAAATGGAGAAAATGTACGTGATACGAGAGACACCACGCCGAAGACGCAGAATTCTCCCATGATTGTTTTGCCACCATGCACAGATTGTGGTTGTTCTCGACATCTTCTGGATCAAACATATATAGGGGCCATTAGCACATCATGCTAATTTTGAAGTTTAATTTGAGGTTAATGTTTGATCTTTTACATCATTTCCAATAATTGTTAAAAATGTAACTTTTTGACTAAATTTGATTATGTTGGAATTTGAAAGTTGATTAGCCCTTACGATATTATTGCATCATGGCATGTGCCTTAGCTAATCTCCTACGGGTAGAATAAGGTACCAAACCAAATCGGCCTGCCGGACCAATTGATTTTTTACTATACACCCAAAACAAAAATTTAAGATAATTTTGAACCTGTAAATTCTATTTGGAATGAAGGAAAAGTGAACGATAATATACATGATACGAATACGACATGAAAGAATGCTTGTATGTTCATTAATCTTAATCTTTTAACAACACATTCACACTAAACAAATAAACTGTTCAAATCTAAATCATTTAAAAATAACAATATTATATAATTTTTATGGCCCGTTAAGGTCCAAATTTATGTTTCATTATCATGGGTTATAAAATCCATATAACTTCTTTTTTAGATTATTAATATTATATAATTTTATAATTAAATTTGAATAAAATATATTTCTATTCTTGTGTTTCAATTAGAAATTTTAGAAGACAAATAAACAATTGAAAATTAGTTTAGAATGGTTGTGTCTTTCGGTTGAAAATTATATATTTTATAATTAAATCCATATCATTGGTGTTGAATTTAGGGCATGTTTTGTTTTATTTAACAAGTTCTTATTTTTAACCAATCCAGGACTCCCACCTGTTGTTTAACCATTGATTTTATGATACTAAAAGCATCATTGTTATCTTTGAAAATAATTTTCTTTAAGAACAAACAACAACAAATGAAATAAATTAATAAAAAATGTGTGCACTCGATTCAGCAGCAAAATGTCAATTCCATGGTCATCTTTTTTAAATAATAAACAAGTTCTGATTGATTTTATGAAAGGGGCTGTTTTGTTTTGATCTGATTTGTTTAGATGGCTAATCTTGATTAGACAATGAAGGGGTTTGTTTAATATAGTTTATATTTATTCTTCTAACAATTATTAGATTTGTAGAAAAGCACTTGCTTACTATACAATTTTCTTATATATAATTATTGGTATCTCACTCATTGATCAATTAATTCAGATTAATTTTGAAGAAGTATAATAGAAAGGATACTCTTTTAATTCAGTTTTTTTTATTTACTATGTTAGGATTCATATCTTCGATCTTGTTTAAAGGACCTAACGACTTATCCCGCTAAACCAACTAATTTTAGCTTCACACTCTTCATTTCTTCATCAAATATGTTCATAATTTAAGTCAGTTTAAGTTAAATTATGATCCAATTAAATAATTTATAATCTCTACCAAATAACTTCTTTATATCGCGTCTCTTTGCTCATCAAGCTATTTAGAGGTAATATTGTTAGTAATGCAAAAAGAAAGAATCCCACATTGAGTGGGAAACTAACATGTGAAGGGTATTTATATCCTTCATCTTCCCCTCCCTTGTTGAGTGATAGAGAACAAGGGTTAATCTCGCGCGCCGCCGTCGTCCGTCTCGGCACGAGCTTGTGCTCGTGCTCGTGGTAACACGTGTCTACGAGAAGTTTGTGTAGAAGCCAAGCATGCTAAACCTACCTTTAAAACTGTTTCTAGATATACAAAAGTTTATCTCCTAAGAACTAAAGAGGTTTGTGAAACGAATTGCATAAACCATGAAACTTCTTAGGTCTGATAGAGGTGGTGAATATGGATCTAATTTTCTAAAAGAGGTTTGTGAAACGAATTGCATAAACCATGAAACTTCAGCCCTCTATTTTCCTCAACAAAACGGTATGGCCGAGAGAAAAAACATAACTTTAAAAGAGATGATGAACTCATTGTTGATAAGTTATGGGTTGTCCGACAATATGTGGGGGGGGGAAGCCATTCAATCGGCTAATCACATATTAAACCGAGTACCTCGTAAGAAAATTGATTCTACCCCATACGAATTATGGAAAGGGTATGCCCCAAATTTACAATACCTGAAAGTGTGGGGGTATCTGGCCAAAGTGGGGTTGCCAGACTTTAAGAAGTCCACCATTGGACCAAAGACCGTTAATGCAGTGTTTATAAGCTATGCTTCTAACAGTGCCACATATAGATTCATGTCTTTACAAGACTCTTCTATTTGTGAATCTAGGGATGTTGTTTTCTTTGAAGATATCTTTCCTCACAAGAAACCTAGATTAAGTGATGAAACACAAATAAAAAACTTGCCATCCACTTCTTCTAGTGTGCCTGCTAGGTCTTCTCAAGAGATGGAATTTGAGCCTAGAAGAAGTAAAAGACAAAGAGTTGAAACCTCTTTTGGACCAGATTTCATAACTTCGTTTATTTCTGAGATGAATGATTATGACACCCTTTCTGATTCTATAGCTCAATCTTTTTTGTTAGATGGGGATCCTCAAACATATGAAGAAGCTATACGATCTATTGATGCTAGTTTTTGGAAAAGTGCTATAAAAGACGAACTAGAATTAATAATGTCTAATCATACTTGGAAATTAATTGACTTGCCTAGAGGATTTAAGACCATCAACAATAAATGGGTCTTTCGAAAGAAACTCAGACCAGATGGATCTATTCAGAGATATAAGGCAAGGCTAGTAGTCAAAGGATTCACTCAAAAATTTGGAATAGACTTCTTTGATACATATTTTCCTGTAACCAAAATCTCAACGATATGTACATTGTTTGCACTAGCCTCCATTCACAAGTTGCAAGTACATCAAATGGATGTAAAGACGGCATTCTTAAATGGAGACCTAGATGAGGAAATCTATATGGAGCAACCTCTTGGTTTCGAGGCGCCTGGTAAGGAAGGTAAAGTATGTAGACTAAAAAAGTCTCTTTAGGGTCTGAAACAAGATCCTAAACAGTGGTATGAAAAAGTTTCATAAAACTATTCTTAGTTTTGATTTTGTTGTGAATGGTTCGGATGCATGCGTGTATTCGAAGATGTTTGGTGTATATTGTGTCATCATAAGTGTAGAACTAATGTTTTGATATAATAATTGAAAAATATTTTGGACTGATTTAAAAAGAATTCAAAACTATTTTCAAAGTCCAAATAACTTGAAACTATGTTTAGGGGATGTTTTTAAAGGTTTTTACATGTTTTCAAAGCCAAACTAAACAAAACCATCCAGGTGTATCGAAACACCCTTAGGCATTTCGATACGGTGTCTTCCAGTGTCAAAACGTTTCGATACGGGTATCGAAACGGATCTTTTCTGGATGAGGTTTTTGCCTAGCGTTTTGATACCGGTTATGCCGTTTCGATACGCCTACGTGACATCGACCACAACGGTCATAAACCCCAACGGCTATTTCCCAACTAACATTTAAATGCAGATCGTTTCGATACGGTACTAGGCGTTTCGATACGGTTGTTTCGATACGGCCATCAGCATTTCGATACGAGTGTTGCAACGGCTCTTTCTACTTGAGGAGCGTATCGAAATGAGTTCGAGCGTTTCGATACGGTTAGCAGTAGAACATCATTTATGGTGGGAAATAAAGTCCTCAACGGCTCCAATTCAACCCCAACGGCTAGTAACGACTACAAACTCATTAAGGAGTATAAAAAGGACCTCCAAGCATCAAGATATGGTTAATGCTTCAATTGTCAATCAACAAATGATCAAGAATTGTCTTTGTACTTAAATTGTCATTTCTTTGTATAGACAAACACTAGTGAGCCAAAATTGTCAAATTTGTTGAAGTGTTTTAGGTTTTGGGTGAGAGCTTATTTGTGCAAACAATCACCTATTAGAGGGATTTAAGTTTGCTTATCTTTTCTCTTTGTAAAAAGGGTTTGATCAAGGCTTTGGGTAGAAAGCTTGATCGGTGTATAAGGGTTTCCTCCCAAGCCTAGAAAAAGGGACGAATCAATAGTGGATTGATTGGAAATCCTTAGTGGGAAGCTAAGGTAGTGGATGTAGACCTTGGTTAGAAGGTTGAACCACTCTAAAATCATTCTGTCACTTGTCTACCTTTATTTTGATTTTAGCCAATTCAACCACTAAACAAAAACAACCCTCATTGACGGTTTCGGTGATTGATTCGAGCGTGCTATAAACTCAACAATTGGTATCAGAGCTTGGCTCAATCGAAGAGGATTAATATCCTATTGAGAAGATCCGCCAAGCTCGATCATCATTTCACACAACCGGCTCAATGGCGCAATCCATCGACAAACCGCCCTTCTTCGACGGAACCCACTATGCCCATTGGAAGATAAAGATGAAGTTTTTCATTAAGTCAAGAGACTACAAGCTATGGGACATAGTTGAAGATGGTCCATTCGTGCCTCAACGAAGTAAAGCGGAGTAGAGTGCCGACGATCGCAAGAAGATTGAGCTAAATTGTAAAGCCTTGCACATTCTCTTTTGTGCATTTGGTCCAACCATCTATGAGAAGATGTCTTCTTGTGAGAGTTCCAAGGAGGTATGGGACAAGCTTGAAGTCACATACGAGGGAACCGATGAAGTTAAGGAGACCAAGATTGAGCTTCTCACCTTAGAGTATGAGAACTTCAAGATGGATCTAGAAGAGAACATCGAAAAGATGTTTGATAGGTTCTCCACTATCACCAATGGTGTCAAAGGCTATGGAGAAGCCATCCTAGAGGAAAAGCTTGTCCGAAAGCTCATCTACTCACTTCCCGAGTCTTAGGACTCAAAGAGGATCGCGATCATCAAAGCCAAGAATTTGAAGACCTTAAAGCTTGATGAACTCATGGGGTCACTTCTTACTCATCAAATCATGAAGAAGAACAAAGAAGATGAGAAGAAGAGGGAAGAAATTAGAGCTATGGGGGAGAAGAAGATCAAAGGGCTTGGCATCAACACAAATGTCATTACTCTCAAGTCCTCCACTTGTCATTATGTAGATTCTAGTGAGGAGGAAAGTGAAGATGAAGAGATGGCCTATCTCTTCAACAAATTTGTCCGATTTATGAAGAGCGAAATGGAAAATTCTAAACATGAATCGAGGAAAAAGATGAAAGAATCCCACAAATCCAACAAGAGGGGATCATCTTCAAAGCAAGCATATGTGGCCACATGGAGCGATGAAGACTCCACCGATGATGAGGTAGCTCACCTATGCTTGATGGCCCTCAATGAGAGGGAGGTAACTTCTAACTCATCTATTTCAAATTCATATACATTTGATGAGTTGCAAGATGCCTATGATGATTTGCTTTTGGAATTCAAGACATCATTTTCAAAAAACAAAAAGTTGATTTCAAAAATAAAAATTGAGAATGATTTGCTTTCCAAAACAAATCTTGAACTTGAAGCAAAATTGAAAGATTTTGAACAAAAATGTTTTGACTTACAAAATTTGCTTCTTAAATTTCAAAAAGAAAAAAGATTTGATTTCCAATGAACTTCAAAAGAAAAATGATTTTGGAAAATCAAATTTTTATGTAAGACAATCTAGTGCCCCTAGATTTGTGAAAGGAAAATGTTTTAGAAGTATTTGGGTCCCAAAAGGACTTAGTACTTCAATTAAAAAAGATGACATTGAAAAAAGGATTCTTAAGGGGACTAAAGTTTGTGCTACTAATGTTTATGGATCCAAAGCAATTTGGATACCAAAAGTCACTTGATTGCCTTTTGCTAGGTGTGATGGAGATGTTCAACAAGTCCAATCAATGAGGAGGAGCTCCATGCACACAAGGAAGAACACTTGAAGAAGGACACATCCTCCCTTGAGTTCAAGTGTGGTAAAATCTAGTTGTTTTTGCTTTTATTTTTCATTTAATTCAGCTAGAAGATCATATATGTTGGACTAACATTTTTAACGATGCTTTGAGTAAGGGGGAACCATTTTAAAATCAAATTGTTATTTTTGTCAAAAAAATTTCCTCTATTGTTATTTTGAAATTAAAAGTATTTTGAATTTTTTTGATATAACAAAAAGGGGAGAAATGTGGTTTGAAAAATTGGATTTTCAAATAAATAAGGGGGAGCTTTATTTGATTTCATATCTTTAATCTCCTATTCACATTTTTAAACTTAAAAGGGGAGAATCCCAAACAATTTTTCAAGTTAGTTTTATTATATCAAAAAGGGAAGATTGTAGAACTAATGTTTTGATATAATAATTGAAAAATGTTTTGGACTGGTTTAAAAAGAATTCAAAACTATTTCCAAAGTCCAAATAACTTGAAACTATGTTTAGGGGATGTTTTTAAAGGTTTTTACATGTTTTCAAAGCCAAACTAAACAAAACCATCCAGGTGTATCGAAACACCCTTAGGCGTTTCGATACGGTGTCTTCCAGTGTCAAAACATTTCGATACGGGTCTTTTCTGGATGAGGTTTTTGCCCAACGTTTCGATACGGGCTATGCCGTTTCGATACGCCTACGTGGCATCGACCACAACGGTCATAAACCCCAACGGCTATTTCCCAACTAATATTTAAATACATATCGTTTCGATACGGTACTAGGCGTTTCGATACGGTTGTTTCGATACGGCCATCAGCATTTCGATACGGGTGTTGCAACGACTCTTTCTACTTGAGGAGCGTATCGAAACAGGTTCGAGCGTTTCGATACGGTTAGCAGTAGAACATCATTTATGATGGGAAATAAAGTCCTCAACGGCTCCAATTCAATTCCAACGGCTAGTAACAGCTACAAACTCATTAATGAGTATAAAAGGGACCTCCAAGCATCAAGATATGGTTAATGCTTCAATTGTCAATCAACAAATGATCAAGAATTGTCTTTGTACTTAAATTGTCATTTCTTTGTATAGACAAACACTAGTGAGCCAAAATTGTCAAATTTGCTCAAGTGTTTTAGGTTTTGGGTGAGAGCTTATTTGTGCAAATAATCACTTATTAGAGGGATTTAAGTTTGCTTATCTTTTCTCTTTGTAAAGAGGTTTTGATCAAGGCTTTGGGTAGAAAGCTTGATCGGTGTATAAGGGTTTCCTCTTAAGCCTAGAAAAGGGGACGAATCAATAGTGGATTGATTGGAAATCCTTAGTGGGAAGCTAAGGTAGTGGATGTAGACCTTGGTTAGATGGTTGAACCACTCTAAAATCATTCTATCACTTGTCTACCTTTATTTCGATTTTAGCCAATTCAACCACTAAACAAAAACAACCCTCATTGACGGTTTCGGTGATCGATTCTGTAGAACTTATGTTTTGATATAATAATTGAAAAATGTTTTGGACTAATTTGAAAAGAATTTAAAACTTGGTTTTAAGTCCAAACAACGTGAATTTATGTTTGAGGTATTTTAAGAGGTTTTGGCAAAGATTTTTCATGTTTTAAATAGCCAAACTTGTGTTTTCACGTTACCCGTATCGATAAGGTTGTACCCGTACCGATACCTTTTTGCCCCAGTTTGGCCACTGTCAAAACCCGTATCGATACAGGCCTTTGCCGTACCGATACGGTTCGGGATCGTTTCGATACGCCAGGTAAGCATACCGATCCCCTTTCAACCAACCCCAACGACTATTTCCCAACGGCCATTTAAATGTGAACCCGTACCGATACGCCCTCAAGTGTATAGATACGCCTTGGCTGGCAAGAGCTCAACGGCTAGTTCCTATGAAGGCCGTACCGATACGGTTCTACGTGTATTGATACGGATAGCTGCAGAACAACATTAATGAAGGGAAATAAAGTCCTCAATGGCTCCAATTCATCCCCAACGGCTAGTAATGGCTACAAACTCATTTGGGAGTATAAAAGAGACCTCCAAGCATCAAGAGAAGGTTAATGCTCATATTGTCAAACATCAAATGATCAAAGATTGTCTTAGAGCTTAAATTGTCATTTATTGTATAGACAAACACTAGTGAGCCAAAATTGTCAAATTTGCTCAAGTGTTTTAGGTTTTGGGTGAGTGCTTAATTGTGCAAACAAGCACCTATTAGAGGGTTTTAAGTTTGCTTTTATTGTCTCTTTGTAAAGAGGCTTTTGATCAAGACTTTGGGTAGAAGCTTGATCGGTTGTAAGGGTTTCCTCTTAATCCTAGAAAAGGGGACGAATCAATAGTGGATTGATTGAGAAATCCTTAGTGGGGAGCTAAGATAGTGGATGTAGACCTTGGTTAGAAGGTTGAACCACTATAAATCATTGTGTCATTATCTTTTTAGCTTCCTAAACCCTTCCACCCAAAAATCCATCTCTCCACCACTTGGTGAGCTAAATTGGTTGATCGAATCGAGCCCCTAAAATCTCAACAGATTCGAGCGTGCTATAAACTCAACAATAAGTTTGTATGTTGACGACATGTTGATTTTTAGCACCAACATTGAGTCCATTAAGAAAACAAAACATTTTTTATCCACTAAATTTGAGATGACTGATTTGGGAGAAGTAGATGTAATCTTAGGAGTCAAAGTTACTAAAACAGAAAATAGATTTTCTTTAGGTCAAACGCACTACATTGAGAAAGTGTTAAAGAAGTTTGACAGTTTTGACGTTGTCCCTATACAAATCTCATATGACTCTAGCATTCATCTTTTTAAGAATAAAGGAAGTAGTGTTTCCCAAACTGAATATGCTAAAATAATTGGGAGTCTAATGTTCTTAATGAACTATACTCGACCAGATATTCCCTATGTTGTGAGCATACTTAGTAGATATACTCACAACCCGAGTAGTGAACATTGGATTGCTCTTAGACGCTTACTTAAATACCTTAGGGGCACTATGGATTGGAAACTTAATTTTGTTGGTTTTCCTTCTGTTTTAGAAGGATATTGTGACGCCAACTGGGTTTCTAATAGTGACGAAGTAAGCTCTACGAGTGGATATGTTTTTACTTTGGGTGGAGCAGCAATCTCCTGGAAGTCTTCTAAACAGACTTGTATTGCTCGTTCTACTATGGAGTCAGAGTTCATAGCTCTTGACTTAGCTGGGCAAGAACCCGAGTGGCTCAAAAATCTTTTAGCTGAAATTTCATTATGGGGTAAACCGACTCCTCCAGTTTCCTTACTATGTGATTCACAAGCTGCGATATGTGTTGCCAAGAACCAAGCTTACAATGGTAAGAAAAGGCACATTCGTATAAGACATGCATCAGTGAGACATTTAATAAGGAATAGAGTACTCTCTCTAGTGTATGTGAAGTCGGAAAGGAACCTAGCAGGTCCGCTTACCAAAGGGTTAAGTCGGAAACTGGTCCTAGATTCGTCGAGGGGGGTGGGTTTAAAGCCCATTAGTTGAGGAATTCATGGTGGATACCCAACTTAGTTATCTAAGTTCAATGTGGTCAAACGAAACCATGGAAAGACTCATAGTGTACATTTCTCACTACTTATCCTTATGACGAATAATGTACATGCCAAGGTTGAGTATTATTACTCTTAATAAATTCATAGCCCAGGTTTTGGATGGTTTTAGTGAGAAAGACTTGATGAATTTACCGAATCATGGTTGAATACTTATTCTTAATAAGTTCATAACACAAGTCTGAATGTGATGTCCTATTGAGAAGAACAAGATGAACTTACCGCCAGTAAAGGTTGAGTTTCAAGAAACTCTTAATGAATTCAAAGTTTGAATGATCCTATTGAGAAGGACATATTGAATTCACCGACAATGAGGTTGAATATATATTCTTAATGATTTCTTAGCCCAATTGTTGGGTAGTTCGTTTATAACGAACTTGAATAAAATCATCATAAATCCTGAGATGTTGAGCTATTGTAATAGTTCTTAATTATTTCATAGTCCTTTTGGATGATTTTATTGAGAAAAACCAGATAAAATAACCTATGTAAGTGAGAAGAGTTAGCCGCCTTCTATGAAAAACCTTGGGTTGTTTTTCTAAAACACTTACTACAATCCTGAGGTAAGATGGCTAAATAGACATTTGTATATATATCTTACGCACCGAGGACTTCGGTGGATGAAGGATAAAGGAATTAGGTGTGTGTTATAAGTTTACTCTTATCTTAGAAAGTTCAAAACTAGTTTCACTTATCTAAGAGAAAAATTGCTTATTATCACTATGTACTAGTTCAAGATTCGTTCACTAGTGCTTAAGCATCTAATTTCACCGATGATCCTTTTGGAAGATTGCTTTTGAGTGTAAGAGAATTCTTTCGCATTAGTGGGGAAATGTTAGTAATGCAAAAAGAAAGAATCCCACATTGAGTGGGAAACTAACATGTGAAGGGTATTTATAGCCTTCATCTTCCCCTCCCTTGTTGAGTGATAGAGAACAAGGGCTAGTCTCGCAAACGTCGCCGCCGTCGCCGTCCGTCTCGGCTCGGGCACGAGCTCGTGGCTCGTGCTAACACGTCCGCGCGCGTTACTATCTTTTTGGAGAAAATTCATAAAGATTTTTTCTCTGAGAATGAAACAGTGAAAGAATTATTTCTGGAAAATATATCTATTTATAGGCAGTTTGTTGGTGTTTGAAATTCTATATTTACAGAGGATAACAATTGTTTTAGTTGTTTCGGATTCTGTATTAATCAGAATCAAAACAATCAGATTTTAATCTGAATATTGAGATTGTACCTGAACAGAATTACAGCTTAATTCGGCTGTTTAATTATGCCAATTGCGGGCATAATTACAGCTTTAAAACAGAGTTATAACTGAGTTATAACAGGTGTTATAACAGATGATTAATGGTAATAATATACCATAATTCGGATTAATTATTATGGTTGTTGAAATAATGAATGGACAATTTTGTCCTTCATTTTGAGCCTATAAATAGCATGCTTTGCATGTTTCATCATCATCCAATTCCAGAAACAGAATTACATACACACTCTCACAGCTTCCTTCTAGTTTTCCCACCATTGTCCACTTCAAATTCGGGTGTACGAACTTCGAAGAGACCGTGTTAACCTTAGGGGACGTATTTTCCCGTAGCAACGATTACACGCATCGGGGCAAATTCGTTTCTAAGGCAGTGGCAGTTTCCATGATATGGTTCAGCTTGTTCTTCAGTTTTTTTGATTTTTCCAGTCAGTGCTAACGCCCTGTTTTGCATATTATTTTCCAACAAATACTTCGGTACTACCCTTCTAACCATATTCAGCGCACACTCGTCAATGGGACTACTTTACCCCCATTCATCATATCATATGAAAACAAGGCTTGGCATCGTCGTCGTATCTCTCTAATATATATATGAGAGAAGCTATCAATTTCTCTCAAGTTGAACCTTATATATAAAGGTCCATCAGATCTCATTTTTCTTTTTCATCTCCATCATCTGAATAGACCGTGGCTCTCTATCCAGACTACTTTAAGTGAACTGCTCGAAAGTCCACCACCACTATTCTATTCTGACCATCAACAAGTTATTATTTACATTTTAAAATAATAAAAAATTATTTAACGAAGCCTAATTAGGCTATGTAGTTTTTTAAACAAAAACTTATGTGAGTTTACTGTGTCGACGGAATGAAAGTTGAAAGGTTAAATGGATCAAAAAATTAAAGAGTTAAAGCGAAAATTTGTCTGAAATAAAAGGACTAAAATAGATATTAAGCCATAAATAATGTACGTTTGTCGATATAGCTTAGGGAAAACCTACCAATGGCATCAAATAATTAATTTCCATGACTCATATTCCCACTCTGATTTCTCTCTCCCATTAGTCAACTCATATTATCATTCGTGCATAAAAAAATAAACATTTTTCCAAGGAAAATAAAATTTTATAATTAAAATCATTTTTTATAAATAAATGGAGTTAATTAGGTGCCTCATTGAAAACCTCCTTAATCTTAAATGGAGAAAAATAGTACACCTAGCAACTTAAATAACAAGAGATAACATAAAATATAAAATATCAGAAAGATAAGCAAGAACGATTCAACTGAAACGCCTGACATGCAAAATCGGTGGAACCGCAGACCATATCTCACCACCAATCCATCCAGACCTAAGCCATATTTCGCCAAAGAATCAGCTACCAAGTTCACCTCCCTACCAATTTGAGTCAAGCGAATCTCTCAATCCAAGCGTAGTAATCGCCTAATATGATGCACAATCGAAAAATACCGATGCCGCCTATCATTGTCTTTTAAAATCCTAACCACATCGGCATTATCAACTTCAATCCACACTTGCCGCAAACCCGCTCGTTGCAGCCCCTCCAACACTCCCCATAGTTCTGCTTCAAGAACCGAGCAATTATCCACAAAATTAGAGAAACCTAATATCCACTCACCTATCGATGATCGAAGAATTCCTCATAATTAAAATCTATTTGATTTGGGTTTAGTTAATTAATAAAAACATTTTTATTTAAACTCAATTATGAAACTATTTATAACAATATAGATGGTTTAAATAGTAGATGTTAAATCTGTAAAAAACGATATTATTTGATTTTTTTTTCTTGTACAAAGATTGAATTGATCCATTTAATAGTAAATGAATTAATTTGAAGCAACACCCACAATAGAAAGACCCAATTAATTCATTTAATAATTGGGGGACTAATTTAATCAAGTTCATGTAATAGAAGGGACCTAACCGGTGCTTTCACCCAAAGAAAGACAGTTTGTTTCAATACGTTAACTTATTACTATTATTATTTGGATAAACTATACTAATGATCTCTGAACTTTTAAGACACTTATACTTTAATCACCAAAATCGAAAAACCTTCATTACACGCTTACAAGTCAATTTTTTGTTTATTTTAGTGACCAAAGAGCAAATGCTCTGAAAGTCTAGTGGTCATTAGTGTAGTTTGCCCTTATTATTTTTTAGTGAAACACAACTTATTGGGATCTTTTTCTTTTCTTCTTATATATGGGGTATGAGTTGGGAGTCATTTCAAAAGACTTTGGGGGACTCAAAAGAGATATATTGGGATCCGATGCTTTATGATAATGGAGGGATGAGAATAAATATCTAAAATTCCAACTTTAACAAAGAGTAATATTGCCTTTGCCAACGGTTAAAAACGTGCCTATCTCTTTTCTTTTACTTTTGTCCTATCCTTTTACTTATTTGGTTTTCCCCCAAATTAAAATAAAAGATAAAATTTTGTGTTTGGAAATTCACGTGGTAATTAGATTTCGAGTGTAATTACATAGATGTGTTATGTTCGATCAATCGTTATTTATAAGAGCATATGTTTTAAGGGACCGGTGAAGGTCACAACCCTCCTAAAATTTTGAGAAACTGAAATTTTGCACTTTAAATTTTTGAAAATTTTAATTTGCCTTCTCAAGATTTTTAAAAATTCATATTAAGCTTCAAATTTTTATTTTTTTAATTAAATTTACTTTTAATTTTTAAATTTTTTGTTAAATCTCTTAAAATTATCAAAATTTTTAGTTAAACCCTTGTTTTTAAAATTTTTCGTCTAATCCTCCAATTTTTTTTTAAATAATTTAAGTTGTCCCCCTCAAATTTTTACTCCAAAATTTACCGCTGATTATTTATGGGTCATGTTGAATTGAGTGTTGAGAATTGGTGTAATTACGTGTGTAATTACACTCTTTAATATAATAATTAATATTTTAAAAAAATTAAATTTTTGTAATCGTGTAATTACAAATTGTACTATAAAAACGATATAGAAAATTAAGATATAATTACACTTTGTCGGTTAAACTTAAACATATATATAGAACTAAAATTCCTTATTATTATACTCACGTGTAATTACAAAGATTGTAATTACATTTTCATGCAATTACACCCTATCTAAATAGAATAAGATAGCTCAATTGCAAGTTGAGATTTGAGAATGGCTAATTTTCAGCCAACTAAGCTAGGTAATTGAAAATTGTAAGGGGGTATTATGTTAAGTAATGAGATAGTTGGACTGTGAATTTAGTTAATTTTCGGTCAATTTGCTTTGTAATTAAATATTGTAAAATGGGCAAACGTGGTAAGGTAGACTTAGATACTGGAGTTTCTCTAGTATATTCATAAATTGTTATGAATTTATTTCAAAAATTACGTGTTATACTTAGTAAATCACTTTATCATTTTATGTTAATTTTGGTATATTTGTGTATTTATATTATGTTTGTGAAAATTTTGTATCTTTTCATAGTTTTTTTTTAATGGTAGAGAAATAACAATAGGGCTATATTAAGATATATCTTTTCATATTTTAAATATTGTTATGCCATGTTTTAGTGTATCGCATGTTTTCGTATAATTTACCACTTTCATTTAATTTTATATTTAAACTTATTTGAATATTCGATAAATTTCATTATATATAAATATCATATTCAAAACTTCACTCGAATTTCCCAAAGCGTAACAAGGGTATGATAGTATGAACAATAATTTTATGTCTCTTTTCGGTGCCCTTTCTATATCTCAACACTTAAAAATTAAATTATAAGTCCTAACCCTAAATTCTAAATCTTAAATCCTAAGAAATATATTCTACCCCTAGTTCCTTAAACCTTAATCCTAAACTCTAACTCTTAACTTTAATTCTAAATCTTAAACTTAGTTTTTTTTAGTATGAGGCATAAATAGGGGTCATGGGCGGAGCTATTTGGAAAGACTAGGATGCAATTGACCCCACTTAAAGTACCTACTATATAGAAATATTAGAATTGTATCAAAGTTTTAATAAGAAATATTAAAATTGATCTCACTTAATTTATTGGGCTACAGGGTCAACAATAGTTATTGTAGTTGTATAAAAATTCTCCATACACCATACGATGTTCTGACTCCACTATATAAAAAACCTAACTCTACCACTGATAGAGGCACCAAAAAAATCGATGATTTCTGTTCATAATAGTATGGTATAATTTTTGGAAATTAATAGAGGTGTAAAATATGATGTAGCAAGTTGATATCAATTCTTACTAGACAACCACCAACTTCATAAACTTTCGTGGCCATGAAATCATAGCTTCTAAATGATTTTGTAATGCAAATTAATGTAAAATATGACCTAACCTTGTCATCTAAATCCCAACCATTTCTATGCTTTATTTTTGGGTTACAATTTCATTATTTTCAATTGATCTATAAGCATTTTAGTGGAAAGAATTCTTGATACCACCCGAACAAAAATGAAATGTGAAATTTCGTATATATAAAAGAGTTATATTTTAATACACAAATTGTGTAACATTTATTTCATATAATTTGCCTAATTTAAGTTTAAATCTTAAATTTGAAATACTAAACCCTAAACCTAAAACATAAATTTTTAAACCTTAAATAAAAATTATCAAGCTTGTTATAAATTAAAATTTACAAAATATTTGTTTATATAAAATAGATAAAATGTTGAATCAAACTTGGGAGCCATTTTATGTTTTTTCCTTTGAAATTGGAACATTATTTATATGAAATTTGTGTGTAAAAAATTATTGAAATTCGGAACATATGATCTCTTTTATTTGAATGTGGTCCTTGTGAATCTTATCCCAACTAACACCCTTTAATAATATTGAATATCTTTGAAACCAAGCAATGGAAAGCTGCCACAACCCTAGCATATATGCACAAAGGAGAAGGAAAAACAAAAACCTTATGTCACCTCTTAAATAAGAAAAAAGCCAAGAGAAAATAAAGATATATTTTGTCAGACGGTTTAACCGATCAAACTAATTGTAATTGTGTTATTTTGTTATATTTAATTAGTATTTTATTAAATGGATAGATTTAAATAAATTTATCCGACTTTTTTATTTATTAAATCAAACCAATCAAACTATATGGACGAGGAAGTCGGTTTTGTTGTTAGAGAGATGAGTCCGATTGATTCCTTGGCAGTGGACATGCTGTTTGACACTCGATTACGATTGAACCCATAATTGAAGTGTATATGGCTTCTGGAGTGGAATTGATGCAACATATGGTGAATAATGGAAAAGTGAGAAAGTTTTTACGGCTGAGGAGTTGCAGGTCACAGGTTTGGTCGAGATTACTGGCGGGATGGTTGTTGAATTCTAATAAAATAACGAAGTTGAGAATGTCGCTTCTAACGGGGTAGAGCGAAAAGTTTTTAGAAAGGTCTAGACGGTGTCAAATATGGTTTCACATTTTTAAATGCTAAAGAATAAATTATTGTTATAGAACGTATGAAGAAGAGAGGTCGCGGTCGACTAAGGCCGCTGAAGACTTAGGTGTTTGCTGGTTTGGTTTGCTGAGTTGAGAGTATTTTTCAAATTTATCAGTTTTAATATGGCATTCTTTGAAGTAATTAGAGGATTTTTTTGGTGTTTATGGGAATGTTTAAATGAATTGATGTTTCATGTTGTGAATTGCATTGTGTATGTTCATAATGTCTTTTGAGAAACAAATAAATTGATAGATACTTTGGTGAAACTCTGAGTATTTACGAACGATGGGGTGTAGCAGTGTCATAAGTGGATGTACAAGGTAAACTAGGAGGTGCAATTGACCTCACTAAAAAATGCCTATCATATAAAAATATTAAAATTGTATTAAATTTTTCATAGAAAATATTAGAATTGACTCTACTTGGTTTGTTGAGATACGGGGTCAACAACACTTATTGTAGTGGTATAGAAATCTTTCATATCTCATATACTTTACTCTGATCCCACTATATAAAAATCACGGCTCCGTCCCTGAACAATATATGAAAAATGGTTGCTTACGCGAGTTGTGATCGTGAAGCTGATGGTTTTCAGCTTGTTGTGCACTGAATTTTTTTTTTTGCTATTGTGCTATTTCTTTGGGGTTTTATTCTTTTTATTTTCTCTTGGTGTATTGTCCTTTTAATATTATCGTGGTGTACTTTTTTTCTTTATTATAAGTTTAGACAGGTTTTTGATGAGGCACACAATAATATCTATTTGTATAGTTCTTTTTCTCTAATAAAATTATATTTGTTGATAAAAATACATTATTAAGAAAATGTATTTAAGTTCTAACATCAACTGAGAAATATTTAATAGCAAAAAGTAACAATATAATATGAATGCAAATGTTTTGAGATATATAATAAAAATTGTTAGCATAATAAATGAAAAAAAAATAGTCTTAAGATGATTACGACTTACGAGGTGTCTCTTAAAATAAATATTATTTATTTTTTTACTAAAATATTTATTGAATTTCAAAAGAAGGAAATTTAAATACGATATATTATTTAATAGTCTTAATATAATAACAATAGTATAATAAAATATAGAAATGTGATGTAATATAAATCTATCAATTTCAGAAACGTGGGTGGTGAGAACTGAGAACCTGTCGGGGGGCAGCTTGTTTGTCTCATAACATATTGAGGCGAGTCACGGTTGATGTAGGTGAATAATAGGTGGTGGACCCATCTTTATCATTTTATTATTATTATTATTATTATTATTATTATTATTATTATTATTATTGAATTCTTTTCCGATATGGTTGCAGGGAAAATTATTTGATGAAGTAAGGTGGTTATTTTGTGAATTTGATATGTTTGAACAGTGATAATGGAAGACGTCGAGAAATATAGACGACTCTAAGAATATTTTTAATTTGAAAATAGTTGTTTGAAGTCGTTGAGGTTTTTAGACGACTTCTCTTCTCATGTATGCAACTGATGATAGACTGACATGACAAAATAGTCCCCTAAATACGTCTTGCTTTTGGTGACTTTCAAAGTCGTTTTGAAGACAAAACGGCTTCCCCTAATTATTTTAGAAAGATCTCTACTTCGTTAGTAAAAAAAACTTTATTTCGTAAAATAAAAATCACTCACTCATTTTCGTAAAATAGTTATTTCCGCAACATTATATGGGCAAAATTCCCTGTTATGGACATAATGTAGGATTTCTCCATTCAGATTTTATTTTGATTTAAACCCTAATATATATGGACCTTATCCAAATACATTTAGATTATTAGTCTGAGTTATGCTTTGTAATAATTAATTCTTGTGGTATTTATGTGATATAAATTATGGTCATTATTCATAATTGTAATTGTACTTGTATTTGCACCATATAAAAGTCAATTACTTTTACACATTTTTTGAACCGTTGGATGAGAATAAATAAATGATTAAGATTATTTCTTTTATCGTGTTACATGTGATAATCTTGTTGTTTTCTACTGTTAATTTTAGTCATCTATTTACTTTCATCTAACGGTCCAATAAATATGTAAACTTTTAAATTTTACATAGCGTAAGAGGATTATATCTCTAAATAATAATTAGATTTAAATATTGTATTTACTATTAGTAGAATATTTCATGCATGTGTAGATATTGAGACTCGGATAATCATTATCTGAATTCAAACATTTATTTTGTATCGGAATATTTTTTCTTTAAATTTATAAGAATTCCATTGTACTTATTTTACATTTTTTTTGTCCAATTAGATATATGAATTTGATTTTTTCCCTTCAAATTAATACTTAAATTTGACTTATTGATTTAAGTTAGTAAAGTTGCAAGTATCTATTTGCACCAAATAATGATGTTTAGGCACTAATTTGAACAAAGAAACCAAATTCATACACCTATTGGGAAAAGAAATTAAGTACCAAATTCAACCTTGAACTTAAGTTTAGATATTCAATTCGATAATAAAGTAGTATTAAATTAAACTTTGATGCGAAATTCATTTATCAAAACATATACATTTACCCTTTTATAAAATAATTCAAATATAAACACGATTGGATAATGATACCTTTGGATATGATTCTATTACCGACAAAAACATGACAAAAAAAAAACAAAATCAAAATGCCACGTAACATCAAAAGTATCGTATATATATATATATATATATATATATATATATATATATATATATGGATCTCATACGACTAAATTAACAAGTTAAAATCAACATAACAAACCTATTGAATGGTCAAGTAACAAAGATGATAGTGTTTCTTTTTAGTGATTCAGGTTTTAATAATGTAATTTATAGGTGTACATAATTTTATCTAAATTTAAAATGAGACCAAAAATATTATTTTGTAATTAAATTAAAATATCTAAAAAGTCAATCGTACACACAATTATGATACAAAATATATAAAAATGCCATAATAATATTAAAAAAATTGTAGGGTTTAGGTGAGAGTGGGGGAAGGTGGCGCGGCCGGTTGGCGGCCCAGCTACTCCTCGCCTCCTCCTCACATCACATGGGCATTGGTCAACCATTAAAGCTCATTGCTTTGGGGAAATGTTGCTTTTGCATTTTGCATGCTTTACTTTCCCCCACAGTCAATCCCCCTTGCCTATGCTATTTAACTCATTTGATTAACTAATTCAAATTAAATTTTATAAAAATTTAATATAAAAGTGATCTTTTCAAGTTTTAATCCAGTTTAAAAGACTTAGGCTCTGTTTGGTAAATAGCGGTTTGGGCAAAAATTAGAGGTTTGAGGTATAATTAGAGGTTTGACTAGTCAAATCCGCTAATATTGATGTTTGGTAAATAGCGGATTGAAAGAGCGGATTGAGGTGAAAAAGCTAATTTTGAAAAAGCTCCTAATATGAGCTTTTTGAGATTAGAAGTTTGATATTAGAGTTGTAATGACTCTTTTACCCTTAACAATTACCAAAAATCTCAAAATAACTTAAATTAAATAATAATATTTTTTAATATAAATAATAACATATTAAATATTCGACTTATTTGTTGTTACTACTAATTTATATGGTGATATTTGTAAGTTAATTCTATTTTATATTATCACATATTTATATGTGCATATAATTTTTTTAATAATTATTTAAATAATAAATTAATATATAAATCTTTCAAATATGTTTAAAAAATTTATATTAAAAATAATTTTTACAAATCTAATTAATATTTATTAGATACAAAATATTCATAACTGATAAATTATTCAAACAAGTATTGAATATAATCATGTCCTTATATGTCATTTTGCTTGTTTAAATAATCAAACAGCTATCAGCTATCAGTTAATTTTACCAAACACTTTTATACAATCAGCTAATACAATCCGCTAGTCAAATCAGCTAATGCAATCAGCTATCAGCTATCAGCTAATGCAATCCGCTATCAGCTATCAGCTATCCGCTAATTGCCAAACAGGGCCTTAGTGTCTCATATTCGAACTATTGACTTTGTTTAAAGGACCTAACGTCTCATAATTTGAACTATTGACCTTGCTTATAAGACCTAGTGTCTCATCCCACAAGATCAACTGATTGTTTGTAGTTCAATTTAATCTAATAATTATATTTATTTAATTTAATCTAATAAAAAGTGTTATTTATTCAAATTTAACTTGTTCCTTCAATTTAATCGATTTAAATCAGGTTGAGATAAATATCAAATGAGCACTTCTTAAAAATATTTACAATTGCCATTTAATATGCTATTATAATAATGATGACTATGAATTATGATGTCAAAAAATAGGCAAGCATGAACCCAAGGAGTAAGTCTATATCCTTTCTTATTTATTATTTTCGGCACATTAATATCACATCTAGATTCAATAACTTGTATGCAGTATACTAATATCATTTAAATCATTATATATTTTTAATATATTAATAATTTGTGTTATATAATTATTTGATAATAATATATGTGTTCGTAAATTCTATTTTCTTCTCAGTATTCTTCTTTTAATAAAATGGAGATTTGAAAATTTGAAATTCAAAAAAATAGTATAATTACCATCATTATGGCTATTGACTTTGAGAGAGAACAATGGTGGGTGGCTAAGCTTCCACCACCATAATTCCATCATGAAAATTTGCACTAATACTATACGCGTACTCCAAATTATTATTTTATTTTATTTTATTTTATTAGACGAAGTATAATCTTTAAAAGCAATGTATGTACAAAACATTATTTGGAGTAATAACCACAAATTCTAAATGTGAACTCATAAAATAGACATGTACTACACCAACTATATATTTATATAAGTATAATTATTTTGTATAACTACTAGTACAAAATTAATTGATTGATTAATCCAGATCGGATACTACAAAAGTCTATTATGAGGTGACCTCGCAATTTAATTTACTCAATTCATAACATCTTAATTCAAACTTTTGACCTTGTTTAAAGGATCTAGTATTTCGTTCTACTGAGCTAAAACTAATCCAAAACTATTCATTTAAGACGAGTGATGAGATCATTGCTCATACGGGAATCTATCCTATTCCTTTCAGTTCACAAATGTGTAGAAGCCACTCAAAAAATACTAGTATAATTTTATTTCAACTAATTATCTGTTTTTTTTTTATATATAATTTTGCTCTCACGCGTTTTGTTTTCTTTACTCACTTTATTTAGTAATTGCTATTAAATTAGACATGTTATTCATGCCTAACAGAGTAGATATTTCAAAGAAAATCTTTATATTATATTATAATTTAGAAAATATTTTAATAAACAATACATGACACAATTAAAAACGATTTGGATAATACATTTAGGGTAATTATACCGTGCGCGCACAGACGGTGAAAATATTTTATTTTCACAAGCGTCTTAATCTTAAGAGTTAGAGATTCAGTTTAGGGTTCATAGTTTAGGGGTTTAAGTTTATGTGCTTAAAATTTAAGGGTTGTGGTTTGGATTTAGAGTTTAGGGTTAGAATATAAGGGTTATAGGTAAAAATCTAAATCTCTACCATATTACCCTAAAATCTAAACCCTATACCCTAACACTAAACCCTAAATTCTAACCACATACTCTAAATTCTAAACCTATAAACCTAAACTATAAACACTAAATTAAATCTTTAACCCCTAAAATTAGAGCGCTTGTGGAAACAAAATGTTGCCATCGGCAGTGTATCATATATTTTCTCATGTATTTAATATATTTATTAAATCAATATTTAAATTTTTACTATATTTAATCATTTTTGAATATTACTATATTTAATCATTTAAATATTTATAGTATTGTTATATGAAAAATGATATATGTCATGTATGATGTATATCCATATAATATATAAATATATAGTGACATCTATTTTTGTATTTTCTTCTTTAATTCCAGCTTCCCATTTCCTTATCAATGGCCTTTAGTCCTTTACCAATAGACCGACATTGATAATTTCTAAATGATAATATAAAACCGTTATTTTTTATTTAATTCATATAACCTAATTACATTTTAAAAATAATAATGCCTTCAGTATTTATTTATGAATACTAATAGTATTTTATTACTATATGTTACTTGTAAAAACTAATTATTTTTAATTAAGTCTAATTTTATGAGAGGAAATAATAAGCCGGCAAGAGATGAAAAGGGGGACTTGGATGATGTTTCAAAGCTGTAGAAATAATAAAAGTAACACATATATATATATATATATATATATATATATATATATAAATGATCATTAGATTTGAAATGTTATATATAGATCATTCAATTGATTTGATTGATCGTTGTTCAAAAATAAAACTAATTGATCGTTACAAATTAGACACTTTATCATTAGAAATAAAATCGATGTTAATTTTTTAATTATAATTAGTCGCTCTTTTATCAATTATAACTATCATATCACTTATTTTTTTATTATTATAATCAGGTCAATTAATTAAAATTAAAGGGTTAATGTTTGTTATACACTTGACAACAAAATAATATATTTGTAACAATTGATTAATTGAATGATCCATTTATTTTTTTTTTCAAAATTTGATGACTATTAGTAATTTTACTAATAACCAAGTGAAATGTGATGTAATTTATCTAATAATAATAAATTTTGATAATTAAAATTTAAACTAAATTTAAATTTAGATATTGATTTTATCATTTGTAGCCTTTCTAAAATAAATTTAGAAATCGATTTTTAAAAAACTTGTTGCTGAAATTGCTTTGTTTTCTATTTAGATTCATTATTCAAATAAATTATAAATATTTTATGTACTCCAAACATATCAACATACCTTTACTTAAGCCAAAGATAAATTGCTCGGATATGAACTGATTTAATCTAACTCGTGAATAAATTGCTCATCCCCTTGTGTCCTGGTGGCAAAGGTTGATGTTTATCATCCCTTGAGACCCGGGATCGAGCACCAGTATTGCATGCTGTGTGTGCCTTCCTTGAAAAAAGGCTATAAGAAAGTTGAACAGATGTTACCCTTGCATTACACCAGCATATTCAAAAAAAAAAACTCATGAATAAATTTAATGTTTATTAAAAATACCTATTATTTATATTAAATAAAAGTATCATATCGTAATAGTTTTCAATAACAATTCAAGTTATCCTACAAATCCAAACTAAATTAAATTCTAACCTAATTTATGAACAAATTTAATATAATTTCGAATTATTTTTAATTTAATTTAATTTCTCAAATTTGTCTTAAAAGTGGGGTTCAACTCCATAAAACAAACCTCGCAACTGTCACGTCTTCTGTTCCCAACTATTGACGACTTCCTTTGTCTTTGGCCAACAATATTTGTAATGTTAAACCTCTCTTTCTCTTCCACTTTCACTTTCTCTTGTTTCTTTTTCATTTTTTCTCTTTTTTAACCTTCTCTGATCCTTCTTCTTTGTTTTCACTTTATTTTCCCAGTCTATAATGCCTGCCCATTCCCAGTTTTCTTCATAAAAAAATCAAGGGTCGGTGCCAGTTTTCCCAGTTTGTTTGTGGGAAAGCTTGGTGCTAAAAGGAAAAGAAAAAAAAATCCGATTTGATTTGTTTTTCATCAGTTTTTTCTCAACAAAATACTGATCTGGGTGTTCATGGAAAGCTTGGTTCTTGGCTGCTTATCAATGGAAGAAGTGAGAGTTTGTTTGTTTCACTTTCAAGTAATTTGAGATATGACATTCAAGGAGAGCTTTCTGTTTTCCTTTATTGGAAATGACAAAAAAGAGAAGCTACCCAGTTTTTGAAGCACTTCAAGTATGTTAGTTGTACAAAAACAGTATAATTCTAGCCCTTTTTAATCTATGAGAATTCAGCTTTAGGCCATGCAGAAAGGCACAGTCTTCAAGGACTTCACTTCCCCAAGCTGATGATTTTGCATGTCTTTTTGCTGGTTTCAAGAGCTCATCAATCTGTAATCTTCAGTTTCAATTGATCTTTCCATTGAAGTGAAGATCCAAGAAAAAAGGGAGGGAAAAGAAAGTTAACAATTCTGTTGAGTCCTTTAGTGAAGAATCTGAGGCACTGGTTTTAAGGCAAAAAGAAAGGTAGTTTAATGATAGCTTGGCATCCAAAGAAAGTTTTTGCCCTTTGAAGCTTGTGGTTTACTCTGCTTTGGGGAAACTTGAGTTGTTGAAATTGGAATATTGTTATTATTTTTTCTAACCTTTTATGGTAACATATCAGTTGCATTTCTTGTGTCTGTTACTTTCTCCTAGTTCTTTCTGGGTTGGGGGTCTTATTTTTCTTTATTCTCTCATCAAATCTATCTGCTTTCTGATTTTAGACTTTTTTTGAGTTTATGTGACTTTATTGGACTATGATTTAGGTGCTGCATGAAGGAAATTAGAGCCATATTTGTGTAAGAAAAGGGCTTACAAGGAAAGGGTTTAGCATTGTGTAAGGGAAGTTATGAACTGATGTCTCTAAAACCTGATCTGTTTAAAGAAATTTTTGTTTGTTTATTGTCTGTCTTAACTGTTCTACTTATTGTTCATCTGTTGTGAATGATAAATTTTTCTGCAATTCATGAATTCTGACATGGTCAATTTCCAGTTTTTGGTTTGAACATGTAGCAAACTCTATGATCAAGATGTGCCCTTTTTTCTCCCAGTCTACCCTGTTCTTATGTTGTAATAATTTATGAAATTGGTGAAAACTTTAGAACTTGGACCTCTTTGTTGTGTCCTAACTGATGATTCTATCTGTTTATCAGATTCGAAGTCCCTCGCAGCAAAAACTTATCATGGGGAAAAGATCGAATAGATGCTCTCTTCGATATGAGAAGGATCAGTTGGGCTGTATGTGGGGATTGGTCACCATGTTCGATTTCCGCCATGGTCGAATAACTCAGAGACTGCTTTCAGATCGAAGACGCGAGAATGACGATGCAGTTGGTAGGTTCTGTAAGGAATTTTGAAGCATTTTTCACTACAAGTGGATTTTTACTTTGTTTGAAGTTGCAAAAGTGATTTATAAACAGCTTTTCGGATTGTCCTTGTAGCATTTATAGATCATTTGGCTTGTTCGTGCCATCCTGTCTGAAATCTGTTTTTTATGTAGGTAGAATTTTTGTTTGCCTCTTTGGTCCTTATTGTTTGAAGTTATCTTACTCGGACTTAGTTGTGAATGTCGGATATGAATACACATCTCATAGGGCTATGTTCACATTACCCATGTCCTAATGTGTTCATATAGGGTACTTAAGAAAATGAATAGTCGGAGCAACATTGGTTCTAAGCACTCTTTTAATTTAGCAGGTATGGGAAATTCAGGAAATAAACTTGACATGTCAACAAGTTCCGGTGAAGAGAAGGCGATGGCGACAGATACATGTAAGCAGAGTGTGAAGAAACTCCTAGAAGAAGAAATGTCGAGAGAGCAAGTTACTAAGAAAGAGGTAAATAATACTGAACATGAAGCAAAAGAGTCTGGTTCAGGGGAAGGAGACAACAGAAGTAAGATCCGGAAAAGAAAAAACAAAAGTTCTGGTAACAGTCTGGATGTTGATGCTGCCAAGAACTTGGTATTGGAAGTATCTTGCCAGCATAAATCCGAGCAACAAACTACAAGCAGTCTTGATGTAGACAGTCTTGTAGAGGAGTTTTGTCAGGAAATTGATAAAAAACGAAACGATTGCGTGAATAATGATCAGCCTGCTGAAGGCCATACGCAGCGAAGCCTAAAGAGTTCCGGTTTTGAAGAAAGATTGAGTGAGGCTATCAAGTTCTTAGTAAGCCAGAAGCTTATTAGCAGGAACCAACTTACAGAAGGTGGGGAACTCCAAGCCTCGAAAGAAGTCATGGATGCACTTCAAGTTTTGAGTTTAGATGAGGAATTGTTTTTGAAACTTCTACGAGATCCGAACTCATTGCTGGTGAAATATGTTAAAGACTTGCCGGATGTTCGAGATGAAGAGTCTAAGCCTCTTGCCGGATCCAACATTTCAGAGCAGGAGCTTGTTGGTTTAAAACAATCGAATGAACCTGTTAATAGAAAACAGCGGAATTTCTTTAGAAGAAGGTCCAAGTCTCAGGAAAGAGACTCACCGAACAAAAATAAGGTTTCCGAAGCTTCCACTAGAATTGTAGTTCTGAAGCCTGGGCCGACATGCTCACAAATGCCTGAAACTGGAAGCAGCCATGGCTCATTGCCAGAACCCAAGCACATCATCAGACATCGAGAGCCGAATGAGAAAGTTGGTTCCCACTTTTTTCTAGCTGAAATAAAAAGAAAGTGGAAACATGCTATGGGAAGAGAGCAACATAGAATCCCCACCAATGAAATATCCAAAAGAGTTTCTAGTGATCGGAGAAATCCGGGGGATGCTGGAGGATTTAAGGAATATATCACAATGAGTTCTCCAACTAAAGACCATTTCTTTATTGAAAGAGTTGCCAAACCTTCCACTAGTGTCAAAAAAGGAGAGAGGACGAGCAAGCTAAAGGGCTCCGAAACGAGTACGGATATGGAGACTAATTTTTCCAGGCATTCGAACATCTATATCCAGGCAAAGAAACATCTTTCTGAGATGCTAACAAATGGAGACAAGAATGTGGATCTTTCAAGCAGACAAGTCAAGAAAACATTAGGGAGGATTCTTTCTCTCCCTGATTATAACTCTTCCCCTGTTAGCAGCCCTAAGAGGAGCTCAGAGCCTAGTTTTATAACTCCACATACGAGATTTGCTGGCTCTGAAAAATCCCTGAAAGTGGATGAAAACCATGAACTCAACAATGTTAGTCGTAGAAGTCAAGCAGCTGAGGAACTGGAGATTCAGCTTTGCATTTCTGATAACAAAACCGGTGATGAAGTCCAAGGTGATGATATAGTTTCAGATAAACTCGACACTTTTGTGAATGATGACAGAGAGGATCAAAATGATTCTTCTACTAAAGATGAAACAAGTTGCAGAGGTATTATTTTGCATCTATTTAATTTATGATGGCATGATGCAGTCATGAATACTGAGGTTTATTAATAATTCACCTTCATAAAAAGATCATGCAGGTGCTGTGAGTATTGTTAAAGAAACTGAAATGATGGTTCAGGAGGAAACTAAGCTCTTGGATGCTTCTTCTGTGACAAGTGACTCTTCAATTACTAGAGATGACAAAATTGTTGATGTACCTGATGTTCGTGATGAAAAACAATATCTGCAATGCTCAAAACAGGTAGAGGAATGCCACTTGCTGGTGTATATATATATATATATATTGTGATGTGATTAAGAACTAACTCATAGTGATGAATATTCGCATTTCTCGAAACATAGAGGCTCTTCTAATTACTGCCCTGTTATTCCATTTTGTTGCATGCACCGTATATGTTATATCCTGTCCTACTGGTTTCTTTTTTTCTATCTCCAGGACTTGTCTGAAGAGGACCAACAGTCATTTTCTCCATCAAACTCGCCAATCGCCAAAAAGGTTGAAGGTCTAGATAGTGTTGGTGATATACAGGAGCGGCCGAGTCCCGTATCTGTTCTTGAGCCAATATTTGCAGATGAAGTTATCAGCCCTGCTAGCATCAGATCAATTTCTGGTAGGCATTCGAGAAAAGCCTTGTGCTTATTTAACATTCTGAATTTGTTTTCAACTTTGTTGTGTCACATTTCGGATAATGCCAATTTTTTCACCAATCTTCAGGTGAAACATCCATACAACCGTTAAGAATTCGATTTGAAGAACATGGTTCTTCAGCAAACAACAGTAGTCGTTTTAAAACTTGTATGGACGATAAGGAATCAATATTTGAGCATGTAAAGGCAGTGCTACAAGCGTCAAGTTTCGACTGGGATGAACTCTACATCAGTTCACTTTCTTCAGACCAGCTTCTTGACCCTTTGTTGCTCGATGAGGTAGAATACTTGCCCAACCAACTTTGTCATGACAAAAAACTGCTCTTTGACTGCATTAACGAAGTTCTCGTGGAGGTTTGTGGGTACTATTTTGGTTCCCCTGGCGTGTCATTTGTTAAAACCAACATCCACCCTCTCCCGAACATGAAAAATACCATTGAAGAGATCTGGCAAAGAGTTTATTGGCACGTGCTCCCAATGCCGCTGCCTCGTAGTTTGGACCAGGTAGTCAGAAAAGACTTGGCCAAGAAAGGAACATGGATGGATCTTCGACTCGATGCAGATTTTATCAGTGTTGAGATTGGTGAAGATATCCTTGACGACTTAGTCGAAGACACTATAACAAGCTATATAAATGTAAGTCCTGAATGTGAATATCATGCTGGAGGGCAAGAAGAGTGACATCAACTTGTACAAGGCAACCGACTCGGTTTTGTAAGAGTGACATCAACTTGTACAAGGCAACCGACTCGGTTTTGTTCATACTTCATACCAATAATGCATCTCTCCAATGGGTCAGAGTGGGAGAAAAGCAAGCTAATCAAGTCCCAACAAGCAAGAAGGGCTTCATTTAACTCTCCTTCTAAGTGTTTTATCGGATGCTGCGACGGTATTTTTGTAACCTTGCCCCGTCAAATAACCATCAACCCGGAGATCTTACTAGTGACTTTGAAGCTTTCCTGTTTCATGTGCAGAGATCCATTCCGAAGCGAACACCTGATTTCAGAGGCGTTTAATCAATAACTACACTACAGTGTCATTTCTCCTGGTGCAAAGTGATGAAAACTGCTATTTCTTAGTGATAGAATTTATAGGGTTTAGTGTGTATTTGCTTGTGTGAATGGTGTGTTCTTTGATTGATTTCATTCATTCCTAGAGTTCAGTTAACTGGTTTTCTTCCTTTGTTATACATGTTTGCTTGGGTATGATATGAGTGGAGTTATTGGCTACTTTGATAGATTTCATTTGCCTGATAATATGTACCTGTAGAAGCTATGATTGCTGAAAATAATAATAACACAGAACATCTTGTAAAAAAGTATGAGGCTAAGTGCAGAACTACAACTCAGCTCTTTTATCCTTTTATTACCTAAATAAGTCTGAATTTTGATATGTTACCTAATTCATCAGCATGCCATCATGCACACGTCGACAACTAAAAGGCCATGGGAAAGCATGGTCCTAACAAAGTACAGTCCAATAATTTATTAGGAAATGTCACAACCACCGTAGTATGTGGCTGAATCTTTATCTACCCATTGTCAGCAACTAAACCCATGAATTTCAAGTCATTAATGGAAAAAAGGCCATCTGAAACGTTTTTCAAACAGAACCAACCATTCATGTGGAACTCAATAAATTACCTACGAGAAGCCAAGTCAAATTTCACCTAATGCCCTGCTGTAATGAAGAGGACAATGGGAAACACATGGACCATGATAATGTAACTTCTCAAGAATCTTGCATATACTAATACATTGATATTAAGAGCAAAAGCTTCAAAATTTCTTGTATATTTCCATTTTGGAAAAAGTGTTTACAAGTTCATTAAATACACTATAACAGTACATAGCATTTTGCTACATTCAGGCATTTCAAGGCTACAAGTTACTTCTGTTTTTTCTTTACCTGTAATTGTGAAGTCGGAGGAATGGCTCTCTTCCTAGAAAATGCACTACTTCTGCTATCTAAATCCTCGTCTTCGTCGACCAGGTCTCTACAAGAAGGGGTAGTGGAGTCCTGGTTCTTGGACGCTTTTCTTTTTCCAGCACCCAACTTGGCAGATAGTTTTCTCGCAACTGGGTCATTAGAGAGTCCAACTTTTGATTGGCGCGGAATCTTTGCTCCTAGTCCAAGCCTGTTTAAAGCCTCTATGAGAATGTTACATGAATACATGACACGACTACAATAGAAGATAGTCACACTGACCTTTCTGGCCGAGCTTCTGGTTCTACTTCCACTACTTGGTCATGTGCAGATCCATTCATTTTATTTATCCATTGTTCAGCCTGTAAACCACTCATGTCAATAATAAACTAATAAACTGGTCGATAGTTCCCAAAAAGAAAGAACAAACTGAGACTCCTGGATTCCAACATAACCGGAACTGGCAAGAGCACTAGTTGCACTCTAGAGTCTAGACACTAGAACTTGTACACAGCATGAGACACAAGGTACAGAAAGAGCGGTGCAGTCTGTGTATTTAAGTGTTTTTGCATGCAAGTCTATGCATATACATGGAATAAGATTAAGATGAATAATCATGATAATAAACTATAAATAGTGAGCCAATTAAATCCTACAAACCATGCTAAAGTTTGTCCTTTTTTGTTGGCCAATACGCATGATTTCATTATGATCCCATATATGCTGTTAAATACTAAAATTAGAGAAGTAATTCCTTTCTTACTAGTAAAAATAAAATTATGAAAAACATAAATGCAACCTATACAATTATCTGCTTTCTTACCTATCATCCTAGTAAAAGAGTGCAAAGTGCAATCGAATGCAGCCTGCCCGAGTGCAATGCCAGCCTAACTGTGTCTAGGTGCACCGTGCATTGACAACACTGGTCGTGACACAATTATAACCAAAGCTTTTTCCCTTTTCATTATGTGAATATCTACGAGTAGAAACTATGATCATAATCACACAATCCTCGATAAATACAGCAAATTAATTACATTCAATATCCAAATGGAAAAACTAAAATCAACCAGTACATGGATTGAATTGAACTAATCTAAAACAGGGTAAGGGTAGGACCTTAAGACTCCAAGGTCTCCTTCAAATATAACCAAATCTCGACATCTCCATGTCACGTATTAGTAACGAAGCACTATATTTTCTTTCCAAGTACCTTACATCAAAATTACGATTAAAAGAGAGCGAAAGAGATGTTTACCAGTTTCGATGCGTTATTTAGCGTAACTAGTTTAGGAGGCCCAGGTTTCTTTGGCGTTTCAGTGGCCATTGGTCTATGTTACATGGACCTCGCGGCACTTCAAAATGACGGCGGAGGAGTTCGGAACCCGCAATAGGCAGCTTGAAGCCTAGAAGAGGAGGAAGGCTCGACTGAATTGATTAGGGCTTTTCTTTGAAGGGTTCACTCAACAATCTTCTAATTCCTATTTTCGTTGCTCAACTTTGAAAACATTTTATTTAATAACTAAACTTTATACATTAAACATTTTTGTCAAATAAAAAATAAAAAAAAACTAAATTGTGCGCGGGCTACCATTTGTCGTCACCGTCGACGACTGTAGATGGTGATCGTTCAGTCTTATATTTTATCGGTCACTTCATCTCACTCTTCTGAGTTTGAAATTGACCTTTATTTTTATCGAAAAGTGCTTTGAAATTCACGAAAAGAAGATCGAAAGTGAGGAAACCGAAACGTTTATATCGAGGTTCGTAAGTTTCATGATAATTTCCGTGAAACATCTATTGGATTCGAACTCAACGTATCAAAACGAGTCGCCCAATGCAATTTGAGGTCAAACGACCACCAGTTTTGAAGGTCACCGGTGATGACAAATGACGACGATTATTTTAAATCTTTTTAAAATTTAATAATAATAAAATATTGTTTCATTATATATTTTAAATTATTTTATATTTGATAATATTAAAATATTTAAAAATAATAATAATATATTCGCGAGTGACAAAAAATGTTCCATGTATAAAATTCAGTTATTAAATAGAAAATTTTAAAAGTTGAGTGACCAAAATATGAGTGAAAAGATTGTTGAGCGATGATCTGTACAATTTACCCTCTTTGAATTCTAATTTGCTCACAAGTTTATCCCAAAAGTAAATATGTATTTTGAATTTGATACCTCAAATTTCAATGTTAAGCTTTATACTTAAAACTTTTTGTCAATTAGATACTTAAATTTGGTTTATCGATATTTGTGGTGTTTAATCGATTTGAACAAAGAAGAATTTAATTTTTATTCAAATTAATACAAGAATTTTAAATGCAGGACTTTCAAGTACCAAAACTAAAATTAATACGATTCTTTAAAATTTTAAATGAAGGTGGTTTACATGTTCATTTTTAGGTTTCTTTATGCTAATAGGGAAGTCAAAGGGGGCAAGCAGTACTTTCATAAAATGATTTAATTCTGTTTTGAGTCCCTCTTCTAAATAAGTAATGCGATTTAGTCATTTTAGAATAAAATTTTCGATACTTTTTAAAGTTTGTATTTGATCAAACCATGTACCTGAATCACAGAATCAGTTTCCGTTGTTCTTCGTCTTCCGCCTCATTCATCCATTGCCCATCTGGGTTTATTTTATTTCCCTTCTCACTCAATTTCTTTTTTTTTTCTAGGCAAGCAAAATTAATTAGGGAAATTTCTATATTCTTTGTCAAAAGAGAAAAAAAAGGGTTTTAGGTAAAAAATTTCAAGTTTAGACTCGTGGGGTTAAAAAGATGAAATTGAAAGAAACCCGTAGCATATAGAGGAAGGAGGGAAGAGGCACATTCTGGTACCGGAATTGGCACATGAAACCACTGGACAACGGCAACAAACGAAAGAATATGACAATGACTAAGGCATACGAAAAAAAAGAGAACCACATGTCGCAACATGATTGATTTTCTTCACTTTTAATCATCATTGTTAAAAAATTGTTTTTGACCACAAAAATTTAGGCATGATATTTCCATGAAAGGGCATGCATTGATTTTGAAGAGCTAAATAAGGGTCAAACTTTTCATTCCCCATTGCTAGGCAAAAAAGACTACTGTTACAGTAAACAAAAAACAAAAATAAAAACAATATCCCATTAATAATATCAACATTAAATAATCATTTACATCAAACACACATATATATATATATATCCCCTTTTTTTAAAGACAAGGTAGAAAAGAATTGTGAATCCTATGCCTCTGACCTGCCCAAAACAACAGCTAGTTCCAAAATCAGACTGGGTTAACAAGGTTTAAGAGAGAATACCTCACCTGCATGCACCAAAGCTTTCACTGGCTCTTTGTTTTTTGTATCTTGACATAAGGGAAAACACCCAAGAAGTGGACGACTTTCGGATTCCATTCTCGTTGATGAGCACGGCAAAACATCAGGAACGTGTTGGCAAAATACGAATTGAAGCCCATGAGGACGTGCCATACAGCATGACCCTGAGGGTTGAAGTACCAATTAGATAGCTCCTTGCAGAATACCCTGTCAGATAGCCAACAAAGACTCGCCAGGAACAAAGTTGCTACATATAACTTTGCGAGTCGCTTTGCAGAGACGTCTTTAGTGTAGATGTAGTATTTGTACGCGCGAGGGACGCAGATAAGGCAGAGAATGACATAATGCACCTTGAAGCCAAATCCAAAGCGGAAGACGGCATGGACCACTGCATACACAACTCCATAAAAGAACAGAAAAGTAGGCATTGTACTCCGATAGTGCCAATCGGGTGAGTAGAGTATGTAAAAATATAGAAGCATTTCCCACACCATCGGTGTTTCATCACCTTGCTGTTGCCTGAAAATAAGTTGAAATTTTTACATTTCAAATTAACTTGTCAAATATAAAACATGAGCAATGTTTTCTCAAATTAACTTTCCATAGGTGCCAGTTTTCCATTAGGAGTAAAAGCTTTAAGCCAAAACAATAAACAACAATAAAATGTATCTACGGGATCTGCAAATTTAATGCCCCTGTAAGATAGACCCTCTATTTTGCAACTTAAGACATGATTCAAAACCAAGGAAAAAGCTTAACATTATTAATTAACACGTTTGATTGATTATATATTATCCGCATAACCCATTCAAGTTAAGGCAAAACATAAGGTGTTGGTCCAATATATCTCCTTGAAAAGATGTGCTAAAGGAACCATAGAACATAGGGAGCCAATACACTTGGAAGCAAACAGAAAAAGCAAAAGAAGCTTTATGCATATTTCTTTTACTTAGAAGGAGACAGGAGTAAAACATTTATACCAAATTCCAAAAGTACGTAAGTGTGATAAGAGAAGGAACATTTATTATTATTTGTTTTCTAAAATTGGACCTCTGATGGAGACTTTCATCTAATATCTGAAGCTTTTGGGGGAATGATAATGGAAGTGTAAGTGAAAAAAATACTTACATGTGCTGTAATGTGGCATGGTATATAATGCTCCCAATGGCGAGTATCATGTTAGATATGTGAAGGACACTAAACCTCTTCTCGAATCGTTGTCTCAAGGCATTTACAAGGCCAATGAATGCCAAAAGAATGCATGGGACATTGGATATTGTGTTAAAAAACTCAGCAATGTAAGACGAGTGAGCATAGTTTTTCTCACACCAGTCAGTGGATGTGACAGGACCCCAAAAGCTCGACAATCCATCTTCCATTTTGTACTGAATATGCCAAAAGTATATGCTTGTTCAACTGAGGTACCTTTTGCAAAAATGTTGCACAACTGTCACAAACCTGCAATTAACATCCATACAGAAGTGAGGTAATGAGATCACATAAAAATGACAACCATATAAACAAGGACAATGTCTAGCTACCGGATGTCCTTTTTATCAATACGAGAAAAAACAGAGACAAACTAAAAGACCAATGCCATAATACAGTAAGCTAAAGCATATGCACACCATTTTTTTGAACGCTATGCACACCAATTGAGAGGGGCACAAAAAGCAAACCGTTTACTAGTTGGTCAAATGACTAAGGGCCCTTGTGCATAACGACATAGCCGTGAAGTGAAAAAAAAAAGAGACAATCAAATCACTCGATATTCTAGCCTTTAGTTTCATAAGAACAGTGTTGTCAGCAACTTTCAATTAAAGGTAAAACATTTAACATCAGCTTCAGCGGAACTCCACATTAAGGAACTTGTAAAATCTTTTTTGACATCTATATTCTGGATTCTCTGTATTTATCTGATGCAATCTTAAAGTTATTCCTGTATTTCAACCCCTTTTAAACTTATTCGATGGCAATCTCTCTTGTTTCAAAGAAAACACCAGCACACTTGCATCCATAGATAGGTTTAGATCTAGAGAATAAGTCAAAAAAGCAACCCCAAGATTACTACCTAGAATCCATGTAAAAGTCCATGTAAAACCTGCTTGCCCCATCGTAATTTTCAATTTTCAATATGATATCTACTTAAAATTAGTTTCTATCTGTAGATGATCTCTCTGCGAGAAGAGAATACTTCATACTCCAGAACAATTCTAAACTAAAGGTAAAACTAGTTAATCACCTATAGAATTTATTTTCTACAGATGGTACGAACTATAAAATCATTATACTTCCATGTCCTGTCTGACATCGCTCTCCAATATGGCAAGACATGCAGCAATAAGCTGCATAGCACATAGAAGATGATATAAACAATTCAGCCATAAACAGACTTCTATAAGCCCTGCAAGAACACCAATCTTATCAAATTATGATAAACTTTTGATAACACAACAGCATCTTACGCTAGCTCAAACGTTCCAAAGCGAATGCCAAGACGAAGGTACTAGTTAGTATCATTAACTATTCTAAAAATTAACTCGTAGACTAGAATGCATTACACCTCTAGCAAATCAAGAAAAATAGGTAATTAACAAATCAATCCAATTACAGACCAGAATCCCATTTCATCACTTTAAAACCTCTCTTAAACCCATTGTGCCGAAAGAATCCGGCCAATGCTATCTTCTTAAAGATCCAGCACTTCAAAATTCATCCAATGACCAATCTTCAACCAAAACCTAGACCTTAAGTTCAAAACTGGCCTCGGCAAACTGAATAACTGAATATCTCATAAGGGACCCCAAAAATCCAAACTATACTCAGGAAAGATACCCTAAAATTATAGCACTTAAATTCTCTATTTAAACAACATAGCATTGCCCATCAATCATATTCCTTTCTGATTCGTTTTTCCATCATTAAAAGATCGAACGCTGGCAGCAAATTAATATAAAAATTATAAATTTGAGGAAATAAAAACATCATAATGTACTATCCTTAAAGACCCTCAACAGAAAACAAACATCCCATTGACATTTGACCTTATCCTTTAAGACCCATTCCTCAAAAAGTAAATCAAACGGATATTCAATAGCAAAATTGTTCACATTTTATCATAAAAATTAAAACAAAATACATAAAAAATAGGAAAAATTGAAAGGGAAATGAATTGGAAACTAACCTTCTATGACAAATCAGATCTCGGGGTTTCAACGAAACTAATTAAACTACAATATTTCACTTTTTTTTATCTATTTAGGTTTCTCTAGGGTTATTTTCGTTTTATTGTTAAAAAAGAGGCAAATTTTAGAAAAAAAATAGAAAGAAGAGATTCGCGACCGCGAGAAGAAGCAAGGAAGGCGAGTTGGAAAGATGGGAAGAATAATTACGGAGTTTTGGACGTTGGATTAAATTGGTGGACGGTTGAGATTCTTTATTTTGGGAAGTGGAGATCGTACGGACCGTCATGATTTTGAATTGATTGATGATTTCCAAAAGGTGTTTTTTGCTTGCACGAGTTGGCATGTTCTTAGATTCATCGTCTAACTAATCTCCATTTTTAGGTTAATAATGCTAAGTTTGGATTATGAATTCTTTTTATACTTTCTACTTTTATTTTTTTGTTGAATATTTTTTTTATAGTTGTCTACATTTAACGTATTGATTAAATAATCTAAATTTTTGAACAAGAATATAAAATAAATAAATTTTATTAAAAATGAACTTATTTATAAACAAAACACTCTAAACACGAATAATCATAAAAACAAATGCTAAAACACGAGATAAATTAAAGTATCAACCACCAAAAGAAATGCATTAAAATACGGAAAAAACATGAACGAAAAATTAAAGGTAAACTACACCGGATATCACTAAATATGGTCTTTAAGTCGAAAATACCACCAAATTTTAAAACTCTTCAAAATTAACACTGAACTTTAATATTTGAGTCGAAAATGTCACTCCGTCGTTAACTGGAAACTCGTCCGTTAAGTCAAAATGACGTCGTTTTGGTGCGGCTGTTTTAAAGCTTAATTTAGCCCAAAACGACGTCGTTTTGCTAGAGGAAAAAAATGTGAGAATTATGTATGCACTTAGGGTATTTTGAACCCAAGACCTTTAGGAGAAAAAAACTAAGCCTTAACCACTAAACCAACATAAAATTATATATTATTTTACCACAAATATTATATATTTCAAACTAATTCAGATTAATTCAAATTATTTTATAAAATAAATAATATTATAAATAATATTGAAATATATTATTTATATATATAAAATATATAAAAATAAAAGTGTATTGTTTTTATTTTGCATATAATATTTATAATATACATACATTGTTTAAAAAACTCTAAAATATTCATAAAAATAATATATTTATATTATAAATATTATATGAAAATTCTAAACTCTAAATCCTAAACCTTAAACTACAAAGCTCAAACCTTAAATCTTAAACTTGTAACCCCCTCGTCCCGGTCTGGTCGGATGACCGGTCCGAGTGGGCTACACGAGGAAAACCGAAGCGAAACCCGTTAAGGTTCCCCATCGATTAACGACCCAGAAAAAATTCCTTTTAACTTTATCTTGTCTATAGGCATAATTAAATCCTATGTGAAGCACAACAGCGGAGAATACAAACAATTTAACATCGACCAATCAAAACGATACAATAAACATCTTATTTTAGCCCTTTACAGCAGGCCGTATCGAAACGCCCTAAGGGTGTTTCGATACGCCTTGACTTAGTCTACAGGCCAGGGTCAACCATATGGAGACTGTTTCGAAACAGGGGTGACCTGTATCGAAACGACCCTAACGGTCAACATCTCGTGGTCAACGATATTTGACCGTTTCGAAACACCAAGGACTCGTTTCGGTACGCCTATATCTCGTCAATTTCTCAAAATTCCAGTAGCAAAAACGTACCGAAACAGCCTCTATCCGTTTCGAAACGAATGGCCAAATGCAAAGGAACTGTATCGAAACAGGGTGGCCCGTTTCGAAACGCCCCCTATTTGCAGACTCCAATTGACTGTTTTAAGGCACAAGGATGCCCAAAAACACCAACAAAACACTCAACAACACTCTAACGACATACTAGCAACTAATCCTAAGGCGAACCAACTTACAAGCATGCTTTAACATCAACAAAACGAAACTAAACACCAAGGCATAACATCTCAAGTCACGCATTCATACATATCACAAAAGGAGCAAGCATTCACATAGCCCACACTTAGACAATTTCAAGATAGCAAAACTAACAAGGTTTCAAGCAAGACATACATCCCAAGCCAAAATAGCAAGCACATACAAGGAGTCTAACATGCTCCTAAGCAACATCAACCACAACATAATCCAAAACATCATAATACGATTACATGTCCCATTGCTTGACCATTACACCTTAATTTAAAAGTTCATACTTGGTAGCTAAACAAGCACCACAAGCACACTTGGAGGCCCCCTTCTTGCTCAAGCAACCCGCGAACTAAGGATATGCAATGTTGAACAAAGAAAGCGTAAGCAATGATGCTTAGTGAGGGTAAGCTCTTAAAAATAGACCTCAACATTGCAGGGTCCGAGCACGATCTAGCCAAGGCAAAACGCATATTTACCAAGGATCCACAAAAGCCACACGATAAAAATGCATGAGCAATATTCAATCAAATGCCATGATCATGAGCTAAACTCCACAACACATGTAATCACATTTAAACATCCAAATAAGGATCATATATCACAACACATTGATACACATATCAATCAACATTGACACCTAGCTATGACCCGAATATGCGGATAAACACGTTGGACTCACATCCAACAACCACTTTACCTCACGGTGGGATTACACTCATCACCGGTCTCATGGAGGGGATTCTACTCATCCTCACGCCCCGTCGATGGGATTCCACTCATCATAGATTATATATGAATACAATTTCCGGGCGAACCCGTACTCCTCCTTGGTGACTCAACGCCACCAAGGCCACGCGCGACTTTTGACTCATGTGTACACACTAACATCCTATTGATCGATCATTTGTACTCAAGCATACTAGTATCAACATTATACTCATTCCGCATTACTCATTCCAAATCAATTCCGTGCTTAGCACGTACTCACCATGAACACAATCATGAACCATTAACATGCATGTCTCAAGCATCACAAATCATGCCTCATCTCACATGTATAACACAATATAAATAAGCATTCATATCACATTTCATACGAGGCATACACATCCACATATATGAGTTCATCCAAAGGCTCTAGATCAAGTTTAGGATTAGGCTACCACCCTAATCCTAACTCTAGGTGGGTCTACCAAGCCCAAACTAGTCCACATACTCGAACCAACCATTTTAAAACCATGTAAAACAATTAACCACTCACCTAAGCTCCCAAGCTTAAAGACCAAGCAAACGACCACCTTCAATTTCCCGGATTTACTTCCGATGCTTCACTGATGCCCAACCTTAATTCTAATCAATCCCAAACACAAACAAAACATCCACAATCAATAACTCATCGTCGGAACTAACCCGGAATACAATTCAACCACAATTTACCATGTTGCAAGCATGGACAAATCCCATTTTCACTAACTCGGACAGCCCCAAAACCATGTCCAAAAACTATGTTTCCAACCTCCAATACACCCACAAATGATCCCAATTCAACCCCTATCCATAGTACTATCAATAGACTATCAAAACCCACCTAAAACAACCCCAAAACTCACCCAAAACCCTCCAAAAACCCCATGTTGACCCAAATCCGAAAATTGCCCAAAATCATTCAAAATTTATATATGTTATACCATTTGACCTCTATACATCATAACTAAACATATTAAATCAAAACATTTAACTTAACAACATAAAGATCTCATTTTTAATCAAAATCTTCCAAAATTCCATTTTCCAAAACTTCCATGAAAATCAAAATAAATGGTACTTTTAAACAGAGAGAGTTGAGGGGAAGTCAAAAACGTTATTACCTTTCAAAATGGAGTTGAAATGGATGAGAAATGAGATGGAATAGTAGCTTGGTAGAGAGCACTTCCCTTTCCCGTTGGTGAAGAAGAGGATGAATAGGAAAATGGGTGTTTTATTGTATAAAGGGGATTTAAATTGGAAAATTGGGTAAATTACAAAAAGGCCATTAATGAATGGCTATTCCCTTGTTCTTTAAATAGCTCCTCAACTTGCAATTAAATCAATTTGGTCCCATTTCAAATATTTATTTTGAAACCCGAAATTTTAAAGGATCATTTTAATTATAACCCGAGCCCAAATAATATTAAAATATTATTTTCACCTAACCCCTAAACCCGAGTGTTACAAAACTTTATGATCTGAGGTTTGTGGTTTATAGTTTTTTATATATTATTTGTAATATAAATACATTGTTTTATGAATATTTTTTTTAAAAAATAATATGTTTTTATTGATATATGTAAAAACTATTGTGAATAAAATAACAAATAACAATAATTAGAACAAAGAACAAGAATGGAAGAACAAAGAGATGAGAGAAAGATGGAGATTTGTATTATTCTCAAATATAGACTTGTGTACAATGTCTTTATCAAATTATCTATTTATAGGCATAAGGAGTACATATTACATTGAACTCTAATTAAATGAGATAATATTCCTAACGATAAAGTAAATCAAACTCCTTAGATAAAGTTCTAATCGTGATAGACATCCACATATATAAGTATTCATAACACTCCCCCTTGGATGTCTATGTAGATAATGTGCCTCGTTAAAACCTTACTAAGATAAAAACCCACTGGGAAAAAAATTCTTTAGTGAAGGAAAAAGAGTACACATATCTTTGATACATATAACATGTTGCCTCATTAAAAACTTTACTAGGAAAATACATTGGGACAAAACCTCAGTTAAGGAAAAAAGAGTGCAACTCATATTTACTCCCCCCATGAAAACATATCAGAAGATCTTTGAATCTTCATAATTCAAACTTGAATATTATTTTTCTAAAGATAGCGGGAGATGAAACTTTAGAGTAATATTTTTCATGATGTATCCACCTTCCATTATCTCTACACAAGATAGCATTTGTATCATATCTTGTGAAAGTAAATAACATATCTTCTGGATATGTTGGGTCAATGGTCTTAGCCAAACACATTTTTTACTTGCCTTGTGCATAACAATTATTTCTACAAGATTTGAGGAGGCATCGACGAATGTTTGAAGATTTAAATGTAATGATATTTGTATGTTCATAGATATTTCTTGACCAACTAATATATAGTTCTTCAAGACCAAGAAAAGATATAATTATCTTTATTCACATCCAACAAATTTACAACTATTGGGATACTCAATGGATATGCTCTATTCATACTGAATCTTCTTTAAGATTCTTTCAACTTTTGTATATTCATAGACAAAAAGAAATATATAAAAATGCTTGATCTTCAGGTCGAGATAAACTTGATGTCAAGATTCAAGTATTTGTATTGAAAGTACTTTTCATAAATCATAGTTCAAGTCGTATTTACGACTACTTATTTGTGCCTCACTTGCATTACACCTTTAGATGTTTGGATTGTTGGTCCAAATACTTCTATTTTAGAAGTTCAAAGCGTCTTTCAACATCGACCAATTCAATATCTATACTTTTGGATAGATTTTATACAAGATCATCGATTTCTTTCTTTACTTCTATTGAAGTATTTTATGTAAAATTGTTTGTAAAATAGTAGTCGACAACTTTCTAAATTTCTGGTTCCATTCTCGTAATGACATAACTCATCGAGATCTCTTCAAGATTTCAATCTTTATTTTAGGTACCTGAAAGTCTTCAAGAGTTTTATTATTAGTTATGCCTTGGGTCTCTTTAGGAGCACCCGCCTCCAATATATGACCATCTCATAATATTTTTCATGTACGAGAATTTTGATCATTGGAACTATTTCAACTATCATGCTTCAAGCATGATTTACATCCACTTGCTCTAACATGTAATTTAAACTTAGAGCATTTCAGTTGGTATATGAGACGTAGTTACTCTTATTGGGCCAGTAAATATGTCTGGTAGTTGACATGTAATAACATGAATTATCTTATAAACTTATGGTTCATATACGAGGATCTAGATAACGATAATTCATTTTCCTTTAACCAGCTAATTATTATCTGTTGAGTTGTGTGGGGCTCGATTTATTCAACCGATATGGCTCACCAAGTGGTGGAGAGGTGGATTTTTTGGTGGAAGGGTTGTTGAAGCTAAAATGAAAATTGACACAATGAATTATAGTGGTTCAACCTTCTAACCAAGGTCTACATCCACTACCTTAGCTCCCCACTAAGGATTTCCAATCAATCCACTATTGATTCGTCCCCTTTTCTAGGCTTAGAAGGTAACCCTTATACACAATCAAGCTTTCTACCGAAAGCCTTGATTGAAACCCTCTCTTACAAAGAGAAACAATAAGCAAACTTAAAACCCTCTAATAGGTGTTTGTTTGCACAACTAAGCACTCACCCAAAACCTAAAACACTTGAGCAAATTTTACAATTTTGGCTCACTAGTGTTTGTCTATACAATAAATGATAATTTAAGCTCTAAGACAATTCTTGATCATTTGTTGTTTGACAATATGAGCATTAGCCTTTACTTGATGCTTGGAGGTCCCTTTTATACTCCCAAATGAGTTTGTAGGCGTTACTAGCCGTTGGGATCAAATTGGAGCCGTTGAGGACTTTAATTCCCACCATAAATGTAATTCTGCAGCTCCCCGTTTCGAAATGCTCGAACCCGTTTCGAACCGCTCTCTAAATAGAAAGAGCTGTTGCAGTTGTCAGGGCACCCGTTTCGGAACGCCTCTGGCCGTTTCGGAACACCCGTATCGAAACGTTTAAAAATGTATCGAAACGCCTGCATTTTCAAGTTAGTTGGGAAAATAGCCGTTGGTTTATGACCGTTGTGGTCAATGCCACGTAGGTGTATCGAAACGGCATAGCCCCTTTCGAAACGCTGGGCAAAAATCCTATCCATGGAAAGCCAGTATCGAAACGTTTTTGCTACTAGAATTGTCGTATCGAAACGCCCCTAAGGTGTTTCGAAACGCATGGACAGTTTTGTAAAGTTTGGCTTTGAAAAACATAAAAACCCTTTATAAAAACTTCCCTAAACATAGTTTCAAGTTGTTTGGACTTTGGAAATGTTTTAAATACTTTTTAAATCAGTCCAAAACATTTTTCAATTATTATATCAAAACATTAGTTCTACATTATCTCCCCTGATGTTGAGAAAAATATGTCATAAATGATTCTCCAATTAATGTTTAAGAGTTTAAACATAAAATGAGACTCGTACTCAATATATATTACCAACTCTTTTTATTTACCCATTTTGTGCGTTGTGGTGGAGCAATTCATATCGCACATTTAAAAATTATAAAATGGGAAATGTATGGCTTCTGACCAAAAACCAATCATAACGGGGAGTTTATTATAACTCGTTGGCTTGATGCATTTAAGTGTTCATAATCAATAGGATGCATCCAATTGAAATTTTGCTAAACTATATTTTTCATAATCAATAAACTTTGTAACAACTTATATAGCCTAAAATATAAACTCACAAGCTTTTGCAAAAATGAATAGTCTAATTGCATAATTTGAATCCTTTTAGAATCAATCTCACAAAAATCTGGTTGTAAGTTGATAAAACAATGTAGATGCATCTACTAAAATCATATAAAACTTTCCACATTTGTGGATATGGACCCATATTTCGTTCAGATATGCAAGACATACAGTCTCAACTTCAGTACAAGAACTTCAAGTTCTAATTCTTTTGGTAAGTGGGATCATCTATATCCTTTGAGAACAAACAACACAAGAACTTCATGTTCTTTTAGTAAGTGAAATTTAATCAATTCCTTTAAGCAACACAAGAACTTCACGTTCTTTAATAAGTGGAATTTAATCCATTCCTTTGAGAATAAGCACTATAAGAACTCCATGTTCTTTTAACATATGTGCATGTAAATCTCAATAGCTTTCGCATCATTATTGATCAGGATGGTCTAACCGGTCATACCAACTACATACAAGTATGTATATACATTTATGAATTTCGTAAACTTCTGGTTTACCATAACATGTGATTCAATCTCACTCGTACATGTCTAGTATGATCATCAAAATTGTTCCTTTGAATAAGAATATATTTAGCTCTTTCGAAGCTTTCAATGGAAATTATCTTTTGGTAGCAATATATATAGCTTTTCTAGAGCTTTCAATTGACTTTTTGGCTACCATAACTTATATCCACATTGGCTTATTTCAAATGCCAATTGATAAAATATATTATCTATAATTCCAAAAGAATATTTTGCAAACTCATATTGCTCTCTTAAAAATTTTCTCTTTTAGTGGTGACGATATTATTACCCTTAGCGGTAATTATTGCAATATTCGCAATTATGCACTTTTCATAATGTGCTTTCTCTCAAGAACATATTACTCTTCTGGGGCATCAATACTTTTAGTACTTTGAGATATAATACTCACATTTTCCCTTGCATTTAAATGAAAAAATATATCTTATACTTCTGCTAAGCATAAATCGTCACCATAAATTGTATTTGATAAGTAATCATGTTAAACAAAATAAATAAATATGATAATATATAAATATAAATATTAACGTGAATATAAATGTAAAATGTAAATAATTAATGTATAAAGTAAATAAACATAAAGTAAAATAGATAAAAAGATAATTAATTCTCTTCAAAGTTATGAGTAATTAGAAGATGATTTATTCCATTAGAGGGTTATAAGGAAATCAACAACGTCCAAATGAGTTGGACCAATATCATCTTTGTCATTTTTCGCAAACAGAATTTCCTTTTATTTTCTTTCCTTTATCATTCAATCATTTTTTATTTTTCCAATGTACGATAAGTACTAGACCAATGGTTTATAACATCACATTGGTAATAATAAAAAGATTTCACTTTCTTAGAAAGATCTTTATCGCTCTTGTCATCCTTATAACCTCACTACTAGTGGGTAGAAGTATTCTTAAAATGATTATAATGTCTATGTCAATGCCTCGACCATGACCACAACTTCTAATGTGACTTTTATTCTTTCTATAATATAATCTCACATTCACTTCAGGGAATTGAGTAGAGCCAGTGGGCCTTTGAAACTTTTTTCATGATATTGTGTCTGAAGATAATATTATTTGTCGTGAAAAAATAGAGTATGTTTTTATTAACATATCTTTATCATAGAGAACAAAGATTTAATCCCTTTACGCAACATTGTTAAACCAGTCCACACGGTCCTTTAAAAACCTCCTTTGAGACCAGTAGCCTCACAGAACGGGATGTCCAACCAATATACTTGGATTATATCGAAATCATGTCTCTAATTGAATAATAATTTACCATGTTTGCATTCACTTTAGGGAATGAAATAGTTCCAATAATCGCATGGAATAAACATCATGCTTGCATTCACTTCAAGGAATGCCTCCCATAAAACCTTTTGGATCAAGACGAATTTTCGTGAACTTGGGAGAAGTCTATAGTCGATTTTTTTCGACATAAAAAAATATTGCTTTCAAGCAAATATAGATTTTATAACAACTCTTTCATTCACTTTAGGGAACGAAACAATCTAATCAAACAAACATACTATAAGAAAAATCCTTATTAATAATTTAAAATAAAAGATTAATACCTTAACAAATTGAGAAGGAAGTTGCGATATGGATTGCCAAACCGTTAATTCTCCCCAGAATCTAGCAACTTTACCTCTTTAAATTTTGTCTTCGGAGAAGCCATGACTTTTTTCAACCCATTTAAACATATTATGTAAAACTCAAAACATATAAACTCTGATCAATAAAATAAAATAAACAAATATTGATATTTAATTCCAAGTTTAACCATTGTGTCAAACTTAAACATATATGAAATCATAATAATTAGATCTATATATATGGACCTAACTGAATATATTAGAAACTAGAGAATTTGTTGTATAATACTCTCTTTTTGTTTTTATTTTTTAAACGTAGTTGTATAGGCAGTTACTAGTCATAACAATGATGCGTTTATATATTTCTTTTGTTTATCATAAATTAGCATAATGCTAACGGTGTAGAAAAGAAAACAATCAGGATCAAACTAAAATGATCTAAACTATGAAGAACTAAGGCCACAATTTACTCTTAAGATAGATGTTTTTTTATATTAAAAATTTAAGTTTCACGACTTCATTGGCATAAAATAATTTTTCTTCATAAATAATATATATGTTTATTTTAACTAATCGCACCATAACTTTAATTATTTTTTATAAAATAATTTGGTTGAACCAAATAGATAAGTTTATGTAATTTAAATAGAAAGGTTTTAGGTTCAAAACACCTTAAGCGCATGGTTCTCATATTTTTTCTCTAGCAAAACGACATCGTTTTAGGCTAAATTAGGCTTCAAAACAGCTGCACCAAAACGACGTCGTTTTAACTTAACAGAAGAGTTAACGGCGGAGTGAAATTTTCGACTCAAATATTAAAGTTCAGTGTTAATTTTGAAGAGTTTTAAAGTTGGTGGTATTTTCGACTCATGGGCCATAGTTTAAGTGGTATCCTGTGTAGTTTACCCAAAATTAAAACATATTATGTCTCCACTCTGAAGAACTTCGAAATTGGCTCTTAGTATCTCTATGCTTGGCAATTCGTAAACGAGCCTATTATGACAACTCTGTCGAAGCAAGCAACACCGAATACTGGAGCCTAACATAATCAAGAGCTACAATGCCTGGTAGAATTACATCCAATCCATATAACCGGATTGTAAAGTCTATTACTTGAAAATTGAGCCTAACATGTTGACCCATTAGCCCCGACTTCATCCCACTAGTAAATTAAGGTTATAAATACCCTTGAGAAGCGAACAAATAAAGAAATCATCCCTCTCATCTTTTTTCTTCTCCCCACTTTTTCAGCCGTTATTATTGAAATTGTTAGCAACCACCTAAGTTCTCTTCTCCACTTTTCTTATTAGGTGTATGCTCATTTTAAGCATTAACAAAACACAGCAGAGTTCAAAAGTATTTATTTGTGGTGGCCTCTACTTCAGGTCCTTTGCTTCCATAAAGACAACATTTTCCAGGGCATGATTGGGTTTTGGTTTCTTTTTACTTTTCGTTTACCTGAAATTTCTATGTTTACCGGTTCCCAGACCCAGATGAGTAGTTCTCGACAAAGGTGGATTGGATACTTTGATGGAGTAAATGTTCTTCTTTGGCCGGTATGTATGTATATACTGCATCTACAGTCTTTTTCGATTCGTTTTTGCATGCATTTTAAATGTTTTAAGGCCAAATGTTCGAATTCGGAACATATCCTCTTGAATGTGCAACAGAATTAACAGTTTTGTGATTCACCTAAAGATGATAAGAATCATTACAAAACAGATGACAAAAGAAAGAAAGAAAAGGTAAACAGCAGGTTAATTCATTTTTATAGGCGAGGATTCAATCCAACTAAGATTAACACTGGCTAAATTTAGTAACTCGTGTCCAAACCAACTGATACCTATGTGTGCAGTGCCCCCAAAAGTGGCACCACTTGGCTCAAGGCTCTTACCTTCGCTGTTGTCACTCGAACCCAGTACGAATCTCCCATGATTGCATTCCCGCATTATCGGATCACGGCAAAAAGCTCGATATCCGCAGTCCCGGACTCCCTCTTATTGCCACACACATTCCTTATCACTAGGGACGGAGCTAGGATTGGGCGGGGGCAAAACATAAATTCCAAAAAGTGGAAGGTAAATAGTGAAGCTTTGTAGCTTTGAGAATATGAGCAGCTTGACGGTAAACCAGACGGGGTTAAAGCAACGAACGAGGGTCGAAGTCAAAAACAATTTCTACTTCAGAAAAGGGAAGAATCATCTCACGACGGAGATCCGTGGACCGGACTTTCGCCGGAACTGGCTTCACTTTTGATGGTTGATGATCATGCATTTCCCTCGGTGTTATAGCTTGCTAGTTGCTGTATGTGAATGATGTTGAACAAGAACTGAATCTTCTTTGTATACGTGAAGTTTGCTGGTTTTAATGCATTTAGTTTGTTCAACGTAATATGATACAATGGTGTGTTTCAAGATTAAATCACAATCCCTAAAAAAATCAGGCATTGAGTCGGTCCAATTCCATACACAAACACCTCTAATTGAAATGTTTGTGCCACGACTACTTTTTGAAGAGATAAATAGTTAAGTACAAAATGTATTACATTTTTATGAATAAAAATCGAACTCTCATAGGCGAAGTAATCAACTACCATACCAAACTTAATATAATTTTAACACTAACTAAATTCAATAGGTCATCAAGGAGTGCAAACCAACTCCAACTCATTTGTACCACTTTCTGCCTTTGCACTTTCTTTGTATTCAACATCAAAAGTTATCGTGGTTATTGAATTTTGATAACATTAAAATTAAAAAGTATTAGAATTATGTTTTCATTAAATTTCGAGGAATTAAATTGAATTTATAATATTATAAAAGTAATTATATTGATATATAGTACACAATCATTCGACTCTTATTTTTTTCAACAAAATCAAATCCATATTATAAATTATATAAAATATTGTGCGTGCGTTTGGTTCTAAAGAATACAAGTTATTTTTATCTTTAAAAAATGCTTTTTTAAAAATTGAAAATAAAAAACAGTGAAAATTTGAAAAGATGTTTCTACTATTTTCATTGAAATGTTTGACTTAGTGGCCCATTTGGTCCATGAAATATACACAAAATAACGAACTGTCCTTTAAAGTATTTTTTGGAATATTTTACCCCCTAAACTTTAAATCGTGATCTCAATTGGCCACTGCCATTAATCTCTGTTTAAAAAATGGTTGACTAATCAGAACGCGCCACGTGTCACTAATAAAAAAAATTAGCTGACTTATTTTAAAGGGGTAAATTGCGCACTAAGTCCGTAAAATTTTATTTTTGTTCAATTTAGTTCTAAAAATCATTATTTAACCCGAATGGACCCAAATTTCTTTCTAATTTTTATAAATTAGTCTAATATTTTTAATATATTGATGTTTTTGTTCAATTTAGTCCTCAAAATCTTTATTTAACCTATAATTGACCCTACTACTTTATAATTTTTATAAATTAGTTCAATATGTATAATATGCTGATATATTTGTTCAATTTTGTCATCAAAATCTTTATTTAACCCACAATTGATCCCTAATACTTTATAATTTTTATAATTTAAAGCAACGTTTTAAATATAATTATATTTTTTTGTTCAATTTAGTCCTCAAATCTATATTTAACCTGAAATTGACCCATATTTCTTTATAATTTTTATAATTTAATCTAATATTTTTAAATATAATCATATTTTTGTTCAATTTAGTCAAAAAATCATTTTTAACCTGGGACCAAGGCGAGTAAATCCCATGCCTTTACCACTGCGCCAAGCTACTCTTAGTGATAGATATCATTTGGGACGTGTATAATCACACAAACATTCGATTTAATTTAAATCTAAAAATTATTAATATTCAATTTAAAAAATATTTGATTTATAATATTCAAATATTTTTTTATATTTAAATTTAATCGAATATGTATTAAAATATTAAATAATCGATTTAAAATATATTTGATTTAAAAAAAAGAAATTTGATTTAAAATATTAAATCAAACTTTAGAATATTTTTTCACATTCAAATTAAATCGAATATTTATCAAAATATTAAATATTTGATTTAAAAGAAAATAAATTTGATTTAATTTAAATATGCAAAAAATTATTCGAATATTATAAACCGAATATTTTTTAAATTGAATATTAATAATTTTTAGATTTAAATTAAATCGAATGTTTGTGTGATTACACACATCCCAAATGATCTAGATACGAGTCATCTTTAAACCATTTTTATTTTTTCCTAACTGCATTATAAGATATGTATATAAAAGTGTGCAATATATATCACTAAGAGTAGCTTGGTGCAGTGGTAAAGGCATGGGATTTACTCGTCTTAGTCCCAGGTTTGAACCCTCCATTACCATTCTTTCTTTCCTCTTTAAATTTCCTTTACTTTTCACAAACAAAGTAATTGTTTAATAAAATGTGTTAGTATCTTAAATTAGACTAGTGAACTTGGCTCGGCGATTTGAGCAATAGTTTTTCATGCGCTTGGTGCTGGATCAAATCCCCATGGGAGCATCACCTATCCATTTTATTTCTTCTCATTCTTTACGACCAATCAGATGTCACTATCTAGTTGGTTGATTAAGTCTATTGAATTAAATAAATGAAAAATTAAAAATAGATGGGACACATGTCGTCATTTGGTTGGTTGGTTAATTAAATTAAAATTAAGATTAAATTGATATAATAGGTAAATAACAAGAACTAAATGTGTAATTTTACAAATTTTCGTTAACTACCACGTCATTCCTCCTTAGTTTTTTAACGTTGGTGGTCAAATAGGTTAATTTAATAATTTGGTGGTCTAATTGACGAGTTCGATAATTCGGTGGTCACTGATGTAGTTTACCCTAAAAATAATTATTAATACGCAAAATATATATAAATATATAATATTTTGAATAAACAAAAAAATCTCTAATCACGTACTTAAGTAAGATGATAAGAGTTTTTTTTTTTTACTTTAGCAAGTGGTTAGACGTTCGATTCTCACATTGACATGCATTAATTTTAAAATTTATAATCAACATACACCACTTATATGGGTCAACAGAATACGAAAAATTAATTATTAAAATATGTGATAAGGTTTTTGAAAACAAAAACTTTTTTTAGAGTCCCCACATTTTCAAAGATTTTATTAACAGGGGAATTTTAAAAGTTTGGGTTTCGAGAAAACAACCTTAAAAAATAATATTTATTTTTGGTTGGAGTCGCCACCAGCCACTGAGGTAGGCCGAACACTATAAAAATTAAACCAGAGATTCGTTTGAAAGGGTTCGGGAGTTGGTTATGTGTGGGGAAGGGTTAGCACCCACATCACGTCCGGAAATCGGTACCAAAACAGTTGTTGCATTTAATTGATGGAAATTATTCGAAATTTAAAATGAATTTAATTAGGGGTTCTTAAATGAAAATTGGACTTTAATTATACGAGCTTTATCAAATTGGCGGTTTCGAATTAATTTGACATTTAATTAAAAAGGATGACGGTACACCGGACCAAAGACTAAACCGACATCATATAAGTCTAACTGTCGTGTTAGTTTAGAGTTTGGATCTCGTACGTCACCTTTATGCATGATGCAAGCAGATAAAATATGGTGTCATGGTCTAATTTGTTTTAGTTACGACTTTTACCTTTAGACGATGCGAATTAATCCGAGTATTAAGAAAATATCCAATAAGCTAGAATATTTCGACCCAGATACGCGAATTAATAACTATCTCCTTTTTATAAATACAATTAATTAGCATGCAAGTTAGGGCATTAAAGTTCACATGAATGACCATTAAAAATGCATGTCACAATTATACATACTTGAACAATCATAAAAAAGGAACAAAATATGCACATATTAAAAACTGCATATAACGTACATAATAAAGCTATGTTATGCATCATAAATACATGCTTAAACAAGATTATATAAAAAGAACATAATATCACACATTGTAAAATAAATAACATATACCACATATTAAAAACCATATAATATATATATATATATAATTTAGAACCATATATACACATCAAACAAATACAAATAATATGACAAAAACATATATTCGATGTAAACATATATTAAAAAAGGCAAAATGCATGAATAACAAGTTATGATGTAACAAAAATAAAATGCAAATTAAATGAACAAAGTGCACAAAGGCAGGGACCAGAATGGTAATAAAAACCCTTAAGGAAATAATTTAAAAAAACAAGACAAAGACCCAATTGAAAAGAAACGGAAACCTACAAGGGCCAAAATGGTGATTTGACCACACGAAAACAGATTGCAACGAAAATAAGGACGAAATTGAAAGAACTCGAAAACACAGAGGGACCTGGGACGGGGTTTCCAAACGCAAAAGCCCCTGCGCGCGTAATAACAATACGCGGAGGGGCTTAAAACGTGAATTTACCAATTTTAAAATCTTAAAACGCTATAAAACCTTTTTTTAAATAACATTTTAAACATTTTCTTAAACCTAAACCTTTTTAGAGACTCTCCCAACCCCCCTTTTCCTTCCGTCAGAGAGCCACCGCGCCGTCATCATCCCGGTCGCCGCTACCCGGTGCTGGGACCTTAAAAAAATTCCTTTTTCGACCTTTCGAAACCCCACAAACCAGAAGACCTCTTTCACGAAATCAAAACCAAAAAAACCTTTCGACTGTTTTTCGTTTTAAAACCCAAATCGAAACCCAAAATTTCAGAACAATTTCCCCATTTGTATTACCACCCTCACCGGCTCACCATGCAAAGCCTCAAAGAGGCCAGGAGGCATATTGGCGGTGAGATGGGCAATCGGAGAAGGCACGACGCCGTAAAGGTAAAAAAACAAAAACCTTAAAGCTTTTACTTTATTTTTTGTTTCTTCGAAACTGTAAGATGAAAAAAGATGATACCTCTGTAAACTTCTATTTTTTTGCTTGTATATTGCTCTCAAACTTTTCCCCTTTTGAAACTTGTTAGGGATTACAATGCTTTGGTTTCGGTTTTTTAGTACCGAAATTACATTTTGTCTCGGATTACATAAATCGAAGAAAAAAACCCTATTGGTTATGTTATTGTCTATTTCGACCAGATTCATCTATGAAATTGTTTGTTTGTTGCCTCTGATTTTTGGTTTGGATTGCCTATGAATTCTGTTGCATTTTCTGACATTTTTGGATTTCTTTGCATGTGATGACTCGTACGAGGGGGGAGGGGACCAGAGAGCTTGGGACGTGGACGGTTGTACGGGATTGGGAGAAGATCTGGATGGCTTGAGGACTCGAAGAGGTGGGCGTGCGATGTACGTGCGAGTGAGGGAGACGAAAAGGAGCGTGTGAGGGACCTGGGAGGCCGTGCATGCGGCGCGTGGAGGTTCTGGAGACTTCTCTCCTCGATCGTGGCCGTTGATCTCAATCCAGATCTGACGGCCGAGGTTGATGCGGCGCTAGGGCAAAAGACAGATGGATTAGGGCTTCTAGGGTTTTTTCTGAAATTAGATCTGGAGCGTCAGATCTTCATCCAGATCTAACGGCTGGGGTTGGGCGGCTGCAAGACACAAAGATAGGATTAAAGTTTTTTTCTTATTATCAGGTTAGGTTTTTTAATTATTTGGGCTAAACGAGCCTTGTAATATATTTTTGGGTAAACTACTGCAGGGGTCACTTTCGTTTACCGTTTGTACAGATTTAGTCACCACTTTTGAAAAGTGCCAATTCGTAGTCCTCTACATTTTCGATGTGTAAAGACTTGGTCACTCCGACGTTATACTCTGTTAATCCCCTAACGGATTGCTGATGTGGATGAATTAATTAAATTTCAATATCCACGTGTATTCTCACGTGGATAATAACGTTGGAAGTTTGCTACTTAAAGGACTAACATTATAGAATCCCTATTTTCTTGAACCCTAAAATTTTCTCTGTAAAATTAAAAGAAAAAGAAGAAGAAGAAGAAGGAGAAGAAGAAGATGGAAGTGGAATGTCAAGACCTAATTGTCGTTGTGGAATACCGGCTAATCTAGTCACGGCTTGGACGGAAGAGAACCTAGGTAGGAGATTTTTTTTGGTGTAAAAATTATGGCAGTGGGAGGAGCTGTGAGTTTTTTCTTTGGTACGATGCCCATGTCAACCCTCACGCAAAAAATGATAATTTGTGGGCTATTAAAGAAAGTGAAGAAAATAGAGAGGGGGAGGTTCCATGAACGGCTATGGTGGTGTTGTGCACTGATGATGTGTTTTATGGTTGTGTGGTTTATGAAGTAATGCTTGGATGGGGTAATGTAATGCTTGGATGGTGGTTTTGTGAATTTGTTTGTGAAATGGTTGTCTGCTTTTGGAGAACTGTAATGGTGAAATGGTTGTTGATGTTATTTAATGGTTGTTGAAGTTATGTAATGGTTGTTGAAGTTATGTAATGGTGAAGTGTTGTTAGTGTTGATGGAGGGTGGTTATGTTGTCTTCTTATTTATGGTTCTTTAATGAAAATGAAGCATTTATCATTACATTATTGTTTTGTTCAATTTAATTGATATTTAAAAAAGCCATAGTAAACATGTAAAGTAAATAAGAAGGCAATGCTTTGTTTTCCATTACTAAAGAGTCAATGAGTAAACATGTAATGTTTGTAAGTTGATAAAGATATAAAACCAGCTTCAAAAAGAATGACCTATATGAACAATTCAGGAAGTAAGTAGTTTTCCCTGGACTTTACAAAAAGAAAGCCTTCTTAACAATTCAGCTACAAAAGAAATGTCTATGATATGGACATCACAAAATGAATAAGGTCATTCACAAAAGAGGTCATTCACGAAATGAGTGATATTCAGTTCTGCAGCTTCATTCCATAGTTGTAGCTTGTGATTCTTGATTTGGAGGGTTGGAAACTGTTGATTGCTGACTTGAAGGCAAATTAGGCATCCATCTAACAGTTGTTGGTGGAGCCGAAGGTCTTCTTGTGGGTAATTTTAGCCTTCGAGGTTGCTGATTGTTGTGTGATGGTAGTGGATGTCTTCTGGACTGCTGGAGGTGGGATGATGAGGGTTGGCTTCCAGGTTGTTGCTGGTTGGATGGATTGGGTCTTCGTATAGGCTGGTTTGCACTAACCTCACCTTTACATGTCCTCTTATTGTGACCAGTCTTACCACACTTGGTACAGTTGCCTTGTTGACCCTTCTTGCTCAGTTTCAGATTGGTAACTTCATCAGCTTCCTTTTTCCTTTTTTTACTTAGCATTCATGGTGGCCTCCTTATTGTTGGTGGCAATATTGGTTCCATGTCAGGTACCGGAGCCCACTGTTCAGGACCTGCATAAAGAAAGTAAACAAATCAGAATTGAAATAAGAAAAGAAATGAATGAGTTAGTGGAAGAAATAACCTTTCACATGTGAAACCATGTTGGAGTAAATGGCAAGTTGTGTGCTTTTCTTGTAGCACTCATTTACATAGCTTTTAATGCATCCATTGGTTTCTTGAATGGCTGACACAACATGGATACAAGGGATGCCAGTGAGGTCCCACTTTCTGTAGGAACATGTATGCTGCAGAAGATCCACATCATGTTGGTGCCCAAGACCAGCATGCACTTGATTTTTTTTTCCACCAACACGTGTGGCCCAACACCTAAACAATTACATACTCAATTTCAGAAAACAATTACATACTCAATTTCATAAAACATTTACATAATCATTTTCATAAAACAATTACATTAAACAATACCCTAAATAAAATATTCAACACAAAAGTATATAGGGTAAACGGACTATAACGTTGGAGTGACCAAGTCTTTACACATCGAAAACGTAGATGGCTAAATCTGTACAAACAAGAAATGAAAGTGGCCAAGTATATATCTGATTTTTTCATAAAACATTTACATTTAACAGTACCCTAAACAGTTGCACTAAATCAGTTGCATAAAATAGTCAACACAAAAGTATATATCTGAATTTTTGAACACAGTCAGTAATAAACAGTTGCATTAAACAGTCAACACAAAAGTAAGTATGCAGTCAATAAATGAAACCTGTGTGCTTGTTGGATAATGATGTCCAATTTTTTCTGAATTTTTGAACACAATGGCTCTGGCCACTTTTCTGCCTCCTCTTCTTTGCTAACAATTGTTTTCATGATTTTGGTTCTAATAACCTCCATCATTTTCAAGATTAGCTTATCTCGAGCCTCCAAAATTGACTACATAAGGAAAATTAAAAGATGATATTAGAAAATTAATAAATAAAGTAAACCCTTAAGGATAAATACATTAAAGTAAAAAGGTTGACTTGTTGAAAGATTCACACAAGTTATTGAGAAGCATATCACACTTGGTCCTGGTATCAAAATGTGACCTGGACCATTGTGTAGGATTCAACTTCTGCATCCAAGAATAAGCAGGGGCAGAAAGTGCCTTCAAGTGCTCCATTGCATCTTCAAACTCTCGATTGTAACTTGCTCGAGCAGCCTTCCAAACAGCATCTTTAAGAGCTTTCCTTTTGTAAAGTTCTTTGAAATTGTTATATATATGACGCACACAGTTTCTCACATTTGCATTAGGGAAAAGGTTATCCACGACATCCACAAGTCCCTAATGTCCAAGCAAGTCAGGTTAGAGTAAGTAAGTAAGTCCCTAAGGTTATTGTAAGCTAGAAGCTAAAAGTCAAAGTCAGTTTAGGGTTGTGTACCTTCTGTTTATCATTCATAAAACAGACATTGCACGAGTCATTAATGTCCAAGTTAGTTTTCAGTATGTCCAAAAACTAAGTCCAAGAAGAATACTTTTCACTCTCAACTGCTGCATATGCTAAAGGGTAAATCTGGTCATTTGCATCTATGGTTACTGCAGCCAACAAGTACCCCTGAAAATAACCATTTAAGTAGTACCCATCCACACATGTAATCTTCCTACATCCTGCCCCGGAACCATTTTTTGAAGCTTTCAAACATACATGCATCCTTTGAAATAATCTACAATCTAGATGGCAAATTGTAGTAGTTACATGGTTTGTAGTCCTTAACTCAAGTAAGTATTCATAAATCCTATCATACTGCCCTTTATAATTTCATTCAATCATCTCAATTGCCAAATTCCTTGCCCTAGTACAAGTAACACGTGACACCCAAGTAACAAATTCCTGATAGACATCATTTCGAAGGAATTTTACAGGATAATTAATATCTACCATGAATTTGCCTATGTAATATTTTGCAATCCAAGGTGCCCTAATGTCCTATTTTTGGTGACCTTGTTACACTTATGGGATGCCACTAATGTCTTTATCTGTCAAGTGGTATCTGACTTGTCTTTGGGATTCTTTGGTGCAACCCACAACTTGAAAGGACAACTACCCTGACACACAACTTGAATTCTCCTGGTATCATTTTTTAAGCCTAACTTGGACCCTATTGACCATCCCATAGTGCTTAATTGCTTCTTTCAAAATGTCTCTATCAGAGAAGATTAAACCCTTAACAAATTTAGGGTTTACCATATCAATTTCAACATTAAACTCACTAAACCTAGGGGCATCTGAATGAGATTCTTTATCACTATGAAGTTCATCAGATTTGTTATTGTCAGAATCAAAATCAGGATTAACCCTAACTCCATCAGGTCCAAAACCATCTATTTGTCTTTAAACTCTAATTCCTATATTTTCCTGCTGCAGTCCATCATCAAACCCATATTCAGTATCACTGATTCTTCTACATTTCCCTCTACTGCTGCTTCATCATCTACTTCAACTTCATCATCTACATCACCTACACCATCTTCAACTTCTACTTCATCATCTACATCACCCTCTACTTCATCAGCTACTTCATCTACATCACCCTCTACTTCATCAGCTACTTCATCTACATCACCTACATCATCCTCAACTTCTACTTCATCATCTACATCATCCTCTACTTCATTAGCTACTTCACCCTCAAACTATACTTCATCCTCAAATTCTACTTCATTCACAATAATATTTGACTTTTCCTCAAGATATACATTGATGTATCTATTCTTAGGTAAGCTATTCACTAATGTCAAGCAATCATAGTCAGTTTTCAAAGGAAAAACATATGTCATAGATAAATCAGACTCTGGTACTCTCAAGTACAAGCTGTATGCACCCATTAACTGTAACCTTTCAACCATGCCACATACTTGAAACATTGAGAAACTATCACAATCAACATAGTCAAAATATGCAACAACACCAGAGTTGTACTGCATTACACAAGTGAACATTTCTGAATCAGGAGCTGTAAAATAGAAAAAAAACCTCATTAGCTTTGGTTCATATTATTCTTACATTACTGTTTTAATATTTTTTAACATTACTATTTTAATGTTTTAAACATAGCTATTTTAATGTTTTGAAATGTAACATTACTGTTTTATAAGGTAACATTACTATTTTAATGTTTTTAACATTGCTATTTTAATGTTTTTTAAGGTAACATTACTGTTTTTAAGGTAACATTACTATTTTAATGTTTTTAAAGTTACAATACTGTTTTTAACATTAGATTTTGGTTGCATTACTGTTTTTTAAAGTCACATTACAGTCTTTAACATTAGATTTTGATAACATTACTATTTTAATATTTTTTAAACTTACATTACTGTTTTTAACATTACTATTTTAATGTTTTCTAACATTGCTATTTTAATGTTTTTTAAGGTAACATTACTGTTTTTAAGGTAACATTACTATTTTAATGTTTTTTAAAGTTACATTATTGTTTTAACATTACTATTTTAATGTTTTTAACATTATTATGTTATAAGGTAACATTACTATATTATTGATCATATTTCTGGCCTACACCCTAAAGTATGTACTCTAATGTCTGTACTCTAAAGTTTTTTATCTGTATTCTAAAAGTTTTTTGTTTTTTATTCTGCCTATTGAATGTATTAAATTATTGATCTTATTTCTGCTTTCTATTCTAAAGTTTGTACACTACAGTTTTTTGTTTGTATTCATAATTTTTTTTGGATTTTTATTGTGCCTATTTCTGGTTTGTACCCATTTCAACAGACAAAATCTAATGTTTGGACCACATTACCACTATTTTAATGAATATGACAAACAACAAGCATAAACATACAAAACAAACATTCCAAATTTCATGCAACAATATTCAGAACATGCAACCAAAAGCATACGAACAGACATTTTCCTAACCCTAAACTCAAGTCAGCAATACATACCATACTGCACTGCCAAATCTCCCTCCCGGTGGAGCTTCCCTCTAATCATCTTTATTGTTACACCTACAAAAACAAGAAAACAAATATCAGAACCATAAACCCTAAAAATATTCAAATCTTCCAATCTTAAAACGAAAACAACAACCAATCAACAACAAATATAAACCCTAAAAATAGAAATACCACAATATTCAAATCTTTCGATTCTTGTCAGGAAAAATGATTTAAAAAAGAATTAACATCTTCAAATCTTCATTTCGTTTCTTAATAAGCAATAAAAAATTAAAATAAAAACACAAACTTACCTTTCGCTTCTTCTCAGAAACGATTCTGAACAATCTCAGCAACGTAAACACGGTCGGAAACGAAGTATCCAACCCTTTCCTAATTCGATTTCCTCTAAAATAACAACCCTAACACATAAGAAATCGAACGGACTTGATTTCCCCCAAACCAATTTGATTTTTTCCCCAAAGAGAACCCTAGAAGATTAAGCAAAGTGTTTTCAGATAGAACGTCTATTAGGGTTAATAGTGATTAACCCAAACGTCGTATTTCGAAATTCAAACTGACGCTCCAGGTTATTATCCACGTGGGAATACATGTGGATATTGCAATTTAATTAATTCAGCCACATTAGCAATCCGTTAGGGGATTAACGGAGTATAACGTCGGAGTGACCAAGTCTTTACACATCGAAAACGTAGAGGACTACTAATTGGCACTTTTCAAAAGTGGTGACTAAATCTGTACAAACGGAAAACGAGAGTGACCCCTGCAGTAGTTTATTGTAATGGACTCTTAATAAGACTTGGGCTTTTATTGTTTAATTGAGTTTTTATTTATTTAATTTAGTCAAACTATATATATATATATATTAGTCTTTTTTTCAGTTTCGTTTCAACACAAGTAAAATATTAATAATAATAATAATAATAATAATAATAATAATAATAATAATAATAATAATAATAATAATAATAATAATAATAATAATAATAATAATAATAATAGATAAAATAGTCCTAATCATAATAACATCTATAATAATAATAGATAATAATAATCATAATCATAAGAACAATAATAATAATAGTAATAATATGCTAATAATGTTGGTAATAACAACAATAATAATAATAATAATAATAATAATAATAATAATAATAATAATAATAATAATAATAATAATAATAATAACTCTAATGGTAATGATAATATGATAAATACGTATACTATATTAATAATATATATATTGTTTGTTTATTTTTTCTTTTTATTTTTTATTATTTTTTAATTATTTGATACAGTAATAAAACCCATTATTTTTTTTTAAAAAAGAAAACGGGTTAACACCCCGAACAAAATATGTGATTACAACTGCCCCCCTTTACTTATACTTGCGGAACAAGAATAAAGCAAAGGCCATAAGCACCAATTTTGTCCGACTTCCCTATTTGGATCCCAAGTCACCATGCACTTGAACTACTGGCGGTTCGGAAGTCGGTACGGGAAAATGTAGCGGTCGCGGAGGCTTGGAGTTGTTCTTCTCATTTTGACACTCTCCAACCCTTCGTGGTCCGAACATATAGACAATTAGTACAAATAAAAGCTTCATTCTCAAAGTGCCCAAACGGATAGGCAGATTCCATTCTCCAAAAGCCTGAAAGAATAGGCGGGTTCTATTCTCCTCATGCTTGAACGGATAGGCGGGTTCCGTTCTCCTCATGCCTGAACGGATAGGCGGGTTCCATTCTCAAAAATCCCGAACGAATAGGCGAGTTCCATTCTCCTCATGCCTGAACGGGTAGGCGGGTTCCATTCTCCTCATGCCTGAAAGGATAGTCGTGTTTCCATTCTCAAAAAGCTTGAACGGATAGGTGGGTTCCATTCTCCTCATGCCTGAACGGATAGGCGAGTTCCGTTCTCCTCATGCCTGAACGGATAGGCGAGTTTCCATTCTCCAAAAGCCCGAACGGATAGGCGGGTTTCTTTTGCTGGAAAAGCTTTAATATACCTTTCAAAAATAGGTAAAAATGATATGATGATGTGAGTTAGCATGCCCCTAATCCTAGGGATGCCTAACTACAAATGATGCATGAATTACGACATCAAAATTGCTCGGAGGCTTTCACTCTCCGGGTTGGTCAATCTTGACCTTCTTCTTGTTCTTTTCTCTTCTGGCTTTCTCATCTTTGCCAAATCTCCATTTTTTGGTCTCTTCTCGAAAGATGACTACTGACTTCCACTGGTCAGAATAGACATAACACTTCTCGTAGTGCTCGTTCTCAAAACATTACCCCCTATTCAAATTGGGTGCTCAACTTTTCTCTTTATCCTGACTCATTATGACGACTTTTCTCTTATCGACACATTAGGGGGAAGGCATATGCCCCCAAGTCCCTGAACTTTTCTCCTAAGTTCATTAAGGTCCATTTTCATTTTCTGAAGCAATCAAAGCACTTCAATAGAAACTCGCTTCAAGCCCCTGAACTGTAGCATGTAGAAACTTACTACTAACCTCACTATGGCCACTGATGAGCCATCATTTGTACTCATGTCATTGCATTCTAAACTTTATCCCTAAAGCAATGGGAAGAAATATTTTTGTTTCCACTAAAAATTTAGATTGCATCTTCTGACTTCAAAATGGGATGCATTTTCGAAAACTATACTTTCTTTTCAAATTATGGGTATACCAAGCCAGTTTAAATACCCTGAATATCAAGTGCACGAACGACATTATTATGGCTTACCAAGGATTGTCTCAAGCATTATGTGTCTAGGAAACCTCGAAAACTAAGCTGATGTCTGAAGATGTGACATACTCTTTGAGTTATTTCAGCTTTTTTAATCAATTATACTTATCTTCTATAGGCTTCGCCTTTATCATTATTACATCGACTCAATTCTTTATGATTTTGGGGAAGTCAACTCATCACATTTATTTGGCTCGAAATAAATGATGGAGCAAACAACAAAACCCCGAGCTACTCGGCATTGTCATGATTTGAAAATATTATCATCACTCATGTAGCTAAAGTTTTTAATTTGAATGGTGCGTAGCAACCTTATTGGTCTTTTTGCTACAGCAGAGTGTCCCAAAAATTCCACACTCGTATCCGAAAATGCCTATTACTAGGCTTCGAACATTGGAGTGCTTTTGTTACGCTTTTAGTATTCTATCTCTTTTGTCTTTTCTTTTTCTTTTTCTCTCTTTTTTTTTCTTTTTCTTTTTCTCCTTTTTATTCTTCTTTCTTTTCTTCTTCTTCTTCTTTTTTTAGCATGAAAGATTTTCGGTTGTTCTCCTGAGGGCCCTAATGCTATGTGTACTCAATAGATGACCAAATTAACTTGGAGCGTAAGCCATATATTCATTATCTTCGCAGCTTTCGATTTCACTAGACACAGGCTGCTCGAAATCACCCTTTGGGTCAAGGCCAATGTCCCTTATGCAATTGATATACGGGGACTCAATAGACAAATATATACACAAAATGAAGAGACAATTGAAACACAAAACACAATGCATCCTTTTATTGAAATTCAAAAACATGTAGTCTTAGGCCCTTACAAAAATATCTTTGCTACCTTCGGGCAAAGGGTAGCAGAGTTGATTTCACACATCACTTCAAGGAAAATATTAAAATGCAATGAAATGAAAACAAGCAAACTGAACACAAAGCAAACTTGGATGCATTAAACCTTTGACTACTGCTAGGCTGACCATCCATCCCAACCCTTAAGCTTCCTCGAGGAACTTGATCTCCTTATTATCCATCAGTTCCTGAACCAACTGCTTAAATTCCGGACAACTCTGAATCTCATGCCCCGCAGCCTGATGGTACTCATAGAAGAATTCATGGCCATCATATGTTCCCTTCGCACCACTCTAATCAAGCCTGCCGCGCACAACTGTTTGTACACCCAACTCAGAGAAGACCTAACTTTCGACACTTCCACCCTCACTTTCTTCACGTCTACCTCTTCGAGAGCATTCACGCCTCGTCCTCTATGGTTCGGAAGCAGATTGGTCGCCACATTGGGCCTCTCTAGCTCGAGGACCCCAGTGTTGATCATGTTTTGCACGAGCTTCTTAAATGTTGTGCAATTTTCTATCGTGTGCCCCGGTACTCCATCGTGGTACTCACAATGCGCCTTCTCGTCATACCATGAAGGGTAAGGCGGCTGGAAGGGAGTAACATGATATGGACGAACCAGATCGGCCTCGTATAAGTGTTTGTACACCTCTTTGTACAGCATGGGTAGAGGGGTGAAGGACATCCTTTCTTGTTCCTTCTTGGGAGCCCTACTCTCTCTTCTATTCGAGCTTTGCGCATTCCCGATTGCGGCTTGAGGTGGTGAGGTGCTTCGAAGGCTCGAAGATACTGGTGTTATTCACCTCATGGTCTTTCTTCTTGAATTGCTTCCGAGCATTCTCTCCTCCATCAATTCTACCACTCTTGATAGGTGCCTCGATACGTTCACTGGTCATAACCATATTTGAGAAATTACTAATGGGGTTGCTTATCATACGATCATAGAGGGTCCCTTTCAAAGTATCGACAAGCATAGGAGAGATCTCATTCTCGCGGAGTAGAGGTTGGACTTGTGCCGCCACATCTCGCCAACGCTGGGCGTATTCATGAAGGCTCTCATTGTGCCTTTGCTCCAAACCTTGTAGCATGATTCTGTTAGAGACCATATCAGTTATGCGCCTATACTGATCCGTGAAAGCCTTGGCCAAATCCTTCCATGACCTAATCTGAGCACGAGTCAACTGATTGTACCACCTCACCGCGAGCCCCACTAAGCTGTCTTGAAAGCAGTGAATTAGCAACCTCTCATTGTCGATGAAACCCATCATCTTTCTACAGAACATGGTTATGTGGGCAGTAGCGCAAGTTGTCTCATCAAACTTTTCAAACTCCGGTGTCTTGAACTTAGGTGGAATTATCAGATATGGAACCAAACTGAGATCTCTAGCATTCATCCCATATACCCCTTCTCCTTCCTCTTTTGTTCGGAATTTCTCCTCGAGGTCCTTTCAGGTCTCTTCTAGTGGCTTCGAGAACTCCGCCTTGACCTTGTTCAAATTCTCAATCTCATCCAAATCTGGGACACTATCCCTGACATTTTCCACGTGATTAAAAACCAGACCTGATGGAGCATGTGTAGAGGCGTCCGCCTGATGCGATGTTGCCCCATCTCCTTGAGTAGCTGCTCCTTACGGGGGCTTAGGGATATCAGTGACAAAACAAGGGGAAAACGAGGGATCCCCCTCTCATGACTAGGGTTTCCAATAACACTATTTCCTTTTAGATTGGCTTGTAGCAACTAAGACATCTCATTCATCATATCTTATTGAGACTTGATGATGGTGTCCCTTAATTCTTGTTGAGCTCGCTCCAACTGACCTCTCAAATCTGCTTTTAACTTAGCAAAACTCTCCTCCATTTGCTTCCTTTGATGGCGAGTAAAGTGTGGATGGGGAATCTTCGATAGTCACGAATATTGCCATGACCCTGAACAATTAATTCCGTGACTTAATGATGTAATGCATGCAATGTCGTATGCATAACAGAAACATATGATTAAAAGCAATAAATTTAAAAAAAACAATCGAATGCAAGGAAATGTTGATTCGACGAACATCCTCATTAAACAACTTTCATAACAGAGATCAAGTCTTATTGCAACGAGGTAGGAAAATAAATACATATGGTACAATTTTCAATAAATTTTTCTCGTCCCCTCTTTCTAAATTAGTGCGCCCCAGGAACTCCGTTGTTATGGACTCTTTTCTCATGTTGTGAAAGTTTTCAACTTTAGACTGTTCTCGAATCAACACTTCGTATGAAAATGCGATGAATGTGCAAAAATAATCAAACAAAAAAACATGACAAGAAGCAAAAGGGTTAGTATCAAAAATACTGAATACTAAATAAAACAAATAAATAACAACGCAAAAACCTAGCAACATGCATTCTAGCTTGCTACAGTTGTCCGCATGGCTCTAATCGGGGTGGGCTCCCTAGATTCTCACACATGTGGGTTAGGTTCTAACAAGGGAACCCGAACCTATCTTATCACCTATTAAGGTGACAAGAGCCCTAATTCTGGCACATTACAAGCTTGCAAATTGGTTTCGGTTCGAGGGAAAGCACGACCTAGTGACGTGGAAGGCTTCTCACGTGCCAAAGGCGTGGATTCCGGAAGTGAATTACTGACCCATTGAGGGATGCTCACGTGGGTATGGGCGTTTCACTCCCACTTAAGGGACAGAGCTCGGGTATAGAGCTTAATGATCGTGATGCAACACATTTCGGTGATTCCTTTGAAATTAAATGAAAAATTAATTCAAAGACCACCAATTATCGAGGGTCGTATAATTCAAGTCCCATTCTCAAGGAAGAATCACCTCGCTAAAGTCAAATTAAATTTCAAAAATTTCCATCATTAAAAGCAACAATTGTTATTTTTTTTGGCTTAACTCTCTTTTTGTTTTGTAAAACAAAATTTGTCCCCAGCGGAATCGTCATGCTGTGAAAAGGTTTTTGAAAACAAAAACTTTTTTTAGAGTCCTCACATTTTCAAACATTTAATTAAAAGGGAATTTTTAAATGTTCGAGTTTCGAGAAAACAACCATAAAAATAATCTTTATTTTTGGTTGGAGTCGCCACCGACCACTAAGGTAGGTCGAACACCATAAAAACTTAACCAAAGATTCGTTTGAAAGGGTTCGAGAGTTGGTTACATGTGGGGAAGGGTTAACACCCCCATCACGCCTGGAAATCGGTACAAAACAATTGTTGCATTTAATTGATGGAAATTATTCGAAATTTAAAATGAATTTAATTAGGGGTTCTTAATTGAAAATTGGACTTTAATCATACGAGCTTTATCAAATTGGCGGTTTCGAATTAATTTGACATTTAATTAAAAAGGATGACGGTACACCGAACCGATGACTAAACTGACATCATATAAGTCTGACTGCCGTGTTAGTTTAGGGTTCGGATCCCGTACGTCACCTTTATGCATGATGCAAGCAGATAAATTATGGTGTCATGGTCTAATTCGTTTTAGTTACGACTTTTACCTTTAGACGATGCGAATTAATCCGAGTATTCGGAGAATATCCAATAAGCTAGTATATTTCGACCCAGATACGCGAATTAATAAGTATCTCCTTTTTATAATTACAATTAATTAACATGCAAGTTAGGGCATTAAAGTTCACATGAATGACCATTAAAAATGCATATCACAAATATACATACTCGAACAATCATAATAAAGGACAAAATATGCACACATTAAAAACCACATATAACGCACATAATAAAACTATGATATGCATCATAAATACATGCTTAAACAATATTATATAAAAAAACATACTATCACACATTGTAAAATAAATAACATATGCCACATATTAAAAACCATATATTATATATATAATTTAGAACCATATATACACATTAAACAAATACAAATAATATTTTAAACATATATTCGATGTAAACATATATTAAAAAAGGCAAAATGCATCAATAACAAGATATGATGTAACAAAAATAAATTGCAAATTAAATGAACAAAGTGCATAAAGGTAGGGACCATAATGGTAATAAAAACCCTTAAAGAAATAATTTAAGAAAACAAGACAAGGACCCAATTGAAAAGAAATGGAAACCTATAAGGGCCAAAATGGTAATTTGACTACTCGAAAACAGATTGCAACGAAAATTAGGACGAAATTGAAAGAACTCAAAAACACAGAGGGACCTTGTACGGGGTTTCCAAACGCAGAAGCCCCTGTGTGCGTAAGAATTGAGAGGATCGCATTCGCTCATAATAAATACAGTATTCAATAAAAATTAAGCTAGATAACGTTTATTATAAAAATAACATGAACTTAATAAAAATGCACAAATAAGTTACTAAATAATAAATAACAAAATATGTAACTTGAGATAATTTAAATATAATTTTTATCTTTTAACTAAATACCTAAATTAACTTTGGAACATTTAAATTATTTGTTTAAAGAAAATGTTGAACTTTGTTATTTTTTTCATATCATTTTAAAACACTATGAATCAACAATTAACCAAATTATTTAGTTTATAGTATATGACACAGAAAATAATTTAACCTAATTATTTTCATCAAGTTAATTAATATTCAATTTTAATTAAATCAAGAGTTTCTATGAATAAAAATCAAATAATAGGGGCATATTTGGTATTTGAACGGAAATTGAAACCCGTTAACGCGGCGATGTTGCATTACGTGGCGACAGTAATTTAAAATTACACTCCTTTCCAATTGGACCGGTGATACCAGATCCTTTCATTTCTCCCTTACGTTTGAGCATCACATCGGCGTTATATTCGAAGTATGTGTGGACGTCGTCCTCCAAACAACGTTCACGTTGCCCAATGATAATGGCCGGCAACACCTTCTGCCACAAATTGAGCTTTTCCTTTTTGACGGTGGCCATGACCATGCCGCCGACAGAAGCCGACGGGACTCTCTTGAGACGCCCTTTGATCCCTTTGAGTGATATGATGTAGACGTTCTTAGCTCCCGTTTTGTCCGCGGTCGGTGAACTGGGGGGAGTTATGCTCTTGTCCTCTGCCGCACTACCTTCCATTTCTGGCTTAGACATTTTGGCTCGGCCTTATCTGCAACCCCTTTTGCCTCTTCTGTTAAGCTATTTATTTTGGAAGATGAAAACAATGACAATGAGTAGAAAATTAAATATACATATAATTAGTATTAAAAGTACAATATCCTCGCAATTGCAATTTCTAATTAAATCATCCCTTACAGTTGTTAATGGCATATATAATTGTTCTGACGCCGCCGCCAACAAACCTACACTGGTCTGTTACCGACCTACCCCACCAGCAGCCGGCCACCGAAAACCACTCCTATAAATACGGGGAAAAAAACACCACACAAAAAGAGGGTCAGAGCAATCACAAAAGGCAACAATGATTTGTAATAAAAAAAAGAACCACCACAAATCATAACTAGAAACAAGAAAATAAAGAAACCTTTCGAAAAAGAGGAAGATCCGAACTTTCTTTCGTAGATCGGAGTGGTGGGAAGCCTTAGGAGGTGATCGGAACCAACATATTTCAAAAGGGACACGATCCAAAGGCGGACGGGGAGACTGACATTCGAATTTTTTTTATATCTACGATTTTTGGGTGGGTTTTTGAGAAAACCAAGGTAGATTCGAATTTTAAAAAGAAAATGAATCAATAAGTTGGTTTCCTTTACTCCCGGTGACGGCGGGCGACAACCGGCGATAACCGATGACGACCGACGACACCGGTAGCCCACCGGATGATGGAAAAATGAGAGAGAGAAAAGAAACCAAGGGTTTTTTTTTTGAAAGGAGGCGAGGAAATGAAATTTAAAAACAAACTAAGTTATATAGTAAGGAACTGGGTCAGGCTTCACCCGCTTTTGAACCCGCGAGAGACCAGAGCTGTTTCGCAACATTTTCTCTCTCGTTTTAAATTCAAAATAAAATCATATTACTATTAATATATTATTAAATATAAAAAATGTATGTTATTTTGATTTATTATACGAAGACAAAAAATATAAGTATTATAATTATTAAAAATAAAAAAATAATAAAAGAAACAAACATTTATTTGTTGTGAATAAAATAAAGAAGAACAAGAATAAGAACAAGAAGAACAAAGAGATGAGAGAAAGATGGAGATTTGTATTATTCTCAAATATAGACTTGTATACAATGCCTTCGATGAATCATCTATTTATAGGCATAAGAAGTACATAATACATTAAACTCTAATTCATAGAGATAATATTCCTAATAATAAATAAATTAAACTCCTTTGATAAAGTTCTAATCATGATAGACATCCACATAGATAAATATTCATAACACCCCCCTTAGATGTCTATGAAGATAATGTGTCTCGTTAAAACCTTACTAAGATAAAAACCCAATGGGAAAAAAATTCTTTAGTGAAGGAAAAAAAGTACACACATCTTTGATACGCATAACTTGTTGCCTCATTAAAAACCTTACCAGGAAAACCCATTGGGACAAAACCTCGGTTAAGGGAAAAAGAGTGCAACGCGTATTTACTCCCCCTCATGAAAACTTCACAGAAGATCTTTGAATCTTCATAATTTAATCTTGAATATCATTTTTCTAAAGATCGCGATGGATGAAACTTTGGAGTAATATGTTCCATGATGTATCAACTTTCAAACTGAGATATACATCTTGCTTTATCTTCACACAAGATAGCTTTTATCATATCTTGTAAAAGTAAATCCACATATCTTCTGGATATGTTGGGTCAATAATCTTAGCCAAACACATTTTTTGGCTTGCCTCGTGCATAATAATTATTTCTACGACATTTGAGGAGGCATCAATGAATGTTTGAAGATCTAAATGTAATGATCTTTTTATATTCATAGATATTTCTTGACCAACTAATATATAGTGCTTCAAGACCAAGAAAAGATATAATTATCTTTATTCACATCCAACAATCTTACAACTATTGGGATACTCAATAGATATGCTCTATTCATATTGAATCTTCTTTAAGATTCTTTCAGTTTATGTATATTCATAGACAAAAGAAATATATAAAAATGCTCGATCTTCAGGTCGAGATAAACTTGATGTCAAGATTCAAGTACTTGTATTGAAAGTACTTCATGAGTTTCCAATTTGAAGCTCTTTAGGAGTTCTAAAATTATCATAATGGATCTTGATCCAAACTCCTTTATAAAATACATAAGAAAATCTGATCATTCTTATAGTATTTTCTCAATTAGTATTCACTAAGGCGATTATACCAATTGCGCCAAAATATTAATGAGACATGTCTAAATAAATTTCCTCAGAAATTTCCAAATGCTTATAGCATTTTAGATCCTTCAAGGATAAATATGGATCCACAAATAATTAGACGCATGTAAAATTTTCAAAACTGCCAAAGTAATTGCATCCACCATGAAGTAATTAAAAATTTTCATAAATCATAGTTCAAGTCGTATTTACGACTACTTATTTGTGCCTCACTTGCATTACACTTTTAGGTGTTTGGACTGCTTATCCAAATACTTCTACTTTAGAAGTTCAAAGCGTCTTTCAACATTGGCCAATTCAATATCTATACTACCGGATAGATTTTATACAAGATCCTCGATTTCTTTCTTTACTTCTATAAAAGTATTTTATGTAAAATTGTATGTAAAATCGTTGTCGACAACTTTCTAATTTTCTAGTTCCATTCTCGTAATGACATAACTCATCGAGATCTCATCAAGATTTCAATCTTTATTTCAGATACCTGAAACTCTTATAGAGTTTTATTATTTGTTATGTATTGGGTATCTTCAGGAGCACCCGCCTCCAATATATGACCATCTCATATTACTTTCTATTTACGAGAATTTTGATCATTGGAACCATTTCAACTATCATGCTTCAGGCATGATTTACATTCTCTCGCTCTAACATGTAATTTAAACTTAGAGCGTTTCAGCTGGTATATGAGACTTAATTACTCTCATTGGGTCAGTAAATATGTCTGGCAGTTGACATGTGATAACATGAATTATCTTATGAACTTCTAGTTCATATACGAGGATCTAGATAATGATATTTCATTTTCCTCTATCCAGCTGATTATTATCTCCCCTGATGTTGAGAAAATCATGTCATAAATGATTCTCCAATTAATGTTTAAGAATTTAAACATAAAAGGAGACTCGTACTCAATATATATTCTCAACCCTTTTTATTTACCCATTTTGTGCGTTGTGGTGGGCAATTCATATCGCACATTCAAAAATCATAAAATGGGAAATGTATGGTTTCTGACCAAAAACCAATCATAACGAGGAGTTTATTATAACTCGTTGGCTTGATGCGTATAAGTGTTGCTATATGGAAATACCATATAAATATTAAATGTTTTGTTCTCACGGTTTAGCTATTAAATAGGAGGCATCCAATTAAAAATTTTCTAAACCGTATTTTTCATAATCAATAGGCTTTGTAACAACCGATATAGCCTAAAATATAAACCCACTAGCTTTTCAAGACGAATAGTCTAATTGCATAATCTGAATCTTTTTAGAATCAATCTCACAAACTTCTGGTTATAAGTCGATAAAACAATGTAGATGCATCTACTAAAATCATATAAAACTTTCCACATTTGTCGATATATAGGCCCATATTTCGTTCAGATATGCAAGACATACAGTCTCAACTTCAGTACAAGAACTTTAAGTTCTAATTCTTTTGGTAAGTGAGATCATTTATATCCTTTGAGAACAAACAACACAAGAACTTCATGTTCTTTTAGTAAGTGGAATTTAATCAATTCCTTTAAGCAACACAAGAACTTCACGTTCTTTAATGTTGGGAAGTGTGGGGCTCGATTCGATCAACCAATTATGCTCACCAAGTGGTGGAGAGGTGGATGTTTGGGTGGAAGGGTTGTGGGAGCTAGAAAGATTAAAGACACAATGATTTATAGTGGTTCGGCCTTCTAACAAGCACCTACATCCACTACCTTAGCTTCCCACTAAGGATTTCTCAACCAATTCACTAATTGATTCGTCCCCTTTTCTAGGATTAGGAGGAAACCCTTACAACCGATCAAGCTTCTACCCAAGCCTTGATCAAAACCCTCTTTTACAAGAGACAAATGAAAGCAAACTTAAACCCTCTAATAGGTGTTTGTTTGCACACTTAAGCACTCACCCAAAACCTAAAACACTTGAGCAAATTTAACAATTTTGGCTCACTAGTGTTTGTCTATACAAGAATTGACAATTTAAGAGCTAAGACATTTTCTTGATCAATTGGTGTTTGACAATATGAGCATTAGTCTTCTCTTGATGCTTGGAGGTCCCTTTTATACTCCCAATTGAGTTTATAGCCGTTTAGGACCGTTGGGGATGAATTGGAGCCGTTGAGGACTTTATTTCCCTTCATAAATGCTGTTCTGCAGCTACCAGTATTGATACCCGTGGAACGGTATCGATACGGCCTTCATGAAGAAATAGCCGTTGGGCTTTTGCCAGCACAGGGGTATCGATACACGTAGGACGGTATCGATACGGCCTTCATAGGAACTAGCCGTTGAGCTCTTGCCAGCTGAGGCGTATCGATACGCTTGAGGGCGTATCGGTACGGCTGCATATTTGAATAGCCGTTGGGAAATAGCCGTTGGGGTAGTTGAACAGGGATCGGTACGCTGACGTGGCGTATCGAAACGACCCCGGTCCGTATCGATACGCTAAACCCTCGTATCGATACGGGTTTTGACAGTGGCCAAACTGGGCCAAAAAGGTATCGATACGGGTACAACCGTATCGATACTGGTGACTTGAAAACACAAGTTTGGCTGTTTAAAACATGAAAAATCTTTGCCAAAAACCTCTTAAAATACCTCAAACATAAATTCAAGTTGTTTGGACTTAAAACCAAGTTTTAAATTCTTTTCAAATTAGTCCAAAACATTTTTCAATTATTATATCAAAACATAAGTTCTACAATCTCCCCCTTTTTGATATAATAAAACTCACTTGAAAAATTGTTTGGGTTTCTCCCCCTTTAACTTTAAAAATGTGAATAAGAGATTAAGTATATGAAATCAAATAAAGCTCCCCCTTATTCATTTGAAAATTCAATTTTTCAAACCAATTTCTCCCCCTTTTTGTTATATCAAAAAGAATTTAAAATGACATTTAAGTTCAAGATAACATATGAGGCAAAAAAAATTTTGAACCACTTAAAATTTTGGTTTTAAAAATTGGCTCCCCCTTACTCAAAGCATCATCAAAATGTTAGTCCAACATAAATGATCATCTAGTTGAATTTAAATTAAAATAAACAAATAAAAGCAACAAAAAAAAAAAAACTAGAATTTTACCAACACTTGAATTTAAGGGAGGATGTGAAGCCTTCCTTCTCCAAGTGTTCTTCCTTGTGTGTATGGAGCTCCCCCTCAATGTTTGACTTGTTGAACATCTCCATCACACCTACAATAGACAATCAAGTAATTTTTGGTATCCAAATTGCTTTGGATCCATAAACGTTAGTTGCACAAAATTTAGTCCCCTTAGGAATCCATTTTTCAATTTCATCCTTTTTAGTTGAAGTGGTTAGTCCTTTTGGGACCCAAACACTTCGAAAACATTTTCCATTCACAAATCTAGGGGCACTAGATTGTCTAACATAAAAATTTGATTTTCCAAAATTGTTTTTCTTTTCAAGCTCTTTGGAAATCAAATCCTTTTCTACTTGAACATTTTGAAGCAATTTTTGTAAATCAAGACATTTTAGTTCAAACTCTTCAAGTTTTGCTTCAAGTTCAAGTTTGGTTTTAGAAAGCAAATCATTTTGAATTTTTAACTTTGAAATCAATTTATTGTTTTTCAAAATGTGGCTTTTAAAATCTAAAACCAATTCATCATAGGCATCTTGTAATTCATCAAAAGTGTAAGAACATGAAGTAGATGAATTAGAAGTTACCCTTGAATCTTCTTCGATGGCCATAAGGCAAAGGTTGGCTTGTTCATCGTCGGTGGAGTCCTCATCACTCCAAGTAGCCACATGTGCCTTCTTCTTATGGCTTGAAGTGCTTGCCCTCTCCTTTCTTTTAGGTTCTCGTTCAAGCTCTCTCAAAGCTTTCTTCATGAAAGGGGCACACTTCTTGAAGAGATGAACTATCTCTTCATCTTCATCCTCCTCTTCACTTGTGTAGACATGATGACAAGTGGAGGATTTGAGAGCCATGGCACTAGCATTGATGCCAAGCCCTTTGATTTTCTTCTCTCCCATAGCTCTTATTTCTTCCCTCTTCTTCTCATCCTCCTTGTTCTTCTTCATGATTTGATGAGTAAGAAGTGACCCCATGAGTTCATCAAGCTTCAAGGTCTTCAAATTTTTGGCTTCGATGATGGCGGTCCTCTTTGAGTCCCAAGACTCGGGAAGTGAGTAGATGAGCTTTCGAACAAGCTTCTCCTCCGGGATGGCTTCTCCATAACCTTTAAGACCATTTGTGATGGTGGAGAACCGATCAAACATCTTCTCGATGTTCTCTTCCGGATCCATTTTGAAGTTCTCATACTCCAAGGTTAGGAGCCCAATCTTGGTCTCCTTGACTTCGTTTGTCCCCTCGTATGTGACTTCAAGCTTGTCCCATACCTCCTTGGCACTCTCACAAGAAGACATCTTCTCATAGATGGATGGACCAAATGCACAAAACAAGATGTGCAAGGCTTTGCAATTAAGCTCCATCTTCTTGCGATCGTCGGCACTCCACTCCGCTTTACTTCTTTTAGGCACGAACGTACCATCTTCAACTACATCCCATAACTTGTAATCTTTTGATTTGATGAAGAATTTCATCTTTGTCTTCCAATGGGCGTAGTGGTCTCCGTCAAAGAAAGGCGGTTTGTCTATGGATTGCGCCATTTGAGCCGGTTGATGAAAAAGTGATCGAGCTTGCCGGATCTTCTCAATAGGATGTGAATCCTTTTCGATTGAGCCAAGCTCTGATACCAATTGTTGGGAAGTGTGGGGCTCGATTCGATCAACCAATTATGCTCACCAAGTGGTGGAGAGGTGGATGTTTGGGTGGAAGGGTTGTGGAAGCTAGAAAGATTAAAGACACAATGATTTATAGTGGTTCGGCCTTCTAACAAGCACCTACATCCACTACCTTAGCTTCCCACTAAGGATTTCTCAACCAATTCACTAATTGATTCGTCCCCTTTTCTAGGATTAGGAGGAAACCCTTACAACCGATCAAGCTTCTACCCAAGCCTTGATCAAAACCCTTTTTTACAAGAGACAAATGAAAGCAAACTTAAACCCTCTAATAGGTGTTTGTTTGCACACTTAAGCACTCACCCAAAACCTAAAACACTTGAGCAAATTTAACAATTTTGGCTCACTAGTGTTTGTCTATACAAGAATTGACAATTTAAGAGCTAAGACATTTTCTTGATCAATTGGTGTTTGACAATATGAGCATTAGTCTTCTCTTGATGCTTGGAGGTCCCTTTTATACTCCCAATTGAGTTTATAGCCGTTTAGGACCGTTGGGGATGAATTGGAGCCGTTGAGGACTTTATTTCCCTTCATAAATGCTGTTCTGCAGCTACCAGTATCGATACCCGTGGAACGGTATCGATACGACCTTCATGAAGAAATAGCCGTTGGGCTTTTGCCAGCACAGGGGTATCGATACACGTAGGACGGTATCGATACGGCCTTCATAGGAACTAGCCGTTGAGCTCTTGCCAGCTGAGGCGTATCGATACGCTTGAGGGCGTATCGGTACGGCTGCATATTTGAATAGCCGTTGGGAAATAGCCGTTGGGGTAGTTGAACAGGGATCGGTACGCTGACGTGGCGTATCGAAACGACCCCGGTCCGTATCGATACGCTAAACCCTCGTATCGATACGGGTTTTGACAGTGGCCAAACTGGGCCAAAAAGGTATCGATACGGGTACAACCGTATCGATACTGGTGACTTGAAAACACAAGTTTGGATGTTTAAAACATGAAAAATCTTTGCCAAAAACCTCTTAAAATACCTCAAACATAAATTCAAGTTGTTTGGACTTAAAACCAAGTTTTAAATTCTTTTCAAATTAGTCCAAAACATTTTTCAATTATTATATCAAAATATAAGTTCTACATTTAATAAGTGGAATTTAATCCATTCCTTTGAGAATAAGCACCACAAGAACTACAAGTTCTTTTAATACATGTGCATGTAAATCTCAATAATTTCTGCACCATTATTGATCAGGATGGTCTAACCGATCATGCCAACTATATATATGTGTATATATATCTCTGAATTTGTAAACTCATTGTTTACCATAACATGTAATTCAATCTCACTCGTACATGTCTAGTACGACCATCAAAATTGTTCCTTTAAATAGGAATATATTTATCTCTTTTGGAGCTTTCAATTGAAATTATCTTTTGGTAGCAATATATAGCTCTTCTAGAGCTTTCAACTGACTTTTTGACTACCAAAACTTATATCCATATTGGCTTATTTCGAATGCCAATTGATAACATATATTATCTATAATTCTCAAAGGGATAGTTTGCGAACTCATATTGCTCTCTTTATGACTTTGACGAGTATAACACAATGTGAATATGGAACAAAGTTCCATTTGACAATAACATATTTGCTCAACCAGAGCCTTTTGTGATATTAGTACTTCCGGATATAGTACTCACATTATTCCATTGCATTTTAATCGAGAAATGCATAATTGTGCACCTTTCAAAATGTGATTTGTTTCATTTACTCCAGGTAATGAAAATATGTACTTTGTATCATTCACTTCGAGGAATGAAAAATATAAAATATAGCACATCATATCAAGTCGATTATCTATCAGAGATAAACTTTCAGGTGCTCTTCCGAAGTATTGATATTTTAGTACTTTGAGAAATACTACTCATATTTCCCCTTGCATTTAAATGGGAAAAATATTTCTTATGCTTAAGTACAATATGAGTACTTGCATTATCTGCTAGGCATAAATAGCCACAATTCTAGACATAAATAGCCACAATTCATTGTATATTTTATTCCGGAAGTAATCATATTCTTCAAATAATAAATTAACATAAATCGTAAATAAATAATATGTGAAATAAATAAACATAAAGCAAACCAACATAAATAAATAATAAATAAAACGAATTAACATAAGAAAAACCAATTATTCATGTTAAAGGTTATAAGGGAAATAGAATAAATGGTAAATTATTCCCTTCAATGGTTATGAGAAAATTAACAATATCCAATTGAGTTGGATCAATAACGCCATAATTATTTTCGCCATAAACAAATTTTGTTTATATTTTATTTCATTTATCATTCATGATTATGGATAAAGTCCATAATACTTTGGCGTTTGACAAGTACGAAACCAATGATTTATAACATCACGTTGGTAAAAGGATTTCACTTCCTTAGAATGATCTTTATCACTCTTGTCATCCTTATAACTTCGCTACCAGCGGGTAGAAGTATTCTTAAAACGACTATATTTTCCATGTGTATATTCATAGTCTCGACCACGATTACAACTTTTAATGTGATTTTTTATTCCTTCCATAATATAATCTCACATTCACTTCAGGGAATGGAGTAGAGCTAGTGGGCCTTTAAAACCTTTTTCACATATCCTTATCATAAAGAACAAAGATTTAATCCTCGTACGCGGCATTGTTAAACCTGTCCACAAGGTCATTTAAAAACCTCCTTTGAGACCAGTAGCCTCGCAGAACGGGATGTCCAACCAATTATACTTGGATTATATCAAAATTATGTCTCTAATTGAATAATGATTTACCATGTTTGCATTCACTTTAGGGAATGAAACAGATCCAATAATTGCATGGAATAAACATCATGCTTGCATTCACTTCAGGGAATGCCCCATTATTGATAATTGCATGGAATAAACATCATGCTTACATTCACTTCAGGGAATGCCCCATCATTGATAATCGCATGGAATAAACATCATGCTTTGCATTCACTTCAAGGAATGCCTCCCATAAAACTTTTTGGATCAAGAAGAATTTTCGTAACTTGAAATTGGGAGAAGTCCATGGTCGAGTTTTTCGACAAAGAAGAAAAATTGCTTTCGAGCAAATATAGACTTTATAACAATCTTTTTATAGATTGAAATTCATCATGATTTATCGCACATTAAAATCATAATTTAAAGAATAAAAAATAAAATAAGAATTTACCGATATTAATTTTCCTCTCGAGGAAAATGGAGACGTAGCAAATGACCAAAACATCTTCTCATAATGTCGTGTCTCTTTCCAAGTCATTTAAATACATGTAAAACTCAATACATGGTTAAAATATCAATACCATCAAATAAAATATTATAAACACATATTGATCTTAATACAAAGTTCAACCATTGTGTCAAAAATAAACATATATGAAACCATAATAATAAGATCTATATGTATGAGCTGAATTGAATATATTAGAAATCAAAGGATCTATGTCATAATTCTCTCTTTAAAAAAAACTAAACCAACAAAGGTGTTTCATTAATGTACAGATCTTTGTTACTAAAAAAACCCTTAAACCTAGAGTACGTATTTTAATGAATTTATATGAAAGACTACCATAGTTCTACGTACATAACTTTGTTATTCATGATTACAAAGTATAGTCAATAAATTGAATAGGTTTTACATGCACCATCATCAAACTTCATGAATTTACAAATATACAAACACAAATAATAATAATTAAGTATGAAAAGCATAAGCAGTTGGGTACCAAAAATGAAAACCCACAAATACTTTCGCTCAACAAACCTTAATCGATTCCATCATTCCCTACTTTAAAAGCCGAGGAGGCAGGTAAGGAAAACAACGCGACATTATCAATTTTTTCCGCTAATTAACCCTTTTAGGAACAAGAGAAAACACACGTAATTTACACCAAACACAACCTCTTCGTCTCTGTCGATTCGTCTTTTGGTTTGTGAGAAGCCACAAATTTATCTATTTCTAATGTTCGAATAAAATCAAACATACTTCCAAAATTTTCAAAAATTAAAACAAAGTTAAAATATAAAGAGAAAGACAATCGATAACTAAAAAAATAAGGAGAAAAAAAAATTTATCTTTGGTTTATTCTATAATCGAATTCTTCCTGATAACTTCTTTTGAATTATAACGACGAAGACCTCAGTTGATTAGAGTCTCGTGCTGATAACGTGTTGTGAATAAAATAAAGAAGAACAAGAATAAGAACAAGAAGAACAAAGAGATGAGAGAAAGATGGAGATTTGTATTATTCTCAAATATAGACTTGTATACAATGCCTTCAATGAATCATCTATTTATAGGCATAAGAAGTACATAATATATTAAACTCTAATTCATAGAGATAATATTCCTAATAATAAATAAATTAAACTCCTTTAATAAAGTTCTAATCATGATAGACATCCACATAAATAAATATTCATAACATTATTATTATTTTCAATAACTATAATACTTATATTTCTTTTATCTTCGTATAACAAAATTGTAAATTTTATTTCAGACGCCATTGTTTGTCGAGACATCTACTAATTATATATCACATCACAATATTTTTATTTCATTAATTAAGGTAAAAGTGAACATGATTTAAAAAAATATTTTTAGGTTTTCGTCGAAAGTTTCGCTAATTATTTAGTTTTGAAATATTTTAAAAAATGAAAAATAAAAGGTACACTACGGATAAAATTCGTCTACCCCTTTTCGGTGCCCCTACATATGCCCCAACACTAAAAAACACTGTAAAATTAAAATCTAAGCCCTAACCCTAAATTCTAAATCTTAAACCCTACACCCTATACCCTAAAAAATATACCCTACCTTAAATTCCCTAAACCCTAACCACAACCCCTAACCTAAAACTCTAAATCCTAAACCCTAACGTTAATTTTGAGCGTGAGGCATATGTAGGGGCACCGAAAAGGGGTAGAGAAATTTCATCCGGTACACTACTAAGAAATTACCGTCAAGCTTTTGCCAAAAATTTCCATATTAATAAAAAAAATTATAAAAATATGATATACTGATATTATATTTTGATTTTTAATAAAATAAAAGTAAAAGTATATGTTTATACATATTCTTAACCATTTAATAATGAGCATATACTTTGTAAATAAAGTGATTTAAATTTGTGTCTCATAAGATGTGGTTAGGACACCCTATCTTTAGAGATAAAGAAGGGCGTGAACTTTTTGTATCCGTATGTCTACCTTATTTTGAAACATTTTCAGTTGTTTTGGTAGACGGAGGCGGAATTGTTAGAGCGGATGTTCTTTTTAGAAGAACAGAATCAAAGTATAGTGTAGAACAGGTAGGTGTAACTGTTGAGTTCTACGGCGGTAAACTAAATGAGGTAAGTTATAGTGATCTTGCTAATGTGAAAAAATATGCTCAATTGGGTGAAAATTTTAAATTAGATCGTGCTACTTTAGAATCCGATGGTGTTTTTCATAGCAGTCCGAGGGGTTCGTTTACTTTTGAGCATGCTTCGTTTGCTTTGCTTTACTTTGCTTTTCTTTTTCGAACACATTTGGCATGGTGCTAGAACCCTGTTAAAGATATTTTTGTCGGTATTGATCCGAATTTGGATGCTCAAGTGAAATTTGGAGTATTCCAAAAACTTGGAGATTCAACTACAAGAAGACAAGTAGTTTGATGCAAGATTACTTTCTTATTTTTCGTTTTACATTATCCATTTTTTTATTAAGACAATTGTTAGGTTATGATTATTACTATTGATTTTAAACTTTTATTGGAATTTTAATAATTTTTTTTGTGAATTTTATTTCTTGAATGAAATGTATATCTTTAAAATTTTCACGAGGATCGATGTCGAGTTTGTCATAATTCTTGTTTTTAAGAGGTTCATTTCATTCCCAAATAAATTATTTGTTAGAAGTTATTTTTAAATATTTTTATATTTATTAATTTTTTTGTTCGGTAACAATGTCAATTTTTATTAATAATAAAAGGAAAAATTTAAATCAGAATTTATAGTTAAAATGTGTTTTTTATAATCATTGATTTATTGGTAGATTATTTTAAGAAAAATACTTTAATATACAAGTTTGTGTAAACTACACAAGCCTTTAAATTTTAGGGTTTAGGGTTATGTTTTAGGTGTTTAGCGTGTAGGGTGTAAAATTTAAGGTTTATTGTTAGAATTTAGAGTTTAGGGTTCAAAGTTTACATTTTAGGGTGCTAAAGTTTAGCATTTAGGTTTTAATTTTTATAAAAAAATTGTGTAATCATTTAACTTTCATCAAATGATTTTTGTACAGAGTTTATCAATATTTTTATATAGAACTGATCAAAAAATTTTAACGTTCTTCAATGGTAGCTTCTTTAAAAAGATCGATAGATACAAGGACGTATGGTGGTGAAGGGCTTGCCCCCTCCAAAATTTTGAAAAAAATAATATATTTGGCCTTTCATGTTTTCGAAAAATTTTAACTTGGTTCTCGTAAAAATTTTAAAATCCTCATTGAGTTTCTATTCCTTCAAATAAATCTTAAAATTTTTAAACTTGGTATGTCAAGATCCACCCCTAGAGAGGCATCAATTCATCATATCGAGTTTATGACTATTTAAAATATTCAGCACATCATTTTTATTAGACCAGTAACTTATTAAGATATAATTTCATACACAAGTCAAATAGTAGATGTGAAGGGTGAAATTATGTATGTCTTCTCGAAAAATTGTAAACAATCAATTGGTATAGCTGAATGAGGTGTTAAATTCTTTAAATAAAGTTAAATATTAAAATTTTAATATTGTGAAAGAAACAAGTTAAATTGTGAGAGTTACCCATGTAATAGACTAAATATGAAATGTGTATTAACAAAAGAAGAAAAATTATACTCAATTTTGAATTTTTATTTGTAACAAACAGATACATAAAGAATTGGTAAATACCTTTGACTCTTATACTATATCTACGGATGGATTATGGAGAGGTGTTAGGAACAGTCGTAAAATTTTATATATTTAAAAATTTTCTTTGTATTTAAAGTATGGGAGCAATAAAGGAAATGAATCTAAACGTAATAAGAAAATCAAGAGGAGATTTTTTCCTCAATTTCCATTCCTTGTGAAAACAAATTTAACAAATAATTAATTTAGGAAATAGATAAAATATATACACACATACCTAAAGAAACATACCTAAAGAATTAATTTAGGAAAATCAAGAGGATAATATATGTTTTAATTTCCAAATTATTGCCTATAAATATTCCAACTCAAGCACAGCATTCCTCATCTCGCTCATTATTTTCTCTAAAACCACCAAGTAAAAAAAAACACCATGAAAAACCTTTCATTTCCCGCAATTTTCCTCATCGTTCTCTTCATTACCGCATGTAATTTTTTTGTTCTTTTTAACTGTGTTCATTTTCTTTTAAACATTCTCCATCTCAAATTTGAATATTATTAAAATATGTTTAATTTTTTGGGGGTAAACTACGGTTGTCTTTTGTCTATCTGTTTAATGGTTTAAATAGAGGATTAATCATTATTTCGTGTATATTTTTTTGTTAAATTTTAATTATTTTTTATAGGGAATGAGCCAAAGATGGTAAATGCAACAGGAAGCTGCGATGTGTTAGGGCATGATGGAGGGTGTGAAATAAACGAATGCTTCAATGGATGCAGGGCCAAGTTTGGGGAAGATGCTCATGGCTTTTGCTTCACTGTCAATGCTCCCAACGATACTTGCATTTGTCGTCACCCTTGTTAGTCAATAATATTACTTAATTTTCAAGATATATTAATTAGCTGAGTGATCAAAGATGTTGATATTATCTCATTTTATATAGATTCGATTTCCGACATGTATTGAGAATATTAATATCTAATAAAAAATAATACTTAATTCCATTACTTTTTATTTCTATGTTAGTCTATGTTTTTGCTATTTGGTTTTATTAAAGAAATTGATTCTATAATATTAGTTTATATGCGCGCATATATATATATATATATATATATATATATTCCATTTGTGGCGGGGCTTTGTAATGGATATACAATATTGAATGAGTTGGGAAATAAACGGATTTTTTTGTAAGGTAGATTTTGTTAATATTTTTTTCTTAATCCTTTGATAGTAGTACATACTTATTTTGTAGATAAAATTATTCGAATTTAAATCTTTTAAGATAAATATTATCACTTTTTTACTAGAATATTTGTTGAGTTTAGAAAAATATTCTCAAATTCAGAAAGTACGGAATTACACATGAAACTATGGTATAAGCACGTCTTCACCTATGTTTGTTATAATTCAAACATTATATAGTCATTCAGTAATTCAAATTCTTATGACGTTAATTAGTTATTGAGTTAAATGTCGGTTATATTTTCTTATGTAACATTGGATTCACTACAGCAAAACAGGCTTTTCGCGGCGTTTTTATAACCCTATAGCGGCGTTTTTTAGCGCCGCTAAAAATACTCCCGGCGTTAAGAAAAACGCCGCCAAAAACGCCGCAAGAAGTAGCGTCGCAATAGGTAGCGGCGTTTATATCGCATAAACGCCGCTAAAGGTTTTGATCTATAGCGGCGTTTGTATATAAAAACGCCGCAATAGTCAATGTTCTTTAATGGCGTTTGTATATACAAACGCCGGTATTGCTATTCTATAGCGGCGTTTAAGTGTACAAACGCCGCAAATGGTGAATGGTCTATAGCGACGTTTGTGACATAAAACGCCGGGACAGATGCTTCAGTAGCGGCGTTTGTGTCCACAAACGCCGGCATTGGCTGCTCTATGGAGGCGTTTTTTTTAGAAACGCCACAGAACATTATGAATTTTTAGCGGCGTTTATTCCTTGAAAACGCCGCTAAACTCACTGCTTCTATAAAAATAAATTTTAAAAATGTAAATACCCAAATAACCTGTAAAATAAATCCATAATAACATCAAATTCAAAGTGTTCAGCATCAAATCCATAAGACTCCAACAATTAAGTAAACACAACAATAACAAATTCAAAGTCTACAACATTAAAGTGAAATATAGTTCAAACGATGTTCATAAAATGTAGTCCAACATTTTCATTTAAATTCACACATCGCCATCATTTCTTTGGTTGGTTCTGCAACATCGCCATCATTTCTTCAAATCTTTCTTGAAGCTTTTGGTGTGCTGCTTCTCTCTCAGCTTCTCTTGCTTCTCTCTCAGCTTCTCTTGCTTCTCTCTCGGCTTCCTTTCTTGCTATCTCAGCATCTCTCTCGGCTTCCTTTCTTGCTATCTCAGCATCTCTCTCAGCTTCTTTTCTTTCTCTTTCAGCTTCTCTCGCTGCTACCTCAGCTTGAAATTGAGATAACTGTTGTTTTAACCGATAAACTTCTGCTTGAGAAGATTGGCTCTGTGATGGCATGTACTGAGACGAGTTAGCCCCAAAATATTTTGTCGGGGTAACGAATGATCCTTGACAGCGAACCCGACCATATCTTTCAGGACCCAAGACGTCAACAATAACTTGATTCTCGATCTCTTCCATATTAACAGAACCATTAGTTGAAGCTGTAGCTTCATACTCGGTCTTCTTTTCCCTCAATTTCTCCTGACAATCAAATCAAAATTTTATACAATTGATATTAATTATAATATAATCAAAATTTTCTATCTAATTAACATACCATAATTTCTGCAGCTTCGGGAGTTATAGGAGAGCCATCTTTTTTTGTATGCGTAATGTCGAAGAGCTTTATCCGTCCAATGCTAGTGCCAGTTGTAATTTGCTACAACGTATAATAAAAATTAATATTAAACCAATAAAATAATTCATTAAAAATTAATCAATAATTAAAAATAATAATACCTCCTCATTAGCTAAACGAGCAAAACTCTTCGATCCAGCGGTGTGAGTATACTTCTGTTTTTGTCTGCTAGTAACTCCAACGCGCTCTCGATCCTATAATTTAAAATTTGCATTATATATAAAGTCTTTGAAGTCTGGGTATTAGAGGAAAATATCGCAGAATCTTTATTGGCTTCTTTCTTGCTCGTGTTGCAACTTCGTCTTCACTCACATTTTCTGTGTCCCCATTCGTCCACCGAGATTTACCGCATACATGGCAGGACTCTTGGTTTTTTTTATCACCCCAATACAACATGCAATCATTCGGACAACTATGAATTTTCTCATAACCAAGGCCCAAATCGTTTATCATTTTTTTCATATCTTTGCCAGATTGAGGAATTTTTGCAAAAGGAAAAATTTCAGTCAACAACTCTAATAATTGTGTAAAAGAGTTACCGGTCCACCCTCCCAAGCATTTTAAATGGAAAAGGCGAATACAAAAGGAGAGCTTTGAATACTTTGATCCCTCATAAAGTGGTTCATTCATTTCATTAAGCAAATTGTAAAACTTTGACGCTTCTCCATTTGGCTCTTCATCACATCCACTTCTTCCCATCTCGGTGAAATCAGTAACACCAATATCACAATCTTCTCTAACAGACTGATGATAATCGTGCATATTAAATGCATCTCGCAGCATGCCCTCCATGTCATCTTCTCTAAGAGATCCACGATGAAAATTATGATGAAAAGGTGGATTGCTCGTGGAAGAAGATGTACGAGATGTCAACTCTCCATGGAATGTCCATTTTCTATATCCCGGAACAAAGCCAAAAATAACTAGATGTTCGTGCACAACTTCACGAATGTGCCAATTAACGTTACCACACTTCTTACAGGGACAAAGAATCATGTTTTCTTGGCTTGCATTTGCAAAAGCTAAATTCAGAAAATATTCTACCCCATTTCGATAGTCAGGGTTTACCCTTGGCAAATTCATCCAACTCCTATCCATTTTCAATTTCTGTCATATCCAAATTAAATATATAAACTACCTATCAGTCATACTTGAAGGATGAAAAGAGATGTAACTATAATATTACCAATTAAGTCACAGATAAGTCAAATACATAAACTACCTATTAGTAATACTTGAAGAATGAAAAGAGATGTAACTATTACCTGTTGGGAGAGTTATATCTTCTTTAGTTTACTTGAAGAAAAGTTAATCAAATGAGCTGTTAAGAAAAAAAATAATGATAAACATTATTAAAAGAGCAACAAAAAAACAAAAGATGATATTTGGGATTTCAGAATATTCAATGAATAGTAACAAAAAGTAGATTTTGATTTCATTCAACAACTAATCATGTAGGTCAAAACCAAATACAATGTATTTTTACATCTCAACTAAGAGAATGGGACGGCAATTGTAAAACTTCTTTCAATTTCCCATTGTGATGCTGACATTGCAATAATGCCTTCTTCTTTCAACAATGGGAAATTGGATTCATCATTCATGTGTTGAAGGCTTTTGCATTCAGAAAAACACCATTGGAATTGGAATTGGATCCCTAGGTTATTGATTAACTGAATATTGGGTCATGGATTAGAAAATAATTATGTTTATAGTTTTCAATTCAATTATATAAAGTACGTATCGAATTTGAATAATTATTATTTATTAATGATATCAACTTAAGTGTTTCAAGGAATATGGTTTCTGCTTGAAAAGGTCCAAGTAAAGCAGCGGTCGTTGACACCCCGCGCCAAATATGCATCAATTTCCACTCGTGAAACACATGCTTAAATTAATTCATCCTTTCAATTCAAAAACTGCAATTTTAATATTATCGTAATACATATAGGCATATGCAATGTATTTTTAAAACTTCTTTTAAACTTCTTTTAATTTAAACAGTCACCACATGATTATAGGTAAGTGGCGATTTTATTAGAGAAATTAAATTTTTATTAGAGATAAAATAGAATCAAAGGGACCACAACCATTAAACCCTTGTTTTATTAGCTACCATGATTCCATCATATGACAAAAACAAAGATTTCAGCAAAAAAAACATAATGTAAACTTAGAGTTACCTAAGCAATATAACTACAAAATTTGATGACACCAAATCACCAACTTCTATTTTAGCTTAGAGTGGAGTCTTTATTCTTTCTAGTTAAGTAATAGTCGAATGAATAGCAACAAATAAGACAAAGAGTTTATTTATGAGAATGTATAATTCAAACATCAATAAACTCGCAAAATGGCATATAATAATATCAATTAATTTCAATACATAATCAATCAGTTTCGAGCTCATTAATAACAGTATTTATAAATTTTCTGATCAAATTGGGATTGAACCAATATCAGGCGAGTGGCATATACAAGAGGAGAAAAAAACTTAGGCAGAGAAGAAAAATGACTAACCTGGAAGCACGTCAGAGAAGCCTGAGCGAGAGGAGGGGCAGTCGACGGCGAGGAGGGACTGTGTTGACGGCGAGGAGCGACGACGAGCAGAAGCGACGGGGGAAAGATGAGCAGAAGCGGCTAGGGCACTGGATTTGGGGTTTTTTTTAATTTGAACGGGTTAACAGCGAGGATTGACAGTCATCGGGGAGGAGCGGCGGCGAGCAAGAACGACGGCGAGCAGGAACGACGGCGAGCATGAACGACGGCGAGCAAGAGCGACAGGGGAAAGAGGAGGCGGCTAGGGCACTGGATTAGGGATTTTTTAATTTGCACGAGTTTTGAGTCTGAGAATGGGATATATGTTTAACATCGCGGCGTTTTTAATTAAAAACGCCACTAACCAGTACCTATTGCGGCGTTTTCATTTAAAAACGCCACTAACAATCCCCTTTTGCGGCGTTTTCAATTAAAAACGCCACTAACCAGTCCCTATTGCGGCGTTTTAATTTAAAAACGCCACTAACAATTCCCTTTTGCGGCGTTTGCAATTAAAAACGCCACCAATCTGTCACATTATTTTTATCCAATTTTTGAGGTCGAGGGTTTAATAAATCTATGGCGGCGTTTTTTTAACAAAACGCCACTAACCCTATACATATAGCGGCGTTTCTATTGACAAACGCCACTAATATGAACAGATGGCGGCGTTTATTTAAGAAAACGCCATTATATGTCACCCTTTGGCGGCGTTTTTCATACAAACGCCGCTAATGCTGCCGTTTTGTGGCGTTTGTGTCAAAAACGCCGTTATAATTGAAATAATGGCGGCGTTTAATTAAAAAACGCCACGAATAGCGCCGCGATATAACAAGTCTGGTGTAGTGATTAGTGACAGAAATTAGTTTAAAACATCTCGTATATGATTTTAGAAAGTCAAATAATAGACTTCACTTGATTCAACTTGAATTTTATAAACAGATAATCTCGACTCAAAAAGTTTTTTAAATAAAATTTAAATGATAAAATAAGACTCATCAACTCGACTAACTCAAAAAATTATTAGAGTCAACTCTACCATATTATCACCCCACTTTTAGCATGTATACCATAGATAAGTTGTAGATTTTATTCGTATATAATAATTTGACTATTTTTATTGATTGTGCTTATTAAATCTTAAAATGGGAGCCCATCTACTTTTAAAATAGGCTTAATACTTGACCTCGTGAAAGTTGATAGCTAACATGTTAGTACAAAGTTTTAGTTTATAGAAAACTTATATCTTGCACTTGATTTCACATGAAGAAAAAGTGTTTGACACATGGTGTCAGTTTGTAAACAATTTTTTTAAATTTAATATAAATATTTAAAAAAATATATTAAATTATTGTTGAATAGCTCCTACTTTATAGAAAACTAAAGTTTTTATCGAGTATAAATTATTAAATTACATTTTTTTTTATCAAATAGAAAGCTTCATCATGAACAAGAACAGTACATAAACAAGATAAAAACCCACAAAACATATAGATCTCAAGCATAGTCTCAGGAACAAAGCTAACACAGTGGCAAGACGTATAAACACTAACATAGGGAAACCTAAGTAGGCAGCAAACAACACAATGAGTTGAAGAACGACGCCGTACGTTTGGATTGACAAAAAATCTTCCAAGTGAGAAGTCTCTGGCGACCGATTATACCGACAAATATTTTAGGGGGCCGGGATGACGTTGACGAAAAAAACAAGACCATGTAGGTAGTATGGAACCAAGCTCCTCTCGTTAGATGGACCACTGAAATGAATATGACCCGTCTAAAATAAAATTTCAGGGTGGGCACATATAGATTAATAACATAATTTTTGAAGATAAAAATACTAATAATACTCTAATTATAATAAAAAAATCTTGCAAAAAATATAACCAAAAATAAATATTAACTTCGAATGTCTAGTCGAGTATAGAGTTGATGGTGTATCCATGGCAGGGACTTTGTTGGGCACTATTTGATTTTCATGCGATGAATCTGTTGATTTATGATTTATGTTAATATGTGCGGTTGTTTATACATGTCAACATTCACACTATTTTGTTGAATTTAATATAATCATATATTAAAATATTTTAAGATAATTATATATAATTGTCATGTTGAATTTAATTGATAATTAAAATTAACATGTTAATTCAATTGATAATTACAACTATCATGTTAAATTCAATTAATAATTACAATTACGATATTAAATTTAATTAATAACTAAAGTTCAAATCTGTAATTAATTAATTTTCTAACTTAAAATATTATAAATGGGCAGAATTTTAATTCTTTTAAGGTAAATTTGGAAAAAAATTGGGAGAATCAATAATTTACAAGGCTCAATTGCTAAAACATTTTGGAGATGATGACCTAATTGAAATGGTTCAAAAAGCGGTATGGCCACACGAATAATTTACCCTAAAATAAGGGAAAAAGCGCTGACCTAAGAGAGAATACAGGTCGGTCGGATGGTTATTCGGGTAAATATTTAACTAAAACTGTAACCTAAGTTTCCTTGTAGGTCATTTTAGTTTATTAGCCGCCTTTCTTAATTTCTTAGCTTTCTAGATCTATGAAATTTCAACCATGGTTATATGAGATGAGCCATGACAGTTGTCATTCGTTGCTATTGTCTGTTTTCATCAACCCCACCGTTGACGACGATCGGAAAATTCAAACAAAAATCTCTTTTATTATTTTTCGTGTTTGAACCAAATTCAAAGTCAGTTTTTTTTTTTAAATCAATTAGATTTGCATAGATCTAAATTTAAAAACAGCGTACGTTATCATTTCGTCGTCTGATCAAGGTGGTCTTTATCGGGATATTTTTGCCTACTCGTCGTCGTAGAGTTGCTCGCCGTCCGAATTCGCTATCGAAGGAGTCGTTCGTTGAAGATTTTCAAAAATGGTTTTGACCTTTCCTTTAAATTTGTTCTATTATTTTTTCTAGTTTTTACCCTAAATTTGTCTACTTTTCTTTTGCGAATTTTTGATATCCAGTATGCTGTAGGGGTGGAGGGGCTTGGTTTTACCCAGTTAGAAATAGGTATTCGGTTATTGGTTTTATCTAGTATATTCTAAGGGTGGAGGGGTTTGGTTTTGCCCAAAGTGTTATTTTTTTTGTAGTCTCAGATGAAAAAAATAGCTATTTGATCTGGCTGTAGAGTAAATTTGAGCTTCAGTCCAATAGATTTTAAGCTTTAATAAAATTTTGAGTTGAACAAGTAAATGACACAATATTTCTAGAGTGGGCATGAATTTTTTTTCAGGGTAGTCACTATAATATAAACTAAACATCAAACAAATTAATTTTAAATTTTAAGGTGGACTCGAGTCCATTCTCATTAACCTATAGTTTTGTCACTGGTTCAGAGAGTCATTGAAGGAGGGAAGACATTCAAGAGCTACATGCATAAAACCTAGCTGAGATCCTTCTATCCTACATAAGGAGAGTTAAAAAAAAAACAAAAATAGAGAAGAGGAATCACCTGAGAGAGCCATCCTTTCTTTTCTCTAGAAAATATTTATGCTTAAACCATGGTCGTTGAAAGAATTTTTCAGCAAAAGAAAAAAAAAAAGAGACAAATAAACCAAATTTTTTAGATTTTATATTTGAATCTTATCTATCATGATTATATAAATAGATATTATATGCCTATTTTCAGTCTATATTTTATTTTGATTAAGTCACTTCATACAAATTTCGTGTCTAAATTTATTTCATCTATTTAATATGTATGTCTGTCTTACGGTCTATGTTTGGGGTGAGAGGTTATCCCTCCTAACAATGTACTTTATAATAATTATCAATCAAATTGTACTTTATAATAATTAATTATAATGATAATTATTTGATCTGTATACTTATAATTACTATTTTACACGTAACTGTTCACGAAACTCCAAGTGATTAAGTAAATTTATTGAGCTAAAATTTAGATTATAAACATGTATTATTCTTAATTCAATATTAAAATTCAAAAGAAATATAGCTTTGAAGTTTCCCTTAATGATTTAATCTCATATAATCATATAAGCCAAAATGCATAAAACGACGCCTGAAAAAGATAAAAAACGATAACAGTTATCAAAAGTAGTAGTATGTGTTTAAACCAAAACTTTTTACAGTAAACATCACAAAATAAAACTAATCGGAAATAGAACCCTAGTGATTTCCGGCATCAGTCGGCATCGGAAAGCGGCACAGTGGGCAGATATGACAGGTATTCAACCACCTCTCGATACAATCAGAATGGAAGAGATGAGAACATGGCATGCACGTGACAACCTCTGATTCAGACGACACCAACTTCTCCATGCAAATCATGCACTCAATATCGTCACCATTGCCAAACCCTTCAACAAGCTTCGTTTTCTTCAAAGCTTGGATCGATTCTATCGTCGCCGGAACCAGCTTCGGTTCTTCTTGCATCGACAACTCCATGGCCGTTGCCTCTAAGTCCAACTCATCATAGTATTCCATCATCACGATCTTTTCAACTCGAAATATTATCCTCAGCGTCTCGTCAGATGTATTATTATTTTGATTCTTTTTCTTCTTCTCCTTCTCTTTTTCTATAATCGAGTTTGAGACGGAAAAACCGAGATCCAATATCAATTCACGGTGGCCTTGATCGAGCCATCCGGCTTCGAGTAGACGACGAGAGATGACGTTGCGGTGTAGTTCGGAGCCAAACACGGATTCCGGCAAAACGACGATCTCCTCCTGGGTATCCGGCTGCCAAGGATCCGGCCATACACAGCCATGATCATCCCGAACAGACGTACGAATATGAAGTAGAAATTCGACATTGGGAAGTTGAGGAGCCGTGTTTGGAGTTAGACAGTGCTCCACCTTCATTTGGAACTGCGGTTCGCTGCTTGCCATTATCAACACCGGCTACTCACTTCAAATACAAATGGCTATTCTGATCAAACAATGTATACATACATATGTATATATATGTGAAAAGCTTCCTAAACCCTAAGTTTGCTTGTTTGAAAAGTAAACCAATTAGATTTAGGAGTATACATGTATCATATTTGCCTGTTTGATCTAAGTCAATTATTATTCGGGCCGGTTGTATTAAAATTCTGATAATAGATTAAATATTTTTGTTTAAATTAATTATATATATATATATAATATTTTAGTTTTTTCAAATAGTAAAATGAGTTATTTGAGTTGGTTTAGGTTTAGGCTTGATCTGAATTAATTTGATTAAAGAATTTGAAGGAATAAAATTAGTCTTCACTTTACCATGAACACCTTTTCTCGAGCTTAATCCTATTGATTTATGTAATTACCTTTTAGGGTATTTAATTAATTTTAAAATGTCTGAAATCAAATTTTGATATTTATAATCTGTACCCAACTTTTGGTATTGTCCTTAATTTTCTTGGGGTATACTAATTACTTGACTTATAAGTTACATCCTGTAATTTACTTTTACTTATATGGATTCAAATTTTTTTTATTGAGGGAGTCTTAACTAATTTAAGTGAGAATTAATTTTTTTGAGGAAGTGAGAGAATAAGATTAAAGCACACAGAAAAGTTACATTAAGTCTTCAACTAATTAAAAGGAGTGAGTATTAGATTGAATTAAATGAGAAGATTTGAGCTAGTCGAGTTTATTAGTTCTATTTTAACATTCAAGTTTATTTAATTTTTTAGCCGATTTTTTATATTTGTTCAAAATTAAAAAACACAAGAAAAATAAAAAAAATATAAGGCAAACGATAAGAAATACGAGAACAAAAGAAATAATGTATTTCAGCGCTTGACCATCAACATTCAGACTAATATTACTGTCGGTAAACAAAGAATAATAAAAAATAATGAAAAAAACGAGAAAACTATGCTATGCAGATAGGGTGACGTAAATTAGTTATTGAATTAAACCTCGGTTAAAATTTCTTATACAATATTGGATTAATGACAAAAACTAGTTTAAAATCCCTCGTTTATAAAGAAACATATTTCACATAATAAAATTTTAAATATTTAAATATAGTTCTATTTTTTATGTTATTATGATTAATATATGTAACTTATGATTATTCTTTTATTTTGGGTGGGTAAAACTCGATTCAATTAAAAAAAATAAATTTTTTATTCAATTTTACTTGACTCGTATTTCATAAACTCAATTTGATTTGAAAAAAAAATTCAAAAATAGTTACAATGATAAAATAAGATTTGTTAGTTCGACTAACTCGAAATTTTTGGTAATTAGTGGACTAGTTTTAGTTCGAGTCTAGTCCCTCAACTCCACGTGATTTCTTTATTTCTTCCATTCCTCCTTGGTTCATTTTAAATTTTTTTAACTAAATTTGAATAACATGCTCATCTACGGTGTATAATATCTATGTAACTTCAACTCTATTTTCTGGAAACAAATTTTCTCTTTTTATAATCTAGTCTCACAACTTTGTATTTTATTCTATTTAGTCTTCTGACTACAACTCTTAGCAAATTCATTCTTCCTATCATTTTTTTACTCTTTTATACTCCCATCAACATTTCCCCTTCAAAATGTCTTCTTTAAAAATAATATTATAAATACTATATAATTTCATATGATATTTAATTTATTAGATAAACATTTCCCATCAGTTACTTTCATTCAAGAAACCATCCCCGATGATTGCTTTGCACTAGAAAAGAGTGCGCAACTTTGCAAGAAAGGCTAAGTCCTTGAAGTTTGTACTTTTGTCATTGAAATTTTTTTCATTCCTTACTAACCAAATCCCCCAGAATGCAGCCGCTATCGAGATGAGCCAAACAGAGTTAATCACTCCGAAATTGAGTGAATCATAACAAAAATTCAGCAGGTCATCCACGTTGTTTGAGTTAGTCCAGTTAACATTGCACCATCTGCAAATTAGTTTCCAGAAAAACACAACAAAACGACACTTAACAAAGAGGTGATCTACATTTTTCAAATCATCTACTAAAATTCCAATAATTTTAAGAAATTCCTTCATGGGTAATCTATTTAGTTTTAATAAACAAAGAAAACTCTTAACCTTAGGGGTACCTTAAGCCTTCAGATTTTGTCAAAGTTGAATTGAGGTTCTGCAATTCCAGCAGTGGAGAACAGATCAGATAGTAATTTAACAGAAAAACTACCTGCTCTATCATGAATCCATATGGTACGGTCATAAAAGTCTAGCTTCAATCTATAGTGTTGAAGAAGAAGAATTAAGTTGGCAAGAGTATCAACTTCACGTTCCAGAAGAGGCCTAATAAAAACACCTTCCCAAAGTATAAATATATATGCTGTTGAGTCGAGCTCGAGTAGCTCGCGAGCCGGTCAGGCTCATTATCACCCCTAGGTGAAGCTGTTGAGTGTTCAAAAGTATTATTTTTATTACTGTTTTTACTCATATTATAGTTAGACTGGAGCTCATTTTAGTTGCATTATTAAGCATCCACGCATGTTTTAATGATTTCCTTCACCGTAACGCTTGATTTTATAATTTGATCGATTTTTGTGGAAAAAAGGTACCGCAGATGTGTGCTTTTGTGTGCACAGGATTCATTACCCATGCAAGCTAGAAGTTGCCGAAGCAAATGAGGAAAGAAGGAAGAAGCTGCCGATTTCTTGAAGGATAAATCCATTTAATTCAAGACAATTATGCGAAGAAAGGATAAATCTTATAAGAGTTGGAGTTCCATGAAGAGATCAAAATGAGATTAAATTCTAAGAGTTTTATAAGGAGTTTTTGGAGGAATTAAAATATAATAAAAGAGATTTATCTCTTTAATGCTATTTAATTCCAACTTAAATTCCTCCTCAAGAAAGACTTTGACCTAGCCATCTCCTATAAATAGAAGACCTAGCCGCAACCCTTGGATATGTTTGATTAGAGTTAGAGACGAGAGGAGGCTGCTGCTTGATATCATCTTTTTTTCCTTCTTGTTCGATTAGATTCATGCTAGGGATATTTTATTTTGTGTATCTTTCGAACCTAGCAATGAACTAAACTTTATTTGGCTTGGGTTATTGTGTTTTTGTGGTTGTGAGAACAATTGAGTTTGTTTAGGTAATTGAGTTTGCAATTTTAATTCAAGGTTTGTTTATTTTTGGTTCTTAATTTTGTTTGCGAGTGAATTGAGAGAGGATCTCCTGAATTCATTTATGTAGAACTAATGTTTTGATATAATAATTCAAAAATAGTTTTGGACTAAATTGAAAAGATATCAAAATGTTTTTAAGTCTAAACAACTTGAAATTATGTTTGAGGATGTTTAAAAAGGTTTTGGCAATGTTTGAAACGTTTTTAAGTAGCAAAACCAGTGTTTTTAAGGTACCAATTTTGATACAGGGCCAATTTGTATCGATACGATTTGAAACTGCCAAAATGCGTACCGAAACAAGGCTTACCCATTTTGATACGATGTAGTTCTATTTCGAAACACCCTTTTGTGTTTTGATACGGCTAACAGTCAAAACTTCCCCAACGGTCATATTTTCCCAACGGTCTTTTAAATGCAACTCAACGGTCACTTGTACCGAAACAGTTTGTAATCGTTTCAGTATGGCTTGCTGCATCAGGCTTCAATGGCTAGTTCTGAAGAAGGTCGTTCCAATACGGGCTCATGTGTTTCGATACGGACAACTCCAGAACAGCTTTTATTGTGGGAAATAAAGGCCCATACGGCTCTAAAACATCCCTAACGGCTAGCAACGACCACAAGCTCAATTGGGACTATAAATTGAAGGCTAGAACACTTGAAGTTTTTTAGAGACAATATCCAAGCAACATGTTCAAGAGAAATTGAGTCAAATTCTTATATCTTCATTTCTCTTGTGAATAGTCTTTAGAGAGTGAGCTTTATTGTAAATCCGTGTACTCTTGTGAACTTAAATTTGTGTAAACACCCACCTTATGAGGTATTAAGTTTACCAAACAAATCCCTTGTAAAAGGAGAGGTTCTAGTTTAGCCTTGAGAGAAAAACTAGAGTTGGTTCTATCTTAGCCAAGTCCAAAAGAAAGGATTGTAACAGTTTCCTCCTAAACCGGGAAAATGAGACGAATTCATTGTTGAGTGAATTGAGAGATCCTTAGTGGTGTGCTAAGGTAGTGGATGTAAGCTTAGTTAGAAGCGAACCACTCTAAAATCATTGTGTCACTTGTCCATCTTTATTTTGATTTTAGCCAATTTAACCACTAAACAAATGCAACCCTCCTTGACGGTTTCAGTTGAAGGAAATCGAGCATATTAAGCCTAACAATTGGTATCATAGCCTCATCTCCGTCGAAAAACTAACATCCGTGAGTAAAGATCATTTGCTCGAAGTCCACCGTTCAAAAAATGACAAGATTTGAAGAAGGCCGATCTATCTCGTGTCCTCCGCTCTTCAAAGGAGAAGCATACTTCCAATGGAGCAATATCATGAAGTTTTTCATCAAATCTCTTGATTTTGAGATTTGGGATATCATCGAAGATGGGTATGTGGAAGCTCATAAGAAAAGGAAGAAGCGAAGGAGTGCCAACGACACGAAGGCAAAGCTAAACAACAAGGCGATGCACATTCTTCTTTGTGGCCTCAATGAAGAAGTTTTCAAGATACCCATTTCGATACGATGGCCAATCTGTATCGATATGATTTGAAACTACCAAAATGCATACTGAAACTGCCCATTTCGATACGATGTAGTTCTGTTTCGAAACACCCTTTTGTGTTTCGATACGACTAACAATCAAAACCTCCCCAACGGTCATATTTTCCAACGATAATTTAAATGCTGCTCAACGGTCACTCGTACCGAAACGGTTTGTAACTGTTTCGATACAGCTCAATACCGTTTCGATACGGCCAGAGGCATTTTGATCCGGATTGCTACATCAGGCTTTAACGGCTAGTTCTGAAGAAGGTCGTTCCGATACGGACAGCTCCAGAACAACATTTATTATGAGAAATAAAGGCCCCAACGGCTCCAAAACATCCCTAACGGCTAGCAACGACCACAAGCTCAACTGGGACTATAAATTGAAGGTTGGAACACTTGAAGTTTTTTAGAGACAATATCCAAGCAACATGTTCAAGAGAAATTGAGTCAAATTCTTATCTCTTCATTTCTCTTGTGAATAGTCTTTAGAGAGTGAGCTTTATTATAAATCTTTGTACTCTTGTGAGCTTAAATTTGTGTAAACACCCACCTTGTGGGGTATTAAGTTTACCAAACAAATCCCTTGTAAAAGGAGAGGTTCTAGTTTAACCTTGAGAGAAACACTAGAGTTGGTTCTATCTTAGCCAAGTCCAAAAGATATGGTTGTAACGGTTTCCTCCTAAATCGGGAAAAAGAGACAAATTCATTGTTGAGTGAATTGGGAAATTCTTATTGGTGTGCTAAGGTAGTGGATGTAAGCTTAGTTAGAAGCCGAACCACTCTAAAATCATTGTGTCACTTGTCCATCTTTATTACGATTTTAACCAATTCAACCACTAAACAAATACAACCCTTCTTGTTGGTTTTGGTTGAAGGAAATAGAGAATATATCAAGCCTAACAATTTATTTATCTAATATCGGGAGAGTTAGATTCAAGAAATGAGTGAACGATTGGGTTTGTTTAGGTAATTGAGTTTGCAATTTTAATTCAAGGTTTGTTCATTCTTAGTTCTTAATTTTGTTTGCGAGTGAATTGGGAGAGGATCTCGTGAATTCATCTATTTATCTAATATCGTGAGAGTTAGATTCAAGAAATGAGTGAACATGATCTTTATTCAACCAATCAATGGTGAAGACTAATTCGACTTAGGGATATGTTGTGAATTTCAATGGCTAAAAAGAGCGCAAGATTGGTTGTTGGTCCACCCTTGGTTCACGCAGGGATGTATTATCAAGGTTTGCACAATTGACTAGTTTTTCAAATTAGGGATAAGGAGAAACCATTGAAGAACGTTGCGCCGAACCTTAAAGGTTGTCACCCAGTTGCCCAGGCAATCGCTCCACCAGTTGCCCAGGCAATCCGACTGTTGCCAAGGTAATTGAGTTGCTCTTGCACTCAATTACCAAGACGATCCATTCAACTACCACTCCACGGCTCACGATAACCTGGCAACAAAAATTAGATTCCTATTATCACTTGTGTTTTCATCTTTTTTGTGCGAGAAATTAGATACCTGAAGTAGCACCAATCCCTGTGGAGACGATATCTATTTTATACTATAACTTGCGATGTGTACACTTGCACCAATTGCGAAGCACTTAAAATGCGCAACAGAAGCCACTAGTTGCAAACTTTAGAGCCATAATTGTGTTCAATTATTTTTTTCAATAAGGCTTCTTTCTCGGTTGCAAAGCGCCATCCCCATTTTGCTAATAAGACCTTGTCTTTTACATTTAGATCGATGATACCAACACCACCCAACTTTTTAGGAAGACAAAGTTTCCCCCAATTGACCCTTGCAATCTTTTTCGAATCACCATAAGAGCCTCAGAGAAATTCTCTACAAATATTGTCTATCTTTTGAAGCACTGATTTAGGGACTACAAATAGGGACGTGTAGTATATTGGGAGCGCTAAGAGGACCGAGTTGATAAGGGTTATTCTTCCAGCAAAGGAAAGAGAGCGACTGATCATCATTACAATTTGGATTTAAAACGATCGACCACTGGATACCAGGTTTTAATTCTTCTTGGATCAGCCCCTAAGTATGTGAAATAAAGAGCTCCAATTGAACAACCAGAGACTTTGGCCAGCTCTTTTAAGGTTCCTTCTTGAACACCAATTCCCAAAACACAAGATTTTTTGAAGTCAATGCTAAGGCCGGAGCAAACCTCAAAGCAACAAAGGATTCTCCTCAGATTCTTAAAGTATGTAGTCGACGGCCGGAGGAAGAGAATGGTGTCGTCCATGAATTGAAGGTGAGAGAAGGATGTATTAGGAAGCACATCTCGAATTCCTTCGATTGAGCCATTTGCTTTTGCTTTTTCCAGCAAAAGATGAAGTGCTTCGGTGACCATTTTGAATAAGAAGGGCGATAGGGGATCACCCTGACACAGAGTTTTCTGCATAGAGAACTCCTTGGTAGGTTAAATATTTAACAAAACGGGTAGTGGAGATGCATTCACAGATCCATCCACGCCATTTGGTTCCAAATTTCATTTTTTGTTGAATCATGTTAATGAAGTCCCATCTCACACAGTCAAAAGCTTTAAAGAAATCAAGTTTTAGGATTACCCCACCAATATCATTGGATCAATGCTGCAGGGAGTGCAGAATTTCATTTGCGATCCAAATCCCGTCAAATATTTGTCGACCTTTGATCAAGGCACATTGAGTGCAGCTGATAAGAATCTCCATGACTTTCTTGAGTCTTCTTGAGAGGATTTTGGAGATTATCTTGTAGAGTGAGTTAACAAGACTGATTGGGCGATATTCCGAGATTGATGTCGGGCAGGCTGATTTGGGAATAAGAGCGATAAAGGTGGTGTTGATATTTTTAGCCAATTTACCTCATTTGAAGAAGAAATCTAGCAGTTCTCTAAGGTCACTCTTAATTAAATCCCAGTTTTTTAAGAAAAGGATATTAAATCCGTCGGGGCTGGGGCTTTCGTTTCATCACAACTTAGTATAACTTCTTTGATTTCTTCTACTGAAAAAGGGTCCTCTAGCCTTCATGATTCTGCATCAGTCAATTGATTAAAGTCTACGTTGAAGACTGCTTGCCAACTTCATTGCTTGCAGCTGAAATGGTTCTTAAAATGATTCTGGACTAAGAGTTTAAGCCTCTTGGGGTCATTCTCGAAGCCGTTACCCATGTTTGATCCAAGGACAAGTCACCTCTTGCTTCAAATTTTAACATTATAAATATTTACAATTAAATTTAAACAAAAATTCAAACAACTCGACTCTACTTGACTCAATTTGAGTTTCATGAACTCGACTCAAAAAGTTTTATAAATAAAATTTGGATGATAAAATGAGACTCGTCAACCCAACTAACTAAAAAAAATACACCACTCAACTCAATCAAATACTCGCTCTACATTTTGTTTGTATACCATAAAATGTTGTAGATTTTATTCTTATATCATAACATTATAAATATTTACCATTAAATTTGAACAAAAACTCAAACAATTCGACTCTACTTGACTCAATTTGAGTTTCATGAACTCGACTCAAAAGGTTTTATAAATAAAATTTGAATGATAAAATGAGACTCGTCAACCAGACTAACTCAAAAAAATTACACCACTCAACTCGATCAGATACTCACTCCACTTGTTGTTTGTATACCATAAATAAGTTGTGGATTTTATTCTTATACCATAACATTATAAATATTTACAATTATATTTGAACAAAAATTCAAACAGCTCGACTCTACTTGACTCAATTTGAGTTTCATGAACTTGACTCAAAAGGTTTTATTAATAAAATTTGAATGATAAAACGAGACTCGTCAACCCGACTAACTCAAAAAAATCACACCACTCAACTCGATCAAATACCCACTCCACTTGTTGTTTGTATACCATAAATAAGTTGTGGATTTTATTCTTATATAATTATTTGACTATTTTTTTATTGATTGTGCTTATTAAATATTTTTCTGAATAGTCTATAGGTAATTAGAATGATAAGAAACAACACAGGAACTCCGAGGGCTTAGGATCTCTGGGTGGGAAGAATCTCCACAACCTGGTAATGGGGAAGAAGAAAAACGTTTCGTATGTGGTGAAAGGCAAATCCTTCAAGGACGCGCTTCTGGAAAATATTAACCTTTCATCTTCGACAAGTGAAGAGCTCCTCAGGGGCAATTCCTAGGCTATTAAGGACAACACTAACTCATCATTAAAATTGGTCCCCGGTTACGTTCAGGTGTCCATTCCTCCTTCAGAATTGGATTGGCTCAATCACTGCCTAGTGGGCCAAGACAAAGGGATATATGATGTTGACTTTGTGCAACAAGCGTTGTTGTCGAAGGGTTTCAATATCAAAGTCAGCCCGTGGTCTAGTTCTTTCGTTATAATTCAGTTCCTGGAAGAAGAACAAAAGTAGATTTTTTGGGACCTTAAAAGCTCACTAACCAATTCTTGGTTCGCGGATTTGCACTCAGTTGAGAACTTTACAGTCAAGAGGAAGCTTTTTTGTTGGGTAACTGTGAAAGGGCTCACTCTCTTTGCTTGGCATACCTTGGTTTTCCAGAACATTGTTGAATAGTGGGGTGTTTTTATTAAGGTTGACGAGGATACTTTGAACAGAAATCGTTTCGATCAGGCTCGTATTCTTGTTGGGGTCAGCAATTTGTCAGATGTTCCTCCTAGCGTTCATGTTTCAACAAATGGAAAAAGCTTCTCCGTTATCTTGTCGTCGACAGATTTTGAAGATGATTTGTGTTGGATCGATGAAGGGTTAGCAGAAAATTCTATCGATGAGGTCGAGAGTTGCCGTCCCGACGATCTACATCCAGCAGTTAATGTTTTTGCGGCTGAACCTTTCCCCCAAAAAGGGGGGTTCCAATATAGAGCCTTTTTCTCCCCAAGGTGGCACCGTCGTTTCCCATGCATCATTAGCAGACAATAGGAACAATATAATTTCAGTGGGCCCTACTATAGCCGAATATTTTAGCGGTAGGTAGGATGCGAACGAATCCTTTTTTGAGGTTCCGGTCAATTTGGTATCCGAATCTTCCAAGTCTTCGGGGTGCAGTGGGGTCAATATTCCTGTATTGGACTCTAAGACGGGTTTGTTCTCTGTCAAGCTCAAATATTTCAAGAAACACAATCGGTTATCCCTTTGGGCTCTTGGGTTCAAACCGGATAAAGGTCTTGTTGGGCTTCTCGCCATGCCATCGATGTAGGGCCTAACCATAATCAAATATCCACTAAAGGGGCGATCGAGACCAGCTTTTATGTAGGAATGCAGTAAATCCTCAATCCGGTCTCAAAGTCTCTATATTTACTCGAAGCTAGAGCTTGCATTGAAGTATGTAGATCTAATGGTTTGTCTTTTAAAGCAAGTGATGATGAGGTTTGGAAGAGGTTGATTAAACTGGACGTTGAGAAGGGATCCGACCAGTGATGTTGAAGTTCTCGAGCGGGGAAGTTTCTAATTCTATGTTTTTCAGATAACTCATTATGGAACATTATTTAATCGCATCCCGAAACATCAGAGGGTTAGGAAAGTTTGAAAAGAGGGCTGTTGTTAAAAGATTGTTGTCTTCGTCTGGGGCAAAAGTGTTGTTTATCCAAGAATCAAAACTTAGAGTCGTTGATGATAAATTAATTCGTCTGGTTACCGGAAGTTCGAGGCTTTTTTGATGGTTGCGTGCCCCATCTATAGGCTCAGTCGGTGGTCCTATTGTCATTTGGGACCCCTTGAATTTCGTCTTACAGTTCCCAATCATCAAAGAGAACTTCATTTTCATGGTGGGTAAGTTACATTTTCAATATGGCTATCTAAACTGTTTGTTGGGCAATGTTTATTCCCCTAATGATCCGACTGATAGGAAATCGTTGTTTCTCAATTTGATCTCTATTTTACCCAGTTTTAATTTCCCAATCTTGTTGGGTGGGAAGTTCAATATAGTCATGTCTTTTGAAGAAAGAGTAGGAGTAAGCTCAAATAAAAGTGCAATGGAAGAGTTCAATAATTTTATAGATTATCTTGGCCTTATCGATCTCCCTTTGGAGGGTGGTTATTTCACCTGGTCTAGTTTGTGAGAAAATCCATCTTTTAGCAGGTCAGATCGCTTTCTAATTTCCCCAGAAATAGTTGTCAATTGGCCAGATATCTTCTCACACCTAATACCTAAGAACATATCCGATCACAATCTCGTAGCCTTATCTGTGAAGAATCAAAATTGGGGGCCAAAGCCTTTCCATTGGTATGATTACTAGAATGAGGACAAAGTAATGGTCAAGACTATCTCGAGGATTTGTGACAACAATAAAGGTAGCAGAATTGGTAATGTCCTTCGTGAATGTAAAAAAGCTTCAAAGGGTGTTATTGCTTTAAATCAGGCCAGTCAGGTCGTGTCTATTGAAGCACTTGAAAATCAAATCTCGATTATGGAAGATACAATTGCCAGAGGAGTCTTCGACGCAAAGCTAGTTGCTGATCTTAGACATGCAAGATCAAATATGTGGAAACTAATCCGCATCAAAGAACACAAGTGGCTGCAGAGATATCGTTTGAAATGGTTTGCCGCCAGAGATAAAAATACGAGATTCTTTCACATTGTGGCCTCCTCGAGAAAAAAGAAATAATGCTATCACCAGGTTAAAAGTTGGGGAGGAATTCATCTATGGCACCAGTAAAATTAAGAAGGAAGTTGAATCTTATTTTAAGAACATATACAACACATCTTCAACGATCCCTATTGCCAAACTGGATTGTCTACTGAAAAAAAATAGCAGGTCAGCCTCTACTTTGTTGGAAAGTCCCTTATCTTCGAAAGAAATTCTTTTCGCCCTACAGGCTCTCGATAGCTCAAGAGCCCCTGGTCCCGACGGGTTTAACATCGGCTTCTTAAAACGTTTCTGGCCTTCCGTGAAAGATGAGATCAATAGATTTTTCTCGGATTTCTATAAGGGTCGAATAAAGGATTCCTCATTCAATCATTCCGCTATCGTTCTGTTACCTAAGGTAAATGACCCTAAATTAATCTCGGACTATCGCCCTATCAATTTGGTTGGGTGTGTTTACAAGCTCCTAGCCAAAGTTCTTTCCATTCGCCTTAAACGTGTCTTCAACGAAGTAATTGCTTAATGCCAGTTTGCTTTCTGTCCTAGAAAACAAATCATTGATTGTTTCCTCATCACTAATGAATTAATCGAGTTCACTAAGAGAAGAGGGTTATCTGGCGTGGTTTTCAAAGTCGATTTTCACAAAGCATACGACTCTGTGGATTGAGATTTCTTAGTTTTTGTGTTGAAGAGATGGGTTTTGGTGATTTATGGTGCTCCTAGATTATGTCATGTTTATCAACTTCAGTTATTTCCGTACTTATCAATGGCCCCCCCACCAAAGTGTTTCCTATCTCTCGAGGACTTCGTCAAGGCTGCCCACTATCTCCACTCCTTTTTAACATAGTTGTGAAGGCTCTTACTTCTCTATTGTCTAAAGCTATTTCGAATGGTTTCTTTTTCGGGTTCCATATTGGTTCTAATGCCTCAGAGATTTCTCATCTGCAATTCGCCGACGACCTTATCATTTTTTGTGGTGATAGTGAAATGCATATTTGAAACGTCATCCGTATCATCAAAGGTTTTGAGGTCGCTGCTGGGCTTAAAGTTAATCTAAGTAAATCTAAGCTTATTGGTATCAATGTCGCTGACAGTGCTGTCTCTTATTGGGCCTCTCTAATCCACCGCAAAAGCGATTCCTTCCCTTGTCAGTATCTCGGTTTACCACTGGGTTATTCAAAAAATAACTCCAAAATCTTGAAGCCGATAGTGGACAAAATCTTAGCCAAGTTGGCCGGCTGGAAAGCTAAATTGCTCTCTTTCGGGGGTCGTATTACCCTTATCAGGTCAGTTTTGTCCAATTTACCTATTTACTATTCATCTATTTTTCCTATGCCTGCTTCGGTTAGTTCACATTTGTCAAAACTAATCTCTAAGTTCCTGTAGGGGTCCCTTGACCACCAAGCGATTCATTGGCTCAATTGGGACTCAGTTTGCCTTCTAAAAGAATTCGGAGGGCTTGGATTGTTCGATTTCAAAACTAAAAGCCAAGCGTTGTTGTGCAAATGGCTCTGGAGGTATGGCTCTGAACCTAATAGTTTGTGGCGTAAAATCATAGCTGCAATTTACGAATCAAACCAGCTATCATTACTCCCAATTAACCTCAAGCCGAGGAATAAATTCTTGGTTTGGAGAAATATCACTTCTCAGTTGTTGAGGCTTGATAATGGTTTCGCCAAAAACATTTCTTTCGTGGTCGGTGATGGAAAACGTATACAATTTTGGTCTGATGCTTGGACAGATTCCGCTTCGTTGAAAGTCATATATCCTCGCATCTTTGCTTTAGCTTTAAATAAATCAAGGACAATTGCTGAATTTGGTTTCTTTGATAATGGCTCTTGGTACTGGACGATTGAGCTGAGAAGAAGACTATTTAGTTGGAAATGTGAAGTCTGGTCTTCGTTTATGGAGAGGCTCAACTCAGTTCGTATCAGGCCTGATATTCCTGATAGCATTCATTGGAAAGTTAGCTCTGCCGGCACCTTTTCTGTCAAATCGTATTGTAATTCTATCATTCCATCCAATTACTCTATAGATTCTACCTGGAAGCTCATTTGGAGTAACATCGCCCCTCCTAACGTGGAAGCTTTTATTTGGAAAGCAACCCACGGGCGTATCCCTACTAAAGTAGAGCTTGCGAAGAGGAAGGTTACCAACATGCATTCATCTCTTTGTCCATTATGTCCGTTAGAGCCTGAAACTGTAACCCATATCCTTTGCCACTGCAAGTTTTCTTGGATGTTGTGGCAAAAGTGGTGTGGTTTGTGGCATCTCCATTTGTGATTCCTTGTTTTGTTCGGGATTTCATTCTTCTATGGTCCCTTGCTGCTCCTCCAGGTTTCAATAATCAGGTATGGATTTTAAGTGCTTTCAACTTCCTTTGGGCTATTTGGTGCTTTAGAAATGATGTGGTTTTCAGAGGTACAGAGCTGGTCGTCAGTCAGATATTCGATATAGCTATCCAAAGGCTCAGTTGGTGGTGCAAAGCTAGGTGGCCATCTGTTGTTCTTTCCGTTAATGATCTCACCCTTTGGCTGTCGCGATTTGCCTCGATTAAGTCGAATACATCAAATCAGAATCTAATCTTATGTTCATGGCTTCCCCCTTGCATAGGCGATCTAAAATTCAACACTGACAGAGCAGTTACTGGCTGCTTCGGCGATGATGTGATAGGAGGGTGTTTACGAAATGAAAACTCGAAATCTCTCATTGTATTCTCCAAATATGTGGGTAGAATGGATGTAACGACTGCGGAGATTCTAGCAGTTAAAGAAGCTCCGCTCCTATTTAAATCCTCTTGCGGGGCTGATAAAGCGAATCTTATCATAGAATGTGATTGCAAGTTGGTGGTTGATTGGTTGAAAAATCCGCCCATTGTGCCAATGATTTTCAAGCCCTTAATATTTTCTTGTCTAGATATCGGAAACATATTCAATTGGTGTATTAGTTTTGTTCCGAGAGAAGTTAACTCTCTTGCTGACTGTTTAGCCAAGAGAGGAATTGCTAGGGCTCAGAACTACCTTGAGATTGAGATGGTATAGGATGTTGAGAGTTTGGATATTCTGGTGATTTTTTCATTTGCGGGTCCACTTAATAATCTGGTCGTGGTTTCAGTAGTGGCTTCAGTAGTGGCTCATGGCTGGTTCATCATTTCTTTCGGCTAATCATTTCCTCGTTATTCTGGTAATGGCTCCAGTAGTGGAGTTTTATTTGTTGGTGATCCTGGTGCCCATTCAAAAGCAGTCTAGTTCTTTATTATTTTCGCTCTCTCAATTGGCATGCTAGTAGCAATCACTCTTGAAATTCGGTGCGCTCTTCACCGTTTCTTGTAATATCGCATAGTCATGACACACTCTTTTTCTTCCACCTAAGATTAGAGAGGTTTTTTAACAATGGTTGTGCTGGTCTACAACTCTATGATCCTCAATAAAACCCATATTTTTATCTTTTAAAAAAAATTACAAAGTAATATTTATCTATACATATACGTAAAAAGCTTATTAAATCTTAAAATTAGACCCGTCTACTTATAAAATAGGCTTAATACTTGCCTCGTGAAAGTCGATAGCTAACATATTTATCTGTGCTGGTCCACTCTTTTTTTTTTCTATTTAGATTTAGAGAGATTTTTTAATAAGGTTCATATTGTGTCTAGTATCGTATGTTTTTCTTTAATAGAACCGTACAATACTTTACCCTCTAAAAAATATAACCTAAATTGAGAAAAAGTATTACACGTTCAATTTTTTTTAAATATAAAATAGGCTTAAGGTATCGTAATCTCTGCAATTTTAAAAAAAAATAATTAAGTTCTTGAATTTTGAGAAAAAGTTTCCTATGCAGCCAACAACCCTGGCAAGAAACATGAACACACAACTAGAAAACCACCAGCTTAAGCAGCAACCCAACCACAGAACAAGTACTATTCAACACTACTTATAGAAGACAACAGAAAAAGGAGCATACACGTTGAGCACAAAGAAACACATGTTATCGGAAAACCACAACTCTTTCCCAAATAGAAATGACACCACCATATCTTCCTCTCAAGTCTCAACAGAATAAAACTCACATTTATAAATGCGCTTTGGAGTTTCGACTTTGAATTTACTCTTATCCCACAGAATAACGATGCCACCAGATCTTCCCAGAGCAGCAGACACCCTGAAATCGAACTATCATCGTAAGAGATGACTGGTATTCAACCACCTCTCAATACAATCAATCAGCATGGAAGAGACACTACAACAATATATATTTAGTGACAAATTGACAGTGACTAGAAGTAATTTTGTCACAAATATTAAGTTTTTGTGACAGTTTTTTGTGCGACACTATTAGTATAAGTAATTGTGATGTACTTTTATTTGGTCATCATTCTAAAATAGTTCTCAAAATTCTAATTTTTTTAATTTTATTCTCAAACTATAATCATCATTCTAAATTGGTCCCAAACATTTGAACGTTCCAATTTCATCATCAAAATATCATTTATGTCACATCATATTATTACATAATATATATTAATGTTTACATTACTCTTGATAAGGTTTATAACAATTTTATTAACATGAGATATGATTATCATATATTGACAATTAGAGGATGAAATTGAAATAGTTAAAAGCCTGAGATCAATTTAAAATGAGGGTCACAGTTTTGGGATGTAATTAGAACATTTAAAAGTTTAGGGTCTAATTTAGAATGAGAGGCCAATATTTATTCAAAGCATGAGGGTAATTCAGGTGAAAATTGGCTTGATAAACTCTAAAAATTAGCAGACAGTGATTCAAGTTTAGTGCCTCTTCTGTGCTGCGTTTTTTATGTATGCTGGAATGAGTTGTTTCCTGTGATTGAACTTTTTTTAAAATTCTATGAATAAAATAAGTTTGTTAAGCAAAAATTTCAATATTAAAGTTCGAACAGAAATATAGCTTCGAAATTTCCTTTATGATGACCTTAATAATTTAATCTCATATAATCATATAAGCCAAAATACATAAAACGATAACTGTTATCGAAAGTAGTAGGCTAGTAGCATTCCTCGTATATGTTTAAACATAAACTTTTTACAGCAAACATCAAATCTAATCGGAAATAGAAACCCTAATGTACTTTTTCGGCATCAGTCGGCATCGGAAATAGAAACCCTAATGTACTTTTCCGGCATCAGTCGGCATCGGAAAGCGGCACAATGGGCAAAGATGACTGGTATTCAACCACCTCTCGATACAATCAGCATGGAAGAGATGAGAACATGGCATGCAAGTGACAACCTCTGTTTCAGACGACACCAACTTCTCCATGCAAATCATGCACTCAACACCGTCACCATTGTCAAACCCTTCGACAAGCTTCGTTTTCTTCAAAGCTTGGATCGATTCTATCGTCGCCGGTACCAACTTCGGATCTTCTTGCTATTAGAGTGTTAAAGTTGAAGCTGAGCTGTTAGCAGGCCTTGGGCCGTTACAAAAGTCAAAGTTTGTTATGATGTTGTTATTTCTGTTAGCAGATCTTTTCTTGTAAGCCTATATATATTGGGTCATTTCTATAAGCCCAATATGTAGAATAACTCATTGTATTCCTTTTCTCAGAGTTTTGTAATACGATTCTCTTTCTTCTTCAATATTCCGTTATCCATTTTATTCTCTTTCTTTATTTTCTCCCTTTTTCTGTTAAACCCTAAACTGTCAATTCAAACCTTCATCATCGTAGATCACCAGAACTCCACATGGTATCAGAGCCTCTCTTCTCCGGTTGCCGGTAGCTCCGACACCGTGGCCGTTGCCTCTAAATCTTCATAGTATTCCATCCTCACGGTCTTTTCAACTCGAAATATTATCCTTATCGTGTCGTTAGGTCCATTAGTATTCTTCATCATCATCTTTTTTTTTCTCTCTTTCTATAATCGAGTTCGAGAAGGAGAAAGCGAGATCCAGTATCATTAAACGGTGGCCTTGATCAAGACATCCGGCTTCGAGTAGACGACGAGAGACGATGTGGCGGTGTAGTTGGGAGCCAAACACGGATTCTGGCAAAGTGACGAATTCCTGTCTTTCCGGCTGCCAAGGATCCTCCCGTACACGGCCATTATCATCCCGAACAGACGTGCGAATATGAAGTAGAAATTGGACATTGGGAAGTTGAGGAGCCCTGTTTGGAATTAGACAGTACTCCACCTCCATTTTAAACTGCGGTTCGCTGCTTGCCATTATCAACACCGGCGCTACTCTTTTTAAAAATAAATGGCTATTCCCATTAAACAATGTATACATATATATATGTTTGTGAAAAGCTTCCTAAACCCTAATTAGTTTGCTTGTTTGACAAGTAAACCAATTAGATTTAGGAGTATACATGCATCATATTTGCCTGTTTGATCAGTAAAACATGGGCTTCCACGTGTAAACCGGTCAATTATTATTCGGGCCGGTTGTATTAAAATTCTAATAATAGATTAAATATTTTTGTTTACAATAATTATATATATATATATATATATATAATATTTTCTTTTTGAACTAGTAAAATGAGTTATTTAAGTTGGTTTAGGTTTAGGCTTGATCTAAATTAATTTGATTAAAGAATTTGAAGGAATAAAATTAGTCTTCACTTTATCATGAACACCTTTACTTGAAGTTGAGCTTAATCCTATTGGTTTATGTAATTACCTTTTAGGGGGTTTAATTAATTTTAAAATGTCTGGAATCCAATTTTGATATTTGTAATTTGTACCCAAATTTGGTATTCTCCGTAAGTTACTTGACTTACAAGTTACATCATGTAATTTACTTTTACTGCTTGTTTAGACTGGGGTGAGGGGAAGATGGTTAAGTAATATAAGAAAATAACTAGTTTTTACTTGTATGGATTGATTTTTTTAATCAGTGAGGGAGTGTTAAATTATGTTTTTAGGTAAAGTTTACAAACGATCATTGAATTTTGTTAAAAAAACAAAACGGCAATCAAACTTTAAAATGTTACAAAATGACAATTAAACTTTATATTTTGTAACAAAATGGTAAATTAATTTGATTAAAGAATTTGAAGGAATAAAATTAGTCTTCACTTTATCATGAACACCCTTACTTGAAGTTGAGCGTAATCCTATTGGTTTATGTAATTACCTTTTAGGGGGTTTAATTAATTTTAAAATGTCTGGAATCCAATTTTGATATTTGTAAATTGTACCCAAATTTGGTATTCTCCGTAAGTTACTTGACTTACAAGTTACATCATGTAATTTACTTTTACTGCTTGTTTAGACTGGGGGTGAGGGGAAGAAAAGTTAAGTAATATAAGAAAATAACTAGTTTTTACTTGTATGGATTGATTTTTTTAATAAGTGAGGGAGTGTTAAGTAAAATTCAAATAACTTTATTTTTTTTATTTTCTGAATCGAATAGAGTTTTTCTCACCACAATTAAAAGTAACATTTCTAATTTAATCTATATTTAATGTAATACATGTACAATTTTATGCATCTTGAATGAACTGAATGATGACACAACTTCATAAAGTTTTAAAATTAAATTTATTTAAATTTATTATTATAATAATATATTTTCGTTTTATGTTGTTAGTTAATAGAAAGGAAAATTCTGAAGTAACTTACCATTTTGTTCATCTATGCTCTCTAAATTCCATTTTTAAAGTGATTGAGATATTGGTAAGATATTTGTAGAGATAGGAGGTGGAATCAAATTTTGAAGATAATATTATTAGAACTTTAGAAGAAGAAATATTGAATTTTTTTTGTTAGAAATTTTAAACCAGACAATTTTATTAATAAACAAAGAAAAATTAAAGAGCATAACTTTTCAAATATTTCAAACTTAAAAAAGAAAACAATAAATTAAAAAAAATTAAAGAATTGTTATAGTCAGATCAGACGCTTCCTCTTTGTACAAGAACAAATCTCTGAAGTCTGTTGTAGGAAGAGTCCTTGGGGAGTTGTCAAAACACGTTACATCAGTTCCATTTTTAAACTACAAATACCTTTCACATCGGTTCCATTAACGCCAATCCGCTACATCAGTTTTGATTGCATCGGCAAACAGCCACAAAAAGGATTAAACTATACATGACCATCAACAAACACATACAAGAAACAAACGTTGTGAGGATCGCAACACGAGCGTCAAACGACCGCAAAGGTATCCAAAAAATGTGTCAAAAGACAGAGACGTGTCATATGACAAAGACGTGTCATAAAGACAGAAAAAAGGTATGTCACAAAGGCAGAGAAACAAATTTCAAAAAAAATATACGAAAAGAAAATAACCAATACACATAAAAAAATTATTAAGAACCGAAAAAACCCTAGAAATAAAAACAAATAAAAGATAAAATATAATAAGACAAAATAAATTTAATGATTATGGGCGGTTGATAAGTGTGTTTGGATATGCGGAAGGAAAATTAATTTTAGATCATCGTGATTTTAAGAATTGATTTTGTGTAAAATTAATTTTAAAGCAATATGATTTATGTTTGGGAGTTTTTTCTTAAAAATCATGGTTGTGTAAAAATATAGTGTAAAAATCACGACGAAACGCAAAAACTACTATCCTGTAACTTTTTTCAAAATCACGTTTAGTGCCCAGAATTGGTTTTAGATTTTTTACATTCAAACATGTAGGCACAGTGTTCGAGACACAAAATTTCGATTGAACGAAATTTTGGCCCTCCCACCACGGAAACAAACACGCACTTAGTCGATGATCTTAAGTCAAGGACTAAGTCAGCCTCTGAAAACTTAGAAAAGTACTTAGAGAAGGCGAAAGCTAATGTCACACTTTAGAAGAGGCGTGGACAATAATCTCACATCGGAAAGGAAAATAGAAGTTTTAAAATATATAAGCGGTGACACTACACACACCATCAGACATATTTTTTAGGAAGAGGGTAATAATCCCGTGACAAATGGTACCGGAACGACCCTTTAACTATTCGATTTCACGCTGAGCGTCCATGAGTAGGTAAGCAGGATGGACAACTGTGACAATTGACCCATCACGAGTGTGGTTAACTCGTGACGAGAACGTCACGAGGTTGAGTGAGAGAGACTGCACACTTGGTAAGAGGTGAGAACGAAAAAAAAAGAGATATCTTGAGATATATAAGTGATGAGACTGTAAATTCTATCAGAAATGTTTTTTGGGAAGAAAGTAATGGCCTCGTGACACATATAAAATTTTATTAATTGTGTTATTTTCAAATAATTTGAATTGAAATATTTCAAAATCATTAAAGTCAATTGTAATTATACATGTACCTATTAAAAATATTATTTTTATAATATTATAGATTGTAACTGGAATTTTATTTGACACGATCCGAGAAATTCACTGATTACAGTATGTAAAGAGTGAATTTAGGCAGTTCTTATTGGAAAATTGTCAACAAAATACCAAAACATTTCCTTAAAAATAATAAACAATGGCCTCAACATTGATTTGAGCAGATTTGACGTTGACTTTAGAAAATAATGAGGAAATTCTTCCCTCAATTTCCATTACTTGTGAAAGCAATTTCACAAAGAATTAATTTAAGAAATAATAATAAAAAACTATTTACACACTTGCCTAAAGAAACTTACAAAGAAATTACTACTATATATATATATATATATTTAATTTCCAAAACATTGCCTATAAATAGTCCTACTCAAGCAAAACATTCTTCATCTCACTCATTATTTTCTCTAAAATCACTTAGCAAAAAATGAAAACCCTCTCATTTTCTGCAATTTTCCTCATCCTTCTCTTCATTACTGCAGGTAATTTTTGCTTTTAACAAGTATTATGTGTTCATTTTCATTTAAACATTCTTTTCCTCATATTCGAATCTTATTATATATATTTTAATTTTTTGGTGTGAATTATGTATGTCTTTTGTCTATCTGTTTAAGCAAAAATGAATCATTTTTTTGTTTATAATTTTTTTATAGGGAATGAATCAAAGATGGTAAATGCCATAGGAAGCTGCGATGTGTTGGGGCATAGTGGAGGGTGTGAAATAAACGAATGTTTCAATGGATGCAGGGCCAAGTTTGGGGAAGATGCTCATGGCTTTTGCTTCACTGTCAATGCTCCCAACGATACTTGCATTTGTCGTCACCCTTGTTAGTCAATAATATTACTTAATTTTCAAGATATATTAATTAGCTGAGTGATCAAAGATGTTGATATTATCTCATTTTATATAGATTCGATTTCCGACATGTATTGAGAATATTAATATCTAATAAAAAATAATACTTAATTCCATTACTTTTTATGTCTATGTTAGTCTATGTTAGTCTATGTATTTTTACTAAAATTTTCTAAAAGTCAACCACTAGGTAAGGTAGGAGTGACACTTGCCTTCTACCTAACTTTTGTGGTTTATTGAATAACCATATGTATTAGATAAAAACTCTTATGAGGATTTCTTTTGTAGTCAAATAATACTCATATGTTTGTAGTGATTTTTTTCCAGCTTAATTATCATAAGCCCGTGAACTTTTGAAAAAAAAAATAATTAAGTCTCACTACAACAAAATAGGTGTTTAGCGGTATTTTTTTAACCCTATAACGACGTTTTTAAGCGTCGCGAAAACTGCCGTTGAATCGAGCGCCGCAATAGTTAGCGGCGTTTGTGAACTAAAAACGCCGCAAAAGATTGAGATCTATAATGGCGTTTGATATTTAAAATGCCGATAAATGTTTTGGGATATAGCGGCGTTTTGGTAAAACGCCGGAAAACGCCACTATATGTTAGTGATATTTAGTGGCGTTTTTATTGAAAAACGCCGCAATAACCTGATTTTTAGTGACATTTTTATTTACAAACGCCGTAATAATCTGACTTGTAGTGACGTTTTATTTTACAAACGCCGCAAGAACCTACCTTTTAGTGGCGTTTTGTTTTTCAAACAACGCCAAGCTTGATTGTAAGAGAAATAAAATTATAATAAAAATTAGTTTTTCCTATTTATATTTCGTCAAAAAATGTAAATTACAGATTCAAAATATTTGTTACATAAAATTTTTATTTCATTACAAAAAAGTACATTTTGTCGCAATTTAATCCCCTCTACATATTTCGTTCCCAAGTCTCTCTTCCCCGATCCACCACTTCTTGGTCAACACTACCACCGACCACCATCATGAATCTCTATACCAAAAAAAGTTAAACACGAGAAGTTAATAGCAGTTTCAGACAGTTAAAACAATCAATATCTCTTTTACCATAAGCAATGAAAATGCTTCCAGAAGAAATAAGAAAGAACAATCAGTTAAGAGTTGAAAGGACAATACATACAATGATGAACACATTTAAGCATTTTTTTATATCGATGAAATAGCTAACTACCAACGGAAATTAAATATACAATGGACTGAAGTATTTTTGTATAGACAAAATATATGTCAATATTACTCATAAACAAAACTCGATTTAAAGGAGATGAAAAGAGATAATAAACTAATCGAATATGTTGATCCCAAGATGTTTATATATTGGAGGATGTGATTGCCAATAGGGAATAAAATGGTGCTGCAAAAAACAATGTTATTAAGGAGTCAATTAGATTTGTAGTAATGCTAAATTAATGGGAAGACAAGAGAGCTTGCTCAAGTCAAAGATTATCAGATCATTAGAATGTGCATCTAATCAAATGATCATATTAGATTTAAAAAAATTCATAGATAATAATACAGAGGCCCTTGTATCAAGCTAATTAGTGGAGTTTAATGGCTTTACTTTAGGACTGTATATGAAAGAAAAAAAGCATATGAACCCACTACAAGTATGGGGAGTCGGGTTCCTAGAAATGACTGAAAAAGTGTGCTTAATCCTGAAACAAAAAGTAAGGTCTGAAAATAATTCTTTTACCTTCTCAGCCCGTATTAGGAACACCACAAATAAAAATGAAGTTTTAGGTGATTTAATCGCTAACATAATAATATAATAAAGAAAGAAAAATGAAGAATCAAGCAGGATTAAACAATTAAGTTCTCACATTTCTACCGCCCATTTAAGGAATGAGTATACTCGGAATCAAAACTGTGATGCCAAGAGTGAGTAGATAATGCTGGAACCCCAGTACAATTGTTTTCGCTGCATAAAATATAAAAAAATGCAAAAATATTCATAAGATAAATTAAGATGAATTTGAGCGTTCTTCTACGGAAAATCTGCAAGACCATGTCAAAGTACAAAACCTATAGATTGACAAAATTCTGTATTAAAATAGGAGATTACCAAAAACAAGCATGATTTTTTCAAGTTTCTGTACAACTAAATCGGTTGCTCGGTACTGATCACCAAAAGCCTGTCTCCCAATGCAGATTGGCTTGGTCCAGCCTGAAATGCTTTAGATGAATTAAACGAATAACAGTAATGATAAGAATAATGAAACATAAATTCTAAGATGATGCACAAACTTGGGACAAGCCGAGGGACATTTTTGCAAATAATCGGTTCCCTGAAAACTGTTCTTGGAGTCACAAAAAAGAGAGACAAATAAAAAGCGGGAAGACTGAAGAGGGAGTTTTAGGGATTGAAATCTCACCATCTATCTCGACTATGGGATTGATCACCTTAATCTTACTAGGGAACGCCATTTTTGACGACGTAGATGACCAGATGATGGTGCTCTATTCGAGACGACCGATAGCGACGACAGACCACATCGACGGAGACAACTGGCGAAGGAGAGCACTGGCAAAAGAGATTTAGGGATTTCACGAAATGTTGATTTAGAAATAGAGGGGAAGAAGGGGCTCAGTAAGAATGAGAGTTATAATGCTCAAATCAAAACGGTGAGTTTCACCTATTCCGATATTTGTAAAATCAAACGTCACTAATACAACATATTTTGTAGTGTTTTTAAAACCAAACGTCATGCATACGACACTTTTGGCGGCGTTTTTGAAAAAACGCAACCAATACAACATCTATTGCGATGTTTTTAAAAACGCCACTAAAACACTACATAAGACGTCTGTTGCGGCGTTTCTATAAAAACGCCACTAAAGTATGAGCAATTGTGGCATTTTTAAAACCAAACGCCACCAATGCACTATCTATAGAGGAGTTTTTACTAAAACGTCGCGAAATTTGTCATTTTGTGGCGTTTCTTTTCTAAACGCCGCTATATGTTTAAATTTAGCGGCGTTTAATTCAAAAACACCGCGAAAAACACCGCTATATCCCAAACTTGGTGTAGTGCCTCTATATTTTTTGCACCCAATTAAGCCCTTATAATCCAAAATTTAATCAATTTTACCCCTTTGACCAACATTGATCATCAAATCTAACAGTTTTTTGGATTAGTTGGTGCAAAGTGTTGTGCTACGCTGTTGTCACTTGACATTTCTAGAATTTTTTTTATTTTACTTAAAAAATTCTTTAAAAGTTCTAAAAATTCTAAAAAAACTTATAAAAAATAGTTTACTAAAAAATCTATAAATGTCACATATTGAGTTTATTGAGTGACTGTTATTGATGGTTAAGTTCAGTCCAATTTGTTTGATTAGTTAGTTGGTTTGTAACAGATTTTTGTTAGGCTCATATCTCTAACAAATTGGTTAATTGATAACCAACTTGCTGGTCAATGGACTATATAAAATGTAGAAATATATGTTTTGATATAATAATTGAAAAATGCTTTGGACTAAATTGAAAAGAATTTAAAACATACTTTTAGTCAAAATAACATGAAAATAAGTTTGAGGTGTTTTCAAAAGGTTTTGGTATGTTTGAAACATTTTTAAGTAGTCAAACCAGTGCTTTTAATGTACCCGTTTCGATACAAGCATAATCTATATCGATACGTTTTGAAACTGCCAGAACCCGTTTCGATACGGGACTTACCTATTTTGATACGGATAGGTGTTGTTTTGACATACCCTTCGGTGTTTTGATACATCTATGTGGCAAACACCCCAATGGTCTAAAACCTCCCAACGACTATTTGAATTGCAGGCTGTTTCGATATGGCACTAGACGTTTCGATACGGGTGTTCCGATATGGCCCAACGTGTTTCTATACGGCACACTGCATCAGACTCCAACAACTAGTTCTGAAGAAGGGTGTTTCGATACAGCTATTCGTGTATCGAAACAAACATCACTAGAACTACATTTATGGTGAGAAATAAAGTCTCTAACAACTCCAATTCAACCTCAACGGTCCTCAACGGCTAAAAACTCAATTGAGAGTATAAAAGAGACCTCCAAGCATCAAGAGAAGACTAATGCTTCAATTGTTAACAACATTATGATGAGAAAATTGTCTTAGTGGCTTAATTGTTTATTCTTTGTATAGACAGCACTTGTGAGCCAAAATTGTCATATTTGCTCAAGTGTTTAGGTTTGGGCGAGAGCTTAAAGATTGCAAACAAATACCTGTTAGAGGCATTTTAGTTTGCTTAATTTTCTTTCTCTTGTAAAGAGGTTTACTCAAGCTTTGGTCTAGAAAGCTTTGAGTGTGTAAGGGTTTCCTCCTAAGCCTAGAAAAGGGGATGAATCAATTAGTGAATTTATTGGGAGATCCTTAGTGGGAGCTAAGGTAGTGGATGTAGGTGCTTGTTCGAAGGTCGAACCACTATAAATTCATCGTGTAATACATTTTTTGCTTCCACAAATCATTCACCCAAAAAACCAACTTCTCCACCACTTGGCTAACTAAATCAGTTGAAGGAAAGCGAGCATATCAAGCCTAACATAAAAGATAAGGCAATCAACCATGCCATTGATTTTGTTTGTGGCCTACATTTCAGATAGGTTTTCTTTCTCAGAGATATTTTTTGAGTTTCACTTTCTTTCCCTGTTTAGGGTTTCTTGTTTTTTTTCCTATTGTTTTCTCTTTCACTTTACTTTTCATTATGGTATCATTCACTGGGCCGCTTCCTGAGGAAGCTTTCTAAGTTCTTTCGCTCTTGTTTTGTGGTGTTTCTTTCTCTTTGCCGTTTCTCTGTGTTGCAATGCCGTCCTCTGTTGATTTTGGATCCGGTGATGGCGATGTTGATTTGTCGACACGATCCGGAAAGGCTTTCACGAATAAGAGAGCGAATATACTCTTAGACGAGTCTAACTTCTTGATCTGGAAACAACAAATCCTTTTCACGGTTTGTAGTCATCGAATTGAAGGTTTTCTCACCAGCACGCGCAAAGCTCTGCCGCAGACGGTTCGATGAGCAGACGGATCTGAAGTGGAAAATGAAGTGTACGATGATTTCGTTGCTCAAGATTCTGCTCTCGCGTCGTGGCTACTCTCAACCATGAGTCCTCATTTGTTGACGCACTCTGTGGGAGCTGAATCATCAGCCGAGATCTGGTCTATTTTGGTCGATTTCTTCAGTAGTTGTTCCACTTCTACAGTCATGTCTTTACACTTCAAGCTTCGATCCATTCGTAAAGTGGATCTGAGTATGCGAGCGTACATTGCCAATGTGAAAGAAATCTGTGGTGCTCTTACCTCGTGTGGCAGTCGTGTGTTGAAAACTGAACATATTGCAACGATACTCACTAGACTTCTGCCGGAATAAAAACTGTTTGTTGCAGTTATAACAGCTAGCCTTGAGTCACTCTCGGTGGATACTGTTACCACTATACTCATTGATGCTGAAACACAACAAGGTATTTTTGATCAAGATCATTCTATTGCGATGAGTGCACATGTTGTTCAGATTTTCTCTTATCTTCCTACTGAACAATCGAGTGGAAACTTCACTCAGAGGCCTTATCATCAACAAAACTTGAGTGGTGGTCGTGGTCGTAACCGCAACCGATATTAGCGCCAACTTTGTAGCAAGATGGGATATCTTGTCGATCGGTGTTTCAAGCGGTTTGATCAGACCTTTCCTGGTGTCTCTGCCAGTTTGTACAAGTCTACCAACTCTGAGGGGTCACCTATTGTTAATCTTTGCTCCCTGGATGAAGTTAGTCCCCTTCTGGTGCAAGAACAGAATCTGTTTCACCCAACTCTGGTCGTGGTGCCTCTACTGATATTGGTCGTTCCACCTCTCTGGTTTGCACTCAATGCTTTCATACTGCCTCGTCTGTCTCTTCTGGCTCATCTAGACAATGGTTCATGGACACATGCGTGATTCATCATGCGACACCCGAGGTGTCCAAGGTCCACCAATGCTCTGACTTCTCTGGTCCAAGTAAACTCCTTGTTGGTGATGGTAAGGACCTGGATATTTGTAAAGTTGGTTCACCCTTTCTGCACTCTAATACTTGTGATTTATTGTTACATAATTTTTTGTTGGTTCCTCAAATTACTAAAAATCTAATCTCCGTTTCAAAGTGTGCTAGAGACAATGATGTGTACTTTGAGTTTCATGCGGGTTACTGCATGGTCCAGGATGAACATTCTGGTGAAGAACTGTTACGAGGAACTGTTTATATACTTTTCATAGTATTTTTCCTTCTGCTAATAATATCGAGGTCTCTTTAGATTGGGACAAATATACAAAGTGTGTTGTTTGACATCGTAGGCTAGGACACCCTGTCCATACCTCTCTAGTTAAAATTCCAAAATATTGCAATATTACTATTGATAGTGTTTCAAATAAAAATGACATTGTTGTTTGTTTTGCTTGTCAACTCGAAAAGAGTCACAAGCTTCCGTTTACTGAATCTCAAACTATGTATGATTGACCGTTCCAGCTGGTCTTTATTGATTTATGGGGCCATGCCCATGTAAAGTCTGAAGGTTATGCTTATTATATTGCCTTTGTCGATGGATGTACGAGACATATTGGTATATCTTTTAAAAGATAAATCTTAGGTTGTTAGTGCTTTTAAATTGTTTTCACAATTTATACTCGCCCAATTTGGTGCAAAAATTAAGGAGGTCCAGAGTGATTGGGGTGGTGAATTCCGCATCTTATCGAAGGTGCTTACTGAGCCTGGCATTCAACATCGTGTCTCCTGTCCATATACCTCAGAGCAAAATGACGTGGTGGAGCGCAAGCACCGCTACATCATTGAATCTTCTCTCACCCTTCTTGGGCATGCATCAACGCCCATTCGATTTTGGTCACATACTGTGGTCACTGTCGTTCATCTGATCAATCGTCTACCCACACGAGCTCTCAATGGTATCAACCCTTATGAAAAATTGCATCAGTAAAAGCCAGATTACACTTTTTTACGTGTCTTTGGGTGTTGATGCCACCCATATCTTCGACCGTTTCGGAATAACAAGCTGGAATTTCACTCTCAACCGTGTGTTTTTTGGGATATAGTGTTCAACATAAAGGCAAAAATTGTCTTACTTCATCTGGTAGAATAGTGTTGTCATGACACGTTGTATTTGATGGGTGTCTGTTTCCCTTTGCAGATAAATGTCCTGTGCAAGTTTCACCAAGTCTGGCCCCTCTAGTGACTACGTCTCCACCTTTGTGTGTGCCATCTACCACTGCCTATCGTCCCTTCAATGCCTCTACCTCTGATTCATCAACTTTTCTAGTAGTTTCTCCTTCTGATGTTGTCGGGTCGACTGAATCTGTGGCAATTGGGTATGGGCGTCCTGAAGAGGTGTCCCCTACTACAACTAGTGCACCCAATAGTGTTGCATCTACTTTGCATACTCCCACCCCTGTTCACAGTCCCACCCTTGTGCCACCAGTTGTTGCACCTTTGACAAGTCCCTCACCAGTTGATGCACCTTCGCCAAGTCCCTCTTTTCCAATGGACAGTGGTGGTGAACCTGAGGCAAGTCAGCCTTGTGATGCAGATAATGTTGAGGACGCACAACCTACAGAGAAGTTTGGTTCAGCTGTCGAGGCTTCTACTTAAAATTTGCATCACATAATCACGAGGAGAAAAAGAGGCATTTTCAAACCGAAAGTTTATACTACTATGCTTGCTTCAGAACCTGTACCTGGCTCATTCGAGCAAGCAATACAATTTCCTTCATGAAAGGCAGTCGTCCTAGCAGAATATAATGTTCTTCTCGATAATGGCACCTAGACTCTTGTTTCGTTACCTGAAGGAGGGTGCACTGTCGGTTGTAAATGGATTTTCCTAGTGAAACAAAATCCGGACGACTCTATCTCTCGCTACAAAGCTCGGCTCGTTGGAAAAGGTTTTTCTCAAGTACCCGGCCAAGACTTCAGTGACACATTCATTCCGTTGGTTCGGTTCTTTACTCTTAATGCTCTTTTTTCCTTATCTCTCGCTAACAAATAGAAGCTTCATCAAATAGATATTAACAACGCCTTCTTGAATAGAGGGTTAGATGAGGAGGTGTTCATGCAACAACCTCCAGGCTTTGAACAATTTGCTCATGATGGTTATGGTCTTGTCTGCTTGTACGGATTGCGACAAGCCCCTTAAAATTGGTACACAAAATTGCACAATTATCTTCTTGTTATTGGGTTTAAAGAGTCTGTTGCCAACAAGTCCTTTTTTGTTCGAATAGAGAATGGTACTCATACATACTTGCTGGTCTATGTCGACGATATCATCGTCACTGGATCCTCTGATGAAACAGTTGAAGAAGTGATCCGCAAACTACACTCTACATTCTCTCTCAAAGATCTTGGAGAGCTCTCTTTCTTTCTTGGCATAGTTGTTCATCATGTTGGAGACTTTTTACTCCTTAGTCAGAAGAAGTTTGTACTGGAATTATTGGAAAAGACCAAGTTGAGACAAGCAAACCCCTCACCCACACCCATGGTATCGTCTTCTAAACTTGTGCAAAATGTTGGTAGTCTCATTGCTGATCCATATTTTTATCGAAGTATTGTTGGTGCATTGTTATATGTCTGTCATACTTGCCTTGATATATCATTTAGTGTGCATCGTGTAGCCCAGTTTATGCATCGTCCCTGTGAGGACCACCTTGTGACTGTCAAATAGATACTTCGGTATCTTGTTGGCACACTTAACTATGGCCTATTATTCACTGCATCTGATATGGGATTTGGTCATGTAATTGCCTTTGTTGATGCTGACTGGGATAGCAACTTGGATGATCGACGATCAACAACCAGATATTGTGTCTATGTTGACAATTGTTTAGTGGCCTGGAGCTCCAAGAAACAAAAATCAGTGTCTCATTCAACCTTCGAAGCGGAGTATCGGAGTATTGTCGATGTTGTGTCTAAAGTTACATGGGTAAACACAGTTTTGAGTGACATGGGTTTGTGTCAGTCTACTCCTCCAGTGGTTTGGAATGACAATACCAGTGCAGTCGCAATGTTTTCCAATTCGGTCTTCCATTCTTGTTCCAAACATGTTGAACTTGATGTTCACTTTGTGCGTGAGAGTGTTGCTGCCAAAAAGGTTCTAGTTAATTACGTACTTGTTGAACATCAAGCAGCTGGTGGTCTCACTAAGCCATTATCAAAAGCATACTTTCGTGAATTTCGTCAGAAGATGAGTGAGCACTCCCTTGATGCTCTGTGATGTTGCTACTAGAATAAGACAGGGAAGAAGCAATGGGAATATTGAGTTTATTGAGTGACTGTTATTGATGGTTAAGTTCAGTCCAATTTATTTGATTAGTTAGTTGGTTTGTAACAGATTTTTGTTAGGCCCACATCTCTAACATATTGGTTAATTGATAACCAACTTGTTGGTCAATGGGCTATATAAAAGATAGGGCAATCGGCCAGGCCATTCATTTTGTTGTGACCTACATTTCAGATAGGCTTTCTTTCTCGGAGATATTTTTTGAGTTTCTCTTTCTTTATTTATTTAAGAGTTCTTGTATTTTTGGTCGTTTTCTCTCTCACTTTACTTTTCATTATCACATGACAAACTGTAGTGTGTTGTGTGACAGTAATACCTCAAGGAAAAAATTATAAAAAATTGTGGTAAAAATTGTCAAAGGGCTTAATTAATCTAATTTATTTGTTCGATGACTTAAGTGGGTGTAAAAAAATTCGAAGGCTTAATTAATTTTCTCTTGAAAGTTCAAAAACTTTAAGCACCTTAAACCTTTTTTTTTCTCATCTACAAATGTAGGTAATTGTGACTAAAACTTTTTTTCCAAGTTCGACAAATGGTTGGAGAGCGTGTTTGAAATTTTAGAATTTTAAAATATGAAGAATTAAATTTATTGAATTAGTAACAAATTAATAGAATGTATAAGTTTTTGAGACTAAAACTATTATTACAACAAATCATTTCTAAATTTTAACTAATTATATGTTTGTAATACAATTTTAAATGAATTATTAAATTATAAATTTAAAATTATGACATATTTGTAACTGAATTTTTTTTTTGGAGAAATTGTAACTGAACCCATAATCTAGTGAATAGGGTGTATTTTACTCTTGTTGATTTTTGTCATTTCTTGCATGAACCAAAAATCCAGCAAAGCAAGAAACTGAAACCGAAACATCACACTATACTTGATTCCCCCTGCCCTGCATTTCTAACCCCAATTTCTATGACGAAACAACGCCGAGCACGTGGGTTCAAACCCATGTTTTCTACCTTTTCCAGACTGCTATATCAGTCCCTTTGGCTGCATCGTTTTCATGCACAGTGTTTTATAGACAAGTAAAAAAGTTCGGGTGTTTCGAAATTTGCAGGAAATGGGTGACCAGAAAGAACAAAAGGACATCAAGGTTTCGCCTGGTCCCATCCCTGAAGGCTGGGTTTTGGATACCAAGCTCAGAGATGATGGTACTCTTGTCAAGGTAATTAATTTAGATTAATGAATAAAAATGATTTGGATTAACTAATTTTAAGAGTTTATTTGGATTGATTATAATACATTGAGATAATTGCAGCACTACCTATGTCCAGCCACCGATCAACATTTCTACACTTACGAAGACCTTATGCGATATGTTAGATATGCCAAAGCTGCCAAGATTTCCATCTACAGCCCTGTAAGTCTTCACTTTTCTTTTATCAATAGACATATTCACGGCTCGTTCAGTCGAGTAAACTCGAGCCAATAAGCTCGGTTGGTGCGAGTTGAGCTTTGATCGACAATTTTATGAATTTGATCCATCTGACATTTTTGTTTATGCTGATGATTTGATTTGACAGAATTTTGAGGTAGACGTGAAGAAAGAAGGCCATGTAACAGTCAAGAGTGAAGAGTGAAGGACAAAGCTAGTCTTGATATGGAGATCAATAGGATTAAGATAATGAGCTGATCGGGTGAAATTTAAAGTACAAGAGTTTATGTTATTAATATGTAGATGCAAATGGATTGTATTTCCATTTTTGCAATGTTTGGTTCAGTTTGATTTTCTTATATATATGAAGTTTGCTTTCGGTTTTAGATCTACAAAGATAAGTAGTCAACATTAATGTGAGTCTCGGTCACGAAACCGACCCTAAAAGGACATAAAAGATTAAAAACAAAATTGCTTCATCTGTACACTTATTGACATCCAATTTGCAGATTCCAAGATCCAATTGGAATTACTCTGCCAAATGTAGCTGTCATCAACATCAAATATCTTCTCAGCTGTACTAAAAATCTGAAGAAGAAAAAAAACAGTATGAATTGAAAGTAAATTTCATATATATTAAAGACCATGGTCCTTGTTTATGGCATTATTAGCATCAAAGTGCAGCAGTAGTGAAAGATTACCCCAAATGGCTTGTGAATTGAAGCTGAGTGAATAGTTAATGCAGGCAATTCCCCCAACCGAAAAGGGAATGTATCACGTATCATGTTGTTTCCCACATCTAAAACTTGAAGCTGAGTGATCTTGGCAACTTCCCTTCCAATCTATTCTCGCTTACTTTGAGTATCCTCAATTGCAAAATTTGGTAACATTCCACTCAAGTTATTCCCATGAAGATCCAAGGACTCATATTGCCTAAGCAATTTGGTATTGCACCACTTATTCTGTTATTTGACAGGTCGAGATTTTCTAAACATTTTTGACTCCTTAAGAACTCTGGAAATGCACTTATGTTACAGTATCCCGGAGAAAGTGACAGACTCCTTAAAGCATTGTTTGATGGAAATTCAGGCAACTGACCAAAAAGCTGCTCATTAAATGAAATGTTAATGTTTTGGATTTTTGGCAATAAGAGAATTTTGGTTGGAAAATGTCCACTCAAACTGCAACCCACTAAACTGAGAGAAACCAAACAAGAGGAATTTTCCAAGAAATTGGGAGGTAAAGAAGAGATTGGGTTATGGTCAAGGAAAAGTTTGGAAAGAAAAGGAAGTGTGGAGAGTGAAGGACATAATGGACCTTTTAGACCACAGTTTGATAGACTCAACACCTGCAAGTTGGAAAGTAGTGAAGAAGTGGTTTCACACCATTGAAATGAAATGTCAACTCCATCCAAATAAAGCTACGTAAGAAACCTCAAATTAATTTGGGGCATGGTAAAGATTACGCTGCAGTTGCAACAGAGAAGATCTCTGGTCACCAAGGCATTGCTTTGGGAGATCAGCTCCATCCAAATAAAAAGAAAACACACGGGAAAAGAAGCATGAAAAGAGAAAGAATAGTGAAATTAGGAAATGAAGGGTCTTCATGTTTCTGATACAACATATTTATAGATAAATTTGTATTAGTATATTGTCTTCTTAATCTCCTAGCTTGTGTAGCTAAAACTCTAAAACAAGAGCAATTGTTTTCAAAGCTAGGAAATTATCGCTTTATTTTCAAGGTCACGCGTTTACTTTTCTCTCCTCAGACATTTTAGTTTGAAAATTTTCTTTCTAATTGCATGCAAATGGTGGTACGTGATTTGCTAATTAATAAATATTATATAATGTATCTTTTAATAAGTAATAAATGCAATACAATTAATACATCTTTTAAGTTTTATCAATAAATAATTTTTAATATTATAACTATAATACAATTAATACATCTTTACCTTAATAATAATTTTTATAACTATAAATGTAATATAATTAATATTTTTTTAATATAATAAGAAGAGAAACTAATTTAATTAAAAAACATTTTGACCCATCGTGATATTATGTTCCGCTAGTTTTTGGATCAATGAGTGTGACTTTGTTTCAAATAATAGCCCTTGAAGAAATACAATATTTCGAAATTAAGATGAAATGGTTGGATTTTGTTCTTTTAGAACAAAAAATAGTCAATAGTTCATATATTCTAATTTTGGTAGTTTCGTTTCATGTATTTTTTTAAAAATAAAATTCGTGTGATTATATGATAGTATATATCTTCATATTTTTTTAACATTTTGATAGACATACAAATACATTTGGCATAATGCCTAAATATATCCCTAACATTCCACACATTTGTCACCTTGGCTCCCCTTTTTGAAGTATTTTAGTCCTCAGCATTTCATTTTTTAACAAAATAACCTTTTGTTAGATAGAAACCGTTAGTCAACGATTCTCGCTGACTAGGTAGACACACATAGACTGTAATGATAACGTGATATGTCCACATGGATGTTAATGGTGACATGGTATTATACCACGTCAACGAGTTATTTTATAAAAAAATATTACATTTATTAAATTAATTGCAACCAATTGAACGATGACACATGGAAACCTCCAATTAATTTAAATTTTAAAGTTGGCAGGCTGAATGAATCAAAACCCATACGTTAACCACTAAACTAAATTGACTTTTTTGTTATGACTTGATAGGAATTAAATATAACATAAAAGAAAGGGTTTCATTAAATTTAGAGAAAAAATTCAAGGGTCACTTGATTGAAAACAAGATAGAGGAGGAAATGGGCGATGCAGTCTATTAGGCTTGTTGCACGCTCGAATCGATCACCGAAATTCGTCAAGAGGGTTGATTTTGCTCCTTGGATGAATTAGCTAAAAACTGAAATAAAGATGAACAATTTGTACAACGATTTTAGAGTGGTTCGACTACCCAAGCGATCTACATCCATTACCTTAGCACACCACTAAGGATTTCCTAATTCACGAAGAATTCGTCCCCTTTTCAAGGCTTAGGAGGAAACCTTTACAACCCTATCTTTTATACAACTAAGATAGAACCACTCTAGTTTTTGTCTAAGGCTAAACTAGAACCTCTTCTTTTACAAGGGATTTGTTTGGTAAACGTAATACCTCATAAGGTGGGTGTTTACACAAATTTAAGCTCACAAGGGTACAAGGATTTACAATAAAGCTCACTCTCTAAAGACTATTTATGAGAAAAATGAAGAGATAAGAATTTGACTCAATTTTTCTTGAACATGTTGCTTAGATGTTGTCTCTCTCTTTCTTCAATTGTTCCAGCCTTCATAATATAGCTAGGAACAAGCTTGTGGCCGTTGGAGACCGTTGGGGATGATTTGGAGCCATTGTGGTATTTATTTTCCCGCAATAAATGCAGTTCTGGTGATGTTCGTTTCGATACGCTCGAAGCCGTATCGGAACACCCTTCTCCAGAACTAGCCGTTGGAGTCTGATGCAGTGTGTCGTATTGAAACACTTTGTGTTGTATCAAAACGTCTTGCAATTCAAATGATCGTTGGAAAATGGTCGTTGGGGGTTTTGACCGTTGTGATGTATGCCACGTAGGCGTATCGAAACACCAAAGTGTGTTTCGAAACAACACTTATCTGTATCGAAACATGTAAACCATGTATGGAATAGGTTATGACAGTTTCAAAACGTATCGATATAGATTGTGCCTGTATCGAAACGGGTACATTAAAAGCACTGGTTTGGCTATTTAAAAATGTTTCAAACATTGCCAAAACCTTTTGAAAACACCTCAAACTTATTTTCAAGTTATTTTAAATTCTTTTCAATTAAATCCAAAACATTTTTCAATTATTATATCAAAACATATATTTCTACATAGTCATCCTCAACTCTTCTCTTACATGGCCGCCACCATTCAGGACGTTATCCTAAATCTATAAGTACTGTATAATATATGGAAAATTTCAATTTAATAGATTTTGTAATTATTATATAATAAAAATAAAAATTAGATTTTGTTAGATGTAAATAAGGCATAATGTAAAAAAGAAAAAAAATATTAATTAAAGATGTGTGGCAATAATCCGTGAATGAGACAATGAATAAGATAGAAAGTGATGGTAGACGAATTTCTTTCATATATAAATGTAAGAGTATTTGATTTATTTTTTTAGACAATAATTTTGTCTAAATATAAAAATAAATTTATATAATAATATATGAAAATAAAAAAATTTAATCATTTAAAAATAAAAAACGTAAAAATATAAGATTATATTTCTTGAAATTTATATCATATAAATGAAAATATAATTGAAAACATTATTGAAAATGTTTGAATAAACAAAAATAATGAACATTAACTAACATATTAATTAGCATGTATGTTTTCTATAAAACTATTAAATAAACATAGGTGGGTAAGTTACCCATTGGGTAGAGAAAGTTTTTCTCCTGAAATTAGTTGTTAAAAAGATCAAACTGGATTGGATAGTAATAACAAATTGGTCTAGTGGGATGAAGCACTAGATCCCTTAAATAAGGTCAAATGTTCGAATTCTGGTGTTGTGAATTGAGCAAATTGGATTGAGAGGGTAGTTTCCTGGATGGTTGAGATAGAAAGATAGATTAATTGAGAAATTCAATACAAAATACTACAATTGAGCATAGATATGGATGGCCATTTGACTCATACCTGATGGATTTTGACTCGACCCAATCTTATAGGGTCGGGTTTTTTAAAGAAAATTTCGAGTTCGAGTCTGATTCTTTGAGGATAAGGTCGGGTTTTGGTTTAAGGTGAAAAATACTCTACCCGACCCGAAATAATAGTTTAGTTATATTCTAAATATTTTAGGTAAAATTGTTACAATGCCACTCTCTCTGTATATATATATTTCAATCATCTCCCTAATTTTTGTCTAATAAAAATGGAAAATTTATTATTGTAACCCCCTAAACCCGCCTATGCGTTACAACGGATCCTAGGAAGTCACATTAGGGTCACAAGAGTGACCCACGGTAAAAATACACATAAAACATTTTTTGTTTTGCTCAAACTCTTATTAAACCGTAAAATCAACATCTATTTAAAATACCATTTCAGAAAGTCATTTAAACACATAACAAAAATTTCAGAAAGTGTTTTATAGACACTATCATAAACCAATACATGACATACATGCCCACTAACTATACAATACCGTACTCCAGAGGCAACGCCGAGGGAACTCCGAACACTGATGTCAAATATTATACCGTGATATATTCTTTTAACCCGCGTTGGTAAAAACAACAGGAGCTTGGAAAAGCTCAGTAATATAGAACTACCAAAAGATGATATAAGCTCATGCAGATATATGGTAGACATAACATTTTCATGATGTTCCAAGTAGTAACAGTCATCTTTTCCTTTCTGTTATTTCAGGGTAACGTTGTACTTGAGAATAACGGTACTTGTTCTTTATTCAATCAACAAGTAACAAACGGGAATTATACAAGATGGTAGATTACGAGATGGAAACAAAGAGTTTAATGTCTAGTGTGTTCTGGTGAGTGCAGATCAACATGCATAAGTACATATCATTCATATCATACAAAACATAACAATTCAATGCAAATGTTCAAGTTCATACAAGGGTTTACTAGTAACTACCCTCCAACCTTACACCAATATGCAGTCCCCCAGAACTGCATCCATATGGACTTACCCTAGGCCCGATGGGCATAGGTGCCACCTAAAGGGTTGTCTTAGGTCCATAAGGATTTACCCGTGCTAAAGCATCGGCACCTACCCAAGGGGAGACCTTGAGTCCATAAGGATTTACCAGCTGGATCAGGGCTGCACTTGTAGAAACTTCATAACATAACCCAACAGTATACCCCAGATAGTAATCGGTGTTTAGATTCCAGACATGAGTAACAGAATACATGTGACAGACATATTATATTCAGATTATCAGAAATAGAAGTTCATGCTCTTTAGACACATATATGGGCATACCATTGAGAAGACGATATCATCATTCATCATACAAACAGAGTGTACCATCATAGGTCAAGCTAACAAATTATATTATTACTTACATCAGGCAGACAGACAATATTATCGCAGATCAAGTAACCACATAGCACAGTCATATACTAAGTATACAGACCAAGCAGACTTACAACGAGTAGGCAGAAATGTTATCATATGTCCAGTTCATCATTTCATCAAGCATATCATCATTCATAATTAAGTCATTAGATTGTTTACTAACATGTAATAGTCATATAACACATTCAACTGGGTGTAGCACACATGGAACACACTAGGTGGGACATATCATTTCTTGGAGATACTTGGTATTTACGGAGGGGACACATTAAACTTTTGACAATTTGAACGGATTTCTGAAACGAGGCCCCTATTAAAAGGGGGTTCATACTAACGGTTTAACCCAGATATTCAGGAGGTGATACATCAAGATCTTTGAGAGTTTAGACGCATCATGAGTTATTTAGCCATTTAAGCCTACAAGGGCATTATGGTTATTTTATCATATATGGGCATTTTGGTAATTTATACCAACAAGGCATAAATAGTGACCCGAGAACTCTATTTGCTCATCAGGTTTCCAACCTGGCATTTAGAGATTTCTACGTCAAGATCTTTCACGATATCAAAATACATTCGTGGCTATTTTGATCGCTTTGGCCAACGAGGGCATTTTGGTCATTTAACTATCAGAGGCGATTTTGAAATTTTAGCCCAATAATGATAAAATGACGATTCATTTAAGATTTTTAGAAGTTTATCGAGGCTCCAAAACCATTCAAACTAACGTATCTCAACCTTGCAGTACTAACCAACCCTACTAATGTATCCAGATGTATCGTATATTTGAACGGTTGCTTTCATATTTCACCACAGGACTCGTCACGGAGTAGTCAAACTTATTTATGTACGGAAAAACTCCCATCCTTACATTAATATCAGGAGTGATCGACATACATGAGTCATGTTTCAACCCTTAGGGGCATTTTGGTCATTTTTAGCTTTATTGGCATCTCCAGAATTTTATTAAAGGCAATTTACTTCCAGTCAACGGGGTATTTTCAGTCATTTTGAAGCTCGGGATATCCATCATTCATGTCAATTGAACCATTTATAGTATTTCAATCATTTAAGTACTCGTGGGTGTTTCAGCCATTCAAGAAATTTCAGCACCTCCAACCACTTCATTCATTTAAGAACTCAAAGGTTTATCCATTGTTCAGGTTAATATGCAAACCCCGGTGTTCGAGGATACTTCGGCCCTTTTTGGTCAATACGATCATTCCAATTAGTTTAACCATATCAGTATTTCCAGTACCTTTAGTCATTTCAATCAATTCAGAATTTTGAGTCACTTGCTTAATTCGGGGGGTATGAATAGATTCCCCTGAATCTATAGTCGGAGATTCATTCCAAATCCAAGGAGATCTAACACCTTACAATCGCGAAGGTTTAAATCTTGTTACCATAGCTTTCAAGTAGTTTGAAGTTTTCAGATGAATCAGGTTGTTTTACCATCTCTAGCGTAGATTTCTAGATCGCTTCCAATTCCAAGGGTATTTTAGTCATTCTTATACTTTGAGGGCATTTTCGTAATTTCATATCCAAATATTTTTCACATTTTATCAATTGACACTAATAATCGGATTTGGAGATTAGCTGCCTCATTAATTACTTGTTGAACTCCAGATCCTTCTGATTTAATAATCTTCTCATTCGAGCATTGCAGTCTTATCTAGATTATCGTACTCATTCCCATATTCGGTTTGACTTGAGCAGAATTAACAGTAATCATCATCATTTTTTATGCATGCATTAACAAATATCAACATGTTCATAAAGCATACAAGAGGTAGTAATGTATTACCTTAACTCCGAGCTATAACGATCAATTCATGAAACCTCATTCGATTACACTCGAACTCGAATTCGATGTCCATCAACAATTCGTATTCGAGGAGCTATGAGTACCTTCAATTACACAAATTCACATTTCAGTCCTTACAATACTCCTAATTGCAAAAATTAATACATATAGAAGTTCGAGTTCAAGGTCAGATTCGGAAGCTTTCGGATCAGAATTTTGCGAAACGGGCTTCAAAAACGGACTCAGGACGTTGAATAACATAAAATAGGAGTTTTTAGAAAAGTTGACTTTTTGGTCAACAGTCAATGTTGACGTCAGCAGGTCAACGGTCAATGGGGTCAGAGTCAACGCTGACGTCAGCAAGTCAACGCTGACGTCAGCAGTTAACGGGCAGAGGTCAACTGAGTTGACTCAGTTGACTCATTGAGCTGACTCGGGTTGAGTTGACTCGGTAGATGGGTTGGGCTCGGATACGGGTCGGGTCGATTCGGTTTGGATACAGGTTTGGGTCAGGTACGGGTACGGGTTGGGTCAGACTCGGGTTGGACCAGTTCGGACCGGTTCACTTACCAAATCGGAAGCTTGTCGGAACATCTTCGAAAACCCCACCGGAAAGCCGCCGGTGACCCTCAAAAGCCTCAATTTCGTCGAAAAACAAAGAGAACAACATTGTTAGATCAACCCATACATCAACAACACGAAAATAAGCTGGAATACGTACCGGAATCACCTAAAACATCTGGAACGGTCGGAAGCGACGTAGCTCCGATGAGGCCTCTCCCGGTGTCGGATGGGCAAACGGCCGGAAGGGTTTTGTCTTTCGTGGCGTGAGGAACCTATTGGTGTTGGCGGTGCGACGAACGGAAGGCGGACGGCGACGAAATTTCCAGAAAATAGAAGGGTCGACTTAGGGTTTCAACTGATCTTTCGAACCAATCTTCACGACAGATGGCAGCGCTAACGCGCGAGTGGTGGTCAGGGCTGGAACCGCAGCGTGCCGTCGGTCACTACGACGCTGGCGGTGAGAACCACGGCAAAGTGATGGCCGAGATCGGGCGGTGAACGATGCGGGTTCGGTGAGGGGGAGAGACTTTTGGGATATTTCGAACGTCTCTTCAAATTCCAAGACAACCATTGGGCAGGTGAGGAGTCGGTTGGGTCTTTAACCCGATTTGAAATGCTACCCAAAATTATCTTTAATATTGGGCTAGGTAACCCTTAACATAAAGACCATTTGGCTCAAATGGTTAACATATGGCTTTACCAAGTATAGGTCATTGGTTCAAAACCCCATGATAACAACCCTCATTTTAATTTTCTTTCTTCTTTTTTTTTATCAAATTCATTACAAGCTAAAAAAAAACATAGTGTTACAATTATAATGCTCCCTCTTTATTTGTAATTTTCAATTAGCTCTCTATTTTATCAAATAATAATAAAAATGATAATTTTATTTATTTCAAGTCGGGTTTGTGTTTTTACTCTAAAATTCGGGATTGGGATCGGGTAGAACACCATAAAATGTTGGGTCGGGTCAGATTTGAATGAAGGTGTTGAATTTACGGGTCGGGTATGGATCGACCAAAAATCTGACCCATGACCATCCCTAGCTGCATACATTATATACGGATAAAAATCTTCTGCCCCTTTTCCGTGCCCCTACTTATGCCCAACACTAAAAAATACTGCAAAATTAAATTTCAATCTCTAATCCTAAATTCTAAATTCTACACTCTATACCCTATACCCTAAAAAATACACCCTACCTAAAATTCCCTAAACTCTAACCATAAACTCTAACCTAAAATCTTAAACCCTAAACTTAATTTTAAGGATGGGGCATAAGTAAGGTTACCGAAAAGGGGCGGAGAATTTCCCTCCATTATATACATCCATATAAAATATATGTATAATCATAGATAACAACGTTTTATGTATAATGTTGAGCAGTCAACAAAATAAACACAAATTCTCATCCTCTGTACACCAAATCTATTGTTTATATGCAATTCAAGTGCTCACATTAGATTAAGTATGCTACTCCAACTCCTCATTTTTCTTAAATTCTCATCCCCTGTCCACTAAATCTATTGTTGTCCATAATTTCTTAATCTCCTAGATCATGTAGATTTCCTGGAACCTCCCCCTACCAATATGTCCACGTTTCACATTTTGCTTCACGTCCTTGCATTTTTTTGTTGATATTTTAGTTTTGGAGTATTGTAGAACCCTAGGCCATGGACCAGGTAACATCTACTATCCCCACATCTTTATTCAGCCCCAAACCGCTCCACACTGCATCAGATCCATCAACAATATTATTCTTACAAGGTGGCTGCAGGTATGCATGTTCTTCATCGCACCCTCGTCTGGAGTCACATTCGTCCACCACCTTAGCCTTAACACTTCTCCCATTACTGGCTCGGATCCTTATCATCTTCCCGCACCTTGACCCACCGTTATACCACCCGGTTGAAAGCGCCACTACATGCTCGGAGTTGCTATGGTACCACCGTACCGCTAGTCACATTCAGACGGACCTCGACCTTAGCTTTGGCGGAGGATGTGAGCATGTGTAAGTGGGATAGGTTTTGCCTCTGCATCGAAGAGAACCAGAGGGCCGACAGTTTCCTGAAGCTGGTGGAGAGGGGGTACTTCCTCGGCAGATACGAGTCCCCAGATCAGTATCATCATTCCACTTGCCATTGATGCAAATGAGCTTACCAGAGCAGTCATTCAGGTCATGGCATGGACTGTTTGGAAAGTAAAATGTGTTCCATGTCAATTAGCATATTGTTGGAGATGGTATGAGGAAAACAGATTGGCTAATGGTATAAATAGAGGGCTTGGACTTTGGAAGGAGGGGCTGCATACTTTGCAAATAAAGAATTAGAAACAAAACTAAATAAGCTTTTCAACTACATAGAGATTCATGGAAAATAAGGAAAAGGGGATTGATAATACCTGGTCTAGCATTGCTGCCTGCCTCTGCTTCAATTCCCCCAATTCCTAATCCATTTATCAGTGCTGTATGAACCATGAACCACACCATAAAGAAATAGTATTCCGTTATTGTTAAAGATGACACGTCTGAGGTATACCTGGTTAGCATTCAAATGTATTGAGAGACAAACTCGGTGCCAAGGTTTCTTTCATTTGAACAAACAACCCTGAACTTTTATGCATGTATATGTATTTGTAAGTTTTTATCTTTACCTGGCGAAGAATTCCAGAACTAGGAGGAATAACTTGCATGTTTCCAAAAGCGGACCAGCCCCTTTTATTGAAAGCAAATCTCTCTTTGTTCCCTTGAAATTCAAGTTCTATGAGCATTTTCAGATCTTGTCACATTAACCTGGACTGAGTGATCAACAAAAAAATCCATATAGGGACCTGGAAGCTAAAATAAATTAACAGATACATAGTCGTGGCAAATTATAGAAGGAACAAGTGCAAATTACAAACCAGTGGGTTAATCTTGTTAGGGTCATTGCCAAGATTCTTCATAGCGTCTAACAGGCTAGCGAGTTCAACCACTGGTAGCAGTCCAGTATAATCCTAGTGTATATAAGAGAAAAGTTCCCATGTTGCTAAATAAAATCCTAAGATTATATGATCCAGTTTATCCTTCAAATTACTTGTAAGATAAAACGATCAACAATCACGCTTTTCATATGAATAAACTTAATTCAGGTAGAATTAAAGAAGAGGTCAAGGAAATGTAACTCCTAAACCCAGCCTAGAAGAAAAAACCGAATTTAGGAAGTTACATTTGAAAACTTAACCTTCAAGAAAACTAGTTTTAAAAAGATATACTTTAAATTAAAAATAAAATAACATAAATTTAATAATAAATAAAAATAAAAATATCATAATAAACATTTGAATGATTATATAAAATCTCTTAATTAAAATAACAATAAATGAATGTTGAAAATAATCTCAAAACATAAATAGTCTAAAAATACATCCATGTCACAAAATAATAAATAGAAATCTGATTAAACTAAAATAATTTCGTATTGTATAATATAATAACTAGGTAAAATCTAAGATCCTCCAAGTACCACATCGCCTAAAGCCCAAAGATATCTATAAGAGGAAATTATGAGGGAGTAAGCTAAAGATCTTAGTGTGTTCTAAAGTGAAAGAAAAATCGTAAACACAAAGACAATAATTTTTATAAAATCTTTAAGTTCAAAACAATGATGATTCACAACACAAACAATTTAATTTTATAAACACAATGCAATGTACCCAACTAAAGCTCACCAATCGATAAGAGGAAAGTTCCCCAGAACTCCTCACTACATCCACCAATCGGTAAGTGGACGTCACCACAATCTTCCACCGTACAATCCTAACCCATGCACACAACGATATAGAATCACAATTCTTTAATCTCTACACAATTTTGTATTGTAATCCGAGTTCATAGTCCACAAAACTATTATTTAAAATAAATCTCTATCTCAAGTATGAATGCATAGAAAATTCTTTATGCAACAACACATCTCATGTAAAATACTCACAAATTGTAAAACAAAATCACACAGTAAATCATTTACATAGCACGATAAGAAAACGCACATCAAGCAGCAATAGCTCTAACGTCGGGAAAAAGGCCTTTCACGTTCGGATCTAGCCGAATCAGAACCTATGATATAAAATTCTACATCAAAATCTAACACTACGCCACCAAATTAACACTAATACTAATCTAAAAGAATACTCACGTGTAGTCCTTTTGGTAGGTGTACGGTTAGATCGAACAGACGAAGGAGGTGATGGTAGTTCGTCTTCTTCAAAATCAATGTCATCTAAAACATATATTTAAACTGTATCAGATCTTATATCCAAATCCTTCAAAAACTAAAGTTGTGTAATGCTAGAAACTCACCAAAGTTCAATTGAAATAAGGAACATAAAAAAAATGTCGAGAGAGGGAGAGGGAAAGCTATCGAGAGAGAGATAGGGAGGGTGCGACTAAGATTTCAACGGCTTTAAAGGTTATAAAACCTAAGATTTTGGGTTATTCACAACATAAGGGCTCCAATTATTTAAGATAACACTCAAATTTTACCCAATTTATAAAATGACACCTAAAATTTTGAATTAAGCCATACAATTTTAAATTAACTCAAATTAATCCTTTAACAATAATTAGGTTCCCAAATTCAAATTCCCAAAATTAATTTAGGGGTTTTAACTTAAATTCTCAAAATCTAGGGTTTTAAAATTGGGAAAATTTTGGGTGTTACAACTCTTCCACCCTTAAAAGAAATTCCGTCCTCGAAATTTTCAGGCTTAGCGATAGATACCTAAAAATTAACTGACACAACTTAAAATTTTTCATTCTGAATTCCTTATCCTTCAACATGAAAGTAAAAACTTGAAAACATCATAAATGTACATGCTATGTCTTCTGGCTCATCATCATAACCCTCGTGAGCTTTAATTGCATAAACTAACCCTGGTCGCCTAGCATCTGATCTATTACTTTGTGTAGGTCTGGCTCTACTAACGTTACCCGAAGCAACATGCCTAATCTAGCCACTACCTCTAGGTGGTGCTTGTGATGACCTCTACGTCTGACTCTGGTCAAAAGAAGGACTCTGGTCAAAAGAAGCAATATATGGATGTGGACAATCATTGTAGAAATGATCCAAAGATCCACATTTATAGCATGCTCCTATCTTCTTACGGCACTCTCCCCAATGTTCTCAATTACAATAGGAGCAAATACGCATAGGGTAAGGACCAGTCGAACCACCTACTCTACCAGACGAAATTGTCGATAATGCAGATCTCTCACTTTGATAATTTCGATGATCAAACTCTTCTCTAACCCTTTTCCTAGATTGTTTCTCCTGATCGTGCGGAACATATACGGTCGGTTGCTTTTTATTTTGATCAGTACCCTGAGATTCAAGCTACTTCATCTCTACCTCATTCCGCTCAGCAGTCCTAGCTCGTTAAGTGATCTCCTTATACTATTTGTCCATATGCAAAGCAACACATATCTTAATCGATGGACGTAACCCCTTCAAAAACCATTCACATTTCTCCTTTTCTGTGGTCACTAACCCCGGAACATATTGTATCAGTCTCATGAACTCTATCTCATAATCATTCACAGACATGTCGTTCTGCTTCGGATTCATGAAATCATCTCGACACTTTGCTAAGTACTCTGCCCCAACATAACGGTCACAGAATGCCTGTCGAAAATGGTCCCAAGAAATCTGACTGCTAGAATAACATGTTCCTCAGCCTCCCACCAATTCTAGGCTTCAGCCCGCAGCAGTGATACTGCAACCCTAAGCTTTCAGTCGGTAGGATAATCCATCTCAACAAACAATCGTTAAAGCTTCTTCAACCAGTACTATGCGTCAACCAGATTCGTACCTGTCTTCCAATCAAACATAGTCATCCCGACAAATAAAAACTCGGTAGATATGGGCCTCCTAACACCCTCAGACTGGCGGAGGTAATGCGGCAACTCCCTATGCACTGTAGCAGTATCCAAACCATCGGTCTAACTATCCCTAGAATCATGTGGACCATCATTCTGAGTCTGCTGAACATGTAGACCCCTACCACCAGTCTGATGTACTCCAGTCTGATTCACATGCTCTTCCTCTACAACATTATCATGAATATCATTCTGATTCTGTGGCGAATCCACGTGGGGCGTAACGCCACTCTCTACAGTAGTGGTACGACCTCGACCACGACCACGACTACGACCGGTGGCTAATCTAAAACTCCTACGTGGTGGCATAGTAGTCTATCTACAAAAGAATTAATCCTAAATTTGGAGTTGGTACTTGAAGTCTCTATTCAAAACATATCTTTAATTCTTTAAAATAATAAATTTATCAGAAAAACACATTTTACCCTAAAACATTTAATATGCATGCAAAAATCATTTTCGGCTTAAAATTTTAAGCGAGCATTACAGTTTGAGAGTTTGAACTTAGCTCTGATACCACTAAATATAACCCCCTAAACCCGACCTAGAAAAAAAGACCGAATTTAGAAAGTTACAATTGAAAATTTAACCCTCAAGAAAACAAATTTTAAAAATATATATTTTAACTTAAAAATAAAATAACATAAATTTAATAATAAATAAAATATAAATATCATAATAAATATTCGAATGATTATATAAAATCTATGAATTAAAATAACAGTAAATGAATGCTAAAAATAATCCCAAAACATAAATAGTCTAAAATTACATCCATGTCCTAAAATAATAAATAGAAATCTGATTAAACTAAAATAGTTTCGTATTGTATAATAAAATAATCGGGTAAAATTTAAGATCCTCCAAGTACCACGTCGCCTAAAGCCCAAAGATATCTATAAGAGTAAATTATGAGGGGGTAAGCTAAAGATCTTAGTGTGTCTCTAAAGTGCAAGAAAAATCGTAAACACAAAAACAATAATTTTTATAAAATATTTAAGTACAAAACAATAATGATTCACAACACAAACAATTTAATTTTATAAACACAATGCAATGTACCCAACTACAGCTCACCAATCGATAAGAGGAAAGTTCCCCAGAACTCCTCACTACATCCACCAATCGGTAAGTGGTCGTCACCACAATCTTCCACCGTACAATCCCAACCCATGCACACAACAGTATAGAATCACAATTCTTTAATCTCTACACAATTATGTATTGTAATCCGAGTTCATAGTCCATAAAACCATTATTTAAAATAAATCTCTATCTCAAGTATGAAAGCATAGAAAATTCTTTATGCAACAACACATCTCAGGTAAAATACTCACAAAGTGTAAAACAACATCACACAGTAAATCATTTATATAGCACGGTAAGAAAACACACCTCAAGCAGCAATAGCTCTAACGTCGGGAAGAAGGCCTCTCGCGTTCTGATCTAGCCGAATCGGAACCTATGATATAAAATTTTACATCAAAATCTAATACTATGCCACCAAATTAACACTAATACTAATCTAAAAGAATACTGACGTGTAGTCCTTGTGTACGTGCACGGTTAGATCGAACAGGCGTAGGAGGTAGTAGTTCGTCTTCTTCAAAATCAATGTCGTCTAAAACCCATATTTAAACTGCATCAAATCTTATATTCAAATCCTTCAAAAATTAAGATTGTGTGATGCTAGAGACTCACCAAAGTTTGATTGAAATAAGAAACATAAAAAAAATGTCGAGAGAGGGAGAGGGGAAGCTATCGAGAGAGATAGGAGGGTGCGGTTGAGATTTCAACGGCTTTAAAGGTTATAAAACCTAAGATTTTGGGTTAATCACAACATAAGGGCTCCAATTATTTAAGACTTTGCAAGATAACACTCAAATTTTACCTAATTTATAAAATGACCCCTAAAATTTTGAATTAAGTCATACAATTTTAAATTAACTCAAATTAATTCTTTAGCAATAATTAGGTTCCAAATTCAAATTCTCAAAATTAATTTAGGGCTTTTAACCTAAATTCTCAAAATCTAGAGTTTTAAAATTAAAAAAAAAAAATCGGGGTGTTACAGGAAAAGACAATTTTAAGAGGAAGAAAAGACCCATATTTGTTAGAAAATTTTACCATTTTCTTCAAGTTATCGACCTCTGCTTCAAGTACCTCCTAATTTTACATTCCATGTCCCGCTTCAAGAAAAAATAGTTGATCAAAAGAATATTCATATGCATCATAGTTTACAACAACTTTCTTTTCAAAAGGAAACGCTTACCTGATGATTTTGAAACACTAATTCGGATGGAGTCTCCTAGATCTTCTTCGATTTCTTTTACCATGCTTTTTGAACTTGAAAACCCATTTGTTTCCCAACTCATTCAAAACTGTATGTCCAATGCATATCCCAACCACTAAACCACTAGCATATCCTATCAAAGCAATTTGCCAAGTGGACAAAACATCTAACCATGACTCTTCTTCATCTTCCCCCGGAGGAGGTGGCATATTGGAAGATCAACTCCATGGCATTTCCTTGACAATGGCAGCCCACATAATTTTGGGTTCCCAAGAAAAGAGTCATTTGTAAATGTACTGAATTGGTTGCTTTGTGGTATGCTCCCTTCAAGTTGGTTGTAAGACAAGTTGAGTGCTGCCAAGAAAGTTAGACTTGCAAGCTGTGGAGGAATCATCCCCAGACTCGAGGTCTTTTAGGTTTTCAAATGTTAATGGGATTTGACCAGAGAAGTTATTGCTGGATAAGTTGAGCACTTTGAGTGACTTAAGATATTGAATTTCTTCTGGTATTCTCCCATGGAAGTTGTTGTTAGAAAGGTCAAGACTTTCTCATAGAACAATTCCAACCATTTGTTGACAATGGTAACAGAGTCTTGATAGTAAACATCTTCGATGTACTTCAGATTAGCTTTGTCTTCATTAGTCATCTGCATCATCGCCTTCAAACTTTGCAAAAATTCAACGGACAAGGCACCTGAAAAATTGTTTGGGTAAGATTCCACTCAAGTTATTTCCTTGTAGGTCCAACAATTCGAGAGAACTCATACTGCCTAAGCAAATTGGGATGGGGCCACTCAAATTGTTATGAGATGCATTGGAATGCTTCAGTTGAGGCAAATTGCAAATAGGTGTGGGAGAAGAAGTAAAAATGTGGTTGGGTAAAAGTTGGTCCAAAGATGAGAGCTTGTTATAAGCAAACTTTTCTTCCACACCCAGTTTGGTATTGAACCACTGAAATTGTTAAATGATAGATCCAGGTGACTAAGATTTGCAATTGAGGATGGAATGGAGCCAAAATAAATAACAACTTGTAAGTGATAAATTTGTCAACAACTTAAGGTTACCGATTGATTCGGGCAGTTTTCCACTGAAATTTGTATAGGAAAGCGATAAACTCTGTAAAGCATTGTTTGATGGAAATTCTGGCAACTGACCGGTAAGATTGGTATTCCCTGAAATGTCAATGCTTTGGATTTTTGGCAATAAGAGAAAGGAAATTTCCATGAAATTGGGGGGCGGGTAAATAAAAGATTGGGTTATGAAAAGTCTGGAGAGTGAAGTACATAATGAAGTTTTTAAACCAATTAGGCGGTATAACCGACCATATATCATTCAGGCGGCAGCACCGACCATATCACTCAAGCGGCAAGGCCGACCATATAGTAACCAACTCAAATACACTAAAAAATATATAAATTAAGGATCAACCTAAAAACTTCTAATTACAAGATAAATAACACTTTTATTTATACAAAATAAATTACACACATGGCTCACTAGATTATTTCTCTCAACACTACAAAACACTCACTAGCTTCACTCGCACACCTGCACTTTCACTCTACTTCACTTGCACCCACGTCACTCACTCACACACCCTTACTCTCTCTTTCTCAACTTGCACACACAATCTAGCAAAATGCATGGCCTTTATAGGCATGGTATGCCGGTTTAGGCATTAGATTTTTTACATTATTTAATTATTATATATTATAACATGTGGGTGGTGCTTTAAGCTTTTAGAAATATCTAGAAGCATGGAGAAAGAAGTTGGTGCTTCTCAACACTCCCCATCAACGACTTTTTTCTATAGATGATTTGTAGATTATTTTGAGTGCTTCTCTAAACTTCTCAATCTTTGGTCTACTCAGAATCACCGTGAATTAGTTTGCAACTTGTTCATCTATCTTTGACGGCATCGTCTTGATCTCACTTTCAAGGATCTCCTTGGCGAACTTGTTTGTTGCTCCATTGTCGACTAAGGCACAAACTAATTGCCCTTCACTCTCCTCTTGCTCGAACAACAATCCTTTCTTTTCAAACTTAGGCATTTCAATACTAACCTTGATAGAGTTGAGAATATAGAGAGATCGCATACCCGTATCTCCTTGTTGCTGAGAGACTTGCTCTTTTTCTTCTTTTTCGTCTATTTTCCCCTTAAAGGCTTCTTCCTTATAAGCTAGCTTCAATCTTCACTTTTTGTATGATTTGTTTCTTCTCCTATAATGACCTTTGTTCTCCTTTTGCTTGGAGCTCTCACGTTTCTTAAATTTGGTGTGAGATTCGATGATAGCAATGAAAGAAACAAGGTTTTGAGCACATCTTCTCTCAATCTCTAACTTGGCCAAATTTTGTAAGTCATCATAGAAAGACTCCTTATTAGGATAGTCGAAGATCTCCATTAGCACTTTGGAAAATTCTTTTGCCCAGTCCCCTTTCTCTATATCCTTAGGATAGAATTGACGTTTTATCTCCCTTTTGAATTCCTCCCAAGTAGCAATGGTGCAATCTTCATCCTTCATTTTTTCATGCTTACGCCACACCATAGTAGCATAGTATCTTCCAAAATCTTCATGTCATGGTCGATCTTCCTAGCATCCTCCATGACGTTTGTAGCTTGGATGTATTGTTCCAAGCTCTTCGAGAAGTTATCTACATCTGTTGCGTTCCTAGTCCCTTTACAAGACTTGGGTTTAGAAACCTCCACTCTCAAAGAAGTTGGAATTGAGACGGATGAGGCAGCTTTCCCATCATGAGCTAGTGCCTTCTTGAGAAGCACCATCTTTTCTTTCATATCTTCCAATTACCCACGTACCATCTTAAGCTCTTCCCTTAGTGTTTCGTTCTCTTCTTTGAGGGTAATAATTTCACTAGAAAAAGTCTCACATTGTTGTGAATACTTACCAGTAGCCTCGTTTAGGACTCCCAACATTTCTTCTTGAAGCTTTTCGACTTCCGTTTGGCTTGGATGAAGCTTCTCAGATGTAGGTTGATATACAACCGTCTTTCATTGACTTTTATCTTTTGAGGGTGAGCTTTCTCTTTCTTTATTTGGATCTGATGCTTGTTCTTATCCTTCTTTGATATCTTCTGAAATCTCTTCCAAGCCATGAGATTTCAAAAGTTCGTTCCGCTGATGTGACCACCAGGAATAAGCTTCATCAAATGCCACATTCCTTGAAGTGTAGCACTCGTAATTGGTTGGATCACAACATTTCCAACCTTTTTGTGCATCGTTCATGTCTTGCAGCTTCTTCTCATCATTGGTCATATGATTTGAGCACTCATAATCGACGATCCAATCCTTCTCATATTCAAGCTTTGACTCCATGGCTGTTGCAAGAGATGGCTCCTCCATGTCAAACTCTTCTTCATCCTTGCAGACTATATTTGAGTCTGTGACTGCTATCAAGGATGATTCCTCCATGTTTTCTATTAAATCTTCTTCAACAAAAGGTTCATCGTCTACTTCTCATTCTTCCTCGTTGATGGAAGCATCTAACATGACCTCACTTTCTTCCTCTTTTGTGGTGTACATGTTTCTTTAAAAAGTTTATCTCTTGAGCAATCTGCAATATCGAGCAAAGTGGCCCTTCCTTCCACAATTGAAGCATTCACCACTTTGTCTTCTGCCATTCTCTTCGTACTGTTGGTGATAGTCTTTTTTCTCATTTCGAGCTCCCACTGAAAGGTTACTTCTATCTCTCGAGTGAAACTTGTCTCCTCGCATCCTTATTTCTTTTGACGCGCTTTATATTCTTGATGTACTGTAAAGTGTCCACAAATTCTATATTTCATGCACATTCCATTTCATATTATTGCTGTTTTTTAGTACATCTTAGGCATAATTAGGACCATGCATTGTATTTTACAGTATTTCTTTACTTTTCCATGTTTTTCTAGATTATCTTTTGTTTGGTAAAGAAAATGTACTATTTTAGTGTACTTTTGGTTTTAGGTACTAGAGGCTGACAGAGGGAAAGAGGAGTTGAGGATGTGATGCTAAGGCAGCGAATCAGGGAGCTGTACTGATGCAGTTCCAAACAGAAACAGTAGCTGTCGCTGCCCACTGTGCCATCCAAGACAGCAAACTATGGAGTTGGAGAACCAAAGTGCGATTTGTAGAGCAGAAAATCTTGATTCTAACGATGTTGTCCACTCAATTTCCTTACGTCTGTAGCAGCAAGTAGAGCCGCCGAAGCTAAATCTCAAGATTGCTAGTGGAACAAGGCAACGTGATAAAGTCCACATTCAACTCAAAGAAGTCAAAGTTTAAAGTCACATTTAATGTGAAAAGCTGCTTTGAAGACTTCTACTTCAAGAAGGACTAGACCTAGCTAATGCTTATATATACTCATTGTAATTCTAATTTATGATAGCAGAGGTTTTCCTTAGGCATAGCTTAGGTTTTCTTGCCGCCGACATGTTCTAATTTCTCTTTGGGTTTGGGTTATGTTGTAATTAGTTGTGAGAATGGTTGTTTAGGTTTTTAAGTTTGTTTTTGCAATAAAATACTCTTAGTTTGCTTAATTCATGTGCTTCACTTCCTTCAATTAGTTCCAAAAGTCCAGTTGAAGAATCCATTTGTCGGGCACGACAGTGTCAAACTCACGAAAGAATTAAGCACGGTCTCATCATGACGAGGTATTGACTAATTCAGCTTAGACATAAGTTAGAATTTTAGCGGCTAAGAGGAGCAACAAAAACGTTGACTGTCTCTGTTAGGTTTACGCTGAGATTGCTAGGTATTGCCTACATCACGCAGCAACAGAATCCTAGCCTAGACATAGGTAGGATCACTTCAGAATTTCTTCACAGAACTTGGAGTATCTGCCAGATTTGTCACCGAGACTTCTCTTCATCTCAATGCCGAGACAGCAAAAGTTGCAAGAGCGAAGTGCCGTCGTAGTAGCGAAAGTTGCCGCCGACTCAATCCGCCATCTATCGCCGAGGCAGTAGAGTTTGGCAACGCAAAGCAACTTGACCTATTCAACGCAGTTTCACACTAAACATCAGCATAACCCTGCCCTCTCTATCAACGTGATCACTTCCTATTTTATTACTTGTGTTTTATTACTAAATAGTTTATTAAATATATTAGTAGTTGTTTATCTAAAATATTATATTAAACTATTAGTATATTAATATTATTATTAAATATAAAATAATTTAATATATAAACTTTTCTCTCATCTAAACTTTATTTTTAGTTATTTAATTGTCTCCCATAAGTTATCCTTTAGTAAGATAATTTGTAAACTCTATAATGTAAAACAACATTGGCTCAATGGCTTTAGCCACAATGTAGAACTAATGTTTTGATATAATAATTGAAAAATGTTTTGGACAAAGTTAAAAAGAATTCAAAACAATTTCTAAAGTCCAAACAACTAGAAACTATGTTTATGGGATATTTTTAAAAGGTTTTCATATGTTTTCAAAGCCAGATTCAACAAAACCATCCAGGCTTTTCGAAACGCCTTGAGGTGTTTCGATACGGGTCTTTACAGTGGCAAAACGTTTCGAAACGTGTTTCGAAACGGGCTTTAATCTGGGTGAGATTTTTGCATAGCGTTTCGATACGGCCTCTGCCGTTTTGATACGCCTATGTGGCATTGACCTCAACGGTCATAAACCCTCAACGACTATTTCCCAACTATCGTTTAAATACATGACGTTTCGATACGGGGACAAGCGTTTCGATACGGCCAAAGGCGTTTCGATACGGGTGTTGCATCAAACTACAACGGCTCTTTCTATTTCAAGAGTATTTCAAAACTGGTTCGAGCGTTTCGAAACGGGGAGTTGCAGAACTGCATTTATGGTGGGAAATGAAGTCTCCAACGGCTCCAATTCAACCCCAACGGCTAGTAACGGCTACAAACTCAAAGAGGAGTATAAAAGGGACCTCCAAGCATCTAGTAATGGTTAATCCTTCAATTGTAATACAACATATGATCAAAATGTGTCTTAGTGCTTAAGTGTCAATTCTTTGTATAGACAAACACTAGTGAGCCAAAATTGTTAGATTTGCTCAAGTGTTTTAGGATCGGGTGAGAGCTTAATTGTGCAAACAAATACCTATTAGAGGGATTTGAGTTTGCTTATCTTTATCTCTTTATAAAGAGGGTTTGATCAAGGCTTTGGGTAGAAAGCTTGATCGGTTTGTAAGTGTTTTCTCCTAAGCCTAGAAAAGGGGACGAATCAATAGTGGATTGATTGGAAATCCTTACTGGGAAGCTAAGGTAGTGGATGTAGACCTTGGTTAGAAGGTTGAACCACTATAAATCATCTTGTCTTTATCATTTTAGCTTCCACACCTCTTTCACCCAAAATTCCATTTCTCCACCACTTGGCGAGCAAGAACGGTTGAAGGAATCAAGCACCTAAAAACCCAACAATTGGTATCAAAGCTTGGTTCATTTGAAGATTCGGCAAGCTCGATCATCACTTCAAACAACCGGCTCAATGGCGCAATCCATCGATAAACCGCCCTTCTTCGACGGAACACACTATGCCCATTGGAAGACAAGGATGAAGTTCTTCCTGAAGTCAAAGGACTACAAGCTTTGGGACATAGTAGAAGATGGTCCGTTCGTGCCTCAACAAAGCAAGGCGGATTGGAGTGCCAGAGATCGCAAGAAGATGGAGCTTAATTGTAAAGCCTTGCACATTCTTTTTTGTGCTTTTAGCCCCAACATCTATGAGAAGATGTCTTCTTGTGAAAGTGTTTAGGAAGTTTGGGACAAGCTTGAAGTTACGGGGCAAACGAAGTAAAGGAGACCAAGATCGGGCTCCTCAACCTAGCGTATGAAAACTTCAAGATGGATCCGGAAGAAGACATTGAGAAGATGTTCGATAGGTTTTCCACCATCACCAATGAACTTAAAGGTTATGGAGAAGCCATCCCGGAAGAGAAACTTGTCTGAAAGCTCATCTACTCCCTTCCCGAGTCATGGGACTAAAAAAGGACCGCTATCAACAAAGCCAAGAGTCTCAAAACTTTGAAGCTTGATGAGCTCATGGGGTCTCTTCTCACTCACCAAATAATGAAGAAAAACAAAGAAGACGAGAAGAAGAAGGAATAGATTAGAGCTATGGGGGAGAAGAAGCTCAAAGGGCTTGGCATCAACACAAATGTCGTTGCTCTCAAATCCTCCACATGTCATCATGTAGATTCAAGTGAAGAGGAGGATGAAGAAGAAGAGATAGTTCATCTCTTCAAGAAGTGTGCCCCTTACATGAAGAAAGCCTTGAAAGAGCTTGAACGAGAATCCATGAAAAAGAAGAGGGCAAGCACTTCAAGCCATAAGAAAAAGGCATATATGGCTACTTGGAGTGATGAAGACTCCACCGACGATGAACAAGTCAACCTTTGCCTTATGGCCATTGAAGAAGATTCAAGGGTAACTTCTAATTCATCTACTTCATGTTCATATTATTTTGATGAATTACAAGATGCCTATGATGACTTGGTTTTAGAATTTAAAAATCACATTTTGAAAAACAATAAAATGATTTCAAAGTTGAAAATTAAAAATGATTTGATTTCTAAAATCAAACTTGAACTTGAAGCAAAACTCGAAGAGTTTGAACAAAAATGTTTTGATTTACAAAATTTGCTTCATAAAGTTCAAGAAGAAAAAGATTTGTTTTCCAAAGAGCTTGAAAAGAAAAATAATTTTGAAAAATCAAACTTTTATGTAAGACAATCTAGTGCCCCTAGATTTGTAAATAGAAAATGTTTTAGAAGTGTTTGGGTCCCAAAAGGACTAACCACTTCAACTAAAAAGGATGAAATTGAAAATGGATTCCTAAGGGGACTAAATTATGTGCTACTAACGTCTATGGATCCAAAGCAATTTGGATACCAAAAATTACTTGATTGTTTTATGATAGGTGTGATGGAGAATGATCAACAAGTCAAACATTGAGGGGGAGCTCCATGCACACAAAGAAAGACACTTGAAGAATGAAGGCTTCACATCCTTTCTTGTGTTCAAGTGTGGTAAAAATCTAGTTGCTTTATTTGTTTAATTTGATTTATTTCAACTAGATTATGACATATCTTGGACTAACATTGTGATAATGCTTTGAGTAAGGGGGAGCCATTTTAAAACTAAAATTCTAAATTTTTGTCATCTTTTCAAACCTCCTAAGTTATTTTGAACTTAATATCTTTTGAATTCTTTTTGATATAACAAAAAGGGGGAGAGTTTGGTTTGAAAAATTGCATTTTCAAATGAATAAGGGTGAGCTTTACTTTATTTTAAATTTTTCATCTCTTATTCACGTTTTTAAACTTAAAGGGGGAGAATGCCAAACAATTTTTCAAGTTGGTTTTATTATATCAAAAAGGGGGAGATTGTAGAACTAATGTTTTGATATAATAATTGAAAAATGTTTTGGACAAAGTTAAAAAGAATTCAAAACAATTTCTAAAGTCCAAACAACTAGAAATTATGGTTATGGGATATTTTTAAAAGGTTTTTATATGTTTTCAAAGTCAGATTCAACAAAACCATTCAGGCGTTTCGAAACGCCTTGACGTGTTTCGATACGGGTCTTTACAGTGGCAAAACGTTTCGAAACATGTTTCGAAACGGGCTTTAATCTGGGTGAGATTTTTGCATAGCGTTTCGATATGGCCTCTGCCGTTTCGATACGCCTATGTGGCATTGACCTCAACAGTCATAAATCCCTAACGACTATTTCCCAACTACCTTTTAAATGCAGGATGTTTCGATACGGCCAAAGGTGTTTCGATACGGGTGCTGCATCAGACTGCAACGGCTCTTTCTATTTCAAGAGTGTTTCAAAAACGGGTTCGAGCGTTTCGAAACGGGGAGCTGCAGAACTGCATTTATGGTGGGAAATGAAGTCTCCAACGGCTCCAATTCAACCCCAACGGCTAGTAACGGCTACAAACTCAAAGAGGAGTATAAAAGGGACCTCCAAGCGTCTAGTAATGGTTAATCCTTCAATTGTAATACAACATATGATCAAAATGTGTCTTAGTGCTTAAGTGTTAATTCTTTGTATAGACAAACACTAGTGAGCCAAAATTGTTAGATTTGCTCAAGTGTTTTAGGATCGGGTGAGAGCTTAATTGTGCAAACAAATACCTATTAGAGGGGTTTGAGTTTGCTTATCTTTATCTCTTTGTAAAGAGGGTTTGATCAAGGCTTTGGGTAGAAAGCTTGATCGGTTTGTAAGAGTTTCCTCCTAAGCCTAGAAAAGGGAGCGAATCAATAGTGGATTGATTGGAAATCCTTAGTGGGAAGCTAAGGTAGTGGATGTAGACCTTGGTTAGAAGGTTGAACCACTATAAATCATCTTGTCTTTATCATTTTAGCTTCCACACCTCTTTCACCCAAAATTCCACTTCTCCACCACTTGGCGAGCAAGAACGGTTGAAGGAATCGAGCACCTAAAAACCCAACACACAGTGACATGTGTCATCATCTGACTGGAAGATTAAATTTATGAAATTTAATTAATATTATAGACTAAATTAATATAATATGTAAATAAAAAGGACTAAATGTGTAACTATAAAAATTTAATTAACTATCACGTCATCATCTCTATTAGGTTTTAACGGCGAGTGGCTTGATTGGAACCACTTAAATTGTTACATGGTATAATTGCTAAATTGAAAGTATAATGGTCAAATTGACACCAACCACATAGTTAAGTGGTCATCTGTGTAATTTACCCATATATTTATAATCATAGATAATAACATTTTATGAGATGAAGAACTAACTCTTAGGCTTTTTTTTCTAAAATTTTTCTCTAGTTTTTCTTTAAGAGTGACGCTTCTGGTAGTACGATTTGTGTCTACCTTAGGACACGATTTTTGTCTATTATTATTGTAATCTGACGTTTGTGTAGAGATTATCATGATGCACTCTCTGGTCAAGAAAGATAACGATTTAATATGGTTAGATATTTTTTCGTAATAGTTTGTCGATTCAATCAAAACTGTTAACAGAGCAATATGAAAGATTGATTTTTTTCGATCTCCACTAGTTCATCAATGTAGTTTCTAGTTGGAAGAACAGAAATTTTCATGATGGTGTTGGGTTTTCAATACATCGCTTGTACATTGTATTTCTTGTATCTTTTCTTATATTTAATGAAATACAATTTATTACTTTCGTCATAAAAAGATAATAACGTTAAATGTGAACAAACTAAAACAATAAACATAGATTTGTTCCATGTTGTCGTGATGAAAGGTCAGATATTGTATGTGTTGCAGAGTTCCATGTTGTCGGAATATCTAGCCTCTAGGGCATATGAGTGATAGAATATAGAAAAAGAGGAGTCGTTGAGGATGAAGAGCATTGCAAACTCGAGTTATGTGAACATTGCGTCTTTGGGAAGCAGAAGAATAAGAAAGTTAGCTTCACCAAGAAAACCCACAATACCAAACACACTCTACATTACATCAATTTTGACCATATAGAGCTAATTACATGATGACTGGACTTAATTTCTTCGAAACCAAAATACTATACGAATTACTCGATCGATATTCTTATTCTTTGGCATTGCATGGTTTTCTGTCCCCTTCGTTATTGCATTAAATTAGTCATTACAAAGACACTTGATAGCACGAGGAGTGCAAATTTTCTTTGTAAAAATATCTTTTCAATTCGTTGTAAAAAAACACACTTGGGTTTTCTTCCTTTCAACCGGGGAGAAGAAATCCAAAGCAAATGCTACAGTCCACATAATAAAAACACGAATCCATAAATAAACAAAATTACAGTAAAAGGAGACCAAAACCTAATAATAATAATAATAATAATAATAATAATAATAATAATAATAATAATAATAATAATAATAATAATAATAATAATAATAATAATAATAATAATAATAATAATAATAAACATGTTATGAGAAAAACAATATTAGACAGAAGGAAACTGAAAACTCTAGTTTTTAGACTTTTGTAGGATCTCTTTACATCTACCAATGTCAAATGAAAATGCATCTGTCTTAATTATGAAGAAAAAAAACTCCTAATTCTCCTTTTGTTTGTTTTTCAATTTTACCCTCACTTGTATGAAACTAAAAGCAATATCTGAAACAAGAAAGCCGAGGATTAGAATCCCAAATCGAACTTCAAACCTGTTGGACTATCTATCTAGAACTGGAGACAGGGTTATGTTCCGGAGATGTATAAACAGGGAGTCTGCCACTAGCACTTTTTCCCATATCTTTGGTTTTGTGGAGGAGGAATGTTCCTGATAGAATTGTAACAAATCCACATAACTCTGTTGTAATCTCTGTCGCACCTTGTGAATCCCAATCCTTTTCTCAATTAAAAACAAAGAAGAAAAGAGATTATTATATACAAAAACAAGAAAATTTTGTGAGTAGGTTTGTAAATGAACCAAGTTTGAACTGTTTGTTTGCGTTTGTTTACACTTCCATTTTTCTAAGTTTGTTCACATAAACCAACTGAACTCGCTTTGTGATGTTCATGAAAAACAATCAAACACATTACTGAGAATGTTCATTTGATGTTAACAAGTTCATTTAAAACATGAAGAAGCTCAATAATAAACAAGGATCTGTCGTTAAAGTTCAATACATTTATAGTTAGAGTTGGAAAGAATGCTCCAAGAAAACTCACCTTAAACATGATCATGCTGGCAATAATGGTGAATGTTGTGAACATGACATAGTAAACAGGACATACAACAGCAGTGTTAAAGGTGTCCAAAGCCTGCAAATAACCTTAAGCTTTTAGTAGCAACAAGAAAAATAACAATATTTGAAACAACTTTTTGAAGTCTTTTATCCTATTAAGTAACTTAAAAATGAATAATTTGCAATGTTGTCCAAATAATTAGTGTCCGAACTAGTAACACACATTTACAATCGTAAATGGGGGGAGTTAGACAGCACAAATTCCCATCCTCTGTCCACCAAATCTATTGTTTATCAGCAATTCAAGTGATCATATTAGATTAACTTATGCTACTCAGACTATTCATACACTTCATTTTTCTTAAATACTCGTGTTAAACATAAATCCAAAGATGTGAACAGGGATATGATTTTTCAAAATCTTTCGTGCATGGAAAAAACTTAAAAAAACGTATCAGATAAATACCCACATCCGATACTAACATCTGAGTCTAAGTAATAGAGAATTTATCCCCCAAATTTTTATTTAAAAAAAAACATATGCATTGATAAGCCTCAAATGTTACCTTGTTCAAGTAATTTATTTGTAGAAGACAGCAAAAGATCACAATCGCTGTGAATATCCATGTTTCGTAGTATTTAAATTGATTCATGCCTCCAAACGACAGCTTCAGTGCGATTCCTACAGCTTTAACACCCATTACCTATGAAAATGAAAAAAAAATGGTTTACAAGAAGTCTTGCAAAAGCCATGGTTAAAATCAATATTATTTAGATTCTAGTGAGTATCAAATATGGATATATATTCGACAAAGATAAATTCATTTTTCCCGAAATTTTTCATACATTTAAAGGATCTTTGTATGAACGTATCCCCGTACCATTGTCCGTAAATGTGCGGGACGCGGTAAAAATAAAATAAAAAATAAAAGAAGCCTTAAAAGTAATCAACAGACCGTGAGAGATCCCATGAGAGAGCAGATTCCGATATAAACTATCAAATGGGTTTGGCCATAGCGTGGAACATATCTAAAAATAATCACTGCTACAACAATCAAAACGAGCCAAAAGTATACAATGAATCCTGTCAATGTAAAAATGCATATATTAGATGAATATGGGTACCGGACACAGATACTTCAAGAAAAATGAAAAATCAGAGCAAGAGCAACATAAATTCTTTTAACAAAAAAATCTTAATGCATAACTAGATTGGAAAGTTCTCACAAACCCGGCTCTGTTGCAAGCTGCCACACTTGTTTGACAGATTCAATATTTCTTTCCCTTGGAGCATGTAAGACAATCGATGTAGAGCCAACAACACAAAGAGCGCATCCAAGCATACCAAAGATATGTAATCGCTCCTTCAAAATTAAATGAGCGAGCACTGCACTGCATAATAATGTTGACCTCCTAAAATTAGTCAAATCCACAAGCAAGCCCAATACCATACATAGATATAAATATGATATGTTACTCGAACCCAAGTGCGAAAGACGAATACAAGTATCATCTCTAAACCTTTATATTTATTTAAGTCATATCCCCATATCCATATCTGGATTTGTATCGGACACGAATACTTCAAGAAAAAATTGAGGCAAAGCAACATATAAAATATGTAAGCTGCCTGAAAATAATTCTCATATTTTAACTAACAAAGATGGAACTTGATCCATACCTGAAAATAATACTTAAGGCTCCTAATGGTGTTACAAGAATTGCAGGAGCATAGGCATAAGCAGCGAAATTAGCTACCTCCCCGAATATCACTGTAAAAGTAAAGCACATTAACATAACTCAAACAGTAACATCAGGAGTTCCTTGACCTGAAGTGGAAGGAGAGAAAAAATGCAAGATGGTAACTGGTAAGGAAAAAATATGCTATGGTAAACATGTAGCATAACATAATATAACATATAAATTCTCCCATACCACTTCACTTCAGAACACATCTAAAAGTAAACAGTTTCTTTTCCTTCAATTTGGTTATGGTCTTGAAAGGACAAGATGTGTGTTACTTGGACTTGAAGCTAAGTGTTGGATATAAATATTAGTCCACCTTATCTGTGCTTAATTCTTTTAAGTTTTTTCAAGTGATCATACACACATATTTATATTTAGAATTACTACTGAACAAGAGTACCGGATATGTTACTTAAAATAAACAGTCCCGATAGTATTGTAGCTAAAACAGAAAAGATTGCTTGCAAGGATTGATCTAAACATCTACCTTTTGCTACTTCAATAAGAGCAGCAACAAAGCATTTCTTTGCCTATATTACATAGATTCTTGTTTTTCTTGAAGTACCAACACTCGTGCTTGACCCATATTCAAATATTAATATAGAGAAATGACCTTCTCCAAATTTAGATACTACAAAAACCATAGAGAAATTAAACATACCCATTTAATAAGTTATCCTAAAAGCTAAGAATCTCCTTAACATGAAAAATTCATTGCTTCAAAATTCCAACCAATTCTCATCAATTATAGTTTAAAATTTACAACTTATCATTAAACCTTAATTAAAATGAATGAAGAAAGAAATAGAATTATAAGAAACTAACAGATTTGAAGTGGATTGTTAAACTTACTGGTAATCATTCCTGCCCACCACCAAGGTTCATACAAATAGGAGTGCCCACCTTGCCCTAATATCAAATTTCATAATCCACAAACAAACAAAAAAACACTTGATATTAAACTCAAATTCAAATTTTTAACAAATTCAACCAACAAAAATAAAGAGAAAGCAAGAAAGAGACCGGCTCTTGGTCCCGATGCTCCAGCTTTCTGTAAACCCTGTTTCTTGATGATAAAGCTAGATCCAATGAAAATGCTCGACGAAACAGCCAAAACGAGGCCACGAATATTGTCTGATGACATTCCTTTGATCATTTTCGTACCCCAAAAAAGTTAATTCTTCGTGCGCAGGGCCAAGAATTTCAATCTGGATATACCTAAACCCATATCAAATCAAAATAACACTAAACAATTAAACAAAAAATTCAAAAAAAATCTTCATAAAACTATAATTCTTTTTTTAAAATTTGTATATACCTTTTTGTTTGGGACTTTTCTTGGCACACTGCGAAAAAAGGAATTAATGGAGGAAAAACTATAAATCCATGGCCATAATACCAACCTAGAATTGATGAGAAAAATAAAAATCTTTTCTTTGCGAATTCTTTTGAACAAATATGCACAAGAATTGAAAAGAGAGAAGAGCTGTAAAATAAGCGAAGTTCGTTACTTAGGTTTCACAATCGTTGGAGAAACAAACTAGTTTATATCCTTTCCGAATCCCGCGATAGTCTCTGTTATTTCGCTTTTAGTCCCTCTCATTTTGTTATATATGACCTTTTTTAGCTTAATAGACCAAATGGCCCCTAAACTATATCCGATTCTCATATTAACCAATTCAGAATAATGCGAAACCGGGTGAATGAAGAAAGATGTGAATAGATGGGAACGGCTAACCTTTTAAGTATAGTTAGTCCTTAGCAACCTTAAACTGAGATAGATGGATGTCTAACCGTTAACGCGTCAAAACGTAATTAATTTTTTGAACGCCGAAACAATGACGATATATAAATATTGAACAAAAAAATTTCAAAGAAATTTTAAAAAAAAATTAAACTTGTTTATTGATAATAAGATATCCTCAAATACAAAGAAAAAGTTACTATTTATAGGCTAAAAAACCCTAAAAATATATAAAGAAAATGGTATATGTTATATTAATGCTAGTATGCTTTTGAAGAGAAAAGAATATTTTTATTTGGATACAAAGCAAAGATAATTTTAACTAAGAAAATAAATATTCAAAGTAATAAATATGATCCTAAGATAAATATAGAAAGTGTTGTGCTGAGTTTAATTATAAATAATCAATAAAATAATTAAAATTCATAATAATTCAAATATCTCGTATTGGACATGTATCTAATTTTTTTATATTCGTTGTCTTCGCTAGAATAATCATATCTTGAGTTTTCGACGTTCGATTGAAATATTTCAAATTTTGTGTTGAAAAAATAACTGAACGATGATCAATCCACAAAAAATACATCTCGACTAAAAATACTCAAATTCTATCTGAAAAGTCATCACTAGTTGAAGACTGCTCATTATAGAGCAGAAGAGTCAGCCGCTTCAGCCTTGCATGCGCGCGTGGGAGAGCCGAAGATCGTGCGTGGGAGCGTGGTGATCTGGATCGACCTCGGCCGTTGGATGTTCCCCAATCTGACGGTTGTAGATTGACGCGGCGTGATGCAAAGATGAGCGTCTAAGGTTTTTTCCTGATATGCGATCTGAGCCTTCGGATGGTCATCCCAGATCGAACGGTTCAAAATTGGCTGCGCGAAACAAAGACGGGCATTAAGGTTTCTTTTGTTATGTTTTTTTTATGCTTACCAACTCGGGTCTTATTAGGCTAACTCATGTAATAAAATTTTTTGGGTTTCTTAATTTAATTTGACTTAATGAAATGGGCTTATTCATTTATTTTATTTGTGTTAATAATAATAATAATAAAAAAAACAAACCGATCAATAAAAACAAATAATAATAATAATAATAATAAGTAAGCAAAAATAAAATATATAATAATAAGAATAAGTGATGAAAATAATAATAGATAGAAACAAATAATAATAATAATAATAATAATAATAATAATAATAATAATAATAATAATAATAATAATAATAATAATAATAATAATAATAATAGCAATGAAGCAAATAGGCAATACCATAATGTAACAATAAAGTATGATGATAACATAATAGTAATAGTAGTACGATATATACATATTTGTTTGGATTTTTTTTGTAAAGTTTTAATAATTAAAGCCCAATAAGCCCATTATCGTAATGACAAAAGCGAAAAAACGAGTTTTTTTCCAGACAAAATTAATGATTACAATATGTTTATATATCATATATGTATATTAATTTATGAAAGTTTTTAATTCAACAAGTCATAGATTTCGGGTCAATATCAGTTCAGGTCAACAACAGGTCGGGTCACTTAACAGGTCAGGTTTAAAATAGGTCGGGTTCAAAACAAGTCAGGTTTAAAACAAGTCGGGTCCAAAACAGGTTGGGTCCAAAATAGACCGGGTTCAAAACAGGTCGGGTAAAATCGGATCTCGGGTCAATTCATTCGGGTAAAACCAGTTATCTGTCAGGTCGGCTTCGGGTTCATTTCAGTCGAGCCCAGGTCGGGTTTCAGGTCCACAGTAACAAGTCCAATTCGGGTTCGGGTTGTTTTCAGTCGGACGCAGGTCGGGTTCGGCCACTACAATAACATGTCGAATTTAAGTTCGGGTCAACAACAGTCTGTTACAGATCGGGTTTGGGTTATTAAATTTTTAAGTCAAATCAGACTCTAACTCGAGCATGTTTTAGTCGTATTTTCAGGTCGGGTCAACTTTTTACATCCCTAAATACAAGGACTGGTTTATTGTTTGAATTAATATATTTCATGGTTGCTACTCGTGTTAGGACCGGAATTTTGAATTTTGAAAATATAAAGACAAAAAATGATCAAATTAAAGTATAAGATCTAAATCTACAATTTAAACAAAGTACATGGACAAACAAAAGAATTTGACCTTTTAATTATTTAAGAAGTTCAATAATTGGATCCCGGTTTTTCCCCATGGCTCCCATCGCATCGCTCTCAGCCCTATATATATACATGTAGTCATTATTCCCCCGATTTCGCCGTCGGATACCAAATTGACAGCGTATAAGGTAACGCGCGTTTCCCTTATTTTTTCTTCCCTTTTCCTTAATTTTCTTTGCATCCAAACAATAGTCCAATGGACTCCGAAAGTTATCAAATCACGAAAAGTAGAATCTCAAATGCTTAATTTTTACGGACTTTCCCCCTTTTTTAGCTTCGCATTTAAGGTTTTGCTTTACCAATTCGGTAGGTTCTCTTTCTAGGGTTGCATTTGAATCGTAAATTGGAATTGATGTATCTTTTAGTTCTTGAGTCTTCTAGGTTTATTGGAGTACATTCGATCAATTTATTTATGTTTCAATATTTGAATTTGATCTAGCATATTTCGCTCTTGGATTATGGATTTTTGAATGATTGATGATTTTATCTTTGTTCACTTTTAGAATTTTAGGTTTTATAATTTGATGGCGGATCGAAGCTTGGCTGCCGCAAAGCCTATATGGATGAAACAAGCTGAAGAGGCCAAGCTGAAAAGTGAGGCAGAAAAGGCTGCAGCTGCTAAAGCGGCTTTTGAAGCCACATTTAAAGATGTTGATAATAGCCGTAACAAGGATGTGGTGGCAGCTTCATCGGATAGTGAATCTGAGGATGAGACCAGTGACTTGGTGGACAAGCCAATTGGACCTGTGGATCCTGCCAAGTGCATGGCAGCAGGGCCAGGAATAGCGGGTGGCACCGCCTGTGCAGCCTCCACATTTATGGTGGTAACGAAGGATGCAGATGGGAGGAAAGTACAGAGTGGGGGTGCACAGATTAAGGTGAAAGTTTCGCCAGGTGTTGGTGTTGGGGGATCCGATCAGGAGGGCATTGTGAAGGATATGGGAGATGGGACTTACACTGTGACTTATGTGGTGCCCAAGAGAGGGAACTATATGGTGAACATTGAGTGCAATGGGAAACCCATCATGGGTAGCCCATTCCCGGTGTTCTTCAGTGCAGGTAACATTGTTAAAGCTATGTCTATTCATTTTTAATTGTATCTTTTGTTGCCACTTGCCCTGTAAATTTTCTATGTTTGCTAACCTTATTTGATTGTCCCGGGTAATGTAAATTTCTTTATGTTCAAGTATTTGGAGTGGCTGTTGCTTTCCATATGAATTTCAGTCAAATCGTAGTATTATTTTCCATGTTCTGTGTGAAGAAGGCTCACAAATTGGAATGAGAAAAGTTCCTGATGTGACTCACCTTCATATAATTCTGCTCGCTGGCATCTAACTTGCTGTTGAATTTCTGTTCTCACTTATTGTTGATATGTTTCACTTCAGTTTTGGGCATTAGCTTTTGAATACGTTCTTAGTACATATGTTGAATTTGTTGTATTACAGGTGCTTCTACTGGAGCTGTACTAGGGGTGGCTCCTGCATCCACATATCCAAATCTTGTAAATCAAACAATGCCCAACATGCCAAACTATACAGGATCTGTTTCTGGAGCTTTCCCTGGTTTGTTGGGAATGATCCCAGGCATCGTATCTGGTGCTTCAGGCGGTGCTATTTTGCCAGGAATAGGGGCATCTCTTGGGGAAGTTTGTCGAGAATACCTCAATGGCCGTTGTGCTAAAACTGATTGCAAATTGAACCATCCTCCCCACAATTTGCTGATGACTGCTTTGGCAGCAACAACCAGTATGGGAACTCTCAGTCAGGTTCCTATGGCACCTTCCGCAGCTGCAATGGCTGCAGCTCAGGCTATTGTTGCTGCTCAGGCCCTTCAAGCTCATGCTGCTCAGGTGACACAATCTCAGTCAACCAAAGATTCATCTGGTACCTTTTACACTATCTTGTTATCCGCTGCCCTTTTTTAATTTTTTTCTAAGTCCTATTTATTTCAATTGAGTGCCCAACCTAACAGTTATCTGCTTCTTTTCAGATTCTCCTGACAAAGCTGCAAAGGGTGATTCTTTGAAAAGAACCTTACAAGTTAGCAATCTTAACCCACTTCTCACTGTGGAGCAGTTGAAGCAGCTTTTTAGCTTCTGTGGTACAGTTGTTGAGTGTACAATCACTGATTCAAAGCATTTTGCTTACATAGAATATTCAAAACCTGAGGAAGCAACAGCTTCTTTGGCATTGAACAATATGGATATTGGTGGTCGGCCATTAAATGTGGAGATGGCCAAAACTCTTCCTCCAAAACCAGCAATTTCATCAGCGGCTTCTTCATCTCTGCCTTTGATGATGCAGCAGGCTGTTGCCATGCAACAGATGCAGTTCCAACAGGCTTTGCTTATGCAACAGACATTGACTGCTCAGCAGGCAGCTAACCGGGCTGCAAGCATGAAGTCTGCAACAGAGTTAGCCGCAGCAAGAGCTGCAGAAATAAGTAAGAAGCTAAAAGATGATGGGTTTGTTACAGAAGAGAAGGAAGCCAAGAGTAAATCTAGGTATGTCTCCTCGTCTGGAAAAGTCTACTACCTTGCATGCATGTATTATTTATTAAGTCTTAGTTTTAATTCAGGCTTTGCTTCCATATTGTTAAACAATAGAGTTGCTTGCATTCTCCCTTAAGTTTATTTTATCATGAGCAGAACAGTGCGACAGTTATCTGTTTGTAATTATTCCTTCATGATTCCAAATCTTGGTTTTGTCTTAAGATGGTATTTTACATATTAGGAACAAAGGAGATCAAAGTATTCCCTTGTTTGTTTGTAAGTTAGACTTTAATAATAAATTTGAGTTCTTCTGATTCATAACTCCTGCTTATAGGTCACCATCCACTTCCCGTGCAAGGTCAAGATCCAAATCAAAATCACCCCCTAGTTACCGGAGAAGATCAAGATCCAAGTCAAGATCACCAATTGTTTATAGGCGAAGGTCAAGGTCCAAGTCAAGGTCACCAATCAGTTATAGGCGAAGAAGGAGGTCTCGCTCTTATTCACCTCTGCCTCGTTTTCGACGTGACCGTAGGTCCCGGTCACCTGTGTGGTCTCATCATCGTTCAAGATATGAAAGTGAACGACGTTCTTATAGAGAGAGGGATGATAATAATAGACGTAGCAGACGAGATGCAGAGAGGTCACGTGATAGTCATTCATCTGTTTCGCGGAGAAATAGGAGTACTAGTCCTCGAACTAGAAAATCACCTCCTGTAAATTCAGACTCCCCAAAACAGAGCAGAGAAAGTTCACCTAGGCTTAGGAAAATAACCCGTCGTGGTTCAACATCACCAGAGTATCAGAGAAGAAATAGGTCATCCCCAAAGCATAATGATGAAAGAAAATTGAAATATAGAAAGCGCTCTAGGTCTAACTCTGCTGATTCAGATAGCAAAAAGAATGAAATCCCAGATGAAAAAACAAAACACAGCGGTAGAAGGCGATCCAGATCATTATCTTCGGAAGGTAGACATAAAAGAAGAAGCAGGTCTTCTGCTGATGAAAACAGTTCAAAACACAGAAGGCGGTCCAGATCAGTTTCTGTAGAAGGCAAGGTTCGCTCGAACAGTAAAATTGATGAAGTGAAAAAGGATGAATTGAGACATAGTGAAAGAAGGCGGTCCCGATCAGGATCTGCTCAAGGTAGGCATTACGCCAAAGAGAGGAGTGAGAGAAGTAGAGATAAGAAATCTAAGCATCGGGACAAAAGGTGGTCGAGGTCTAGATCTGCTGACGGCAAGCATTGTGATAGAAAGCGGTCAAGGTCAAGATCTGCTGATGGCAAGTATCCTGATAGAAAGCAGTCAAGGTCAAGATCAGCTGATGGCACGCATTACCGAGGAAGCAGGCGGTCCCCTCGAAACTCTGATGAAAATAGATCAAAACACCGAAGGCGTTCCAGGTCAAAGTCTACCGAGGGCAAACATCGCTCTATTGATAAAATAGATGAAAGATCAAAACGTCGTGACAAAAAGCATTTATTATCTGCTGAAGCTAGGCCTGCTAGAGGAAGCAGATCTTCTCCAAGAAGTTCTGAAGACAATGATTCAAGGACCAGAAGGCGCTCAAGGTCAATGTCAGCTGAAGGTAAGTAGTATTTGGATGGTAACAATAAAAGTTCACATTTTGGCATAATATTAATAAAGATTGGACATGGTAACGGGCTGCTTACTTCCATTGTGGATGATTTATAAAATGCAGGGGATGATGGAATTTTGGTTCCAAAAGAGGAGACTTATGACTTGAAAGTTTCAGTAAATGATGATCAGGAACCGAAAAGCAAATATTTACCGAAGTTTGGAAGTGATAAAGAACTCTCTCCAAATAGCAGATTGGATGCAGATGAGCAAAATGAACTTGAAAGATCAAGTAGTAAGCAGTGGATTGATAGTAATGGTAATGTAATAAATCACCAAAAATGAAATAACACCAATAAAGATGTACAGTTGGTGACTGATAGCAACTCTTATATGTTATTTGCAGGATCAGAAGACCATTCCATTTCACCTCAGTAGAATTGAGCTGTGGGATTTGCATGCTACTGAACCTTTGGGGATTTTTGAGCTAAAGCAGTTCCAAGTTGTCTGAATGCTCAGTCCCCACTTTAGCCTCGGTTCAATCCAAGCTTGTTCAGATATGAACAAGTTATCTAAGTTAAATGAGAGCTTCTGGCTCCCATATGAACAGCAGTTCGCTTAAGACATTGCTTAGTGTTTCTTTGGTGCTTGAATTTTTCAGACATTTGTTGTTTCTTCATAAATGTATGCCATTGTGCTCTTTTATCCTTTGCAGGCATGTGGAACAGATTGACATTGAAGTCTTTGAGCTCACATTTACAATGGATAAAGTATTTCAAGCAGTGATCTGCTTTCTTCTGCAATCAACCATGCAATGTTTGTAGCAAGCTTCTTTTACTACTAGATGTATGTTGGACCATCATCTCTACTGCTGAACTGTAATTTACTAAGTATTTATTTGAAAGTTTGCTGCCTGGTCTAGATTTATCCTCTCTACCTCTGTTAATGTTTGTGTATGTGTTAGCAAGCGTGCATCATTGTTTGATTCCAACACATGCTAGTCTTTATTTTCTTCCAGTCATCTGTTTTCTAGCAGTCTGGAATGTACTACAACTCTTGGCCTTTAATTGATGTGCATGATCATGGGTCGACCTTTATATGTCTTTGATGGGCTAGATGGCCTGTAATGTCCAACTCATGCAGGTTTATACATGGTGTTCCTGTTGGACCTTTCTGTGATCAGTTTGGAGGGTTGATTTTTACTTGATCTATGTGAAGGTATGCAAGTTGCATTGTGGCAGAGAGCTAGTGCTATGAAATTTTTACTTTTCTTAAATTCCTTTGGTATTTATTTGTCATATCAGGTGACTGCTGAGTTTAGGCTTGGTTCTATTTTTTCACTTTGCTTTTTTATTTTTGTTTATTTTTTTTCCTTTTTTCCCCTTTTTTCTTTCTCTTTTTTCCCTCATTTCCAAGGAAAGTTATTTTCCAAAGCTACTTTAAGGTCCTGTGTAACCACTACCAGACTTGGCGAGGATGAATAGCGTCTATTTTTGAGCCCCATAGCAGATTGGTTGATCACTTAAAAATTATTTCATGGTTTTTTCACAGGTAATCTTTCATGATACTGCTTGGCTGAGTTCTTTGTATGGTAGTAATTGTTAAGTTAGATTTGCTTGCATCTGTGTACCCTAGATGTTAATACCCTGGCTGCGGATATTTGATGCCAGTTGATCACCAGAATTCTGTTGGTTGAAGGAAGAAATCTGAAATCTAACCATTTCTGGGTTTCCTACCTTTGAATTGAAACATTATATGGTTCTTCCCTTTGGGGTTTAGCTTGTAGCTCTTCAATGAACCTTTGTTGGCTGAAGTACTGAAAAACACCCTGAACTATTTCACTTTTCTCAAAAATAAGTGGTAAGATTCAGGGGATTTTTTTTAATGTTTTAACCATTCTTGTTTTAATCATTTTGGAATTTGTAGACAGTTAAATGATCTGTTCTGGTTATTGATTTCGTGTTGGACTGTAATTGCATCGCCGGAAACTCACCCTTTTTTCGTCTTCGGTTTTCCTTTTTTCCCCCATTTTTTCAAAGTCCTTTTTTTTCCTTTTTTCCTCCCCACCCCCATTTTTGCCTTGTTTCTTTTCTAGGAGGCATGGATTTGGTGGTCAGCTTTGGTACCAAACTCTCTGGAAATGGTTGAGTTAGCATGCTGCACTGTGTTATTTGGATTCATGAGTAAGTGTCGGATACCAACATGTATCCGACATGAGTGTTCAATTGTTTTTTTTTTTAAATTCTCACGAATTGTAGCTTCTAGAGTGATACATTTCCTATATCCATACAGGTTCAGGTGTGTGTTTGATAGTATTTTCGAAATATTTTAAAGTTTTTTCAGGTTTTTTTAACATTAATGTACAATGTCTATACTCTATCTGAACTCTTCTCTGCCCATAAATTAGAGAAACTCATAAATTAAAAAAATATTAAACGTTTAAATATGTTTAATGTTATGTCATATTTTTTTCATGTTTTTAGAGGGTCCGTCTCTAGAAGAGATATGTCCATATTTAGATACGTTGATATATTTAGTCGAAGTAGCAAACATCAAATCTTATTTATAAATTATTAAGATAAACCGATGACCGTTCCCTTTCTTATTTCTTCAGTTCTCGAATCTTTTAAATTATTCTCATCAACAAAGACTTTCAATTGAATTAAAAAACAAATTAATAAATATAAATTCAGTCAAAAAGATTAATAAATAAGAACTTTTAATAATATTAACACAAGGGTAGTCGTTAAGGTTATACGAAGAGGCAAAATAGAATAAGAAAAACGGTATTTGACTGAAGATTTAGTCTTGTTTGATAAAATCAGAACTTATGATAAAATATTAAGTTTGTTTAATATAGAGATCAATTGAAAATTGTAATCATGCATGAATTAACTAATAAAAAATTGTGAAACTTTGAAGAAGACCCCTCCAGCAACATAAGCCGATTACATCATGGGTTATTTCTACCAAGTCATTCATGGGTCAATAAAAATTATTCATCTCATTAGTTTTTACCATATTATTTTTTACCGAGTGAATCTCCACTCATATTTACTGTAAATTAAATTAAAAAATAATTTTTATCAAGTAAAAATTCACTTTGTAAACTGATGACATGTAAAAAATAATAAAATAGATAATTTTTATTGGTTGGTCCTATGGATGACATGGCGAGAATAATTAATAATATAATTTCTAGTGAATTTGGACATGCAAGAATAAGACGTGGCAAAAGGATCCAAGTGAACGAAAATTACAGTTATATTTATAAATATAATTAATATATTCAATAACTACGATCAAACTTAATTATTACCGAATTTTGATGGTATGAATACACACTTTGCACACATAAATATTCAAATTTAAAAATTTTAAGATAAATATTATTTTTTCCACTAAAATTACTCGTTGAATTTAAATATAATTTTAATTTAATTGTTTAATACAAAGATTATAAAACAAACATGAAAATACTAAAGTATTGTTTTTGTAATATTTATTATTATTTGAGAAATTAGTTTTTATCTTTTTAATTAAGTAGGAGTCTAATAAACTAATGATATCAATTCAATTAAAAACTTAATTTATGACATAAGTAACGTATACTTAGATTGAAAATCAAAAAATACGTTTTAATTTGTTTAAATCTAAATAAGATTTATATATAAATTTGAAAAAAACTTCAATACACATGCTGTGTAAGTTTACATAAGTCTTTTAATTTTAGGGGCTAGGAATTTAATTTAACACTTAGAGTTAGGGATTTGAGTTGTAGGGTTTAGAATTTAAAATTAGTATTTAGAATTTAGGGTTTAAAATTTAAAGTTTGAGGTTTAATTTTTTAAAGTTTAAGTTTAATTTTAATTTATAATATAAATAAGCATACTTGTATAAAATAATTTTTATAAAGCATGTGTATCAAATTTAAACTCATAAATAAATTCAAATTTTAACCTTCTCATTAAACTAAAACGGATGGTTATCAAAATATATTATATTAAAAGGTTAATGATTGAACGGACTTCATTTATATTTTTGATTTTTTTGAAAATTAATAAATTCTGAATAGCAAATAGATAATAAATGATTCAATAATAAAATCACAGTAAATCGTAAATAATAATGAAATAAAACTTTAAATCAAATTTGGAAAGGACACGTGTCCCAGATCCCTCCAAACTAAATACCTATCGTTCTCATCCCTCAACAAAGGAGTTTTCTACCATGCGGCCGCTTAATATGCGGCTAATATACGGCGTTACCGGAAACATGATTCGGTATATAATATACAGCCATTGAGTAGTAGGGTCGTTGATAGAGTTCATTCGATCGAAGGCCTCGAAGAAACTCCTGAAGCATTTGCTAGATTTCAATGCCTCGTGGCTTAGTTGTTCGTCATTATCAGAATCAGAATCAATATAGAAATCATCATCACTGTTTGATGATGTCTCGAATTCAATCTTCCTCTTTGCGAAAGACTGAGGATTTTTACCCGAACTTCTGCTTGAACTCATTGTATAATAGAAGATTGTGAAAGAGAACTGATTATAAAAGTAAAGGAAATGGTTGAGTAGATTAATTTGAAGATGTTGTGAAGAGCAAATAGAGGAGTTGTTAATTTATAGGCAATTTCCGTTTGGGAGGGAAAGTGATAATGCATGAGACTGAAAAGGCAGAGATTCGTTCGTTCTCCTCGTTTCCCGGGTTATAGAAATAAATGAGGAGAAGGTACATGAACAGAACGGTGCATGTGATACATTGGAAAGACGCGAAACTGAAAAGGTAGAATCAGATTCGTTCTTCTCCTCGTTTTCCGGGGTTATAGAAATAAATATGGAGAACTAGGAGGAACTACCCAATAAATAAAGGTCATGAACGGTGCATGCGTGATACAGGGAGGTAGAAGTGAAAAGACACGATACTTTTCCTCATCGAATCGTAACCCAACAACCAGCCTTTCAAATTAATAATCGGACTTATTAGCCATTCCCCGGGTTTTAAGCAGCCAAGGTCGCCTACTGTGCCGTGTTGGAGCCCGTAATCTAGGATAACATCTCTATAGAAGCAATTTTTTGTATTAATTTTTTCCCACATTTATTTAAATATCACTCGCAAAGCAATATATATAACTTACGATGGTTCTAACAATCCACTATTCCATACATAATCACACATCGCAGCCTCCACGTCATCAATTACACTTGGTATTTTGACCTTTGTAACCTACGATATATCAATAGATATTAGCCACAACACAATAATCAAAATGGATGTCATTTGTATTATTCATTTTACCTTTTTAGTCTTCTGCTTCTTTGGTGCAGGACACCCTGAATCGAGCTCTACATGTATTGCATGATCCGGTGTCCTCGTATCTTCATGGTGGATCTCTCTTATATTTTCCTCCACCCTTTTACTCAATTCTTCTACATTTTCTTCATCATTTTTTATAAGTTCATCATATTTTGCCTCAACATAACTCCTCTTTTTGTTTATTTCAGGACTTAAATGTATCCCCTCATTCAATTTTTTGTTTATTTCAGGACTTAAATGTATCCCCTCATCCAATTTTTTGTTTATTTCAGGACTTAAATGTATCCCCTCATCCAATTTTTTTTCCACCGTTTCAATCACCCCCTTTAACTCACCCCTCAATTCCACCATTTCTTTAACAACACCATTAAACTTTTCTCCTACTTCTCCCTTTAAGCTCTCAATAGCCTGTTCGATTCTGGATTGTCTTTGCAAACAATCAGAAACGAGTTTTTTTAACTTCCGCCAACTCATCAATCAATATGTCAATTTTACTTCCCCCTTCATTCACTTTCACCTTATATTCTACCTCCTCCTCTTCTTCCTCTTCCTCCTCGTCAACCTTCACAAATAAACTACATTATTAGAGCATCTTTTTTTTTAAGTCCTTAGTAATCTATAAATACTGAAATTACCCTTACCTTCTTTTTCGGTAATTCCAACTTTAACTTTGCCATAACTCGAACAACTTCTTCCTTGCCCAGGCAGTGATGTGTGCCACTCCGATTTTTCGGAATGTCGGCACACAAGAAGAATCTGACCAAAAATCATACAATGCAACCTGCATTTTCTATAAACTTTATCATTTTCTATAATAACTACTTACAAAGTTTTCTAAACCAATATCAATATTCAACTCGTTTACCTCTAAGACAGTTATGCATCCTTTGAGGTATGATGGGTTCTTGGACTTCTGAAAAGTCTTGATTGCATCAATTAATTTGTCATACACATATGACGCCCAATTTAATTCACCTCTAAACCCGGAGTCGCACAATAACTTCATACTATCCTTGCTCGGGGATGAATCACCCGTTGGACAAAGGAATACTCCGACAATGTACAATAGTACCCGGGCCTTCAGATCATCCCCTTCATACTTGCCGCTTTTTATTTCGTCCTCAAGTGTAGCAAATGACACATTAGACGTTAGGCCATACTTCTGTACAAGTAATTTCCAATCCTCTCTCTCTATAACTTCATCCACACTCTGGCCTTTATTTTGTAGCCCCAATACGACTTCAACAATTCGGACAGTAAAATGAAATGAATATTCTCCGTATCGCACATCACACTTCTGCAAATCAAAATCTCCCATCAACAACCGACACAATTCCCTCCGAATTGGTCGGTCCTGAATCCCAATAAGAGATCCAAACCCTATTTCTTCCAACAGATTTGATTTATCCTTCGCATTCAACTCCTCTACTATGTGGTGCACTCGTTTTATGCTACACCTAGTCGACACTTCCTATGTAAATAATATACATATAATGTCAAAGTTTTTATATATCATTTATCAAAATATTTACAACTATAATGAATACCTTCTTCTTCTTCTTCTTCTTCGCCTCATAGTTTTCTCTAGCATTTATGGACAACATGTTGAATGGTTGCTTCTCAGTTTCACTCATCATGTACCATTTATTCACCACCACGTCTCTCACCTGCAAATTATGCATAAACCATAAACAATCAAAATATTCAACCTCCAATATATTTACTATAATTTTAATTTACATACCGAACCGACAGTGTAAGTCCCACAATCCCTCATCATCTGACATTCTTCAATACTGTCATGATAGGAAAGTTTAAATGTTCTTAAATACTTTCATCCAATTACAATTTACAGATTAATTATTTCACAATTTCTACTTACTAGAAGTACAGAAATCCACCCTTTGGTTGCTTCGGATTTTCCTCCCTATCTACTCTCTCCGCCTCCATTTGAATAATTTCAGTCTCATCTTGAACAACATCTTCATGATCCTTAGAACTCATCTCCCTTCAGTTTTCTGACAAAAGTATCGATATATAATTTCTACCGACATTATTAATTTCTATCGATAAGTTCTCAGAACAAAGTACCGATATTTTTTTCCTAAATATAATTACACAATTTCGACCTATATCGACCCGAATTCCGATTTTACTTCAACATCACTAAACCCAAAACATTATCCCCAACTACCCAATACTACATTACCAAAAAACTAGGGTTTCGACAACATACCTTTTACATCAAAGTCCCCAAACTCAAAACTTTTCCTTTCGATTCTGATACAACACGACTCCAAGAACGCCTACCTTGTATTTCGCAGCAACCAAACTCGGGTCGATTTCAAATACTCTCCTCTCTTAGGTTTTCTGTAAATGCAAGCAATACAAAGGCGAGTGGGAGAGTAGATACTTTTAACCGGTTATATCATTATGATATATATAATCGATACAATTCCCCAAAGTTTCGATACGTTTTTGAATTGTGTCGATTCTTTCGACACCAAACAATAAATCTGGTAAAGATTTACCGGTTACATTATATGAATTAATAATGTAATTGGTTATGTTTTCATATTTTCTATTGTACCGATTCTTTTGCACACGTTCTTAAAAAACGTATCGAAACCAAACAATATATCCGGTAAGATTTACCGGTTAGATTATATGAATTAATAATGTAACTGGTTATGTAGAATTTTTTTTATTGTACCGATTCTTTTGCGCACGCTCTTAAAAAAATATCGATATTTTTGACATTTTTTTCCAACCGCGGTTACATTGGTGTTCAAAAAGTATCGATAATGATTTATAAAGTATGGATACTTTCGAAATAAACAACAAATTAGGCGCTACCGAATATATTAATATTCGGATCAACATAATCGATAACTTTTACCGAAAACATTATCTTTAATCGGTCACCTCCCTAGCCGGTTACGCCGTATATTAGGCGCCGTACCGCAGAACCTCCCCTCAACAAATATCACTTTCCTTCCTAATCTCCGTTTCTTAGAGCCTTTCCTCCCTCTCCACACAATCAATTTCCCCCTTTTTTTCTTACTATTTTTGCCAATAAATTTTCTCTCAATTGTTTTGCAGAACTTCACCAAAAAACAAATGAACATAATTCACTTATAATTAGCAAAGAAATTGTTTCCATTTTCTCCCTAAGATGCGTTGCGGTTATGGATTGGCGGCGTTACCTGGTACCGACGCCCGTTTCTTTTCGCCGGAAACATCCTTCCTCCGATTACCCAGAACCGTCCACCCCACCCGGATAAAATTTGGGTCGTTCAAAATCAGGGCGAAGATCGATGAAGCGAGGAAGGAGGTGAGTTTTTATGAGTTGTTGGGGATATCGGAGACGGGTACTCTGCTGGAGATAAAGCAAGCGTATAAACAACTGGCTAGGAAGTACCACCCGGACGTGTCGCCGCCGGATCGGGTTGAGGAGAATACGGAGCGATTTATTCGGGTTCAGGAAGCTTATGAGACTTTGTCGGATCCGAGGAGGAGAGCTTTGTATGATAAGGATTTGGCTTTGGGGATTCACCTTGCTTTCTCTGCTAGACGGCGTTATCAATCCGATGAGGTATTTGATCTTTTCTCTTCCTATTTCTGTATTAATTTTAGCTTTGGGTTTGCTTATTTTGATTTTTTATTTTTATTTGTGTTTTACCTTTTTGGGAAGTATTTCATATCTGGGTTTTTTTTTTTTTGAGGAATTATTTTTAAAGGGGTGCAACAAGAGGACTTCTCAGTAGGTCACCCATCCTAGTACTACTCTCGCTCAAACACGTTTAACTGGCTTAACTGCTGCGTAGTTATGATGGAATTCAATTCCATAAATCTAATTTCTTTCTTCAAGACCTGAACTTTCTTAACTTTTAAGTTGAATTTCCGAATTTTAATCATTTGGATGTCTATTTGGGGGACTGGATTGATTCTTTGACGAAGTTCTCAGGTTATATTGTATAGTTGAAATCTAGCTTATTTTGACTGTTTCTAGTGCACAAGTAAAGCTTGGCTGTTATAGTTTTATGGTTAATATGAAACAGAAACTCTCTTTCCTGGAATTCTTCTCTCTTCTTCTCCCTTCTTTAGCACAATTATTTTGGCATATGGCTGTTGAAGAAAGCTAAGGTCAAAAACTGATGGTCAAATATTGAAGTTGACATGAATTTCTTTTCTCTTATTCTGCTTATTTGTGTTGAATAAAAACCAGAGGAGTAGATCGAAACTTCATTTCCATTCCTAGCAGTTTGTTTCTACCCTTATAATTAAAACATAGAAAAAAATATAGTATCTGCTAAGCTTAAAGGATATGCAAGTGTAGACCGAGTACATCATCTTTTGATTTACTTCCTGCTTGAATCATCTTGTGTAAACTATTTTTCTTTGTTTGGTCCTTTTCTCTGAATTTGCATTCGTCTATTGATCCTACGCTTAAAGGTTTATCCTTTTTGCTTTGATCCGAAAAGAGATCTGTCTCTACATGTAGGGGATCCTATCTTTTTTGCTTTGCTTCTGCTTCGTGAAGATGTCTTGTGTTTTTGAAAAGTGGAAGACATTTTCACACATGCACAAAATTTAGGGTTAATTTTTCGTTGACCAAGTTATTTCTTGCGAAAGAAATACTACAAGTGATGAAATTGTTTCCTAGAAATTATTTTTCTGCAATACAGATGAACCTTTATTGCCTTCACTTCTAGTTTTTAATGTGTGCATTAAATCTATGAGTCTAAGACAAATATGAGTAGCTCAGCTGTCAGTTCGAGTTCTGTTTCCTTCTCGGCTCCAAATTAATTATGTTCCTATATAGCTATCGGTACAGGGAATAATAAGCAATCAACTCAATCCACTAGACTCTTTTCCATTAATATGTAGAACTTTTAATCTGGAGTTTTTCTGTGTATGCTTACCAAATACGGGGACACTAGCTTTTGCTTGTTTTCTTTGCATATGATGAAGATGGTTAATTAGGCATCCTTCTTTGCTTTGGTACTTTTTAATTGTTTCTTGATTCACCATTTTAAACATTTACTTAACTTTGATACAGTTTCGTACTAGGCGGATGTAACCATCGCACTTGTATGGTTAAAATCTTGGGTTCAAACTTGGATACCTCTCATATGCCCCTCATTTTGACATGGTTATTAGGAAAAAATAAGAAGGATCTTGTTTGTTACTGTCCTTGCAAATAGGATTTGTCTGTTCTGATTAAGTCATTAGGTTTTATTATGATAGTATGAATTCCGATGAAAGCTGCTTTTCCTTTTGATTTTGAACCTATAATAGTTTGTGCTCAGAAATATGGTTAACCTGTTAAGAGTCTTTAGAGTCTGCTCCCGCTTTCCGGTCATTTGAGAGAATCCGTTATGTTTGCTTTAAATTCTTACATTCTCTTCAAAACCAGGATCTAGAAGGTCGGGGCGAGTGGAGAAATCGATGGCAATCTCAGCTATCGGAGCTGAAGAGAAGAAGCATGAACAGGGATGCCGGTGGAAACATGTCATGGGGAGCTCGAATGCGCAGGCAAAGGGAAGAATCGTCTAAAGAAGTATAAACAAAACTCCCCTTTTATCCTCAAATGTATACAAAAATCTGCTAGCTTTTTTGCCTTTCTTGTGTGTATGTGTATATATATACATATATCACTCGACCATCTTAATATATGGTGATTTGATCATCGTTGCACAAAGATAGGATTTCCAGTGCTAATCTGAGAACCAAATGCCACTACTTGGCTTTCAATATTGTACATAAATCTATTCCAGTTTCACTTGTTTTGTTGAATATTTCTTTGTTTTTATATTATATTCTGGTCTTAAGCCTCTTTGTGATTATCATTTTATCTTGCGTATATTTAAGATGATTTAATACATAAATTGACCTCTCAACTTGATAACTTGTCTTTTTCTCAAATTGACAAGTTTTGTTAATTTGGCTCCTGAACATGTTTCGGGTCAAATTGACCCCTAAATTTGACAGCTTCTGCCAAAGTAGCTCTTGAACTTTTGATTAATTAATTAAACTGTTTACTTTTTTTAGGAAATTTTAACTGTTTACTTTGAAATCAAGTAACATGATTAATGTTATCGTTTTATTTAATAAAAAATTCTCTTCTGTCGGTTATTTTTAATGAAAACATAAATAATATTAAATGACTTCAAATTAATTATTGATCCATGCTGGCTAGGGATGTAAAAACAAGTCAGAACTTGGAAACCCGACTAAAACATGTTCGAGTCAGAACCTAATTTGACCCGAGGTTTTGATGACCCGAACCAGATCTGTAACCGACTGTTGTTGATCCGAATTTGACTTGTTACTGTAGTAATCGAACTCGATCTGCGTCCGACTGAAAACGACCCGAACCGGAATTGGACCTGTTAATGTGGACCTGAAACCCGACCTGCGTCCGACTGAAACGAACCCGAACCCGAAGCTGACCTGGCAAATAACCGAATTTACCCAACTGAATTGACCCGATATCCGATTTTACCCGACCTGAAATGGACCCGACCTGTTTTGAACCCGACCTGCTTTAAACCCGACCTGTTGTTGACCTGAACTGAAATTAACCCGAAATCTATGACACGATGAATTAAAAATTTTTAGAAGTTGATGTACCATATACATATATAATGTATATACATATACATATACACCTACATATATTGATGTACATGATGTATATGCGCGCATACATATATATATATATTAAGTACTAAAGTTGAAAAAAAATAAGTAATTGATAATTTATGAACTACAAAAATTAAATGAAGAGTTGTTTTTAATTTTTAAGTTTTCTCATTAACTTGAATAAAATTGTAGACTTACAAATTATAAAAAAATAAATAACAGTTGTATAAGTCTTTACCGTTAATTTATGAACTACAAAAATTTACTAAAATTGTATATGCATTTGTAGTTCATAAAATTTACTAAAGTTATAAAAAAATTTGTAAGTCTACAATTTTAATTTTTTATACTTAACAGATTCAAGTTATAAAATTTACTAAAGTTATAAAAAAATTTGTAAGTCTACAAATTTTATGAACTACAAATGTTATACATAAGTTATAACAGATTCAAGTTCATAAAATTTAGTAAAATTGTAGACTTAAGTAAATTAACGTTATAAAAAGAGAGAGTAAATTTTTGTAGTTCAAAACTTAAGTTAAGATATAAAATAGAATGATTACACTTAAGTTAAAAAATTAATTGTTATAACATAAAAATAACTAGAATTCAAGAATATGAATACTTGATAACTTAAAAAAATGTCAATACAGAATGTAAAAAAAATACAAATTAGAACAGTCTACAGTTAAAATTTTACAAAGTGAAACTTATAAAATACAAGAAGTTTGTTTGTAATAAAGTTAGCTCTTAAATAAGGAAGACCATGTTATCCGTTCTTTCAAATCAAACATCTTTTTACTTCATCTTGATAAGGAAGATTTTAATTTGGGGTTTATCGAACGAGTTGATCGTGAGTTAAATAGTATTTAAATTGTGCTCGTTAAAATATTTTATTGATCAACTCAATTCGTTGCTCGTTAAGCTTGATAAATAAATTGAAGATTTTTTTTTCTTAATAAAAAAAGAAAAACTAATTATTATAATTTAATTTTTTATTAACACAATTAAAATTTTGAATTCTCGATAAATATAAAACATTATGAAAATGTGAAATCAAATATTTTATAGGTAATTTACCTAGCAAGTCACTAGATTTGTCTATAATTTTCAACTAGCATTTAAACTTCTTGAAACATAATTTGTTTATGATAACCAAAAAAAATTATAAAAAATTGTAAAAAAACAACAACAACAAGTTGCTCTCAAACTTAAGTCGAATTGAACCTTACTCGACTCAAATTGTTAAGAACTCAAATCGAGTTCGAGCTACTCAACTCAAATAACACCTTAATTTCAATGTCACTTCACCACTAAAATAATAAGGTTATCGATAATTTTTTTATATTACCATATAAGCATCCATACAACCATACTAAATTAACGAAAATGTGATTATAAAATCAAAAAGTATATCTTATAATAAATAAAATTTGTCGATAAACATTGACAATATCACTGATTTGATTAGAATTGATTTGGTTAAATTTTTTTGAGCATTCTTAATGGGAAAAATTTGGAGAATAATCCAAATAAAAATAAATATTTGAAATGTAGGAGATATTGAAGAATATTTGGAGATATAGGCCATTTTCTACAGTGCACAGGGGACCTCGCCATGTGCAGGTGGCGAGGTCTAATTTTTTAATATTTTTTTCTCGAACCTCGCCATGTGCAGGTGGCGAGGTCCAATTTTTTAATAATTTTTTTCTCAAACCTCGCCATGTGCAGGTGGCGAGGTCCCTGTGTACTGTAGAAAATGGCCTATATCCTCAAATATTTTCCAACATTCCCTATATTCTAAATATTTACTTCTATTTGGCCTAAAAATCCAACGGAGCCTTCTTAATGTGGTTCTAAATAATGTCTCTTCAATTTTAAGACTTAATAAAATACACATTTTACAAACAAAATCGTTTAAATTCAAATTTTTTAGAAATAACAATATTTTTTTACTAAACAATTTTTTAGGTTTAAATCTCAAATTTTGCCAAATTATAAGACTTTTAAATCGGAAAATAAAATGTTAAATTTTAAATTTTTAACCATATGAATCGAATCTCAAATTTTACTAAATTATAAGAATTATCATATACAAAACTTTTGAAGCGACGTAGAATTTAATATTAAAATATTTGATTTTTTTACCAACCCTTATAGCATGGAGTGACGTGGAATTTAATAATTTATAATTAATAATAAACTTGAATTTTATAGATAACAATAATTTTGACAGAATTTTATCTTCTATTAGGTCTCGGTAAAAAATATTTTTTTTGTAATTTTTTTATTAAAATATACATAAATGAAAAACTTTAGAAAAAGATATCCTATTGACAAACAAATGAAAAAAAATCGTAAACGAAATTCATTACGCAACTTTAACGGTGTCGTCTTACTGGTGGTACTAGATTTTTTATCCTCTGTTATTATCAATCAAATCTCGTTAATCGATGAATGGACAGAGTCAAAAGTAAAACGTGCAAATGAATTTAGCATTAATTTACACACTTTTTCATATAATACTCCAACTTCATCCCACGTTCCTTTCTTATTATTGGTTCATTCCTCTAAATTAAGTTCGAGTGTTTAGTTTGTAAGGTTTAGGGTTTAGAGTTTAGGGTTTAGAGTTTAATGTTTATGGTTTATGGTATAATGTTTAGGGTTTGGTGTTTAGAGTCCAGGGTTATCATTAGGGTTTCATGTTTTTTATTTTAGAGTTTATATTAGCATATATGTATATAAAAGTGGATACCCTAAACCCTAAACTCTAAAACCAACTACCTTAAGCATTAAACACTAAACCCTATATTCTTAGATCCTAATCATAAACCCTAAACTCTAAAGTATTTAAGTATTTATGCATTTAGGGTTTAGGGTAGTATAATGAATTAAGGTTAGTTCGAGTGATTAGTTTGTAAGGTTTAGGGTTTAGTGTTAGTGTCTATAGTATAGTGCTTAGGGTTTAATGTTATGATAACATGTGACTTAGGGTTTAGATTTTATGGGTTTCAATTTAGGGTTTAAGTTTAGGGTATAGGGTTATCATTAGGGATTCATGTTTTTTATTTTATAGTTTATATTAGCATATATGTATATATAAAAGTGGATACCCTAGACCCTAATCCCTAAACTCTAAAACCAACTACCCTAAGCACTAAACAATAAACCCTAAATCCTTAAATCATAAACCATAAGGCTTAAAATATGTAAGTATTTATGCATTTAGGGTTTAGGGTAGTATAATGAACTAAGGTTAGTTCGAGTGATTAGTTTGTAAGGTTTAGAGTTTAGTGTTAGGGCCTAGGGTATAGTGCTTAGGGTTTAATGTTACGATAACATGTGACTTAGGGTTTTGATTTTATGGGTTTCAATTTAGGGTTTAAGTTTAGGGTATAAGGTTATCATTAGGGTTTCGTGTTTTTTATTTTAGAATTTATATTACCATATATGTTTATATAAAAGTGGGTACCTTAAACCCTAAACCTTAAACTCTAAAACCAACTACACTAAGCACTAAACCCTAAATCCTTAGATCATAATCTTAAACCCTAAGCCCTAAAGTATGTAAGTATTTATGCATTTAGGGTTTAGGGTAGTATAATTTTAATTCATCATGTTTTATAGTTTGAATTTTAAATTTTGTTCATTCTAGACACTAAAACTTTATTTTTATTCTAAATTGACCTATACTTATTGTTTTTTTAATTACTCTAATTTTTTTTACTTTTAATTTGATATTTTTGTTCATTATAGTCCCAAAACTTTATTTTTATTCCAAAATACCCATTTTCCTTGTTTTCTTTTAAATTTGTCTAATGATTTATAATTTTAATTTGATATTTATGTTCATTATGATCCCTGAAATTTTATTTGTAATTCAAATTGACCCATTTTCAGTCCAAATCGACCCATTTTCATTAATTTTTAATTACTCTAATGTTTTATAATTTTAATTTGATATGACTTTAAATAATTAATTCAAAATTAATGACGATTGACGGAGGTCAACCTAAAGTCTATCAACTACTTATACGGTTGTACGACCGAACTCAAACTGAATACAAATTTCAGTCCCGAAAATACCCCGACCTGAATTACCCGACCTGAAATTACCCGACCTGAAATGCACCCGACCTGAAATGCAACCGACCTGAAATGAACCCGACCTGAAATAGACCCGACCTGAAACGGACCCGACCTGAAATGGACCCGACCTGAAACGAACCCGACTTGAAATGAACCCGAACTGAAATGGACCCGACCTGAAGTGTATCCGAACCCGAATTAACCTGCCAATTATCTGCTTCGAACCCGACCCGTTTTAACCCGACCTGAAATGGACCCGACCTGAAATGGACCCGCACTCGACCCGAGTCAAGCCAAAACAGAAAAATGACCTGAAATAACCTGTATCCGATTTTACCCGACCTGACAGTACCCGACCTGAAACCCGTCCGATTACCTGTTTTTACATCCCTAATGCTGGCAACAATTCATAGAGTAACAATTTTAGTTTTGGGGACCATTTGTGTCACGTGGCTACTAAGGTTCTGACGGGTGTTCTTTCAGATCATTTGATATTTTTTTATTAAAATAAAATGGAGAAGAAGTATTTTGTTAATAAAATATATTAAAATAATCATGCTAAAATTAATTAAAATAAATAAATATAAGAATCAATTTGATAAAAATATATCAACTTCATAGCAGGATTTGACTCAATAAAATTAAGGGTCAAATAGCAGAAATTGTCAATTCATGAGTGAGTTTGTGCATTAAACATTTTTTCAACCAATTATCACAAAAATAGAATAATCATCCTTTTAATACCATGGATATGATATAAATGAACATAACGTTTGATCAAATATTCATGAACAGAAGCGTGTTCAATTTATTTATGTTCATAAATTTGCTCGTTTATCAACATATTTATTGGTTTGTTTATAAGCTTGATAGACACATTTATTGGTTTGTTTATAAGCTTGATAATATAAGCTTGTTTATTAAACTCATTTTTAAGTTCCTTTACCCGGTTCTCCTTTTCATTTTATCTTTTTATATTTTAAATATTTCGTGAAGGTATGAACTAAATTGAAGTGCAAGTGTGAAGCCTAAAAAATTTAAATTTAAAGACCTGCGGAGTAATTTCATCATTTTAACTAACATATAAATAAACATGTTGGCAGACATATAAACGAACAAACATGTTTGCGGACGTTAAACGAACGAACATGTTCGCGGACGTTAAACGAACGAACATGTTCGCGGACTTTAAACGAACGAACATGTTCGCGGACGTTAAACGAACGAGCACACCTTCAAAAATACACAAATAAACGCGAACATAATGTGTGAAGAGTCGAAGCAAAATAAAATAGGCAGGGGATGGCATATAAGACGATTTTGAGAACCAACAACAGGATGGGTGTTTCAGACAGAATAATTTCTAGGACAAAACAAAGCATTAAAATGGAGACATGGAGTAACAAGGAACATGCGACTCGAATCGGATAGTAATATAAACAACGCTAACAGGAGAGGTGAATAAATGAATGCCACTACTTTCTTTTCCCCCTATCTTACATTTATTGTAAATATAAGAGTTCTATGTTACAAATCAAAATTGCAGTGGAATTGCAAACACCCACAGCTAGTTTCTCTCACAATCTCAATTAGAATAAGCATCTCAGCTTTAAGCAATTCAAATGAGAATGCACAAGCTTTACTCATTACCTTTTCCTAAGGGCACCGTCATCCGGATGAAAGACCGGTTGCTTTCATCGCTTCGTGTGATTTGAATAAATTAGTAGAGTCTCGTACCAGGATGCAAATATGCAGCCTACACTTCCAGGCAGTGGAATGGCATGACAAGGGCGAAGTCAGGGTTGCCGTGATGGATCAGTTTGGAAGCTGGTTGTTCAAGAACATTCACTGCAGTACTCGAGATTGATTACAAAAGAATGCTGAATAGAAAAAACAAAGAATCCGCCCCCAAAGGGCAAAACCCAGCTGCAGTGTAGGAAGGTTAACCATGTGCCCACTAATAAAGATAATCAATATGGAATGACGTATGGACAAGCATAAACATCAACCGACTCTATCTGCAGAGCCTCTGCCCATACTTGTGGTGGCTCGTCAATCTCCGAAAATCCCACCTTGGGTTTCTTCGATTGAGATTCAGTACTCTGAAATAACCATGATTGGTCCTCAAAATCAGACCACTCTTCCATTTTGGGCACAGTAAGTACCTGGCTCAAATACTTCGAATCCGGATGGGGTGGTTTGATAGACACTTCATCAATTTGACTAGCTTGTGCACTTGGTGATAAATGCTTTGCTGGGGAGACAGATGACAACTGGGCTTCAATAATACCATTCGCCTTCCGTTTTTTAAGACTGGTTCCTGGTCCCTTGCTATCTAAAGTAAGTGAAATGGGAGCTTGACAAGACTCCAATGTCTTCCCATTGCCTGTCAGCGGTTGAGAGCTAGAAACTTGGGGCAACTTATTGGGTTTAACATCATCAACTGTAAGAAAAACAAAAAAAGAAAACAGACCTCGTCACCATGATGGTATAGATCTTTCGAACTCTGTCCCCTTCTAAGAAAAGAAATGATAAATTATAGCCATGAACGCAATCATACTATTTTATGCACAGGTTTTCTAATGGATAAAAGGAACTAAAGTTTCAAGTGATCACCTACCTAAACTAACACCAGAAAAGTTAAGTGATCAGCGGGATTGTATATACAATCATGGTATAAAACTCACCATGAAAAAATCCATTTTTCTCCAAGTCCTTCCGCTTGCGGAGATTTTCCTCAGCTACGGCATCCTTGTTTCCCTCCTTTAAAGGATGTGACGTTTTCAGACTAATGGTTCGCAGAGGGTCATCTTTGTTGCTTCCTTCTAAGTTATCCAACTCCAAATTCCTATGTTCACCTTTCGCCTTCGCCTTCTCCTCCTTCGCTTTGTCCCTATCCTTATCTTTCCTGTGACTTTTCTTCTCTCTGTCTTTATCCTTGCGCTTATCCCTGATTTTATCATCACCTTCTTTTTCTTGGGTTTTTTCTTTCTCTTCCCCATGCCTCTTGGCAATATTCTCCACTTGTTTGGGGATCCCTTCAACTCTAGCTTTAGCTGCTGTAACAAGGTTCGAAACCATAGCATTTCCACCAGCTCTTGTCTCCTCCCTGATTCCTTGCACATCGAACTTCCTATCCACACTTTTCTTGTTCTTTTCCTTCTCTTCAGCCAATTTATTAGAAGTCTTAGCCACAAAACTGACCATTCCCTCATCTTTTTTCCGGTCACTACCCGTAAACTTATCCACCAATTGAGTTCCGGCTCCTGCAACTTCATCTCTGACCCTCCCCGCCAACTCCTGCACAAATTTAGAATCCCTGAAATCTTCAGCCATATGACTATTCTGGCCAATCTTCTCCCCGTTATAACCTGAAATGTGCCCAGCAAGTTTCTTCTCACCTGAAAAACTGCTTCGATCTTTATCCCTACCCTTCTCTTTCTCGATAAACTTCTCCCCACTGCGACCTTCAGATTTTCCTGGAAGTTTCTTCTCATCTGAGATTTTCTCCCTATTTTGACCATCGGGATGACCAGGAAATTTCTTTTCCTCTGAGTTATTACTTCTATCCTTTTCTTTTTCTTTATCTCGGCCCTTTTCCTTCTTTTTGTCTTTGTCTTTGTGTTTTTCCTTTTTGTCTTTCTTATCCTTATCCTTGTGCTTTCCATCGCTTCTATCTTTCGCCTTTTTTTCTTTCTTTTCTCTCTTCTCCTTCTTGTCCTTGTCCTTCTTCTCCTTCTCCTTCTTCTCCGTATGACTCTCCTCTTTTTGCTCCTGAAAATAGAGAATGTAGTTTTTCAAAACATAGATTCATAAATCAAATGCAAAAGAAAATATTTACATAACTCGAAAGCACCAAACAGATCTTCAGTAAACCCCCAAAGTTATAAAGTAAATTACTAAAAAAGCCATTCTGCACCAAGTTACAATCAGTGCAGATATAAAGATACCTACAAAAATACCTGGGTCAACAAATTACACACCGATCGCATATCAAGAAATCTTCGACAGGATTACATAAAGGTCAACAAAGAAGATAATTATCTCAAAAACCACTTTGCATTCTGTCTTGAAAGGTTATGGATGTTGAAATTGAAGGTATATGATACAACATTAACGGCCATCTTTAGAATGTCAAACACAAGTGCATATGGATTCAACTATTCTATCAGATATTAAGAATGTCAAAACTTGGGAAGAAACTGATTCGTTCAGATATAGTAAAAATAGACACCAAATCAATGCATGCGTTCTTAGAATCTTAATTGATTAATAACTTTATACTCGGACCAATAGGAGAAGGGGTTGATATCCTAAACAATATTTTTCATCCATTACTTTCCAATACATTAATCATGATCATTCAAATGTGTAGGACCCCATTCAAGAATTGTGAAAATCATGCATGTAAATGGTGAAGTAACTTGCATTGAATAGTAAGGACACAAAAGTAGTGGAGGGGAGCTAAACCCTAGGACAAGCTTGATTACACACGGATATAGTCACTTATCAAAAGTTGTAAACAAGAACATCATCCTCAGTAAGAACAGAAATTAAAAGTAACACATTAGGAAGGATGATTGAAAAATCCGCTAAATCCTAAAGAAAAATCATTAAAATTCTTTCTGATGTGATCCATAGAGCGAGTCTAACATCATTTAGTAGAAGCTTATCTCTAGTGACTAGTGAGATTATATTAACCCAATCTAATCTTTCAGTCAACACTATATTTGAAACTTTTTGCTCTATGAATTAAATGTATAATTAGATAGTATAATAGAAAAACATGACATATATTCATATAGATGACATACGATTGACAGGCCACTAGAGATGTTCATTCAGTCATAAATAACAACTAGTGCCTAATGGTGAGGATATAAATTAGCACCAGCAATGCCAGTATACCATTTCAACTTTGTATTTTTTTTTTTTTTTTTTGGGGGGGGGGGGGGGGGAATTGTTCCTATATGATGTTCATAATATACAGCTTATCAGCCTAATCCATGAAATTATATACATGCTTCATTCAGCAAGGCATTGCATTACTGAATTATCAGTAAAAGTAATCACAGAAGATTATGCATACATAAAATACATTTTCAGAGAAGACCACAGAAACTTTATAGGTGTTTAACATCGCATTGAAATAAAAACAGAACAGCACAAGCTCAAATCCAATTCAGAAATCAGGAAACTTGTTCTCATCATGATACTAGTGTGTGCTGATTCTATCATAAAAATGGTACAGAATACAAGTAAATGGTGTTAACCTTATCTAGCAAGTCCACGTCATTGGTCCTAGCCTTCTTTTCATATCCTGGTGGTGGGAAAGGAAAGCAACGCGACATTTCACAGAAGTTTAGAACACGAAACGAGAAAACCTTCGGAACTCAAAAACACTTGGATTATCTTCCAGTAGCAATGTTCCGGAAAGGGAACAACCAGTAACTATGCTCCTATCCATGCACCATATCCCTGCATACATTTCCAGTTTCAATGTTCCCCCATGAACTCCCTGTCACTCTTGATAGCTCAAAAGAGTTCCTAAACCCACCAAGCTCTTTAATCTTCCTAACCTCAAATGTAACCCCAATTCAACTATCTAACACTAAACAAATCACTTCAAATGACAAAATCACCACAGCAAAGTCTCTAATCACTGCTAAACCTACTCTTATATTATCCTAAGCTACTTCAACAATGCCTCCAAAATATAAATATAACTTAAAGAAATGCTCTTCTGTTCGAGAATTCTAGCTCAAAACTATGATAAACCAAATAGTCAAGTACAATCTGACCCTCTGTTGTTTGCAGCAAAATAAAGAATTGTCACCTTCTTCTCCAAAACCATCCACCAATTGAGATCAACCACATAAAAGATCACTAAAAGCCCAAACACCCTTTTGCCCAAAACAACTAAATCCTCAAGCTTTTGAATCACTATCCACGTAATTAATTACGAAAGCAATCTTCTTCCATGTCCAAAAGCTTTCCAATCACCATTTCCCTTAAGCAATCTGTTTAAAAACCAAAGCTTGAGAGAGATAGCTCCTCAATCCGATACTTCAAAAACGAGAGGTTGAGCTCATTCATACTCTGATCAGAACCCTAATCAGTTTCCAATTCGGGAAATTCCCCCCAATTTGTTGATCCAGATGAAAACCCTAGAAAGAGAAATATTCAATCAAACAAAAACTTCAACTGAGCAAACATCAAGTACCCATTAAATAAAAACGGAAAAATTTAGGAAAACCCCAATTTCATCCAACGATTAAAGGAATGAAAAAACCCTAGAAAAAGTTTTTTTTAAAAGAAACTTTATTTTTTCCGAGTATCATAAGAGTAAATGGGTATCGATCAAAAGCCAAAAGGAAACCTTTGATTCAAAGCGTGAATGTTAAACAAAAGAAGCAGAAATCAGTTTTTGAAATAAAACAAAGTTTGATGGTAATTGGGGAAGATTGGATTATTTCCTTGCCCGCTACACATTGGGCATTGTATGAAGGAACAATATCCTTCTTCTTTTTCTCAAATTAATAAACAAAATTAGTTTTTAAAACCACAGATTAAAGAGATGAGCAGACGAAGTAAGCAAAGGTTTAATCTCAGTTTTTTCTACCTGTTTTTATGATTTTTCTCTTCTTCTTTTTTTCCTGTTTTATTTGGAATTGAAGAGTGTTGGGTATTTTGAGAGAAATAAAGGAAATAAAGAGCTCTCCCTTGTTAGAAGAAGCCTAATTACTTTTTGTTTCGGAATTTGCACGCGAGAGAGAAAAGGAGAAGGAAAATCAAATCCAAACAAGTATAAAATAAAATTAATAAATAAATAAAGAGAAGCCCAATAAGAAAGCCCAAATAAATTGTGACTCACTCATATCATTGAGTGATACGAGTCACAATTTATGGAGAAATTATATTATAAACATGACTATTGTATTATTTATGGTCGTATTTAATAAAATAATTTAATTTATTATTGTTTTTCATGTCATCAACTTAACAATATAACAACTTTTAAACATTTTTCTTAAATGACATGTAAAAAAATCAGTGAAAATTTAATAATTGAAAAAAAGGATAGAAGAAAAAATGGTGAAATTGGTGGTTATTATTTGTTGGGACGATGGCTAATGTTGTAAGCTGGACACATGATATGATTTTCTTAATTTGGGATGAAGTAATTTTTAGTCTTTGAAGTTAGTAATTTTTCTTAATTTGATTCTTGATTTTTTTCATCTATATTGATCAGTGACTTTTACGTGTGAAACTAAACAAATCATTTTTAACCCTTTAATAAAATACACGTTACAAATAAAACTATTTAATTTTAAATCTTTTAAAACGAAAATAATATTTTTAATGAAAGTAGTTGTTGAATTTAGAGTAGGTGTAAATATGGGGTGTAATATTGATTTTAGTGAGATTAAACACAATTGTAATTAAAACATGTATATATTAAACGTGTGGTGTTTATGTGGTAATAAGGAATAGGAATGGATGGAAATCATCTGTCCCAAAGTATGCCCCTATTTGTTCTCTACTTTAAAATACTGGGTTTAGGGTTTAGAGTTTGGGGTTTAAGGTTGGGGTTTAGGGTTAGGGTGTAGGGAATTAGAGGTAGGATGTATTTTTTTAGGGTTTAGGATTTGGGGTTTAGGATATGAAAATTAGGGTTACGGGGCAAAATTTAATTTGTAAGTATTTTTAGACAGGGCATAGAAGGAGGCATGGTTAGGGTGCAACAGATTTTTACCCAATAGGAATAGGAATAGGAATAGGATGATATAGTTTGGGATGTTGGCATTTTCCCAAGCAGTGGAGAATCACTACGTGGTAGCACCCCAGCCTATCAGGTCATCTGTCCATACACACATGGAGTCCTATCATTTCCTCTTGGAAAAATAAATGAAAGATGTTCCATGATTGAGTCTCAACCCTCTTTCCCCCCATGTGACCATGCTTTTGCCTTTGCCTCCAATGGGACTTTAGTTTTTAGTATCAGATTGTAAATCAGTATTTAAATGAACTGATATTGATTTTATACATGTATTAGACTTTAGCTTTGGAGGATTCCTTGATTCTTACAACCTTTTTGGATGTCTACTGAGGCAATGATATTGACGATTCAATATAGGAGCCTTTCAAGTTTCATATGCCACTTCTCATATTTTTTTGGATCAATTCAATCTTGTCTGATATAGGACTCCCAAAGTGTGGTGTTTGTAACAGATTTTTTTTTTGAAGAAATTTATCTTTTTTCTGTTTTCAAGAGAAAGTCAGTTGTATATCGTGTATATGAACACCTTTAACAAATGAATGAAATGTATCATTCTTACTATGAATTCATGATGTTTTTTTCTCGTAAATTAGGGCTTGTTCTATAGTTTAACATATGATAGAAGAAGATGTGTGGTCGAGTATTTTTAAACGTCCATACTCTCTTATTTATGAGCGGCAAGAAAGAATTTGTTGAGTAAAAATAAAAATACTATTATGTGTCTCGTTAAAATGCTTAAACATAATTAAAAAAGATACACATGATAATAATTACATAAAAAATCTACGAGTACTACTCGTAAAAAAACCATAAAAAACAAACAAACATAATAAAGTTGAATGCAGCAGACACAACTTGGCGAGACACCAAGATCGCCCTAATCGAGCATAACACACATATAAGCAAACACCACCCCACTAAATCTAATGGGCTGCCTCATTGGCTGAAACCTCATCTCTGTGTAATAAAGTCAAAATCTGAGTTGGCGGGCTCTCAAACCTCACACAAGTCAATAGTCATAACATTAACATCAAATCTACCCAACTTGGTCATGGCATCTGCAGCCCTATTCCCATTTCTTGGCACCTTTTGCACTTGAGATGAATACAAATCGATCCAATTCTACTATTCAAACCTTTTATGATTTGTAATTTTTGAATTTCGGGTTATTTGAATGAAATAAAATATTATCTTTACTTTAATTTATAGTTAATTTATTATAATATTAAAATAAGTATTTCAATTCTCAAACTAGTAAAAATAAGTTTAAAAATAATATACAAAGATTATTAAATATATTTAGTTATATGAAAATTTATATTTTAAAAACATTTATGAAAATTTAAACTATGATAAATAATATAAAAAATCATAAAATACAAACATTTTATCAATAAAATCTATAAAAAAAAATCAAAAGCCAAAGTAAATTATCATAGATGCTTCAAAATTTTGAAAAATCACACCGATATATATATATATAATTATCAATATCTAATTCTTATAACTTAATTTATTTTATTTACAATGTCAAAAGTCAGCTCTTAAATATCGTTTAAAAGACATAACATCTTATATCACTATATTAACTAGTATTTGATGATTATTTTTATATTATAACTCTTCTTAAATTATTTTATATCTATGACTTTTAATAAGCTAATAACTTATATTGTCTATTTTGATATATGCATGTAGTTATGTTATTGCTTATTTTGTCTTTTATATTTGTGTTTCATTATTATTTATTTTATCATTATATTGTATCTAACATCACTGGATCTGCCAATGGCCCAATGGGGGCTTCACTTGGGCCTTTGCCCTTGCCTAGGTTACTAGTGTTTTGCCTATTTTTAAATAGGGGTGAGCAAAACTCGACTCGACTCGAAAAAAAAATTGAATAACTTGACTCGAAATTTCATAAACTCGAATAACTTAAAAAAATTTCAAATAAAGTTTGAGTTGTAAAATAGAAATTCGAATAACTCGAAATTTTTAGTAATTAGTAGATTTATTTTTAAGTTTGAGACGAGTCCCTCTATTTTTTATGATATATACATACTGATATATATAAAAATATGAAGAAATATTGTCACATGTGAAAAAATATATATGCGCATGTCTTATATGATTAAAAAAGGAGTTTAAATTGGATTCAAACTCTACTATAACATGATAACTAATTAAAGTTAAATTTTTTTAGGAACTCGAAAACTCGACTTGACTCGAATTTCTTAAACTCGACTCGAATCGAAAAAATTTCAAATAAAGTTTGAGTTATAAAATATAACTCGTCAACTCAAATAACTCAAAATATATATGTACATGTCTTATTTTTTTTCTAAGTGATAATCTTCACATATTTAACGTTAATCTCATTTATTCGTTTCACTCATCCAATGGTCCAAAAAACGTGTAAAACTTAAAGAGTTTTATATTGTGTAAACGGATCATATCCCTATATATATAGTGGTTCCAATTGAGCCAATACTTAACGTTAATTCTCTTCAATTGAGCCAAGCTCTGATACCAATTGTCGGATCACCTCAATGTGCTCGATTTCCTTCAACCGTTCTAGCTCGCCAAGTATGAAGAAGTTGAATTTTTTGGTGTTTTAGTGGAAGCTAAAAAAATAAGAATTGGACACAAAGATTTATAGTGGTTCGGCCTTCTAACAAGTACCTACATCCACTACCTTAGCTTCCCACTAAGGATTTTAACAAATTCACTATTGAATTTCTTTCCCTTTTCTAGGCTAAGGAGGCAACCTTTACACACTCAAAGCTTTCTAACCTAAAGTTTGAGTAAACCCTCTTTACAAGAGAAATTCTAAAGCAAACTTGAAATCCCTCTAATAGGTAATTGTTTGCACTATTTAGCTCTCACTCAAAACCTAAACACTTGAGCAAATTTGACAATGTTTAGCTCACAAGAGTTTTCTATACAAAAAAATGAACAATTAAGCTATAAGACAATTTCTTGATCATTATTGTTGAGATTTTAGGGGCTCGATTTTGTTCAACCGATGTGGTTGCCAAGTTTGGAGAAGATTGGATTTTTGGGTGATTTGGTGGAAGCTAAAAATAAGAGATATACACAATGATTTAGAGTGGTTCGGCTTTCTAACCCAAAGCCTACATCCACTACCTTAGCTTCCTACTAAGGATTTCCAAACAAATTCACTAAGAATTTCGTCCCCTTTTCTAGGCTAAGGAGGCAACCTTTACAACCCTCAAAGCTTGAGTAAACACTCTCTTATACAAAGAAAGACTTAGCAAACTAGAAATCCCTCTACTAGGTGTTTGTTTGCAATTCTAAGCACTCACCCAAAACCTAAACACTTGAGCAAATATAACAATGTAAGCTCACAAGTGTTGTCTAAGCAAGGAATTTACAATTTAAGCTCTAGACATATTTTGACATCATAATGTTGTAACAATTGAAGCATTAACTTGTTCTTGATGCTTGGAGGTCCTTTTTATACTCCTAATTGAGTTTGTAGCCGTTACTAGCCGTTGGGATTGAATTGAAGCCGTTGGAGCCTTTATTTCCCACCATAAATGCAATTCTGCAGCTTGGCGTATCGATACCCTTCAAATCGTATCGATACGGTCCCGATAAGGAATTAGCCGTTGGGCTTCTTCAGCTGATGCGTATCGATACGCTTACCTAGCGTATCGGTACGGTCTTGCAAATTAAAAGACCGTTGGGAAAATGACTGTTGGGGTAGTTAGGCGTATCGGTACTCGATACAACCGTATCGGTACGCGACTAGCTGTTGGGCTATTTCAAAGCACACCGTATCGATACGACTAAGCGTATCGGTACGGGTTTTGGCCACTGGAAATTCTTGGTAGTTTGAAACCCTAAGGCGTATCGGTACGGGTAAGTAAAAAGCTTGGTTTTGACTATTTTAAATGTGATTTAAATCATTCCAAGGCCTTGTAAAACCCTTAAACATATTTTCAAGTTGTTTTTGACTAAAAACATATTTTAAATTCTTTGCAATTTAGTCCAAAACATTTTTCAAATATTATATCAAAACTTAGTTCTACAATTATGTTGGTGACAATTGAAGCATTTGTCTTCTCTTAATTCTTGGAGGTCCCTTTTATACTCCCAATTGAGTTTGTAGCCATTGAGGACCGTTGGGGTTGTTTTGGAGCCGCTGGAGACTTTATTTCCCACCATAAATGATGTTCTGCAGACGTATGTTTTGAAACAATCGACCCCGAATCGGAAAGATCTTCTTCAGAACTAGCCGTTGAAGTATGATGCAGCAAGCCGTTTCTAAACGCCTCTGGTTGTTTCGAAACACTCTTGATTTGTATCGAAACGGTAGCAACCCCGTTTCGGAACGTGTGACAGTTGAGCTGCAATATAAAAAGTTGTTGGGAAAATAGTCGTTGGGGAGGTTTTGACCATTGGGCATATCAAAAGGGGTATTTCGAAACAAAACCCTCTCTATATCGAAACATGCAACCCTATTTCGGTACGAGTTTTGGTAGTTTCAAAATATTTCGATACAAGTCCCCCTGTTTCGAAACGGGTACCTTGAAAACACTAGTTTGGTTACTTAAAAACGTTTCAAACATTTTCCAAAACCATTTAAAACATCCACAAACTTATTTTCAAGTTGTTTTGACTTAAAGACACTTTCGAAATCTTTTCAATTTAGTCCAAAAACTATTTTTCAATTATTATATCAAAATATTAGTTCTTCAATTACCCGTTTCTATACGGCCAATCATATACGGCCCTACCCGTTTCTATACGACTGGGCGTTTCTATACGACCCTACCCATTTCTATACAGCCGTTCCTATACGGCCCCACTCATTTCTATACGGCCCACCTCTTTCTATACGGTCTCCTTATTTCACATAACGACTCTTTCTATTTTGAGACTGTTTCGAAACATTGACACATGTTTCGATACGGGTAGTTGCAAAACTGCATTTATTGCGGGAAATAAAGACCCCAACGGCTCCAAAACATCTTTAACGGCTAGTAACAACCACAAACACATTTGAGAGTATAAAAGGGACCTCCAAGCATCAAGAAAAGGTCAATGCTTCAATTGTCAACAACATTATGATGTCAAATTGTCTTTAGGGCCTTTATTGTATATTCCTTGTATAAACAACACTTGTGAGCCTAATTTGTCAAATTTTCTCAAGTGTTTAGGTTTGGGTGAGTGAGCTTAAGATTGCAAACTATCTACCTAGTGAGAGATTTCAAGTTTGCTCTAATTTGTTGAAATCCTTAGTGGGAAGCTAAGGTAGTGGATGTAGGTGCTTGTTAGAAGGTCGAACCACTATAAATCCTTGTGTCTATTGTCTATTTTTCATCTCCCACAAAATCACCCAAATATCCAACTTCTCCACCACTTGGCCAACTATTCGGTTGTGATCTTCGAGCCTAACAATTGGTATCAGAGCTTGGCTCAATTGAAGAGGATTAACATCCTATTGAGGCGATCCGACAAACTTGAACAACATTTCAATCAACCGGTTCAATGGTGCAATCCATCGACAAGCCACCCTTTTTTGACGGGGCCAGCTACGCTTATGGAAAGACGAGAATAATGTTCTTTGTCAAATCTAAAGACTACAAGCTTTGGGAAATTATTGAGGACGGTCCGTTCGTACCACAAAGAAGCAAGGCGGAATGGAGTGCCGACTACCGCAAGAAGATGAAACTAAATTGCAAGGCTTTGCACTTCCTCTTTTGTGCACTTAGCCTCAACATCTATGAGAAGATGTCTTCTTGTGAGAGTGCCAAGGAAGTATGAGACAAGCTTAAAGTTACATACGAGGGAACTAACAAAGTAAATGAGACCAAGATCGGCCTCCTCAACTACGAGTATGAGAACTTCAAGATGGATCCTGAAGAGGACATTGAGAAGATGTTTCATCGATTCTCCACCATCACCAATGGGCTAAAAGGCTCTAGAGAAGTCATTTCGGAAGAAAAGCTTGTCCGAAAGCTTATCTACTCCCTTCTCAAGTCATGGGACTCGAAAAAGACCACCATCATCGAAGCCAAAAATCACAAGACCTTGAAGCTTGATGAACTCATGAGGTCACTTCTCACTCACCAAATCATGAAGAAAGACAAAGAAGAGGAGAAGAAGAAGGAAGAGATAAGAAAGATGAGGAAGAAGAAGATCATAGAGTAAGGCATCAACGTGAGTGTCGTTGCTCTCAAATCCCCCACATGCCAACACGATTATTTGAGCGAGGAGGAATGTGAAGATGAAGAGATAGTTCATCTCTTTAAGAAATTCACATGGTTCATGAAGAGCGAGTTGAAGAATTCTAAGCATGAATTGAAGAAGAAGATGAAGGATTCCCACAAGTCTAAAAAAAAGGATCATCTTTAAAGAAAGCATACGTGGCGACACGGAGTGATGAAGACTCCACCGATGAAGAGGTAGCCCACCTATGCTTCATGACCCTCAATGGGGGGTAACTTCTAACTCATCTATTTCTAATCCATATACTTTTGATGAGTTACAAGATGTCTATGATGATTTGCTTTTGGAATTTAAGGCATCATTTTCAAAGAATAAAAAGTTGGTTTCAAAATTGAAAAAGGAAAATGATTTGCTTTCCAAAATAAATCTAGAGTTTGAAGAAAAACTTAAATATTTTGAACTTAAAGTTTTAGACTTACAAAATTTGCTTCAAACGATTGAAAAAGATCATTAAAGAGAGGTAGGTGATCTTAAGAAGGAAAAAGATTTTATTTCCAAAGAGCTTGAAAATAAAAATAATTTTAGAAAATCAAATTTTTACCAAAGACAATCTAGTGCTCCTAGACTTATAAATGGAAAATGTTTTAGAAGTATTTGGATCCCAAAAGGACTAAGTACTTCAATTAAAAAGGATGTAATTGAAAAATGGATTCCTAAGGGGACTAAGTTTTGTGCCACTAATGTTTATGGATCCACAACATTTTGGATACCAAAATTTGTGTGATTGTCTTATTTTAGGTGTGATGGAGGATGATCAACAAGTCAAATATTGAGGGGGGGCTCTACACACACAAGGAAAAACACTTGATGAAGGAAGGCTTCACATCCTCCCTTGAATTCAAGTATGGTAAAATCTAGTTGTTTTATTTGATTTATTTTTTTATTTTAACTAGATTATCATATATGTTGGACTAGTTTTATTTGATGATGCTTTGAGTAAGTGAGAACCATTTTAAAACCAAAATTTTTATTTGTGTCAATTTTTGTAAACCTCCTAAGTTATTTTGAACTTAAAGTTATTTAAATTCTTTTTGATATAACAAAAAGTGGGAGAATTGGTTTGAAAAATTGATTTTTCAAGTTTCAAGTGAATAAGGGGAGCTTCAAATTTATTTAATTTTCAAATTTTCTCTTATTCAAAATTTTTAAATACTAAGGGGGAGAATCCTAAATAATTTTTCAAGTTGGTTTTATTATATCAAAAAGGGGAGATTGTAGAACTAAATGTTTTGATATAATAATTGAAAAATATTTTGGACTAAATTGAAAATAATTTAAAACATACTTTAAGTCCAAACAACTTGAAAAATAAGTTTGAGGATGTTTAAAAAGGTTTTGGCGATGTTTGAAACGTTTTTAAGTAGCCAAACTAGTGCTTTTAATGTACATGTTTCGATACATGCATAATCTGTATCGATATGTTTTGAAACTATCAAAATCTGTTCCTATACGGTCCTACTCGTTTCTATACGGCCGTTCCTATACGACCCTACCTATTTCTATACGGCCGGGCGTTCCTATACAGCCCTACCCGTTTCTATACGGCCATTTATATACGACCCCACCCGTTTCTATATGGTCTCCTTATTTCACATAACGACTCTTTCTATGTTGAGACTGTTTCGAAACATTAACACATGTTTCGATACGAGTAGTTGCAGACCTGTATTTATTGCGGGAAATAAAGACCCCAACAGCTCCAAAACATCTCTAACGGCTAGTAACGACCACAAACTCATTTGAGAGTATAAAAGGGACCTCCAAACATCAAGAAAATGTCAATGCTTCAATTGTCAACAACATTATGATGTCAAATTGTCTTTAGGGCCTTTATTGTATATTCCTTGTATAGACAACACTTGTGAGCTTAAATTGTCAAATTTGCTCAAGTGTTTAGGTTTGGGTGAGCGAGCTTAAGATTTCAAACTATCTACCTAGTGAGGGATTTCAAGTTTGCTCTAATTTCTCTTGTAAAGAGGGTTTACTCAAGTTTTGGGTTAGAAAGCTTTGAGTGTGTAAATGTTGCCTCCTTAGCTTAGAAAAGGGGAAGAAATTCAAGAGTGAATTTGTTGAAATCCTTAGTGGGAAGATAAGGTAGTGGATGTAGGTGCTTGTTAGAAGGTCGAACCACTATAAATTCTTGTGTCTATTATCTATTTTTCACCTCCCACAAAATCACCCAAATATCCAACTTCTCCACCACTTGGCCAACTATTCGGTTGTGATCATCGAGCCTAACACTTGATATAATTATAACCGAAAGAGTATATAAATAATACTGCAGTTGAACTTAATTTCATTTATCTCATGATATAATTTTATAATATTTATAATATAATTTTATAAATATATTAACTTTATAAATAAATATTATTTATAATTTATATTATAAAACTAATTTATAATATATATAATTAAACTCTAACCCTAAACCATATATGTAACTAAACCACAAACCCGAAACCATATATATAAATAAATCTTAAATCATTAACCCTAAACTATATATGTAACTAAACCCTATATATAACTAAATCTTAAATCATAAACCCTAAAACTAAAATATCATTTATAATTTATATTACAAATCCTAATATATATTGTAGAACTAATGTTTTGATATAATAATTAAAAAATGTTTTGGACTAAGTTGAAAAGAATTTAAAACTTGGTTCTAAGTCCAAACAACTTGAATTTATGTTTGAGGTATTTTAAGAGGTTTTTGGCAAAGATTTTTCATGTTTTAAACAGCCAAACTTGTGTTTTCACGTCACCAGTATCGATACGGTTGTACCCGTACCGATACCTTTTTGGCCCAGTTTGGCCACTGTCGAACCCCGTACCGATAAAGGCCTTTGCCGTATCGATACGGTCGGGATCGTTTCGATACGCCAGGTAAGCGTACCGATCCCATTTCAACTACCCCAACGGCTATTTCCCAACGACCATTTAAATGTGCATCCGTACCGATACGCCCTCAAGCGTATCGGTACGCCTCAGCTGGCAAGAGCTCAACGGCTAGTTCCTATAAAGGCCGTATCGATACCGTTCCACGTGTATCGATACTGGTAGCTGCAGAACAACATTTATGAAGGGAAATAAAGTCCTCAACGGCTCCAATTTGATCCCAACGGCTAGTAACGGCTACAAACTCATTTGGGAGTATAAAAGGGACCTCCAAGCATCAAGAGAAGGCTAATGCTTCAATTGTCAAACATCAAATGATCAAGAAATTGTCTTAGTGCTTTATTTGTCATTTCTTGTATAGACAAACACTAGTGAGCCAAAATTGTCAAATTTGCTCAAGTGTTTTAGGTTTTGGGTGAGTGCTTAATTGTGCAAACAAACACCTATTAGAGGGTTTTAAGTTTGCTTTTTATTATCTCTTTGTAAAGAGGGTTTTGATCAAGGCTTTGGGTAGAAGCTTGATCGGTTGTAAGGGTTTCCTCCTAATCCTAGAAAAGGGGACGAATCAATTAGTGGAATTGGTTGAAAAATCCTTAGTGGGAAGCTAAGGTAGTGGATGTAGACCTTGGTTAGAAGGTTGAACCACTATAAATCATTGTGTCAATATTCTTTTTAGCTTCCACAACCCTTCCACCCAAAAATCCATCTCTCCACCACTTGGTGAGCTAGTTTGGTTGATCGAATCGAGCCCCTAAAATCCCAACAATTGGTATCAGAGCTTGGCTCAATCGAAGGGGATTCACATCCTATTGAGAAGATCCGGCAAGCTCGATCATTATTTCATCAACCGGCTCAATGGCACAACCAATCGACAAACCGCCCTTCTTCGACGGAGATCACTATGCCCATTGGAAGACAAAGATGAAATTCTTCTTGAAGTCAAGAGATTACAAGCTATGGGACATAGTTGAAGATGGTCCGTTCGTACCTCAAAGAAGTAAAGCGGAGTGGAGTGCCGACGATCGCAAGAAGATGGAGCTAAATTGCAAAGCTTTGCACATTCTATTTTGTGCATTTGGTCCATCCATCTATGAGAAGATGTCTTCTTGTGAGAGTGCCAAGGAGGTATGGGACAAGCTTGAAGTCACATACGAGGGGACAAATGAAGTCAAGGAGACCAAGATTGGGCTCCTAACCTTGGAGTATGAGAACTTCAAAATGGATCCGGAAGAGAACATCAAAAAGATGTTTGATAGGTTCTCCACCATCACCAACGGTCTTAAAGGTTTTGGAGAAGCCATCCCGGAGGAAAAGCTTGTTCGAAAGCTCATCTACTCACTTCCCGAGTCTTGGGACTCAAAGAGGACCGCCATCATCGAAGCCAAAAATTTGAAGACTTCGAAGCTTGATGAACTCATGGGGTCTCTCATTACTCATCAAATCATGAAGAAGAACAAAGAGGATGAGAAGAAGAGGGAAGAAATTAGAGCTATGGGAGAGAAGAAAATCAAAGGGCTTGGCATCAATGCTAGTGCCATGGCTATCAAATCCTCCACTTGCCATCATGTCTACTCAAGTGAAGAGGAGGATGAAGATGAAGAGATAGTTCATCTCTTCAAGAAGTGTGCCCCATTCATGAAGAAAGCCTTGAGAGAGCTTGAACGAGAACCTAAAAGAAAGGAGAGGGCAAGCACTTCAAGCCATAAGAAGAAGGCACATGTGGCTACTTGGAGTGATGAGGACTCCACCGACGATGAACAAGCCAACCTTTGCCTTATGGCCATCGAAGAAGATTCAAGGGTAACTTCTAATTCATCTACTTCATGTTCTTACACTTTTGATGAATTACAAGATGCCTATGATGATTTGGTTTTAGATTTTAAAAGCCACATTTTGAAAAACAATAAATTGATTTCAAAGTTAAAAATTCAAAATGATTTGCTTTCTAAAACCAAACTTGAACTTGAAGCAAAACTTGAAGAGTTTGAATTAAAATGTTTTGATTTACAAAAATTGCTTCAAAAAGTTCAAGAAGAAAAAGATTTGATTTCCAAAGAGCTTGAAAAGAAAAACAATTTTGGAAAATCAAACTTTTATGTTAGACAATCTAGTGCCCCTAGATTTGTGAATGGAAAATGTTTTAGAAGTGTTTGGGTCCCAAAAGGACTAACCACTTCAACTAAAAAGGATGAAATTGAAAAATGGATTCCTAAGGGGACTAAATTTTGTGCAACTAACGTTTATGGATCCAAAGCAATTTGGATACCAAAAATTACTTGATTGTCTATTGTAGGTGTGATGGAGATGTTCAACAAGTCAAACATTGAGGGGGAGCTCCATACACACAAGGAAGAACACTTGAAGAAGGAAGGCTTCACATCCTCCCTTGGGTTCAAGTGTTGGTAAAATTTCTAGTTGTTTTAATTTAATTTGTCTTATTTTTAGTTTATTCAACTAGATGATCATATTTGATGGACTAACTTTTTTTGATGATGCTTTGAGTAAGGGGGAGCCATTCTTAAACCAAATTCTTATTTGTGTCAAAACTTTTTACCTCTATTGTTATTTTGAACTTAAATGTCTTAAATTCTTTTTGATATAACAAAAAGGGGGAGAAATAGTATGGTTTGAAAAATTGAATTTTCAAATGAATAAGGGGGAGCTTTATTTGATTTCATACATTTAATTTTTTATTCACATTTTTAAAGTTTAAGGGGGAGAATCCCAAATAATTTTTCAAGTTAGTTTTATTATATCAAAAGGGGGGAGATTGTAGAACTAATGTTTTGATATAATAATTGAAAAATGTTTTGGACTAAGTTGAAAAGAATTTAAAACTTGGTTTTAAGTCCAAACAACTTGAATTTATGTTTGAGGTATTTTAAGAGGTTTTTGGCAAAGATTTTTCATGTTTTAAACAGCCAAACTTGTGTTTTCACGTCACCAGTATCGATACGGTTGTACCCGTACCGATACCTTTTTGGCCCAGTTTGGCCACTGTCGAACCCCGTACTGATACAAGCCTTTGCCATATCGATACGGTTGGGATCGTTTAGATACGCCAGGTAAGCGTACCGATCCCATTTCAACTACCTCAACGGCTATTTCCCAACGACCATTTAAATGTGCATCCGTACCGATACGCCCTCAAGCGTATCGATACACCTCAGCTGGCAAGAGCTCAACGGCTAGTTCCTATGAAGGCCGTATCGATACCGTTCCACGTGTATCGATACTGGTAGCTGCAGAACAGCATTTATGAAGGGAAATAAAGTCCTCAACGGCTCCAATTTGATCCCAACGGCTAGTAACGGCTACAAACTCATTTGGGAGTATAAAAGGGACCTCCAAGCATCAAGAGAAGGCTAATGCTTCAATTGTCAAACATCAAATGATCAAGAAATTGTCTTAGTGCTTTATTTGTCATTTCTTGTATAGACAAACACTAGTGAGCCAAAATTGTCAAATTTGCTCAAGTGTTTTAGGTTTTGGGTGAGTGCTTAATTGTGCAAACAAACACCTATTAGAGGGTTTTAAGTTTGCTTTTTATTATCTCTTTGTAAAGAGGGTTTTGATCAAGGCTTTGGGTAGAAGTTTGATCGGTTGTAAGGGTTTCCTCCTAATCCTAGAAAAGGGGACGAATCAATTAGTGGAATTGGTTGAGAAATCCTTAGTGGGAAGCTAAGGTAGTGGATGTAGACCTTGGTTAGAAGGTTGAACCACTATAAATCATTGTGTCAATATTCTTTTTAGCTTCCACAACCCTTCCACCCAAAAATCCATCTCTCCACCACTTGGTGAGCTAGTTTGGTTGATCGAATCGAGCCCCTAAAATCCCAACATATATTATAAATAATATTTTAATTTTAAGGTTTTAGGTTTAAGATTTGTGATTTAATTATTTATATTAAGAGTTTGGGGTTTGGAATTTTAGATTTAATTATATTGAGAGAGGGTTTAGGGTTTGTAGTTTGTTAGTTACATGCATGGTTTAGGATTTAGTTGTATATATTATAAACACTATTTTAGTTTTGTAATATAAATTATAAATGATATTTATTTATAAAGTTAATATATTTACAAAATTATATTATAAATATTATAAAATTATATCATGAGATAAATAAAACTAAGTTTAACTGCAGTATTATTTATATACTATTTTTGTTACGATTATATCAAGTCTTTAAGTTGGCATGGTGGTTTGTTGTAAACTTTTCATTTTAGTGGACCTTGGTTCAATCCTCTTCAAATACAACGTTTTATTAATTTTTACTAGCAAAACGACATTGTTTTGGATTTAACGGTCGAGTGCTTGGATTGAACAAAAAATAAAGTTAAGTGGTATAATAATAGCAAAAAAAATAATGTTCAATGGTACAATAGTATCATTTTATAGTTTATTGGTATGTTTAATACAAAAGTTAAAGTTTACCCTATTTATTTTATAATTGTATCTCATTGTACATGTATTAGACTTGAGTTTTGGTTTGCACCTCAACAAGAGAATTTCTTGATTCTCATAGCCCTTTCAGAGGTTAACTGAGACAGTGATGTTGACGATTGAAATTCAATATAAGGTGATTGTGTCTGTTTAAGCTCACATCCAAGAAGTAGTGAGTTGCCTCACACTCTACTATTTTTTTATCAATAACTCACACTCTACTGTTGAAGCAGAATAAAAGAGCCTTACAGATGTCACTCCTGATATTCTTTGGATCAAATAAATATGTTTGATATAAGGGGTTGTACTTGTAGACACTCTCAAAGTGTGGTGTGATAACACCAACACTGAGTCCATAGCAGCAAACCCTTTATAGACCAAACAATTGATTTTGATCTACATTTCATACGCGAAAAGGTTGCATCAGGTTCAGGTGCCCTGCAACTTAACTATATACCAGTCTGTTTACAACTAGTTAATGTGCTCACTAAGCATGTTCCATCTCAGCAGTTTGAATTATTTTGAGGACACTTGAGTGAAGTTCAAGAAGACAAAAGAAGAGAGGAAAATGTTGAACCCAATAATATAAGTTGTTAACAATTGCTGAGCTGGTACAGAAACTGTTAGGTTGTCGACTTGTTTGTAACAAATTTTTTTAAAGAATTTATTTCTTTTCTATTTTAAGGAGGAATTTAATTGTAGAGTCGTGTATATAAACACCTTTAACATATGAATGAAATTTACCCCTCTTACTTTGAATTCATGATGCTTTCTTCTTTCTTTATTTATGTTATTTTCTCATAAATTAGGGTTTGTTTATACTTTAACATAAGATACAAGAGAGCGTGTAATCGAGTATTTTTAAGCGTCTAATACTCATTTATTTATGGGTGGTAAAAAATTTGAATAGTATAGACTATATACAAAAAATTATATGTTTTAAAAAAGAAATTAAAATAAACAAAAGTCAAATCGAATTGTAGTATTCAAACTATTTATGATTTATAATCTTTGAAATTAGGGTTATTTGAATTAAATAAAAACTTATATTTACTTTAATCTATAGTTAATTTATTATAGGCTTAACCGACAAATAAGTGCCCAAATTATGCCATTTTTTCCAGTTAGGTGCCTAAATTTTGTAACCCCCTCGTCCCGGTCTGGTCGGATGACCGATCCGAGTGGGCCACACGGGGAAAACCGAAGCGAAACCCGTTAAGGTTTCCCCTCGGTTAACGACCCTAAAAATTTCCTTTTTATTTTATCTTGTGTATAGGCATAATTAAACTTATGTGAAGCACAGCAGCGGAAAATACAAACAATGTAACATACTCTGACCAACCAAAACATTAAACATCTCATTTTAGTCCTTTACAGTAGGCCGTTTCGAAACGCCCTTAGGGTGTTCCGAAACGCCTTGACTTAGTCAACAGGCCAGGGTCAACCATAGGGTGACCGTTTCGAAACGGGGGTGACCCGTATCGAAACGACCCTAACGGTCAACTTCTCGTGGTCAACGATATTTGACCGTTTCGAAACATCAAAGGCCCATTTCGGAACGCCGGCCCTGAAGAAATTCCAAAGTCATGCTCGTTGAAAATTGGGAAGAAGATGATAGGGGATGAAAATGGGGTATTTTAAATATAATTAAATTAATAATTATTTTAATATATTTATTTAATTTTATTTTTAAAAAATGACATGGTGTGTTCTGATTGATCAAAATATTTTTTTTTAACGGTGTGAGGTTTTTGGGTGAAACGGGTAACAACGAAAACGTTAAAGGACAAAAGTTGGCAAAAACTATTTTAGAGGCAAGTTGAAAAACATGTAAAGTTTAAAGGGAAAATTACATTAAGCCAATTTGAAAAAACATATTGAATGTAACCAATGCAGTTCTAAAATTATAATTTATGTATAATCATCAATATTTGACCCTCACAACCTAATTTATTATATTTGCAATGTAAATATTCAATGTCTAAAAATTATTTGAGGGACATAATATAAAGTAATATCTGTTAATTAGTATTCTTAACCCTTTGACGATGCACACACTTTACCAACGTTACGTTTGAACATGAATCTCTTAAGATAAAGATAATTCGCTTTTCTACTAAGACCATTTGTTGAATTCTTCTTAAATTATTTTATATTTATATGACTTTTAATAAGTTAATAACTTATTTTGTGTTTCATATTTGTGCTTTATTATTTGTTTATTTTTTATTAGGGTTGTAAACGAACCAAACGTTTAACGAACTGTTTAGAGGGAAGTTCGTTTATGTTTGTTTATTTATTAAACAAATGAACATGAACAAGATTTCATATTCGTTTAATTAAATGAACGAATACGAACAAATGTCTCGTTCATTCATATACGTTCATGAACATTCGGTAATTCGTTCATTTATGTATGTCCGTTTATGTCCGTTTAAATTTATTCACATATATTTATTATTTTTCATAACAAAAGTATTATATTTTTAAAAAAACTAAATGTATTCACATATGTTCGTCTATTTATGTTTGTTTAGATTTATTCACATATGTTCGTTTGTTTATGTTTGTTTAGATTTATTCACATATGTCCTTTTATGTTTGTTCATTTGTGTACATTTACGTTCGTTTATCATTTAATCAAACGGACATGAAAGAACACGAACTAGCTATATTCCTTAACAAACGAACACGGGCAATAAATTATGTTCATTTAATTGTTCATGTTCGTTATTTTTTCGGTTAAAATTAAACGAACGAACATTAACATACCCTCGTTCGTGTTCGTTGGATTCGTTTACATGCCTATTTTTTTTATCATTATATTGTATCTAACATCACTAGATGTACCAATGACCCAAAGGGTCATAATGGCCCAATGGGGGATTCACTTAGGCCCTTGCCTACTTTTGCCAATAACAAAACCCAAAATCCCCCGATTTTTTTGGAAACCCTAACAATTGTTCCGTCTTCAATGGGCAGAAAAAGATATTTAATGAGGGTAGGACTCTTAAACCCTAGCCACTTGCTCCCCCTTTTGTTTCAAAACCCCTAAAGCCGCTTCCGTGTCCTATCTCTCTCTCATAATTTTTCTTGTATTTTCTTCTTAAAGGTAAACATCATTGCTTTTGAGAATTCAGTCTTGATTATACTTACCCAGCTACTGAATTTTGATCTTATTTGGGTTTGTGGTTCTTATATGTTCTGATAGTTTAGCCTTTTTGAGTTCATTTATCTTGTTTTGTTGATTTTATGTATGGGTTTTTGTTTTTATTTTTACATTTCTCTTGTTTTTATGTTTATGCTGCATGATTTTTTGTTCAATTGATATATGAACGACATGTAATTAGATATATGTAGTGATATTATGAATATGAAGGATGTTCATTTGAATCAAGATTCATGTTTTTTTATTGTTTCCTTTCTGTGTGATTTTTTTGTTTATTAGTTAAAATATTTGGCTTTGAACTGACCTGCTGGTTTGTTTTTTGTTCCCATGGCTCGATGTTGTTGCTGCAAATAAATTATACAGTCTAGCATTATAATGGCATTTTCTAGCAGAATCGGAAGCCTTTTGAGGCAAAATGGGCAAACCCCGATGATATCATCGATGCTTAACTCTCTTCGTTGCATGTCAACCTCAAGCAAAAAGCTTTTCATCGGAGGTATTTATAGATGTTTGATTCTTGATCGATGCTGATATCATTTAGTTTGTGTTTGACTTGAATTCAATATTTGGTTCTTAGGTCTTTCATATGGAACTGATGACCAAACTCTCAAGGAAGCTTTTTCCGGATTCGGTGATGTTACTGAAGGTGGGTTGTATTGGTTATTCTAATGACATTTGTAAGTTTTTGCCATTATTAATGACCAATCTACTTGATTACATGAAATGGAAACTCGGTTTTAATTTGAAGCAGATGAACAAGGATACATTGTATGATGTTTGTTGTTGATTGTTGCATATTATACTACTATTATATTTCTTCATTTTTTGACCGTATTGACGATGGTATCTACTCTGTTTTCATTCTCTGGTTTTGCAAATTATCAGCTCGGGTTATTGTAGATAGAGACACAGGGAGGTCTAGGGGCTTTGGTTTTGTTAACTTTTCCGAAGATGAAGCTGCCAACAGTGCCTTGTCAGCCATGGATGGACAAGTGAGGAAAACAAAATTTACTAATATGCAGAATATTTCTTCCGATGAATCACAAATTAACTGTTTTGTACTGAAATTGCAGGAACTGCATGGGAGAAATATTCGAGTAAGTTATGCTACTGAAAGACCTAGTGGCCCTCGTTCTTTTGGAGGCAATGGTGGTGGATTCCGTGGCGATAGAGGTGGCTATGGAGGGGATTCAGGCTACTAGGCTCTTGTATCAGAACCTGTCAAAGGATGTGCTTCTGCAGCTAGTATCTGTTTAGATTCAAGGATGTGTTTATTTATTTTTCAAGAATTGCTGATCTTATTTTATACTTTATGCTACAAGGTCGAATTTTGCTCGTTGTTTGTTTGTCATTACCTAATACAATCTAAGTTGGCAAGGTGAGCTTTGCTTTGGAGTTTTGATATTGCTTGGCCTGATTTTAATATCCTGTTCATTGCTTGTATTTTGACTTCCATTGCAGGGCAATTTCATGGTGTTGCTTCCATTGAAATTTTATTTTCCTTCAATTTTTTAATTAACTATTAATAATTTATAAGATTATTTCTATATATTTTTTAGAATCAAACAAGTCCTTGAACTTAAAAAAAATCAATTTCATGACATTTTTCTTGTTCATTTGATATATGAAGGATATTTTACGAGTTTTAAACCCTTTCTTACAAGATATATGATGGAAGAATAGTGGCCTGAAAAGCTAGAATTTTTAATCATAATTTAAGCCATCTCATATTCAGTTTAATAGGATTCTTTTTCAGGAGCTGCAAAGCTTCATGTTTTTCCTTGTTTCTTTTCTGTGTGATTTGTTTTGCCATTTTGCTTTGACCCAACTTTTAATGATAATTTTAAGCCTTCTCATATATGGACAAAAATTCATTACCCTTTTTTGGGTATTTTTTATGTTTGAACATTAAAAAAATTAAATTTTAAACTTTAATTTTAACCCTAAATTTTAAATTATATACCCTACACTCTAAAAATACACGTTACCCTAAATTCGCTAAACTTTAAACTCTAAACTTGATTTTTAATGTGAGACATAAATAGAGGCACAGAAAAAATAAAAAAAATTTATTCTCATATTAAATGTGGTTCTAGATCATCCATATGGAGCTCATGACCGAAAGGATGATTTTGAACATGTGTAATACAAATAATAACACAGAAAACTTTAAAATGAGTTAATTAAATGCTTACAAGAAAAAAATAAAAGATAAATCATAGACTAGCATGAAAAACAAAACAAAACATTGTTATAATTTATTGATTTTGAGTAATATTGTGTTAGACAATAACGTTATAATGATTAAGTAATTGAAATATTTACATTATTATTAAACGAACATAGTTAAATAAAAATAAATCGAATGAATCAGAACATTTGTTGTTGTTATACTTGAATCTGTTTGTACGACTTCTCTCACGTGATCCACTAAATACCAATATGCAGCTTTTCTCATATTTCTTTAAATGCAAGTAATAATCAACTGCCAAGGAATTAAAAATAATGGAATCTAATAAAGTAATTGAAAATAAATCTTAACTATATTTAGTAGAAACAAGTTGAGGCGTGTGAGAACACAATTTTCTTAATCATCTCGTAATGGGTTAAAATATCTGCAAGCCCACGAAAAGCTTGACCGGTATGAACATTCACGTTACTTATATCATATTAACTTAAGTTATTCAATAATCATTAAGTAGAGTTTTGTATATAAACATATCTCACGCTTGGTAACCCACCAATATGTGATATAAGCTTTTTCCTTTCCCTTAATTCAATTCATAATTAGCTTATTTTGAGTATTAATTTCTCATTCGTCACTCCCCCGTTTTGAGCGTGTGAAATATCGTTGTAAAGGTCTTATGGAATAGAATATGAAGACGTAATTTTATTATTTGAATCTCCACCTTTACATATAAAAAATATGTCTCAAAGTTTTTACTTTATCATATTTTTTTTCAATAACCCCCACATGAATGAAATTAATTTAATAAAAAATATTTTGACTCGATGTGGTGATAGATTCTATGATTTATAGCTATATAGGATATGTAGGTGTCCACCCTCAAACCTTCCATTGTGAAAGTATATTCACTTCACTAGCTGACTAGTAGACCATGATGTCTTTGAACTGTTCTGTCGTTTGAGTAAACGATGATATACTTCACACAACTATTTTCCTAGAAAGAATATTAGTTCTCATGGGTATTTCCATATAACCGTGGACATCTCCTGGTCCTGTAAGAGTTTGAAAAAACTATGCCCAATAGTCTTTTTGAAGCGGCTCCTCTTCACTCTCACATAAGTGACTTATGTTGTTCGACTCACCGAAACACAAAATGGTCATTAAAAGTTGTGCTTAGCCTATTACAATTTTGATCATTGTTAACATCATAGGAACGAACTTGGGAGAAGAACCCCCACAATGACCGCACAGGTCTATGCAAGTAGGTTGTCCCTTTGAACCTAGATCTTAAGATCTTTAGTCAACTAGGTAGGGCTTTCCTTCACACAACGCCTTAAATTTTCTTGGGCTTTAGTCACATTTTTTCGATATTTTCTCAACTTGATCTTGATTAACCTTTTGGTTAGAGAATCCATAACTTTACCCTTTGCTATTACAAAATTAATAGAGATAATTCTAATTGAGATCAATTGTTTAATGGTATTATGTTGATGACTCATATGTCTCAACTTACCATTGTACATAAAGTTTCGTGCTCTACCAATTTTTGCTTTGTTATCACAATATATGCATATTGTGGGTACATGCTTTGATCATTTAAGAATATCCTCCAAAAAATTATGAAGTCATTCGGCTTCTTCTTTAGACTTGTCTAGAACTGCAAACTCAGATTTCAATATGGATCTAGTTATAATTATTTTTCTTGAAGATTTTCATCCACTTGTGCCTTTGATATCTTAAATATTTGATATCTTAAATATCAGATATTTAACTGGCATCAGAGAATCTTTCCAAACAATAGGATCTCAAATACTCACAATATATAAAATATCTCAATACCCTCACAATCGCTTTCTAGTGATTTTACTTAGATAGCTTGTGAATCTACTTAAATTGCTCACAATATAAGTAATATCTGGTCTAGTGCAGCTCATGAGGTACATTAAACTGCCTATGACCCTTGTATATTCTACTTGGTCAACATTTTAACCTTTATTCTTGAAAAAATCTTGACTCGTGTCTAATGGAGTTTTGGCTATACTAGAATCATTCTTACCAACTTTTTCAAGAATTTGTCCACATAGTATGACTATATGAGACCTTCATGTGATCGTTTGATTTGAATGTCCAAAATTGTATCGTCTAGTATCATATCTTTCATGTCAAATCTTGAATTTAACATGCCATTGATACGTTTTACCATCTCATTGTTGCTTCCAAAAGTGAATATGTCGTCAACATACAAACATAGAACAATATATCCAATGTCGGTAAATTTAACATATTAGGGGTGAGCGTTCGATCGATTCGACTCGAGTCAAAAAAAATTTCCGTTATTCGAGTTGACATGTCATCTTTTAAATCCCAAAATTTATTTGATTTTTTATTCGAGTCAAGTTTATAAAATTTGAGTCGAGTTTTCGAGTTCCTATACAAATTTAATTGTAATTAATTATCATGTTATAGTATAGTTTGATTCTAATTTAACGACTTTCTCTAATTATATAAGATATGCATATATATATTTCATCATATTTTTTCATATGTGGCATATATTTCTTCATGTTTTTTATATTGGTATATATATATATATATATATATATATATATATATATATATATATATATAAAAGGAAAAATTGAGGAACTTGACTTGAACTTAAAAATCAATCCACTAATTACTAAAAATTTGAGTTCTTCGAATTCTCATTTTACAACTCAAACTTTATTTGAATTTTTTCGAGTCAAGTCGAGTTTATATAATTTTGAATCGAGTCGAAAATTTCGATTTTTTCGAGCCGAGTCGAGTTCTTCTCTGTAACCCCCTCGTCCCAGTCTGGCCGGATGACCGGTCCGAATGGGCCACACGGGGAAAATCAAAGTGAAACCCGCTAAGGCTCCCCTTCGGTTAGTAACCCTATTTTTTTCTTTTTTCATTTTGATCTTGTCTGGAGGAGTATTAAAATCCTAGGTGATCAAACAACGGAACAACATACACGAGACAATCGAACGAACCCAAAACAACATTTAACAGCCCAATTTTAAATTTAAACTGCAGGCAGTATCGATACACCTAAGGGGTGTATCGATACGCCTTGACTAGGTCAAAAGGTCAGAGTCAACCCGTGGAGACCGTATCGATACACCCAAAGAGTGTATCGATACTCTCCCCAACGGTCAACTTCTCATGGGCACTGCTAAGAAGACCGTATCGGTACGCCAGAGGCCCGTTTCGATACCAAAATGGACAGTAACTTCAGTGACCAAAAAAATATCGATACGCCCCCTCGCGTATCAAAACGCGTGGCCTGAAACAAGAAGGCCGTATCGATACGGGTCTAACCGTATCGATACCCCTGCTCTGCAATTCCTCAATTTCGGACTTGGTAACCCCAAACATGACTCTAGATGCATTTTGGACTCCCCTAAGCACATACAAACATACATACATCAAACCACAATCGGGTTTTAACATGGGAGGCATTTAATCTAACGAAAATCATACAAGTCAAGACTTCATGCAATATCGCAAAAAAGGGCATACTTAGCAAGCATAAGGCACCATGCACTTGATATTGAAGCTTAAAGCATTCAAAGGCCAATAACATACATATTTAGGCATGTTCACATAAGCAACATAACAAGCATAAACCGCAATCCATGAAACAAAAGCATAACACAACTATGAGTTTAACATGCTCAAACATAAATTTCCTAAGGAGTTTGACCCCAACTCCTAAAACTCTATACCCCATTGTCTAGGCATTACTACAAAAGCAAATCATACTTGAACTAGCTTGAGAACTCCAAAAGTTCCTCCCCTCACCCGCTTGCCTTCCGAACTCTAACGATCTGCACGTTGGAAACAAAAAGAGCATAAGCCAACTAGCTTAGTGAGAGAGGCTCTACAATTCACAACATGCAGTTTTCCAAAACACGATTTATATGCAAGAAAGCAATGGATGCACGAGGGTCAATCTCAACAACAACACGTGGTTTGCACAAGCACAACCAACATACACGTACGGTGGGACTACACATCACCGTTTCGACTAGTGGATTTCCAATGGGACTACACATCAATGTACTACCCTACTAGTCACTACCGGTGGGACTACACATCACCGTAGTTTAGACCACCATCACGTGAGGCACGAACTCAACTCAACTACACAATTAACAACTCAAGATGTACTTAATGATCATGACATATAAGCATTCAACATATCACAACAACATGGGAGTAGAGAGGCTTACACACGGGTTTAGGTGACCCTTCAAGGTCCAACCCAAACCCCGAAAGGATCCATATCGAGCACAATGCATAAATCAACAATTCTACTCACCGTTGTTACCCAAGAGAAGACCGAAGACCAAGCTCAAGACCCCGAAATCCCCAGATTTGTCCCCGAAGCTTCACCAACCAAATTTCTCGATTCTAGACATTCCAACACCAAGTAAACAAATCCCAAATCAGTCCATATTCCAAAATAATCAACTCGGATTACATTCCAAACACAAGACATCAAATTTTCCATCGAAAACCAACCCAAAATTCCAATTCCCGAGCAGCCCTTAAGCACCCCTTAAATCCATTGATTTCAACCCTCAAATTACTCATTAAAGCCTCCAAAACTACCCTTACATATAGCCTATCCATCAACCCTCTTATTTTCACATAAAACACCCCCAAAACTCAACTTAAAACCCCCCAAAAACCTCCCCAAAACCCCATTCCGGGAAAACACCCAAAACCTTGTAAAAAATTAGTTTTGTTGGACCTTTTAGGTTTTAGACTACTCATAGAACTTCAACAAATCAAAAACTTAAGTCAAGGATTTCAAAGACAACATTTTTAATCCAAAATCTTCCAAACTCCGAATCTCAAAACATGTACAAAAATGAAAACAAAAGGTATTAGCTTGTAGAGATTAACGAGGGTAAGTCAAAAACGAAATTACCTTTGCAAAACCTTCAAAAATGAGCAAGATATTGAATGGAATAGTAACAAGGGGATAGGGGTTTCTTTTTGACGTTGAAGTGAATAGTGGAGAGGGGAAGAAGATGACTCAAAAACAATATTTTAGGTTAGTTTAAAATCAAAGGTCCAAAGACCTAAATGCCCTTAATGAAAAAGGGAAACCACAATTGGTGCCACCCATGGCTTTTGGGCTTAATTTAAAAATAGTCTAACTTAATTTTGTTTGTCTTAAAACCCGGGGCCCAAATCATTATTTTATTATTTAAAAATTAGGAACTGAAACCCGAACCATTAATAAATTAATATTTTCACCCGACCCCCGAACCCGGGTGTTACAACTCTCCCCCACTTAAGGAATTTCGTCCCCGAAATTACCTGACGGAAACAAATACGGAAACTACTCAAGCATGTCAGCTTTCCTTTCCCACGTGGCTTCCTCGACACCTCTATGTCTCCATAATACCTTGACCAACTCTATAGTCTTGCCACGCAACACCTTGCTATCAGTAGCAAGTATCTCAACTGGTTCCTCGTTGTAAGACAAGTCCAGATTTAACTCTATTTCTTCCACTGACATAACATGGGATGGATCCGATCTATACCTCCTAAGCATCGACACATGAAATACATCATGGATCTTCTCTAGCTCGGCTGGGAGCCTCAATCTATATGCAACCGGACCAATTCTCTCAACTATCTCATAAGGCCCTATATACCTTGGGCTCAACTTGCCTTTCCTCCCAAACCTCATCACTTTCTTCCAAGGCGAGACTTTCAAAAACACTTTATCCCCCACGAAGTATTCTACCTCTTTCCTTTTTAAGTCGGCGTAGGACTTTTGTCGATCTGAAGGCGCTTTCAAGCGATCACATATCAACTTCACCTTCTCGGTGGTTCCCTTAAGCAATTCGGGCATCGGCACAAGTTTCTGTCCGGCCTCGGCCCAACAAATCGGGGTCCTACACTTCCTACCATACAAGGCCTCATAGGGAGCCATCTAAATGCTCGACTGAAAGCTGTTGTTATACGCGAACTCCACCAATGGTAGGTGTTTCTCACATGACCCCTGAAAATCAATGATACAACACCTCAACATATCCTCCAATATCTGAATTACTCTCTCAGACTGCCCATCTGACTGCGGATGATACGAAGTGCTGAAGTTCAACCAAGTGCCCAAGGCTCGATGCAAACACTCCCAGAATCTAGAGGTGAATCTCGGATCTTGATCTGACACAATCAACTTCGGTACCCCATGTAGTCTCACAATCTCACGAATATACAATTCGGCCAACTTGTCTAATGTATAGGTAGTATGAACCAGTATGAAGTGAGCACACTTGGTGAATCTATCTACAATCACCCACACTGAATTTTTCTTCGAAGGAGTCAACGGAAGTCCTGACACAAAGTCCATAGTGATACGCTCCCACTTCCACTCTGGAATTTTCAACGGTTGCAATAACCCTGAGGGAAACTGGTGCTCAGCCTTGACTCTCTGACAAACCATACATCTACTTACAAACTCGGCTACATCCTTTTTCAAACCAACCCAATAATACTCTTCCTTCAACCCTCGATACATCTTCGTGCTACCCGGATGCATAGAAAAAGGACTATTGTGAGCCTCACTCAAGATCGTACGCCTCAACTCGGCATCTTCCGAAACCACTATCCTATCCTTGAAACATAGGATTCCATTCTCTCCAAAGCAATACTCGGTAGGCCTATCTTTGGCTATGTCTTGCACGTGAGGTGCCAGAGACTCATCTCGCAACTGCTTCTCACGGATCAACTGAACCAATGATGGCTTAACCTGAAGCTCGGCTACTAACCCACCATCCGTAGACACACTCAACCTTGCAAACATTGCTCGTAACTCAACGGCCACCTTCCTACTCAAGGCATCGGCCACCACATTTGCCTTGCTCGGATGATACTCTATGGTAAGGTCATAATCTTTAAGGAGCTCTAACCACCTTCGTTGCCTAATATTCAACTCCCTCTGGGACATCAAATATTTCAAACTCTTGTGGTCGGTGTACACGGTGCACTTCTCACCATAAAGATGGTGTCTCCAAATTTTCAACGCGAACACCACTACAACCAACTCTATGTCATGTGTGGGGTAATTCTTCTCATGGACCTTCAACTGTCACGAAGCATATGCCACTACCTTACCTTCTTGCATAAGCACACAACCTAGCCCCACGTAAGATGCATCACTGTAAATCACAAACTCTCTCCTCGGCTCGGGCTGAATCAAAATAGGAGCTTCGGTCAAAGCTTTCTTCAATTTCTCAAACGCTTCTTGTCTCGCATCCGACCATTCATACGGAACATTCTTCTATAGTAACTTGGTCAACGGAGCCGCTATCCTCGAGAACCCCTCAACAAACCTTCTGTAGTATCCCGCCAAGCCTAGGAAACTGCAGATTTCTGTCACTGACTTCGGTTGTTTCCAATTCACAATGGCTTCAATCTTCTTGGGGTCTACACTAATCCCACTAACCGAGATCACGTGACCAAGGAAGACCACCTCCCTAATCCAAAACTCACACTTACTTAGCTTGGCATACAACTGATTCTCAAGTAAGGTCTGAAGCACTAACCTTAAGTGCTCATCGTGCTCCTCTTCGGTCCTAGAGTACACTAGGATGTCATCAATAAACACTACCACAAACCTGTCCAAGAACTTATGAAACACTCGGTTCATCATATCCATAAAGGCTGCTGGAGCGTTGGTCAACCCAAAAGGCATCACCAAAAACTCATAATGCCCATAACGTGTACGAAAGGCTGTCTTCGGTATGTCCACATCCTTTACCTTTAACTGATAATATCCAAACCTCAAGTCAATCTTTGAAAACACGGAAGCACCCCTCAACTGGTCTAGTAAATCATCTATCATTGGCAAGGGATATTTGTTTTTCACTGTCACCTTATTCAACTGTCTATAGTCTATACACATTCTCATGCTACCATCCTTCTTTTTCACAAACAAAACCGGAGCACCCCACGAGGAAACGCTAGGCCTAATAAAGCCTCTGTCAGTCAACTCCTGAAGCTGTGTCTTCAACTCTTTCAACTCTTTCGGTGCCATTCTATACGGAGCAATCGACACCGGTGCAGAATCGGAATATGTCTCAATAGCAAACTCAACCGCTCTATCTGGAGGCAAGCCTGGTAACTCTTCCGGAAAAACACTCAGAAAATCACATACGGTCCTGATGTCCTGAGGTCTCACCTCACTCACATCCGGGTTCATTACGTAAGCCAAGTAAGCCTGACACCCTGAACCCAACAACCTCTGAGCTTTCAAAGCCGAAACCACATTGGACAAAAACTTGACATTCTCCTCAACTACCACAACCTCAAAGTCATCGGTAAGCCTCAAAGAGACCCTCTTAGTCTCGAAGTCAACCCTAGCTCTATGCTCTACAAGCCAATCCATGCCCAAAATCACATCAAAGCCATAAAAGGGTAGCTCCATCATGTCGACCGGAAATACGTGGCCCGGAATCATCAAGGGACACCTCCTATACACTTTCCTAACTACCACTGTATCACCAAAAGAGCTAGTGACATTTACACCTACCTCTAGCCAATCACAAGGTAATCCTAATGACTTTGCATGCTCGCCCAAAATATACGAATGTGTTGACCCCGAATCTATTAGAGAAAGCAAACTCAAAGACTGTAATGTGAAATTACCTGCAATGACATCAGTGTCATTCCCAGCCTCTCGCTGAGCGTACACCCTAGCCGGTCCTCCTCCCTCGGGCTGGACTGCTACCACATGAGCGAAGTTCCTCTGACCCTCATTCCTAGGCTGGAAGTTCCCACGGCCGCGCCCACAACCTCTCTGATGCTCAAAACCCCTCGCTGGAGCCGGTCCTCCTCTAACTGGGTGTGGACAATCACGCCTCAAATGGTCTCGGGAGCTACAGTTCCAACACGCCCCAAACATACCCATACACTCACCTGGGTGGCGTCTCCCGCACCTAGTGCACTCCGGAATGTGACCAACGACTCCTTGGCCCTGACGGCCCTGACCATGGTTACCACCCTTAGGCCTCGTATCCGGCTGGTACCTCCTATCCTTATGCCTCTTGGCATGATCTCTATACCAACTCGCATGTCTCTTTCCGGAGTCAGACCCACCAGCACGTGCTCTAGAGCTCAGGTTCTGCTCTATATCCTGTGCCCTAGAAACCAAGACATCGAACTCAGTGTAGTCGGAGGCCAACATGTAGGTCTTCACATCAGTAGTCAATCCATATCTGAAACGCTCGCATCACTCCTTCTCATCCGGAATCAACTCTGGCGCGTACTGGCTCAACCTCACAAACTGGATCTCATACTCAGACACGATCCTATTACCTTGAACCAAAGCCATGAACTCCCTTTTCTTTTCATCTAAGTACCGAACCCTGAGATACTTCCTCTTGAAGGCATTCCAGAAAAACTCCCATGTGACATCCGCCTCAGCCATACCGGAAATAACAGTGGTCCACCAAGTATAAGCGTCTCCCTAAAGCAATGAGACGATGCATCCCAACTTACGGGCATCCGAACACTCCATCTGACCCAAGATGCGAGTAGTGCTCTCAAGCCACCCTTCCGAACCCTCCGGAGACAACCCACGAAACTCAACTGCCCCTAAATTACGAAGCCTCTCTAGGGGTAATCCTGTCCCCGCACCCTGAGGTGGTGCTGCAGCTTGCATACCGGCCAAAGCTGTCTGAAAAGCTCCGGCTATAGTCTGAATCAAATGAGCCACATCTGGACCTGCTTGACCTTGGCCCGCTTGAGCCCTATTACCTCCCACATTAGCCTCAGCCTGAGGCCCATTACCATCACCTCCGACGTTCCCTCCATTACCATCGGGAGCATTAAGAGCAGGAGGCACGTTCTCGGGTGCCTGGCCACCCGCCCTAGGCCGTCCCCTCGGTCTCACCATAGCAATTAATTTAATCTAAAACAACAAACACACAATAACAAAGAAACGTTAGGTTAGCAAAGGGGCAAAGGACTCCGGTTCTCAAGCTCTTTAAACCAAAACAATTTTCCCTTTTTATTTTGACAACAACGCCTAACAATGGGGACTCGAACCAACACTCAATCAACAACAAGGTCACTATAACATGCATTCATACACCGTGCTAGAGACAAAATTTAGACATACATGGCAAAACACTCATAATACCTTAACTTACCTCACTTACCTGCCCGAGGTCTCGGAAACCTCAGGCTCTGATACCAATAAATGTAACTCCCTCGTCCCGGTCTGGCCGGATGACCGGTCCGAATGGGCCACACGGGGAAAACCGAAGTGAAACCCGCTAAGGCTCCCCTTCGGTTAGCAACCCTATTTTTTTCTTCTTTCATTTTAATCTTGTCTAGAGGAGTATTAAAATCCTAGGTGATCAAACAGCGGAACAACATACACGAGACAATCGAACGAACCCAAAACAACATTTAACAGCCCAATTTTAAACTTAAACTGTAGGCGGTATCGATACACCTAAGGGGTGTATCGATACGCCTTGACTAGGTCAAAAGGTCAGAGTCAACCCGTGGAGACCGTATCGATACACCCAAAGAGTGTATCGATACTCTCCCTAATGGTCAACTTCTCACGGTCAATGCTAAGAAGACCGTATCGGTACGCCAGAGGCCCGTTTCGATACCAAAATGGACAGTAACTTCAGTGACCAAAAAGGTATCGATACGCCCCCCTCGCGTATCGAAACGCGTGGCCTGGAACAAGAAGGCCGTATCGATACGGGTCTAACCGTATCGATACCCCTGCTCTGCAATTCCTTAATTCTGAAATTGGTAACCCCAAACATGACTCTAGATGCATTTTTGGACTCCCCTAAGCACATACAAACATACAAACATCAAACCACAATCGGGTTTTAACATGGGAGGCATTTAATCTAACGAAAATCATACAAATCAAGACTTCATGCAATATTGCAAAAAGAGGCATACTTAGCAAGCATAAGGCACCATGCACTTGATATTGAAGCTTAAAGCATTCACAGGCCAATAACATACATATTTAGGCATGTTCACATAAGCAACATAACAAGCATAAACCGCAATCCATGAAACAAAAGCATAACACAACCATGAGTTTAACATGCTCAAACATAAATTTCCTAAGGAGTTTGACCCCAACTCCTAAAACTCTATACCCCATTGTCTAGGCATTATTACAAAAGCAAATCATACTTGAACCAGCTTGAGAACTCCAAAAGTTCCTCCCCTCACCCGCTTGCCTCCCGAACTCTAACGATCTGCACGTTGGAAACAAAAAGAGCATAAGCCAACTAGCTTAGTGAGAGAGGCTCTAAATTCACAACATGCAGTTTTCCAAAACACGATTTATATGCAAGAAAGCAATGGATGCGCGAGGGTCAATCTCAACAACAACACGTGGTTTGCACAAGCACAACCAACATACACGTACGGTGGGACTACACATCACCGTTTCGACTAGTGGATTTCCAATGGGACTACACATCAATGTACTACCCTACTAGTCACTACCGGTGGGACTACACATCATCGTAGTTTAGACCACCATCACGTGAGGCACGAACTCAACTCGACTGCACAATTAACAACTCAAGATGTACTTAATGATCATGGCATATAAGCATTCAACATATCACAACAACATGGGAGTAGAGAGGCTTACACACGGGTTTAGGTGACCCTTCAAGGTCCCACCCAAACCCCGAAAGGATCAATATCGAGCACAATGCATAAATCAACAATTCTACTCACCGTTGTTACCCAAGAGAAGACCGAAGACCAAGCTCAAGACTCTGAAATCCCCGGATTTGTCCCTGAAGCTTCACCAACCAAATTTCTCGATTCTAGACATTCCAACACCAAGTAAACAAATCCCAAATCAGTCCATATTCCAAAATAATCAACTCGGATTACATTCCAAACACAAGACATCAAATTTTCCATCGAAAACCAACCCAAAATTCCAATTTCCGAGCAGCCCTTAAGCACCCCTTAATTCCATTGATTTCAACCCTCAAATTACTCATTAAAGCCTCTTAAACTACCCTTACATATAGCCTATCCATCAGCCCTCTTATTTTCACATAAAACACCCCAAAACTCAACTTAAAACCCCCCAAAAACCTCCCCAAAACCCCATTCCGGGAAAACACCCAAAACCTTGTAAAAAATCAGTTTTGTTGGACCTTTTAGGTTGTAGACTACTCATAGAACTTCAACAAATCAAAAACTTAAGTCAAGGATTTCAAAGACAACATTTTAAATCCAAAATCCTCCAAACTTCGAATCTCAAAACATGTACAAAAATGAAAACAAAAGGTATCAGCTTGTAGAGATTAACGAGGGTAAGTCAAAAATGAAATTACCTTTGCAAAACCTTCAAAAATGAGCAAGATATTGAATGGAATAGTAACAAGGGGATAGGGGTTTCTTTTTGACGTTGAAGTGAATAGTGGAGAGGGGAAGAAGATGACTCAAAAACAATATTTTAGGTTAGTTTAAAATCAAAGGTCCAAAGACCTAAATGCCCTTAATGAAAAAGGGAAACCACAATTGGTGCCACCCATGGCTTTTGGGCTTAATTTAAAAATAGTCCAACTTAATTTTGTTTGTCTTAAAACCAGGGGCCCAAATCATTATTTTATTATTTAAAAATTAGGAACCGAAACCCGAACCATTAATAAATTAATATTTTCACCCGACCCCCGAACCCGGGTGTTACATTCTCACCCCTATGACATATACACATTTTTCACACTTATTAATCTTGAAGTCCTTTGTCATCATGGCACTATCGAACGTCTTATGCCATTGATTTTGTGCTCGCTTAATTTCATATAATAACTTCACCAACCAACATATTTTCATTTCTTAACCTAAAATTACATGACCCTCAAGTTGTTCTATGTATATTTCTTCATCAAGATTTCCATTTAGAAAAAGTATTTTAACATACATTTGATGTACAATCATCATTATGGGATCTATTTTCGTTTGCTTTGGTAATGACGTTGTTACCTTTGCAAGACACCCCACATTTTTAAGTATTTGTAGGAAGGGTTTATTCCCTTTTATAACTCATATGGTGTATTATCTCTTTAATTTTTAGGGAACTTTGTTTAAAAGGTAATTAATTGATATAACAGTTTCCCCCACATGTTAGGAACATTATAGTACCAACGTTACTCATACAAAGCTTCTCCTCATCTTATGGCAATTGAAGCATTTCTCATGAAATTTGCTTCTTGAACATGCCACTCTTTTGATCTCATATAAGATCGTGTATACGGTTTGTTTGTTTTTTAAAGTCATTTTTGACTTCCATTACGTTTGTCATGACAATATTTGTCATAGCAATATTCTCCTTTGTAGAACTAAATGTTTTGATATAATAATTGAAAAATGTTTTGGACTAAATTGAAAAGAATTTAAAACATGCTTTTAGTCAAAAACAACTTCAAAATATGTTGAAGGGTTTTTACAAGGCTTTGGAATAATTTAAAGTGTATTTAAAGTAGTCAAAACCATGTTTTTAATGTAATCGTACTGATACGGTAGATGACCGTATCGATACACTTTAGGGTTTTAACTACAGTGAAATTCTAGTAGCCAAAACCCGTACTGATACGCTTAGTCAGTATTGATACGGTGTGTCTTAAAACCCCAACGGCTAGTTCGTGTACCGATACGGTTGTATCGCGTACCGATACGCCCAACTACCCCCAACAATCAATTTCCACACGTATCGATACGCACCAGCTGGAAGTGCTCAACGGCTATTTCCTTATCGGGACCGTATCGATACAGATTGAAGAGTATCGATACGCTAAGCTGCAGAACTGCATTTATGGTGGGAAATAAAGACTCCAACGGCTCCAATTCGACCCCAACGGTCTACAACGGCTATGAACTCAATTAAGAGTATAAAAGGGATCTCCAAGCATTAAGGAAAGGCTTATGCTTCAATTGTCAACAACATTATGATGAAGAAATTGTCTTAGAGCTTAAATTGTACATTTCTAGTATAGACAACACTTGTGAGCTAAAATTGTCAAATTTGCTCAAGTGTTTAGGATTTGGTGAGTGAGCTTAAGAGTGCAAACTATCTAGTGAGGGATTTCAAGTTTACTCAAGTTTCTCTTGTAAAGAGGGTTTACTCAAGTTTTGGGTTAGAAAGTTTTGAGTGTGTAAAGGTTACCTCCTTAGCCTAGAAAGAGGGAAGAAATTTAAGATTGAATTTGGTGAAATCCTTAGTGGGAAGCTAAGGTAGTGGATGTAGGTGCTGGTTTAGAAGGCCAAACGATTATAAATCATCGAGTCATTTAATTTTTCACTTCCACCTCCAATCACCCAAATAATCTAACTTCTCCACCACTTGGCAATCCATTTTGGTTGAAGGAAATCGAACATATCAAGTCTAACCATTGGTATCAGAGTGAGGCTCAATCGAAAGGGATTAACCTTCTATTGAGGCAATCTAGAAAGCTTGATACATTATTTTAATCAACCGATCAAATGGTGCAATCCATCGACAAGCCACCATTCTTTGATGAGACCAACTATGCTCATTGGAAGATTAGAATGAAGTTCTCCATCAAAGCCAAAGACTACAAGCTTTGAGATATTGTTGAAGAGGGTCATTATGTCCCACAAAGAGTAAAGGCGGAATGGAATGTGGATGATCGCAAGAAGATGAAGCTTAATTGCAAGGCTTTGCACATCCTCTTTTGTGCTTTTAGCCCCAACATCTATGAGAAGATGTCTTATTGTGAAGATGCCAAAGAGGTATGAGACAAGCTGGAAGTCACATACGAAGGAACCAACAAAGTAAAGGAAACTAAGATCGGTCTTTTCAACCTCAAGTATGAGAACTTCAAGATGAAACCGGATGAAGACATCACGAAGATGTTCGATAGATTCTCCACCATCACAAATGAGCTCAAAGGCTATGAAGAAATCATTCCAAAAGATAAGCTTGTCCGAAAGCTTCTCTATTCTCTTCCTGAGTCATGGGACTCAAAGAAGACAATCATCATCGAAGCCAAGAATCTCAAGACTTTAAAGCTTGATGAACTCGTGGGGTCTCTTCTCACTCATGAAATTATGAAGAAAGGAAAAGAAGAGGAGAAGAAGAAGGAAGAGATAAAGAAGATGGGGAAGAAGAAAATCTGGGAGCTTGGCATCAACACTAATGCCATTGCTCTCAAGTCCTCCAAGTGAAACCATGTTGAATCAAGTGAGGAGGAAAGTGAAGAAGAAACGATGGCCTATCTCTTTGAAAAGTTTGCCCGGTTGATGAAGAGCAAAATGAATGAATTCAAGCATGAATCGATGAAGAAAGAGAAGGCAAGCTCTTCAAGCCATAAGAAAAAGGCATATGTGGCTACTTGGAGTGATGAAGACTCTACCGATAATGAACAAGCCAATCTTTGCCTTATGACCATCGAAGAAGATTCAAGGGCAACTTCTAATTCATCTACCTCATGTTTATATTCTTTTGATGAATTACAAGATGCCTATGATGATTTGGTTTTAGAGTTTAAAAATCACTTTTTGAAAAACAAAAAAAGTTGTTTCTAATTTGAAAATTCAAAATGATTTGATTTCTAAAACCAAAATTGAACTTGAAGCAAAACTCAATGAGTTTGAGCAAAAACGTGTTGATTTACAAAATTTGCTTCATAAAGTTAAAGATGATAAAGATTTGATTTCCAAAGAACTATAAAAGAAAACAAATTTTAGAAAATCAAATTTTTATCAAAGACAATCTAGTGTCCTATATTTTTGAATGGAAAAGTTTTTAGAAGTATGTGGGTCCCAAAAGGACTAATTACTTCAACTAAAAGGAATAAAATTGAAAAATGGATTCAAGGGGACTAAACTTTGTACCACTAATGTCTATGGATCCAAAGCAATTTGGATACCAAAAATTACTTGATTGTCGTATGTTATGTGTGATGGAGAATGATCAACAAGTCCAAATTTAAGGGGGAGCTTCATACACACAAGAAAGAACACTTGAAGAAGGAATGCTTCACATCCTCCCTTGAAGTTCAAGTGTTGGTAAAATTTCTAGTTATTTTTTTTGTTTTTAATGAGATTATTTTTCTTTACAACTAGATTATCATATTGTTGGACTAACAATATTTGATGCCTTGAGTAAGGGGGCCATTTTTAAAACCAAAATTTTAATTGTGTGAATTTTTTTACCTCTTATGTTAATTAGAGTCTAAAGTCATTTAATTTTTTTATGTAACAAAAAGGGGGAGAAATGGTTTGAAAATTGATTTTTTTTGTGAATAAGGGGAGCTTTACATGATTTAATTTTTCAAATTATCTTATTCAAGATTTTAAAATACTAAGGGGGAGAATCCCAAACAAATTTTCAATTTGGTTTTATTATATCAAAAAATGGGAGATTGTAGAACTAAATGTTTTGATATAATAATTGAAAAATATTTTGGACTAAATTGAAAAGAATTTAAAACATGCTTTTAGTCAAAAACAACTTGAAAATATGTTGAAGGGTTTTTACAAGGCTTTGGAATAATTTAAAGTGTATTTAAAGTAGTCAAGACCAAGTTTTTAATGTAACCGTACCAATACAGTAGATGACCGTATCGATGCCCTTTAGGGTTTTAACTACAATGAAATTTCAGTAGCCAAAACCCGTAACGACACGCTTAGTCAGTATCAATACGGTGTGTCTTAAAACCCCAACGGCTAGTTCGTGTACCGATATAGTTGTATCGCATACCGATATGGTTGTATCGCATACCGATACGCCCAACTACCCCCAATGGTCTTTTAAATTGTACAAGCGTACTGATACGGTTGCCACTTATATCAATACGCACCAGCTAGAAGTGCTCAACGACTATTTCCTTATCAGGGCTGTATCGATACAGATTGAAGAGTATCGATACGCTAAGCTGCAAAACTGCATTTATGGTGAGAAATAAAGACTCTAACGGCTCCAATCCGATCCCAACGGTCTACAACGGCTATGAACTCAATTAGGAGTATAAAAGGGACCTCCAAGCATCAAGGAAATGCTTATGCTTCAATTGTCAACAACATTATGATGAATAAATTGTCTTAGAGCTTAAATTGTACATTTCTAGTATAGACAACACTTGTGAGCCAAAATTGTCAAATTTGTTGTTTAGGATTGGATGAGTGAGCTTAAGAGTGCAAACTATCTACTTAGTGAGGGATTTCAAGTTTGCTCAAATTTCTCTTGTAAAGAGGGTTTACTCAAGCTTTGGGTTAGAAAGTTTTGAGTGTGTAAAGGTTGCCTCCTTAGCCTAGAAAAGAGGAAGAAATTCAAGAGTGAATTTGGTAAAATCCTTAGTGGGAAGCTAAGGTAGTGGATGTAGGTGCTTGTTTATAAGGCCGAACCACTATAAATCATTGAGTCATTTAATTTTTCGCTTCCACCTCCAATCACCCAAATAATCCAACTTCTCCACCACTTGGCAATCCATTTCGGTTGAAGGAAATCGAGCCTATCAAGTCTGACATCCTTAACAACATCTGAAGGTGGTAAAATTTTATTTTACCTTATCCTCTATAATAATACTAGGATCATCCTTTAGATATTTGACCAAATTTAACATAGTCAAATAGACAACATTCTTTGTGCCACGTTATGAAATTTTTTTCAATGAATTTCACTAGTTTTCCATTGTGTCGCATAGTCACAAATCAGAAACAGAAGATTATGAATCTGTTAAACTTCAGGAATTTAGCCAAAGACTAAAATCAGAAACAAAAACATAATTTCAAACTTTTGTTAGACGTAAGAATTTAGTAAACTAAAATTGAAACAAAAGTACGCACGATCTAATAGAAAGAACAATAACGAATAGTGCACCAGGTAGGTAACTTATGAAAAAGAGAAGATATGGTAACTAAGTCTTTAAAAGAACCCATCCTAGACATGCACTTTTGTATTGTTTTTTCAATCACCGTTTATGGGCTTCATTCTCTTATGCTTAAGGAAGTTCTTGAAGTTGTTCCAAATAATAGTTAGCTTTTCAAATGACTAACGCCAGAACGAATTCACTTAAACCATTCTTTTTGCGAAAAAACCGTGAGTGATAAATTAAAGTTGCTACCTTTGATTCACAAAAACTTAGAATCAATCATCACAAAATTAAGAATTTGGTAACTAATAATTTATTAGCACCGGCATCTTTTATTTTGTACTTATGGTCTAACGACTCTCACAATTCTTTAGTCATTTTTAAGATTTTACACTTCATAACGTGCATCAGACTAGACTTTGAGAATTTAATTTGACATAGAAAACAAAGTTCTTCTATGCTTTGATTCAAGACCTCAGTCGTAATCAACGCTCTAGATTTGTTGACTAGAATTGTAATCAATGTGACTTTCAATGACAATTTTTGTTAAAACATATTTGTCCATAGCCAATTTGAATAAAACGAATTTATTCGATTGTCCCTTTTTTGAAAAAGAGATCAAGTAAATCTGTTAAAACGACATGAATTAAACCCCAAAATAAATTATTTACGAGATCTCAGTTTACAAACCGATAATAGTTTCGTTGATTCTTGTTTGGAAGAGAGGATCCAATAAACCCATTGGGACAGTAAGAATTAAATCCTAAAACAAATTGTTTACAAGATCTTAGTTTCCAAACAGATCAAGATTTCGTCTGAGTATCATGTTTGTCTCTATAAAATTTCTCAAAAAAAAATTATTAGTACAAAATAAGCCCCACATTGTTTCAAAACACAAATAATAATCATTAAATATAATAATTATTAAGACCAAAATATTGAAATATGTATGAAATTTAGTATGGCAAAACCTTATCAAATTTCTTGAAAAAGAAATAACAAGGTTAAACCTTGGTGTGGTATGGACTATGGACCAATGTCTTGAAACGGTAATTTGTTCCCCTTAGATTAAAACTTAAAAAAACTATATTATTAGAAATAATAATAGTATAATCCAAAATGATTAATTACCGAAAAATAACGCAAAAATAAATTTAATCGTAATTAAAATGCGAAACCAGAAGCTGGTATGATGTGTCTTGCTTTAAAAACATCGAGGTATGCGTACGAACCATGATCCATGATTCCTCGTACTGTGGATTAAGTAAATTCCATAACAAACTCAAAATATTTCAAGAAGGAAATCATTCTCACGAACATAGTAATATGTTCGTTTTGGATTAAACTCAAAATTTGTCTTAAAATTATTAGACAATAGATTTAATAATAATAATAATAATAATAATAATAAAGTAAAATTAAAATATTTACATTATTATTAAAGCAAACATAGTTAAATAAAATAAATTAAATGATAAAGAATCGAGTGAATCAGAATATTTGAATCATTCACCCGTTTCTGCTATACTTGAATCAGTTTGTACGCTTCTCCCACGTGATCCACTAAATACCAACACGCAACTTCTCCCATATTTTCTTTATGGCAAGTAATAATAAGTTTCTTTAAAACAAATTTTCGGCCACTCATGTGGTGCTTGATATATTTTGGTCATTTGTGTCCCAGGATACAACAACTTATATGATCAACTGTAGTAGTACGTCTGTAGAGATCACGAACTGTAACCTTGTCTTCCTTTATCATTTATAAGGGTATGAGTTTCATTGGAAATAAAACTTGTGAATTATCTAAATTTATTTGAAATAAAATTCAATAATAAATATAGACATGACAAATTTGACCCGAGACCCGAACTTATTTACCCGAACCGAGCCCGAAACCGAACATGATGACCCGAATTTTTTTCCCAAAACTCGAAGCCGAACCGAAATAAAAATGAACCGATTTTTAGTTGAACTGAAATAGACCCAAACCGAGTGGACCCGAACCGAAGACAACCCAAAATAAATAAAAGATATTAATAGAAATAAAGAAAGATGAGATATGAACAACCGCACAACTCACCAAAAAGTCAAATATATTGGCTTTATAAAGCCATATAAAGGGGGTAAAAAGCTAACCAACCTAAAAACTTGATTAAAACCGACCGATTTCCTGTTGACCTGAAATTGACCCGAACCGAACCAAAAATCAACCGAACTGAAATGACCCGAAGTATAATAGAACCGAACTGAACCGAACGACATCAGACCCAAAATAACCGAAACCGAACCTGAACTGATTGACCCGTTTGCCACCTCTAATTAAATAGCATTATCACAATAATATATTAATTTTAAAAGATAATATTTTATCCTTTTAATTTCATAATATTCAAAAAATAATATTCAAATTTAAAGATAATATCTTATCATTATTTTATTTGAGATATTAAAAATGTTTTATTTAAAAAAAATTATCTTGTAATGGGTTAAATATCCGCAAGCACACAAAGGGCCTGATTGGTCTAGATATTTAAGTTACTCATACCATATCAGCTTAAGTTATTCAATAATTATTAAGTAGAGTTTTTATATAAACAAACATATCACACGCTTGGTAATCCAACAATATGGAACATAAGCTTTTCCTTTTTCTTTAACTCAATTCATAATTAGCCTACTTTGAGCATCAATTTTTCATTCACCACTCACCTGTTTTGAGCGTATGATATATCGTTATAAATGTCTCATAGAGTAAAATATGAAGACGTAATTTCATTATTTGAATCTTCACTTTACCCATAAAAATATGCCTTAAAAATTTCTACTTTATCATATTTTTTCTAACATATTATTCTCATTTTTATTCAAAAACCAGCCTACATATTTTTTTCCACTATCATATTTGGGTCACCCAATCATTGCATCTATGGTCAAAATCTGACATTTTTATCAACTCTTCTGGACAAAGAGTGAACATCTTAACTTTACAACTAATTAGTTGAATAACGGAATTAATTAACTAATTAATTAAACCAAATATAAATTATAAGCTAACCTTGAGTTGAGGTTTTAAAACACAGATGACAGGGCATGTTTTATTTTCAGGCTTCGAAACAACTCATGTTTGAGAGGTCCTCAAAGCTTGCTTCTACTTTAATTATTGTCCTTAAAAGCAAGAAAAGTGATATAATTTTTGCCGTCAATTAACTCTTTCTCATTGTTTCTTCTATTCTTAACTGCATGATTTGTGTCCTTTTCTAACATTTGTGAGGAGCATTCAACAGTTTGGTTGATACTTCAGAGTTCAGTCCAAACCAAAACTAAATGACTGTACCAAATATATAACGTTAATATTATGCGAATTTGGGTATTTAATCTATTTTTCTTAAATTTAAATGTTATAATTATTATCAACCATTTATCTAGAGTGGGTAGATATTAATCTTATAATAATTAAAGTTTTGTTATACACAATATTTAAGGCGGTGTATAAGAACTACTAGATTCCTATTATTAATGGTTATTTTATTTTATAATGAAATCTATTAGAATGTAATTAATTACATTCTTAAAAAATTAAATATTATTAATTTATGGTATTTAATAGAATTAAACCTTAACCCTAAACTCTAAACATTAATCCTAAATCTAAACCCTAACCCTAAATATTAAGCCATAAACATTAACCTTAAACTCTAAACCATAAATACTAAACCCTAAGTCATAAACCTTAAACCTTAAAAACCATACATTAACCCTAAACCTTAACCCTACACCCCAAAACCATAACAATACAACAACATAAACCCTAAAACAATAAACCCTAAACCCTGAAATTATAAATCATAAATCCTAAACACATAAACCATTTTACATTATTATTAATTACATTGAACACTCTGAATCAATGATGTTTAATATTTTAGGAATATAATTAATTACATTCTAATAAATTCTATTGAAAAGTAAAATAACAATTAATAATAAGAATCTAGTAGTTCTTATACACAACCCTAAGGATTGTGTATAGCAAAACCCTAATAATTAAATCATATAACATTTTAGGCACAAATACAAAATAAGTGGAGCAAACACATTTGGCTGGTTGACCAAGTTGTTCATCTTTGTTCCTTATATTCTGATAGGTCATGCATTCTAGCTCTACTAAAAGCACTCCCCTAGAGTACGCATTCCCTTTCCCTCTAGATAGGATTAAGATTAGATTTAGGATTTTTAAAAAAATTGTCGAAAGTTTACATTTTTAGGTGTCTAAAGTTTTTTTTAATCAAAATATGTGCTTAAAGTTTATTGGTTATTATTCTCAGGCAATCATCGTTAATTCTTTTTAAAAGAAAATTTTAAGCACCAAAAAGCAAAAAAAAAAATAACATAATTGAGACAATAATTCTTTTTAAATAGACGCCTAAAATCACAAAGTAAACTTTAAACACATTCTTTTACTAAAAAAAATTTAGACATTTAGAATAAAAAATATAATTTATATATTTATTTTATAGTTAAATTAAAGTTTTAATTGTGATAATGATGACTGATCACATTATAAACCGTATAAAAACTGTTAAAATTAATAATCTATGAGTATATTACACATTTAATGGTGAAAAATCTATTAAGCAGTACAATTATTACCATCATTCAACATAATTTACTAAATAAACTTCTTTTTGCTAAGATCTAATGTCGGTGGAGAGTGTTAAAAAAATAAGAAGCAAAATACTGGGAGAAAATGACAAAACACAACGTAGTTTTCAAATATAATGGTATGAAATGTGAAGAGTAATGTGGGGAAGTGGGGTCTTTGTCTTTGTCTTTGATTTTAAATAATTAATTAATTAGTTATGTAAAGAGCTTGGTTGCCAAGTCTTCTTCCTGGAAAGTTCACCCAATTATTGTTCTTCTAATAGTTAATTAAATAACTAAAGTCCCCTTCAACAAAGAAGTTTGAACGTTCGTTGAGGTTAAATAATCGATTATTAGAAGCTGGATATTTTTAACTATAGCAAAATGTCCGTTTAGACAATAAATCAGGTGAAAAAATAGCTGTTAATGCCCGTTTAACGGCTAAACTACATTTGTTCGACATTATTTTTTTGTTTGACGCTCCAAAAACTCGTTGAGAAAGTATTGTTCAACAAGCCTTAAATCACTTTGTCATCCATTCATTCTCCTTTCTTTTTGGCGCTTCAATACTTTTACAGATGGATCTAAATCATCTATTATTTATTAGAATTTTATGATACATACATTGTTAATAGTTTAAATTTTGGATGTAAAAATATATTAACAAAACTTAAACCATTTTTAATAGTTTAAAACAATAAAACATATCTTTGTGTCGGAATAAAATAGATGACGAAGTTATATTATGATTTTTATTTTCCATTAAATTAAAAATTTAAAAATTAGTCATTATGATTTAATTTGATATGATTATATTAGGTCTGTTTGATTTTAGAAAATATTTTTTATTTTTAAATAATAATTTTTATTTTCAATTTTTTAAAATCTAGAAAACATGCTTAGTTAATAGGGATGTAAACTTGTTTTTAAAAATGAAAATAGTGAAAATATGTTTAGTATTTAGCTTTTTAAAATAGAAATGAAAAAAATAATTATTAAATGATTAAAATAAAATATAGTTAAAAAATATTATAATCATAATAAATAAATAAATAAAATAAAATATGAGTAAATAAACCAAAATTTTAGAAAAAATTGTATTAGAAGGATTCGAACCCGAGTTAAAATGAAGTTAAAATTAAAAATCGCTTATTTTTATATTTTCCACTTTCCCAAAAATATTTTCAATAAAAACATCTTTTTTATTTTTTTTTAAATTTTCACTGTTTTTATTTTCTAAAATTTATTTTCCAATTTTACAACCAAACACGTTTTCATCACCGTTTTTCATTTTTTTAAGAAAATGAAAATAAAAATGGACTTCACTCTCTATAACCAAACGGTTCTTTATATTTTTTTGAGTGAAAGAAAACTTTTTATTTAAAATATATATTTAAAATTTGTCCAACAATGAACTTTCAATCTTCAGTTATTTTATTTAAATATTAAAAATATGAAGAAAAAAAAACACAAATATTATCGTGTATTATTAATGTTTATTTATATCAAAAATATTTTAATTGTTAAATTAAATTGTCATCTGATTAACCAGTGACACTAAGTCTATCAAAATTTAATAATAATATAGATATAAATTTCTTACTCTTAGTTATTAGTTAGCTCAAATTATGTTTTGTTAACTATTTCTATTAAAGCTTTTAAGAAATATCCGAATTAAATTTGAATAATTTGGTTTATATTCCATTTATTAGGTGGATAATAAGAATAAAATGAATATATTATGCATAAATAATTACATTTTATTATAATATTATTACTTAGCACATAAGCTTTCCATTGTTTATTAATAAAAAATATCTAATTATCTATAAAAATTAATATTATCTCATTTCTTAAAACCGAAAATTAATCTATTAGTTTATTAATTTGAATAAAATACTATAGGAGTGTTTAGTAAACAACTTTTTGAAGAACTTTTAGCTTATTTGGGCACAAATAGCTTATTGGTAGTCAAATCCTCTATTTTTAGTGTTTGGTAAACACCTTTTTGAAAGAGTTTATTGTGCAAAATAAGCTGAAATAGAAAACATTAGATTTTTCAGCGGATTGAAAGAGCTGATTGCAAAATAAGATGTTAAATGACGTACTCGACCTTGTTATTTTCATAATTAAATCCTTGCCATAAAACCTAATATAATGAAATAACCCCTATTCTAATCTACGAATCTCTTATCACAGTATTCTCCATCGTCAAACTACAACATCAAGCAACCAAACCATGGAGATTCTTTTGCAAGATAATTTCACCCATTAAGGTTAGTTCTTTTCTTCTATGCTTTTAATGAATTGTACTTATTTTTTTCTTGTGCAAGATTCTTTTGCAAAATAATTTCATTTATTTCTGCCTCCTATCATTAATCATTTTTTTGTTTAGTGATGTGATTTTGTATAGAAAATTTTTGCATGATAAAAGAAGAGAAGCCCTCCAAGTTTAGATTACAGTTTAAGATTTGAGGTTAGTTTTCTATCTCTATAGTATTTGTTACCTACTCGTTCAAATGCTTGTTTTTAGTTGTTGTTTTTTAGTTTTTCTACAAGTTTCAAAACTTATTTCAAACTGAAAATGTTAGACTTCTTGATAACATTTTCAGTTGATTTTTTTTTGAATTTTTCTACAAGTTTCGAAACTTATTGTGTAAGTTTCGATACTTTGTCCCAAATTGAAAATTTTCAGTTTGGGACAAAGTATCGAAACTTGCAAAAAAAAAACTCAAAAAACCAACCAAAATGTTATCAAGAAGTCTAACATTTCAAGTTTGAGGGCAGGTTTTGAAACTTGTCGTCTTTTAGCCGCACCTTAAACATGACACACGTTAGACTCACCCTTGTTTTTGATGCTATATGTATCACATTATTGTATTGTCCAGTAAAGTGAAATGTTTGCTTGATATGGTAAATTGGTGACAATACATTATGAGTAATATTGGATTGAAATGTTATCCGATTACAATGGTTATTGGACATGTTAGTGTTTTTGTTTCAAAATTTTTAAGAGGTATGTAAGTAAAATAAGTGAATTTAATTATGTTATATACTACATAGATGGCACCCAGGAAAAAAAGAACAATAAAGAAAGTGTGAGCGGGGAGAAAGATGTAAGTAGGGCTAGTTGGTCGAAAGAATATGTACACATATTTTGTGATTTGTGTATCCAATATGCTAAAAGAAGTAAGGGAAAAAATGGTGTGACGATTTCATAAAGAGTGTCATGGAAGATGATAGAATTACAATTAAAAAAAAGACGGGTTTAACATATGAGAAGACTAAGCTTAAGAACAAGTGGGATTGGTTAAAGAATAGATGAAGTCTTTAGTGGAGTGGTGGATGAAGAAAATTGAGGTTAGCATAATTATCTGCACTTGCTTTTATTACTTTATTGTCAAAAATTACACAAACTAAGTTAGTTTAAATTTTTAGAATTGGTTTCTGTTTTTTTTTATCATCAACTGTATGAATTTATTGAAAATAAGTGTCATACAGCTCGACGCAGCCCTTACGCCTCGTTAAAAACCTCCCTAAGCCTAATGGAGGAAAAGAGTACGTAATGGCCCGTCTAAAAATAAAACGCCTAAATACAAGCTAAGAATAAAGAACTCCTATCCACTCCCTCCTTTGCGAGTACATCGGCAAAACCATTCGCCTCCCGCGGTGTGTACTGAAATTGTATCTCCGAAATGGCTTGACACGCTTGATCAATTGATACAAACGACTCCCACAATCTCCACGGACGTTTTGCCAAACCTGTTACCCATCTCAATGCAACTTGGGAATCGGATTCGATTACCACGCACCTCTCACGCCAAACTCCTTCCGCCACCAACCTCACTGCGAGTTCGATAGCCCTCACTTCTGCCACGTTGGAGTCCAAACATCCCACTGGACCGGAAAAAATCGCCAAAATGCGGCTGTCCGCATCACGCATAACGCCCCTGATGCCCGCGGGTCCAGGCTTGCCCCTCGCCGAGCCATCTACATTGAATTTCAATGTTCCCGCAATAGGTGGCTGCCATACCAACCCAGCTCGCACCTTCCGTAGTCGACGACTAACCACACATGTCGATGGACACGACCACCAAACCGATTCAGACATAATGTCACTGTCGGCATCTACCTTTATCCAATAGTAAGCTCGAAGTTTCACCAGAAAATACACTTCCACTAACGTCGATCGTTTGCCCCTAAAGATGAACTCATTTCGGGCGAGCCAAAGCGACCATAGCATTGCACTCACACTAGCCACCCACCACTTTAATTGACAACCATGAAAGGAGCTATGGAAATTCATTACAAAGAAATCTGAGAAACACGCCGGTAATGGTAATGCAATGCCCCACCAATCACGTAACCAGTCCCAAATCTGTTGGATACATGGGCAATCATAAAATAAATGAGCGATCGACTCCTCCACCCTTACGCACCACGGACATAGGCCTTGTCCTTCCGCCAAAGGCACCCCTCTAATTCGCAAAAATCGGCCGTCGGTAACCGTTTCAACCAAATGAACCATAGGAAGGCTTGTACTTTGGGTGGAACAAGAACCTTCCATGCGAAACAACCTCCGAAATCTCCATCCCCCACCCTCTCTAATAGCAGCGCCTTAGTCATAGCCTGAACTGAAAATTCCCCGTGTTCATCCGGAGTCCAAATCAGCGTATCGATACATTCAGCTCTTATGCGAACTCCACTCACTACATCACACAAAGAACGTAACTGTTCATGTTCGAAACTCCACAGATGCCTCCGGAAAAAACCTTCCCAATGTTCATGATCAAAATGACCATTCGTTGTATAATCCTGCACCCAAGCTAATTTATTCAACGCCAAGGCGAACAAGCGTGGAAAAACCTCCTTTAAAGGTTGTTGTGTCACCCAAGAATCAAACCAAAACAAAACAAGCTTCCCATTACCGATTTTCCACTGAAAATTACCCCCCCCCACGTGTGAATCAACACTCGGACAGCAAGCATTAGCTACTATTTGACGCCAAACAACCGACATAGAAGATAGATTTTCCGTGTTAAATCTCCACCACTGAAAATTTTCCCCATATTTGGCCGCTATTAAACGACGCCAAAGTGAATCGCGATCACGTGCATATCGCCAGACCCATTTAGACAGCAGCGCCATATTCTTCACTCTCAAGTCCGCCACCCCCAATCCCCCTAAATGTCGTGGTCGACAAACAGTATCCCATCCCATCCTGCTCATCCGTCTCTCAAGATTAACCCCTCCCCATAGAAACGCTCTACGTAATTTATCCAGCTTCTCTATTACCCCTTTAGGCACAACCTATAAGCCCAAGTAGAAAATAGGGAGTGAAGAAAGTACCGAGTTAACAAGAGTCACCCTAGCTGCAAACGACAGAGAACTACGCTTCCACCCTGCTAGCTTGCGTCTGAAGTTTGCTATAACCGGATCCCACACTGATATACGCCTCGGATCAGCTCCCAACGGGAAGCCTAGATAGACAAACGGTAATTCCCCTAATCTACAACCCAGTACATTAGCCACTGATGCACTCAACTCCTCCGCCACGCCGATCGCATACAAAGAACTTTTTGCAAAATTTATTTGTAACCCAGAGCATATCTGAAAACAGTGCAGTATCCTCTTCAAATTACGTGCATACTCGATGCTTGCATCAATAAATAATATCGTATCATCGGCAAATTGGAGGTGTGTCAGCCGTATGTTTGAAACCACCTCCAATCCTCTAATCAACCCTCCCATTTCCGCGTTGATCAACATCAAATGTGAAGCTTCCGCTACAATCACAAACAGTAGCGGTGACAAGGGACAACCTTGTCGCAAACCACGACCCATCCTGAACTCATTCGTCGCACTCCTATTCAGTAAAACAGATAAACGCGCTGAACTGATGCAAACCTGTATCCATTGACGCCATGTTGCGCAAAAGCCCATCTTTGCGAGTACAGAATCCAAGAACGACCAACTCACGCAGTCATATGCTTTGGCAAAGTCCAGCTTTAGAATAAAACCCCCCGCGCCACTACACCGAAGAGAATGTATTACCTTTGTCGCTAACAATACACCATCTACCAATTGACGGCCTTTAATGAAAGCCGACTGAGTGTCGCTAATCAAGGAATTCAGCACTGTTTGTAACCGAGTCGCTAAGCATTTGGCTAGTAGTTTATACATTGAATTAACCAACCTAATCAGTATATACTCACCTAGCACTTGAGGTGTCGCCACCTTAGGTAGAAGCACAATAAACGTGCAGTTCGCTCCCTTTGGCAATGTTCCTCGCTCATGAAATTGAGTGAAAAAATTCAGCACGTCATCCTTCCCCACCTCCCAGCTTTTCTTGTAGAATTCGAGTGTAAAGCCATCCGGACCCGGTGCTTTTGCGCCATCACAATTCCATAAAATGCGCTTAATTTCACCAACTGTAAAAGGTGTTGTCAACACTGAACTTGCATCTGCTTGTACACGACGAAACTGACCATCAAATTCCCATCTTCCAATTCGAGCATCACTAGCAAAATGGGCAGTGAACGCCTTAACAACAAAGGCACGCAATGTAGCCGGTGCTGTAACCCATCTCCCGTCAATCAACAACCCCGGTATAAAGTTCCTAACCGTATGTAACTTCGCCGTTCTATGGAAAAATGTTGTGTTCCGATCACCTAACCTCAACCAAGTTGCCCGAGATTTTTGGCGCCACATTGCTTCTTTATTGCACATCGCTTTCCAAAGTGCTTGCATCCATTGTCGACGCTCACACTCTACCTCACCATCTCCCTCTTCCGCTATCATCACATCATTCGCCTTGTCTATTTTCTGTTGTAAATTCTCAATTATCAAGTTTACATCACCAAATGTATCTTTGTTCCATCGTTTCAAGAACGACTTCAAGTGCCTCAGCTTCACCACGATATTATCTTTTCCCAAACCAACTGCAGTCAAACGACACCATTCCCTAGCTATGTCAAGCACATTTGATTTTCCTTCTAACCAGCAATTGAAAAAGCGAAAGGGTCTTGGTCCCCAATCGCAATCGTCACAAGCTAATATCAACGGCGTGTGATCAGATACTCCTCTCGACAAAGCCATTTGCTGTATGCTATTAAATGTATCAAACCATGTTGCTGAAATTAAGAACCTGTCAATACGGCTGCATCTATTACTAGGGCCAAACCATGTAAACCGTTTACCGGACATCGGTAAATCCATCAAACCTGCATTGTTGACGAAATTCGCGAAAGTTTCCATTTCAGCTTCTCTATCCGATACCCCAATCCTGTCCGAATTTTTCAATATGGCATTGAAGTCCCCTGCCACGCACCAAGGTCCCTGAAATGTGTGCATACTAGCCAGCAAATTGTCCCATAATACAGATTGACTAGATACGTCACAAGGTGCATATATCGCTACTATACCACAGTCAAATTCGTCAACATTCCATTTTCCTAAAAGTAAAACATAGTGGCGTTCAATATGAAGTGACTCTAAAATAAACCTCGTACCTTCCCATATGGCTAATATACCACCGGATGCACCAACCGATGGTGAGAACGCCAATTCAAAGTTATCCGAGTACCACATACTAGCTCCCAACAATGACGGAATCTCCTCCAATTTAGTCTCCTGTAACAACACCATGTCGCAGTGATTTTTCCGAATGACCTCGCGAACATATCGCCTTTTCGCACTCCCGCCCAAACCCCTTACATTCCACGTTAATAATTTCATGAGTCAAAAACCCCGGCACTCCCCGGTGATAACCCGTGAAATATCGTTAATTATGTCTTCTTCCCTTCCAATTGATTTCACACCAATCAACGCCCCGAATTTCACTGTTGCTTCCGCTTCACTCGTGATATGTTGCTGCCCAGCTGGAGTTTCACAATACTCATGCCCCTACTTAATGGCTTCCACCGTTGTGGCCTTCTTCCCCGACCCTCGACCACGGCTAGATTGGGAATAGCCTGAAATTCCAGTGACCTCACCTCCCGCCACCCGTCGAACTTTACAAAAGGAATTCCCCACACGAATCAATTCTGTTTGACCCAATCCCTGTGCTGCTGTATTGAGTGTATAATTTTCAAACGTGATAATTTTGGAATTGACACTATCACCAACTACTGCATTCTCCACGTTTTCCTTTGAGATTGAATCAGAATTTACCACTCCAGCTATAGCAGGACTCTCCTCTAGAGTCCTACTGTGACTCTTCTTCTCACTCTCCAAGCTATCGGAGCTGATTGGTGTGATCAGCTGTTGCGCCGGCAATGCTGCTGCCGTTGCTCTCGGATTGGCTAGCGCATTCGCCATGTTTAATTTGCCTTGAGTTTCTGTTGTGTCAATCCCCCCAACCGGATTTGAGTTTTCCACTACTTCCTTGTTTTCCTCCACCCCTCTATCTTGCACCTTCGTCGGACGGCTATTACTGCTTCCCTCATTGAGATGTTCCGTTTGTGACATGTTACCCTCATAACAGCCGCATTCGATCGTAGGACCTTGTCCATCAGACTCAAACACCCGGACCATGTATTCCACAGCCGCTAATTTCACGGTGATGGTTTCCTCAATATGTTCCATCATTGTCGTTTCCACCAGCATTCTACCGCAATCGAAGGATGTGGGGGTTTCCGTATCGTCATCCATGCATATCAAAGACCCTCATAAGCTTGCTATGTTCATGAATGTTTTCTTGTGCCATAAATGGATCGGCAGCCCCACCACGGACAACCATACACGACGTGAGTCAGTTGTAATTGACGGCGACCACTCAATCACTTTAGAGAAACATTCCTTGATACAGTCCATCGTCATCACTTCTTCGCGAATTTTCGCCGATATACACATTAACAAGATCATTGACCCCGAGAGTCTCATGATCGAAAATCCATCTTTCTTCTCCACTTCCAATCGGTCCGTGAGTGTTTTCAAATTCCAGGGCCTAACACTCCATCCGACCACGCACCACTGGAGGATTGCCCATTTATCCTCATCTAACACTCCTTCAATCACCCGTCAATTTAATCCACTCTCGCAATCCCCTTGCATCGCTGATTTCACTGTTTTTGAACCCGACACCTTCACGTTCATCGGCTGCTGTGGTTCCTTCCTTCTCAACGCGTTCTTTAAATCGTTGATGCCATTCCACGCCAATGCCATGCGCAATCTAGCGCCATATATCCATTTTCCGTGAAGCCGTTCAATCGCTCTATCCGCATCCTCCTGTGACGCCATTCGAACAAATCCAAAACGTGCCCCGTCTCTGGCCCTCTTTCTGGGTATAAACGCATCTCGCACATCCCCATGGCGATCAAAGACTTGCCATAAACCCTTCCAGTGCAACGTCTCTGAAATTCCTCCCACATACAAGGTCCAAACCTGTTGCGACTCGTCGACGGCCGTTTGTGGGTTGGACTGAATTTGATCACCGTTGCCTTGTTCCCGATTTAGTCGTCGCCAAATACTCCCGTCCGCCATTCTTCTCTTAAGAGTCTATTCTGTGTTTAATTTTATTGACTAAATATTCAGCTCAAATTGTCAAAACCTTGAGAAAAAAAGAAACATTTCAATGAAAGAGAACCCATCTTGAGAATTGGTTTTTTTATCTTACTTTATAGAAAAACACACATTTTAAAGCATTTCAAGATGAAGGGATTGAACCCGAACTAGAATATAAGATGCAACAATTTTTTAGAGTTTCAGTTGTACATGTGGTTCTTAAGTTTACTCTTGCTAAGCATGCAAAGGAAACAATATATGCCCCTTCTCCCCCAAATTATAACTTTGATAGTGTTGTTTCTGATTATGATGATGTGTGGAGTAAGAGCAATGTCGTAAACTTTATGCAAGTTAATATAGAATGGAAGGAAGTTTGAAATGATTCTAGCTCAGTTCCTCCCCCTCCTCCTAATTTTAATGAACAAGATGAAGGGGAGGAAGCAAACGAGCCTCTGAGAATGACGCTTTTGAGAGTAATAAGAGTTCTAAAGTTGAATCATCTCGGAGAGTTGGATGATCAACATTGTTACTGGAGAAACTCGATGCTATGTTTCAAGTTGTTACTGAGAGGAACATTTAAGATACGAAGTTAATGAATGATGAAGCACGCTCACTCGTTGAATTTTTTCATTCAAATGTTGAATTTTTCCTTACACTTGCTGATTCTTTAGCGAAATTAGTATCTTTGCCTGGCTTAATACCTAGAACTCTAAAATTTGTTTTTGCTTGCGCTTTGATTGAGGATCTTCAAAAAAGGACTATCCTTAGTGGTCTGTCGGATGGCGATGTTAGACTTAATTAGATTAAGTACTTATTTGAGAGGGGAAAAACACCATAACATCTTTAATGTAAGTTTAAGTTAGTTTATTAATCACTTGTAAACACATTTTGAAGTCAACTTTAAGTTAGTATTTAGCGAATTTTTACTAGTTTTTAGTTATTGGACTTATTGATAATGTGAAAGTGCATTATCATAGTAGCTTTAATGAACATCATAATAGCTTTTATGCAAGTTAATGCTACATATATCTTTTGTACTAGAACTTATTTGTAAGGTAAAAGTGGTTAATTTAAAGTTAAATTGTTACTTTTAATTTTTTATTTTGACTTCCAAAGCAATGTTTGTTCTATTAATTTTTTGATGTGAGTTGCAATTTAGAGCAAGTATAATTTGTTTATATATACAAATATTTGTAGGCATGGATTTACAAGTTATTCGCAGTAGAATACGTAAGAGGCAGAAAAATAGTAAATTCTGATAATTGGTAGCTTGTACATTTGGTTATATATCTTTTTACTATGTAAAGTACATACACAAGGAACCATGCATGAATTCTTTTCAAACAAGAGAAAATGGATGCAAAAATTGTTGAATGGTCATGAAAAGTGTTGTTTTAACATGTTTATAATGACACAATGCACATTTTAGAATTATGAATTTAGAATGCAAGTATGGGTTGCTTCCTTCAGATAGAATATCTACTTTAGAGAAGGTGGGTTTATTTGTATTTACTCTAAGTAAAGGAGCCTCGAATCAGGATGTCCAAAAACGATTTTAAAATTATGGTGAAACTGTAAGTAAAATTTTTAAAGAGGTTTTAGATGCCATGGATGGCTTGTCAAAGGACATAACAAGACCAAAAGATCCTAAATTCAAAAAAATTCTTTCATAAATTGCTAATAACACCAAATACATGCCACATTTTGAGCTAATTTTTAATGAATCTTGTTATTTAATACATGGTATTCCATAATAATAATTTACATCTCATTTGTATGAATATCGTAATAAATTCTTTCATCTTAGGACTGTATTGGAGCAATTGATGATATTTATATAGATGTTATTCTTCCTGAGGAAGATCAATCGCGTTACAAAGGAATGACATAGACACCCACTATTAATGTATTAGCGCCATGTGATTTCGATTTGCTTTTTACATATGTGCTAAGTGGTTGGGAAGGATCGGCTCATGTTTCTCGTATTTTTTATATACAATTGGGAACTCAAATTTAAATTTTCCAAAACCTTATCCTGGTAAATGTCTTCATTTTACTTAATCGCATATTCTTATTTGTTTGTGTACATTCATTTTTATTTTTAAAATAAATGCTTTTTAATTTGTGACTCTTTTTTATCATGCTTAGGCAAATATTACATGGCAGATAAAGGATACTCTGAAAGACAAGGCTACTTAACACCATATCATAAAATAAGGTATCACCTATCAGAGTTTCGTGGTACAAATCCAAGAGGGGCATGAGAAATTTTTAATCGAGCTCATTCATCCTTAAGAAGTTGTATTGAAAGGTCATTTGGCATTCTAAAGGCACGTTGGGAGATTTTAGCAAAAAATCTTATATATTCGTCTCAAGATCAAAATAGGATAATTTACAATGCATTTGCTTTACATAACTACATCATATTAAGTAAAGTTCTCAACCCAATTTTTAGGGTCATAGATTCATATTTGAATTTTATTGCTCCGAAAGAATTTTCAAATAACGAATCCACTTAAGAAGTTGAGTGTACGAGTACTAATAAAATGACAAAAGTGTGTAATGGCATCACTACCAGTTTGATGGAAGTTAGACAACCACACCATGTTTTTTAAATACTTCTATTTGTTTGTACTTGTTTGGATATGTATCTCTTTCTTGAATATTTTTAATGAACTTGTGTAAAATAATTTTTATGTAACGTCTAATGATGAATTTGTAGAATTTTATTTTATTATTCTATTTTTTATTTGTAAATTTTCAAGTATATTTTAGTTAAGAAAATATAACAAAACATGAAAGTGAAGAAAAATTGTAGTATTGATATTTAATACAAGATTCATAGTATGTATCAATCTCCACAAGGTTAACATTTGTAAATATTAAATTTAAAAAATAAATTCAAAATTTTCAAAAATGTTCACTAATTTCAAAAGTGTTCAAAATTTTCAAAAGTGTTCACTAATTTCTTAAATACTCCTATACATGTTCATTGAGAGTAATCTTCCTATTTTTTAATACTTGTGTGGTTGCACAATAATATATTTTTATATTTTTTTAACCTTTTGACAAGATACACATGTACTCGAACTCATTGATCTTCCCTATTTTGTTAAAAAATTACTCAAGACGAAAAAATGTGACTCGTCTTGACTCGACTCGAAATTTCATAAACTTAACTCAACTCAATTTTTTTAAATAATGTTTAAGTTGTAAAATAGAAATTCGAATATCTCGAAATTTTTTAATAATTACTGGATTTATTTTTAAGTTCGAGTCAAGTAATTATTAAAATTTTCGAGTTATTCGAATTTCTATTAAACATATATTTGATTTTGATATAATAAGGACTAAATTGTAAAACAAATAAAATTTTAAGGTACTTAATTTACTCACTAAATTGTCAGGCATCCGAACTTAAATATTTTACCAAGTCAAATTTTGAATCCCCAAATATTTTCCAAGTGTTTTGGTACTCAATTTAGCCGATTTGGCAACTGAGTATCGGTACGGCCTATGGCATACCGTTACATGTTTTTGTTACTAGAAACTAAACTTATGCTTAATGGCTAACGGGCACTGGTACGACTATACACGTACTGGTACAGCTTTTTAAATTTGTAAATTAAATTGTGCTACGAGTACTGGTACAGCCTATGGCGTACTGGTACATGATTAAGATTTTTAAAATATTTTTAATTAATGTTTTGACTGTTCCTTGTCAGAAATCTTGGAACTAACTTTTAAAAGATTTGCTATGCATACCGGTACATCTATATACGTACCGATACGATATTTTAACCAAGTGTTTCAAAGATTTCAGTGAATAAAATGAGTACGATACGGTACGATCTGTCTAATACCTTTTGTTATTTCTTCACTTCGTACTGATACGCTTGCACGCGTATCAGTTTCCTTTTGTTGCAACGACTCTTTCTTCTTTTGACGGGTACTGATATGAATGTACGTGTACCGATATCAGTGTTGCCAGACATCATTTATTGAGGGAAAATTGTAGCCCAACGACTCTATTCAATATCCCAACCACCTAAACTGCTAGAAATTAATGAAGGGTATAAAAACAAGTCTCCTAAGCTTCTTCAACAACAAGACAACTATCCAAAAGCATTCAAGCACATATCCAGCCTTTTAGAGCTTAAATTGCAAAAATAAAATGAATAATTAGTTTGTATTATTATCCAAGTAAAGCAGTTTAAGGTTGCTACCAAGAACAGAAAGACCAGATAGAGATCATACTAGCCCAGTTATTACAAAGCCTACCATTAACATCAATGTTTCTATCTATCTATGTGTTATACAATTAGTTTTTAACTATATTGTGTATACTTGTGATTGTATCTCCAAGGTTTCGATTAGCACCCGTGAAATATCAAATATATCTTTCCACCCAGAGACTGTAAATGTAAGTATACCATACATCCTTTAAGATCAGAACTAGAAAGGGCTTACCCTTCAAAAATTGGGTAGCCCAAGTTAGCTCATCAGCCTAGCTGCGCACCGTACGAGTAATATTGCATAGCTTTAAAATGTTCTGCCAAACACTCCTAGAAAATGGGCATTTAAAAAAATATGTGGTCTCGGGTCTTACACGCATCACCTCATAATCCATACAAATTCACACAAATCCACATGAGTGATCCTATTGTCTTGAGTCAAGCTCTAATCGGAAGCCTGTCCAAAATTGTTATCCATGAAATAATGGCATGTTTTGGTATGTGGAAGGGAAACCATACAATTTTCTGCCATAGGACCTTGGTCTTCCTATCACGTATGTCATTTCAAATTCATCTAATAGATCAATTTGAAACTGACGCAAATAAAGTTAATACAGTAGGCCAAAGGCTTAAGATCTTCTTGATAATTCAATTGTAATGCGGCATGCACTCAACCAACCAAATATCTTTCCCCTTAAACACATATTTCTTCACCCTGGCCACCCAAAAAGATCCCTCTCCAGCTAGTTGAGGAGTTGCGGAATACAAGTCTTGTTGCCCACTTGAGTGATTCTTATTGTATTTCATGTTTCATCAAGTTTAAGATTTTAGTGAACTTTGAATTGTGCAAATATTCATCATTTAGATGATTTCATAGTTTTCTTCTTTGTATCCACTTTTAGGAAGAAAAAAAAGATCACTAAACTTTGAGTATAAGTCTAGGTGTTTGTGAGATTATCTCCTTTAGCCTAAAAGGAAAGACAAATTAGCGAATTTGTGAAAAATTTTAGTGTAGATAGCTAAGGTAGTGGATATAAACCTTGTTTTGAAGATTGAATCACTCTAACCACTTGTTCAAATTAGTGAATATGTGAAAACCCTTAGTTTGGATAGCTAAAGTAGTGGATGTAAACCTTGTTTAGAAGGTTGAACCACTCTAACCACTTGTGCAAATTTTCCTTTATTTTTGCTCGTTGCTTTCATTTGTAGCGATTAAAAAATTCGTTGAAAAAAGTTTCCCATTTTTCTTAAAAAATGATTTTAAGGGAATTTCTTTAAAAAAAACTCGTGCTTTAAAATAAAAGGAGGAAGTCGCCAGCGGCCACTTTAAAAAGTGGTAGGCCAGACACCAAAAACAAATTCAGAGATTAAAAGTGAGTTCGGGAGTTGGTTACAAGTGGGGGAAGAATTAGCACTCCCACCATGCCAAAAAAATTGGTACCTAAGCAGAGCCGGTTAATAGCAGGAGCGCCCTGAGCGCTCGCTCAGGGCCCCCACTGTCATGGGGCCTCCTAAAGTTTCAGATTTTAATTATATTAGTTTAAGGCAATTCAAACAGCAGTAAAAGAATTGGTATTTGTTTGATTTTTTTATAACATGGGCCCCATTTTATTAATAGAGGTCATCATTCATTTACTTTGTTATTTTCATTATTTATTGTTAGATATTTATAGTAAAAATAAAGGAGTTTATGTAAAATGTATAAAGCCAATTCAAAACAAATAAGAAATGCTTCTTTCTAAACAAACGACACAATATTAAATGTGAGAAAGAATAATCCAAACCACCTAAAAAATAAACAAACATTAATATTATTAATATTGACCTTAAAATATTTTAAGTTCCAATACATTCTATTTCTATTTAAATAAACATCCAAACAAATATTAAGAGTGATCACCTCAAAAAAAATAGCATATCCACACTAAAATTATTCAAGGAAAGGGGAAATTCATCTTCTTGAATTATCGTTGCCTTTGATGCACTTGTTGTAAACTAACACCACACTCTCTCATTCTCGGAAGAACCAGATTAGTCTCCTTTAATTTCTATAATTATTTGGCTCAAAAATCAGGTTGTGTTGCTCCTTATTGAGATATATGTGCAAAGAATGAAAATAGAAAAGAAAGAAGAAATGTTTAGAGGAAGAGAATCTTGAGTTTATTCAACAAGAGAAGTTTACAAAGATGAATTCCATTCAGATACCCTAACTAGCTTATTCTTACAGCTTATATACACGATACAATCTCATGCACACGTGCATCAACTGCATGCTAACTACCTACAACAACCATAACAGACTAAACAGACAAACAGCCCTGCTAACCTCAACTCTCTTTAGCTGACTTATCCACAACATTCTCCCTGCTTCTTCTACCCTCTCGTTCTGCAGCAGATAGGACCAACAGTTGTTGTCGAAATAACTGGGAGTAATCCTTTGTCAAAGGTTTGGTCAACCCATCAGCCACTTGATGAACTGCTGGTATGTAGTTAACTTGAAGCTTGCCAGCAACCACCTTCTCTCGTACAAAATGAACATCAAGATCGATATGCTTCGTTCGAGCATGATAAACCAGATTAGCACTGATGGCCACAACACTTGTATTATAAGACCACACCACAGGAACCTTAGTCTGCATTACTTGCAACTCACCCAGCAAAGCTGAAACCCATGCAACTTCTGCTATAGCATCAGCAACACTTCGATACTCAGCCTCAGTGGTGGATCGAGATACAGTCTTCTGTTTACGAGAACTCCAAGACACAAGGTTACCTCCCACAAACACACACCAGCCTAAAATCGACCGTCTGTCATCCACACACCCTACCCAATCAGCATCCACAAATGCTACTATATTACAGTCAGTATCACACCTTGTAAACACCAGACCAAACTCAATTGTCCCATTCAAGTACCGCAACACACGTTTTGCAGCACGCCAATGATCCTCACGAGGCTCATGCATGAACTGTGCCAACTTATTCACACTATATGCAATATCAGGCCGAGTATGGCAGGTATAAAATAGATCACCTACCAGGCTCCTGTACTCACTTGCATTATCAATTGCATTACCTCCATCCTTAGTCAACTGAGGTGACCCAATCATCGGTGTTGGTGTTGAATTAGAGTGATCCATTCGAAACTTGGTTAGGAGTTCCCTAATATACTTATGTTGATTAAGCACAAGTTGATCACCTTTTCGACTAACCTCAATTCCAAGAAAATAATAAAGTTCCCCTAGATCCTTTAAAGAAAACCTAGCATTCAACACACCAACTATTTGATCAACTTCACGATCTGACGGGCCTGTAATTACAATATCGTCAACATACACAAGCATGTATGTAACGAACCCCTCTTTGTGCAGCATAAACAAAAAAGAATCTGCCCGTGACTCAACAAATCCAATATCTAACAGACATGACTTGAGTTTGTGATGCCAATTACGTGGGGCTTGCTTGAGGCCATAAAGAGCTTTGTTCAACTTGCATACCAACTTCGAACCATCTGAAGCCACTTCCACAAACCCAGGGGGCTGATCCATGAAAACATCTTCACTAAGGTCCCCATTTAAGAAGGCATTATTCACGTCAACTTGCCCCAGCTTCCAATTTTGTGTCACAGCAAGAGAAATAATCATATTAAGGGTCGTGATCATGACAACATGACTGAATGTATCCTGAAAATCACAACCTGGTATTTGTGAGAAATCTCTTGCAACTAAACGAGCTTTGTACCGATGTATAGTGCCATCAGGATTCCGCTTAAGCTTGAACAACTACTTACAACTTACTATGCTACGCCCCTCTGGAAGATGCACCAAAGACCAAGTGCCATTTTTCTTCAGTGCTTCAAGCTCAGCAACAACAACTTGTGTCCAATTGTTTGATTGCAAGGCTTCTCCAATGTTGACTGGCTCCACTTCATCCATTAGAGCTTCATATAACTTGGGCTTGAAAACACCAAGTTTTCCACGTGTTACCATAAGATGAGAATTAACAACTAGACTGAGGACCACTGGAGTATTATTCTGAGGATCTTTGTAACCCCCTCGTCCCGGTCTGAACGACTGATCGGTCCGAACGGGTTACACGGGGAAAACCGAAGCGAAACCCGTTAAGGCTCCCCTTCGATTAGCAACCCTATTTTTTCTATCTTTTTTAGACGCCTTTATTAAACCCTATGTGATAGGACACGCAGCGAACAAACAAGGATACAAAACCCATAAGACATGCAGTTAAACAACCCAATTTTCCTTTTTAAGCAGGTCGTATCGATACACTTACAGAGGGTATCGATACGCCTTGACCAAGTCAACACCCTTCAATCAACACAGGAAGACCGTATCGATACAGCCCTTCAGCGTATCGATACGCCCTTCTCGGTCTACATCTCGTGGTCAACGAGACAGACCCGTACCGATACGCTTAGAGCCCGTATCGATACGCCAAAGTCTCACCAAAGTCTCGGATTTCCAGTGAGCTTTGAGCGTATCGATACACCCCCCGTGTATCGATACACCAAGCCAAAATTGAGTCCTGGAAGGCAAACCGTATCAATACGGCCTTCAGGCGTATCGATACGCCCTGCTCTGCAAGACCTCAAAATTCAGCAAAACAATACAAGACTCGACTCTAAATGCATTTTGAGACTTCCCTAGCCACACTCAAACATACATGCATCACCTATCAACCAAGATCTAAACATACGAGGCATCCAACATGAACAAACATCATTCAACCAAGGAAATCATGTATTCATTCAAAAGAAGGCATACATAGCATATATGAGTTTCATGCCTTAGCAAACAAACATAAAACATTCATATAAGGGAATCCAAACATGGTTTACAAATCCATCAACATAAGGCATTAACAACATAAAGCCAACACAAAGGAGTCTAGATACACGCTCCTAAAACACGTAGCATATCCCATTGCTAAACTACTACATATGAGCAAACTACCACACGCTTGGACGCCCTATTCTTGCTCCTTGCTAACTCCAAGCCAAAGATCTGCATTGCCGGAAAAAGGAGAGCGTAAGCATAAAGCTTAGTGAGCGGAGCTAAAAAACATAACAACGACAATGCAGGGTTCAAAGCTTTCTTTAAAAAAATATAGGTCAACACATACAATCCATCCAACGACATAATCCTTCTACAAACATACAAGTCCAACCACAAGGCGACAATATAAATATTTATCATGGCATCACACTTCATGGTATGCATAAAGACATGATCCTAGATTAAAGCAAAACCATAAAAAGAGAATGATATAGTGAGACACAACATGAACAATACATCGTATGCACAAGCATAACCAAAACACACACGGTGGGACTACACATCACCGTTTCGACTAGTAGTCTTCCAATGGGACTACACATCAAAGTACTCTTCTACTAGTCACTACCGGCGGGACTACACATCACCGGAGTCTTATACCACTCGCTACCGGCGGGACTACACATCACTAGAGCAACGACAACCATCACGTGAGGTTCGACACCAACCATGCAACACGATATACAATCACCATCATGGGACATGTACTCACTATATCATGCACAACCAAAACAAGTTGTAACAAGATCCACAACTAGGCACCACTTACTACTTACAATCTTACCAACCACAATTGGTCTTACTCACCATTTCCGTGCACAACCTGCACCAACTTACACATATCTCACAAGGCATATCAACAACACCATTGATGCCATCATACATGATCAACGACATAATAATAAGCAACATGCTTCCTCCCAAAGTATTGGAATTTCATGCATATCAAGTTATCATTTCAAGTAATGAAAAACAAATGATGAAAGAGGAATTTAAAGAGGCGATACACATTAACTTACTCTTGAGTTAGATTGACTTTTCAAGCCCAATCTAAACTCTTTCAAAACCATCTTTGAACCAAAACGATACTTGAAAACATTTCCACATTCACATGCTTGAACCAATTGCTCAAAACCATTTAAAACATTTTAACCACTCACCTTCACCTCCAAGCTCCACTACCAAGCAACCAAGGTCTTCAAGTTTCCGGATTCACTCCCGAAGCTTTACCATTGTCTTCTCTTGTTTCTAATCAACTCAACACAAATAAAACAACCTCGAATCAGCTCATACAACAATGTAGCAACCTGGAACACCATTAAAGCAATAAACACAAGATTCCAAGCCAAGAACAACCCCCAAAACATCAAACTCGGGCAGCCCCTTAACCCAATCCAAAACTCATGATTTCAACCTTTTTAACACACTCAAATGCTTCCAAAACAGCCCCAACTATTACCCTAACATCAACCCTCAAATTCCAACATAGAACACACCCAAAACTCAACTCAAAACCCTCATAAAACCCCACAAAAACCCAAATTCGGGAATCATTGTAAAATTCTTTAAAAATCACATATGTCGGACCTTAAGGGTTATAAACAACTCATCCAACAAAAATAAATCAATAGCTTAGGTTAAAGACCATAAAGTTCACATTTTTAATCCCAAAACTCAAAACCTCCAAATCCAAAAACCATGAGCTTTTTGAAAAATAAAGATACTAGCTGGAAAAGGAAGAGGAGGACAAGTTAAAAACGAAGTTACCTTTCAAAAAGCACCAAAGATGAAGATGCAAGGTGATGGAATAGTGACTTGGTGTAGAGAGAGCTTTTATGTCGTTAAAAATGAAATGAGAAGTGAAGAAGATGAAGACAAGGCTTATTTTAACATAAAGAGGGTTTTAAATGAAAGTTGGTTTATTTACAGTTTTGCCATTAATGAGATGGAAATCTCATGTATTTGCAATTTCCATGAAAATTTGATTTCAAATACATTTTGGTCCAAGACAAAATGTTTGTTTGAAAATAGGAAGACCAAAATAATACTTTATTATTTTAATTATAAAATCGAGACTCATAATATTATTTTAAATATTATTTTCATTCGACCCCCTAAACCCGGGTGTTACAAGCTTCACATGACACGTCAGGGCATGTAGCACCTTCTTGAGAAGTCACACTAGTTGGAACATCATCCACATTGCAACGAGAAGTTGAACAAGTTGCATCACATACTTCATGTGTCGATGAACATCCCATAAACTGATCATCACAAAGAGGCACAGACTGCACATCCTGATCAACTGGAAGCAACTCGTCCTCAGATTCAGACATACAATCCCTAGTAGCAACTTCTTCATTATTCGCATCAGGAGAAGTAACACCAACCCCTCCACCAGCATCTTCAGGTTGAGGACCATTACTCTGAGCACCACCAGATTCATGCTGAACAATAGCTCTAGTCTGCCTTACTCTAGAAACAACAGGTATAGGTGATGACTTCAACAATTCTTTGCGTCCAACACCACTAGTTGTATTTTCTGCAAAAGGGAAATACATCTCATCAAAAACAACATGTCGAGAAACATAAACCTTACCATCCGGTGCTAGACATTGGTACCCTCAATGTTGAGGACTGTAGCCCAAGAACACACAAGCTTGGGATCGAAAATCCAGTTTATGCCTCTGAAAAAAAACCTTTAACCATGTATACTTAGGTTTCTTGGCAAACAATTTCTCAAATGGTGAAACACCACTTAGCACTCTGGTCGGAAGTCTATTAATAAAAAATACAGCAGTACATACAACATAGGACCAAAATTTGACTGACATGGAAGCTTGAGCTAACAACACAAGGGCAAGCTCAATTATATGACGATGTTTACGCTCCACCACTCCATTTTGTTCAGAAGTGTGTGGGCAAGTTACTCTATGTTTAATCCCATTTTCAGCTAAAACCTTGGATAAAGTCCTATATTCACCACCCCAGTCACTTTGCAATTCTTTTATTGTCTCCCCAAATTGATTTTGAACCATTTTATCAAAAAATTGATAAACCTACACAACATGAGACTTGTCTTTGAGAAGATACAACCACGTATGACGAGTGAATGCATCCACAAAGGTTACATAATAGCTAAAACCACCAGATTTCTCATGTGCTGGCCCCCAAAGATCAGTAAAAACAAGCTGAAATGGTTTTGTATAAACTGTACAATATTGTGAAAAAGGCAAGTTGTGGCTCTTGCCCATTCTACAGGGAACACAAGTAGGCAAATCAACTTTATTCAACACAGAAGAAGATATTACATAATTTTATTTACAAACTTGCACTAGACATTCATGAGCAGGATGCCCAAGCCGTCTGTGCCACAATTCAAAATTCCTAACGTTAGTGGGACTAACAACATTCACCTCCGGAACATCACAACCATCACCCTCCTTGTCAAGTAAAATAGCAGAAAACTTGTACAAACCACCTTGCTCCACGCCTCGTAATAGAACCTTCCCAGTCCTCTCATCTCGAACTAAGCAAGTCTCAGCATGAAACTGAAAAAATACAGCATTGTCTCTAGCAAACTTTGAGATCGACAACAAATTTTTGGTTATACTAGGCACATGAAGTAGATCGTTCAAAAACAAGGTACGTTCAGGTGTTACAAACATAGAATGACCAGTATTTGATATGGACAACTGAACACCATTACCTACACGCAGCTTACCTGGTCCATTGTAGCTAGAGGAATGAAGCATGGTTGCTACCTCAGGTGTAACATGGTGGGTATCCCCAGAATCCACCACCCAAGAATCACGCGAAGAAGTAACTAAATGGACCTGAGGTGCATCTTCTGAAGAGGCTTCCATTGTAGTTCCATGTAACCCATCTCCTGTCCATGAATCAACCACACCTATCTGTGCACTTGGAGATTCATCTTTGCTAGAAAACGAAGCTCCAACCGTAACACTAGGGAAAGATTGATCAAATCGATACCAACATCGATCGACCAAATGTCTAACCTTGCTACATAGCTGGCATTGCAACCTGACACGCTCACGTCCTCGACCCAAAGGCCCTAAACTCCAGCCTGTATTAAACGCACCACGACCACCTCCTCTATGTACAAACGTCCCACGTGAAGCACCAAACGAACCATTACTGAAAGAACCATGACCAGCATTTGCCTGAGCAACATTGGCACTAATAAGCACCTCATCATCCTGAGCTTTAAACCTTGCCAACTGTGCTTCAACATCAATTAACATGGATCGAACACCATCAAGAGTAAAAGGTTCCCTACTTGTTGTTATCACAGCCATGAAAGGTTGGTAATCTTTAGGCAAACCATTGAGGATACTTGCAATTTGTTCCACATCAGAAACCTTACTACCACACGCCCCCAAAGAGTCACAGATTTCTTTTACTTGCGTGAGATACGTTCGTATACCTGTGTTCAACTTCTTGATCGAACGCAGTTTGTAGTGCAATCCCATAATAGAGGTGGTTGACCGATTCGCAAAGTATTTAACCACCGTTGCCCAAACTTCAGCAGCCGTTTCAGCTCCCACAAATTCAAGCAACAAATGAGAGTTGATCGTCGACAATAACCACGACGCCAAGGCACTATCTTGAGCCACAAAGTCTTCATATTCTTCATTTGGGGTTGACGATCCTCCTTCCACCGTGACAATTTCAGGAGGTGGTTTCATCGTTCCAAGAAGCAACTTTTCAAGCTTGTGACTACGCACTGTAAGCAAAATTGTTGCTTCCATAGAAGGAAATTCATATCATTCAGCACCACACCGACTTTCTTGTTGGTAAACATGGCTACAAGAAGTAGAAGAACAACAAAATAGATCAGAAACAAGAAGAAAAACGAAAGCAGACCAAAAGAAGAAAGCAATGTCACCACAGGAAACACAGCAGACGAACAATGATGGCCTCCAAGATCGCCGACGATGATACCATATTGAGATATATGTGAAAAGAATGAAAATAGAAAAGAAAAAAGAAATGTTTAGAGGAAGAGAATCTTGAGTTTATTCAACAAGAGAAGTTTACAAAGATGAATTCCATTCAGATACCCTAACTAGCTTATGCTTACAGCTTATATACACTATACAATCTCATGCACACATGCATTAACTGCATGCTAACTACCCACAACAACCCTAACAGACTAAACATACTAATAACCCTGCTAACCTCCTAACTCTCTTCAGCTAACTTATCCACAACACTCCTACTCTTACATATTTAATTATAATTTTAACTTTTTTCTTGAATTTTTAGTTTTTATTTGTTATTTTTAATTATTTAGCTATGTTTCATAAAAGAAAATATGACTCTGGATGTGAAAAACGTAAAAAGAAAAAAAGATGAATTAATCCAATCTCTAAGAAGATCACTTGATAAATTTTTTATCAAAGAATCACAACTGTCTGAAAATGAAAATGTTGGTAATTTTAATACTCAAATTGTCAATGATAATAATGCTAACATTGATGAAGATGTGTGTTTAGATGATAGAAATAAATATGCGTTTGTAAACGAAAAAAATGTCTTTGGTGATGATGTTGATCCTTCTAATGTTGAGCATGTTGATGTTGATGTTGATAATGCAAATAATGTTGATGTTTTTGATGATATTACATGCCATAAGTTTAACATATTTGATCTAAGAAATTGGAATGCTTTAAATTTTCAAGAAATTGATATTTTAGCGGTAAAGGGGCCCTAAAGAGATTTATCTGTTGTGAAAGGTGTTAAAGATAAAATTGGAAGACAATTTTTTACGTCATTCTATACTAGAGGACTGTCGAATAGAGAAAAATGTGATAGAGATTGGCTTGTATACTCAAAAGAACTTGATAAAGTTTTTTGCTTTTGTTGTAAATTATTTAGGAAAGGTTGTGGTAAAGGTCAATTAGCAAATGAGGGTTATAGTGATTGGGCACACCTTTGTGTTAGAATTAGAGAGCATGAAATCGGTATAGAACATGTCCAAAATATGGTCACTTGGTATGATTTGCTTTTAAGACTTAAAAAAACGTAACTATTGACAAAGTAGCTCAAAAGCAACTTGAGAAAGAGAAAGAACATTGGAAAAATGTCTTGTTAAGAATTATCTCAATTGTGAAGTTTCTTAGAAAACATAATCTTGCATTTTGTGGTACTAATGAAAAATTGCATCTGTAGAACTAATGTTTTGATATAATAATTGAAAAATGTTTTGGACTGATTTAAAAAGTATTTAAAACAATTTCCAAAAGTCCAAATAACTTGAAACTATGTTTAGGGATGTTTTAAAAGGTTTTCATATGTTTTCAAAGGCCAAACTATACAAAACTGTCCAGGTGTTTCGAAACACCTTAGGGCGTTTCGAAACATGGGATTCCAGTGGCAAAATCGTTTCGATACTCGTATCGAAATGGGCCTTCATTGGACAGGATTTTTGCCCAGCGTTTCGAAACAAGCTAGGCCGTTTCGATACGCCCACGTGGCCATGACCCCAACGGTCATAAACCCCAACGGCTATTTTCCCAACTAACTTTTAAATGCAGGTGTTTCGATACGGGCTTATAGCGTTTCGATACGCGTTTCGAAACGGCAATGGGGTGTTCCGAAACGGGTACCCTAACAGACTGCAACGGCTCTTTCTACATTGAGAGTGTTTCGAAACGGCTTAGAGCGTTTCGAAACGGGGAGCTGCAGAACTGCATTTATGGTGGAAATTAAAGTCCTCAACGGCTCCAATTTGATCCCAACGGCTAGTAACGGCTACAAACTCAATTGGGAGTATAAAAGGGACCTCCAAGCATCAAGAGAAGGCTAATGCTCATATTGTCAAACATCAAATGATAAGGAAATTGTCTTTGTGCTTAATTTGTCATTTCTTGTATAGACAAACACTAGTGAGCCAAAATTGTCAAATTTGCTCAAGTGTTTTAGGTTTTGGGTGAGTGCTTCATTGTGCAAACAAACACCTATTAGAGGGTTTAAGTTTGCTTTCATTGTCTCTTTGTAAAAGAGGGTTTTGATCAAGGCTTTGGGTAGAAGCTTGATCGATTGTAAGGGTTTCCTCCGAATCCTAGAAAAGGGGACGAATCAATTAGTGGATTGATTGTGAAATCCTTAGTGGGAAGCTAAGTTAGTGGATGTAGGTGTTTGTTAGAAGGCCGAACCACTATAAATCATTGTGTCTATTTTCATTTTAGCTTCCTTAACCCTTCCACCCAAAAATCCACCTCTCCACCACTTGGTGAGCTAATTTGGTTGATCGAATCGAGCCCCTAAAAACCCAACAACATCAAAATAGCAATGGATTTTTTTGGGATTAATTGAAATGTTAGCTGAGTTTGATCTTATTATTCAAGAGCATATTCGTCGTATTAGTAGTGATGAGATTCATGTTCATTATCTTGGTCACAACATTCAAAATGAGTTAATTCTTTTACTTGTAAGTGCAATTAAATTGAAATTGTTAAGAAAATAAAAGAGGCTAAGTATTTTTCTGTGATATTTGATTGTACTCCCTATATTAGTCATCAAGAGCAAATGTCTTTAATTTTAAGATATGTGGATGTTTCTTCTGATTATGTTAGCATAAAAGAATCATTTTTAGAATTTTTGAATGTGAACGATACAACTGGGCAAGTACTTTTTGATGCTTTGTTACATGAATTAAATGTTCTTGAACTTGATTTAGATGATGTGCGTGGACAAAGTTATGATAATGGGTCAAATATGAAAGGAAAAAATTAAGGAGTGCAAAGAAAATTTTTAGAACTAAATCTTAGAGCTTTTTACACTCCTTGTGGTGCCCATAGCCTTAATTTAATGTTGTGTGACATAGTCGATAATTCTAAAAAAGCTAGGGTTTTTTTGGTATCATTCAACGCATTTACACTATATTTGCAAATTTTACAAAGAGATGACAAATTTTAAAGAAAAACGTGAAAAATTTAACTCTTAAATCATTGTATTCTACTCGTTGGGAGAGTCGTGTTGATAGTGTAAAAGCAATAAAATTTTAGATATCGGATATAAGAGAAGCTTTGCTTGAAGTTGCTGAAAGTGATAAAGATTCTAAAATAAGAAGTGAAACTAAATCTTTAGCCAATAATGAACTTGGTGATTTTGAGTTTATAGTAGCTATTATCATTTGGTATGATTTATTATATGTTGTTAATTTAGTTAGTAAAAAATTACAATCGAAAGATATACTTGTTTCTATTGTCATTGAAAGTATAAAAATTTTGATTTTATATTTTAAGGAGTATAGAGAGAATAGTTTTTCTAATGCTGTTAAAGTTGCTAAAAAACTTGCTATTGATATAAAAATTGATCCAATTTTTCTTCAAATACGTCAAATCAAAAGAAAAAGACAGTTTGATGAGAATTTAGATGATGAGAGTTCACAATGCGCATATGAGTTTTTTTAAAATTAATTATTTTTATTACATCATTGATCAAGCACTTGTCTCACTTGATAGGAGGTTTGAACAATATGTATAACATGATAATATGTTTGATTTTTTATTTTGTTCTGATAAATTACATTCACTAGATGATTCAAGTTTAAAGTCTTGTTGTAGCCATTTGAAAGATGTTCTTAAGAATAATGATAAATGTGATATTCATGGTTATGACTTATATGTGGAGTTAAAGTTACTCCAAAAAAAATTGTCCAAAGAAAAATTGGGGGCTCTTGATATTTTAAAATTTTTGAAACGCGTTGATTATTTTTCCAATGCAATTATTGTATATAGGATATTGTTAACTATTCATGTAACAGTTGCAACAGTCGAAAGAAGTTTTTTAAAGTTAAAGTTACTCAAATCTTACTTGCGTAGTTTTATGTCACAGGAAAGACTTAATGAATTAACTTTGGTGTCGATCGAAAATGATGTTTTGAATGAAGTTGCTTATGAGGATTTGATTGATGAATTTGTATCAAAGAATGCCCGAACGGCGAGTCTTTTCAAGTGACAAATCTTTTAAGTTAGTGATTGCTATTTATTGTTTTAATTGTATTTAAGGTGATTTCTCACTGAAACAATGAATGATAAAGCGTTAAAAGCGTTTAAGTATGTTTTTAGTATTAAGTAATAAAATTTTAATTTAATAGTTAATATAAATAGACTGTATTTTCATTTTATAGGGGCCTAATTTTGAATTTTTGCTCAGGGCCTCAAAAATATTCGAGACAGCCCTGTACCAAAGGGTTCGTATCACATTTAACTAAGAAAAAAATTCGACCTAACTTAATTATTAATCCCTATAAATGTATGAATGCATGAACATGTGAATCGAACATAACCTAGCTCGCAACCTACAATATCAAAAGAGATGACGCCCGAAGACTCGGGGCAACACTCACACTAGAATATCGAGGTCTCGAGAACTAAATTATACAAATGCGGTAAATAAACGTGACAATTAATCACACATGAACAAATACGAATGCTAAAATAAAGCCAGGGAGAAATAACGTAAATTAAGTGCAAGATTTCAAATAACAAGAGCAATATAAATTTAACAACATGATAAATAAGAACAACCGATAAAAGCCGTAAATGCACCACATATACTTTATGATATTATATATACATAATAATAACTAATAAGGACTATAACATATATACATATTACATACGTAAACTATATACATATATAATATAAGATATATATATATACAGAAATAATTCAACTAAACTCAAACTTAACTCAAATTTTATAAACTTGATTCAAATTAAAAAATATTTAAATTATAAAATATAACACTTAAAATTAAATAACTTAATTTTTTTATGACTAGACTCGAGCGGATGGCCACTACTATTTATTAGTACATAAATTCAATAGACACTAAATTCAATAATTCATAGAGTCGTATGCAATAAACAAAGAATCTTAATGTCATCATTGTTGTTGAATAAATCACAATTTGTTTTTGTCATTCTTTTCATAAAATAGACGGTGGAGAAGATCTGCGCTATTATATTCAGCAGACCCCACCAAATTATTACAGCTCATCTCCACAGATCTACACCTTTCTCTCCCATTCTTAATTTACCATTCATTCCCTATATTTTTCATCAAATCTATAATAATGATCTGTAAATATTCTACAGGAAACAACAGCGGCAACAAATTTGATCCCCCCATTTTTACATCACAATAATAAAAAACCCAAAACTCAATGAGAAAATGGCAGCCATGGAAATGAAAATACGAAGCTCTTAACTGGTTTCATCGGCGCGTTTAGTTCCTTTCGACGATTTCATCCCGAAGTAATTAACGTACCATTTCACGAATTTCCTTAGTCCGGAAGCCAAATCGGTGGTGGGTTTGTACCCGAAATCTTTGTAGGCTAACGTGACATTGGCGTGCGTGAACGGCACATCGCCGTTTGTGGGCATCGTGATCACATGTTTCTTGGCTTTCGTGCCGAGCAGCCCTTCCAAGATCGATACCAATCGCCCGACAGGGACTGGGGAAGTGTTCCCCAGATTGTAAACCCTCAATTGAGCTGGAGATTTCTTTTTTCCGCCGCTCCCGGTGCTTTTCTCCGCCGTGTCTAACGCCCCCAGGCACCCTTTCACGACGTCGTCGATGTACGTGAAGTCACGCGCCACCTCTTTTTGGTCCTGCGTTTTGTAGATGTCGATGGGTTTGCCTTGTAGGATGTCTTTGGTGAAGAAGAAATACGCCATGTCGGGTCTTCCCCACGGACCGTAAACGGTGAAGAATCTTAGTCCGGTGAGAGAAAGCCCGTAGATGTGGTTATAAGTGTGAGCGATTTCCTCGCCGGCTTTCTTCGTGGCGGCGTACAAACTCGCCGGCTGGTCGGTGCGGTCGCGTTCGGAGAATGGGTTCTCGGTGTTGAGACCGTAAACCGAGCTCGACGAAGCCCAAACAATGGCCGGCTGTGGATTTGCCGCTTTGGCTACTTCCAGCAAGTTAACGAACCCGGCAATGTTCGATCTCACGTACGACTGTGGGTTTTGCATGGCGTAACGAACGCCGGCCTGGGCCGCCAAGTGAAGAATATGAGTGAACGGAACGACGTCGAAGAGCTTCGTCAACAACGCCGCATCGTTTAGATCGCCGTCGACGATGAAAATCTCATGCTTGCTCAAAAGATTCTGCCTCGCTCGTTTCAAAGACGGATCGTAATAGTCATTAAAGTTATCCAGGCCGAGAACCCCATCGCCGCGTTTCTTCAAAGCGAGGGAACAGTGTGAACCGATGAACCCAGCGGCGCCGGTGACTAAAACAGAGAACCCATTGGGTCTACGCGGCGTGGAAGAGTGACGAACTTGTTTCTCCCACGAAGCTCCGCCGAGGAACGAACTGCCGGAGAAAAGGGAAGTGGAGAGGAAGCTGTGGTGGTGGTGGCGGTGAGGGGGGACACGGCTGGAATTATCGGAGAGCGGAGGGTAATTAATGGTGAAAAACAGGATCAAAACTAAAGCAATGAGAAGGGTTACTCGGAAAAGGAATTTAGACGAAGCATTCAACAGTTTTGTGCTCTGGAGTTTGCGGATATAGCTGTTGTATCTCTCCAGTTTCATGGTTTTGCTTGTGTCCGGCGGTGTTGGCATTTTGGTTCTTATAGGAAAAAAAAGCTGTTTGGTTGGGGAGAAAATGGGAGGGAAAATGAAAGGGCTCAATGTGTTAAAGAAGAGAGCTTGATTTTTTGTGAGCCCTGAAGCTGTGAAGAGTGTTGGATGGAAGATTATAAAGAGAGAAGGGGCGTTGGTATTGGTTGGAAACCACTTGCTTTGTTTGGGTTGTTTTAACTAGTTTCCTTTTTAGACACCCAACATAGTATAATTTGTTAAAAATGATTAATATTTACTAAAAAAATACTAATATGATATCAGCACACAGGTCCAACTCTGAATTTCACATTTTTACTACTTGTTGGGTTGAACAATTTATATGCAATACATTATTAAAAATCGATTGTTTTTTAATAGTTGTGCGAATAAAGCGATTTTAACTTGACTCTTTTAGGATGAACATCATTTTCTTTATCACTAGATCATTTGTTGGTTTAAAAAAGTCAATTTCTTTTTACTAATAATTTGACGAATTTTTCAATTTTGGCAGAGTAAAAGAATGTAATTCTTAATCATATAAAAATATAATTGACTATAAGTCATAAAATTTTAATAATATAAGATATTTATGATGTATAAAAAAGATGGAAACTAATATAAATACCAAATTGTTAGGATTAAATTAGAAAGGGAGAGTGAGCGATAAATTGACGATGAAATTGGGTATTTTTGGAATTTCAATGAAAATTGCAAGATGTAAGAAATAAATGCATATATTAACATTAGGGCAAATTGCACAAATCATCCCTCAACAATCTTCTCACTCCTAATTTGGTCACTTAACTTTCAAAATTTTTTATTTAATAACTAAACTTTATACATGGAACGTTTTTTTTATCACTCATGAATATTTTATTATTATTTTCATTTTTTAATATTATTAAATATGAACTTTTAAAATAATATTTTATTATTATTAAATATAAAAAAATTAAAATAATCGTCGCCGCTTGTCATCACCGTCGGCCACCATCGACCACCGGCGACCTTCAAAACCGGTGGCCGTTTGATCCCAAATTGCAACGAGCGACTCATTTTGACACGCTGAGTGCGAATCCGGTAGTTGTTTCGCCGGAGAATGTCTTGAAACTCGTGAATCTTGATATAAATGTTTCAGTTTTCTCACTTTCGAGCTTCTTTTTGTGAATTTTGAAGCAATTTCTAGCAAAACGGATGTCAGATTCAGACTCATGGAGTGAGACGAAGTGAATGGTAAAATATGGGACCGAACGACCACCATCTACGGCCGTCAACGGTGGCGGCGAATGGTGTCCGACGGACAATTTAATTTTTCTTTTTATTTTTTATTTTAAATTATTTTATATTAAATAATAATAATAAATGTCATGTCATGCTAAAATAATAATAAAATATTCATGAATGACAAAAAACGTTTAATGTATAAAGTTTAGTTATTAAATAAAATTTTTTGAAAGTTAAGTGACTAAAATAGGAATAAGAAGATTATTGAGTGATGAATGATGTATTTTACACTTAATATTATGATGCAAATGGGAGTAAGGAGAGATGAGATATTTGCATTGCCAGCTCTATTATTTGAGACAAACCCCATTTCCCATGTGCTCAACACGTGTTGCTACTTGCTATTTCAAGACCAATGCTTTCATTTTTGTATCCATTTTTACCATAAATGTTTTAACATAGGACTATAATGACTGTAAAATAGATTTCCATAAGCTTAAAAATAGCACCGATGGCGGAAATTAATTACGCTAGTGATGATATGAACATCTTAGTAGCTAAATTTGTTCAATGATTTGGTTGTTGTTAGATTTGATTGAATTGCGCAATTAGTTAGATTGATATTGTAATTAGTCGAATAAACAAAAGGACGTAAAATCAATAATGTTTAAGCGTTCAATATCTTTCAATTAATGGATTGAGACGGGTGTGGATAGTATATGTAATATGTTTTGTACTAATTGTACGTTCAAAAAATATTTATTGAATTATAATTTGATAAAATATTAAATCTTAATTTCATTTAAAATATTTTCCCGCAAGATATATAATAATGATGAGATTAAAATTAATAATCAAATTTGTGTTTAGAAAAAGGGGGATATCGGTTGAATGAACTACTGATAAAATTATGTACGTTCCAAATTAATTATTATAATATATAGTAGAATGAATCCAACAAGTAGTTTTAATGGAAAAGTATATGATGTTTATTATAGGAGACTCGAGTTCAAGTCGTTTTTGTCTGCAAGGTGTGTGTACATTGTCAAAAAATTAAGAATATGTATGAACATATATTACTCATTATAATCACTTTAAAACTATTAAAAAAATTAAGATAAAAATGGATAAAACCCTCACATATATAATTTATATATGATAGAATAGTAAAAAAATAAAAATATAATTTACATATAATGTGCTTCGAACTGTAAATATTAGAGTTTTCAAAGTTTTAACCTAGTGGCTAATCAAGATAAGGGACTTATTACCAACGAGATTGATCCAAGTGGTAAGCAGTTTTATATCGCTTAAACATATATTGAGTTCGAGGTCTTATGTATGCAAAAAAAAAATTGTTGGGTAACAAAAATAATTGACAGCTAGGAGTTAGTTAATTAGTTACATCCTAGCTGGCACCATAGTTCGACTTTTCTATTATTTTCTTCTGTTATAAAACGCACCGTTTTTGTATTTTTTAGACATGTGAGTTTTATCTTCTAATAAAAGAATTTTCCTTTCTTTTCTCTCGTTCGTTCTCTCGATCGTCCTCAATTCCCAAATCTTTCAACCCTAGATCAAGAAAACATTCTCAGCCTTTAAATCAAGAAACTGTAAATTCAACATGGTATCAGATGAATCTTCGCATTCCCATTCTGAATTACTTCGATTCAAGAATGACGACCATTCGGATGAGTATTGCATCCATCCCAGTGAGAACCCAACGCTGGTTCCAACTTCTTATCTTCTGAACGGTGACAATTATTACAGCTGGGCACGCTCGATGAGAATGTCTCTCATCTCCAAGAACAAATTTTCGTTTGTTGATGGCTTTATTAAAGAACCCAGGAAGGATGATCCAAAATACCAGGCGTGGATGAAGTGCAATAATCTAGTGCTATCTTGGCTCCAGCGCGCGTTGAATCAAGAAATTGGGCAAAGTGTACTCTGGTTTGATCGTGCCTATGAGTTGTGTAAAGATCTTTTCGACCGGTTCAATCAGGGAGACCTAATTCGCGTTTCGGATTTACTTGAGGAATTTTATTCCTTGCAACAATGTATTCTTTCAATTTTTTCTTATCACACTCAATTGAAGGTTTATGAGATGAAATATGCAATCTACGTCCCTTGGCTGCCTATGATTGTTTGGCTTCGAAGTATAGAAAAGAAGACTTTTTGTTTCATTTTTTTAGGGGTCTTAATGAAAATTTCTCTGTCTCTAAGTCTCAAATATTAATGACTAAACCTTTGTCGTTTGTTAGTGATGTGTTTGTAATCATGATTCAACATAAGCGTTCTGTTGTTTCTCTTGTTATTGACTCAAATATTCTTCTGCCTGATAGACATATTTTAAAGAATATGGATCAGCATGTTTCTAGGATAGAGAATAAGCATCCTCCTAGTAAAAGGTTTTACAGTAACAATGACTCTAAGCGTCCTTTATGTGTATATTGTGGGTTATATGGTCATATTGTTGATAAGTGCTACAAAAAGCACGTCTTTTCACATGGTTACAAGAATAAAGGTCAGGATAATAGAGCTAATTTGGTAGGGTCTTATTCTGGTGAATCTATGCTTGAGTCTACTATGCTCAATTATGCTATGTTTACTAAAGAGAAATATGAGAACATTTTGAATTTACTTCAAGAAAGGAATTTTAGGGTTCTATTGGTAATATTCCATCTTCAGACATCAAGATTAATATTTTTTGTTCTGTGTTTGATGGTCCAGCTAAAGATTCGTGTATGATTCTTGCTTGCAATTTAAGTAGGTCTTTTGCTCCCTGGATATTAGATTAAGGAGCCACTGACCATATTATCAATACTTTAAATTATTTCATATCCTACTATCATGTTGCAAATAAGTATGTTAGATTGCCTAATAATGAAATTGTTACTGTTACTCACATTGGAACTTTTCAAATATCATAAACTTTACTTTTATATAATGTATTTTATATTCCTCACTTTAGTTTTAATTTAGTCTCTGTTTCTCAGTTGACTAAAAATACTTCTTTATGCCTAATTTTTCTTCTAGTTTTTGTTGTATACAAGATCTCTCTGCATGAAAAATAATTGGTTTAGCTAAGCTTGTGAATGGGCTATATGAATTAGAGGTTCTATTTCACAATTCTAATAATTTTATTTTTCAATTTGCATATTGTTTTGAATAGCTCATCTGCTCATTCCTCTAGTCTTTGGCATGCTAGGCTAGGGCATCCTTCTAGACAAAGGATGCGTTTCTTTTCTTCTTTACATAATGATATACCCTCTTCTCATGTGTCTGATTGTGATGTTTGTCACATTGCTAAGCAAAAAAGGTTGTCATTCTCTGTTAGCTCTTCTGTTTCAGTTTCTATCTTTGATTTAATACATGTAGATATATAGGGTCCTTTTTCCCATTAAAAGTATATACGGTCACACATACTTCTTAACCATTGTTGATGATAGAAGTAGGTTTGTACGGATATATCCCATGAAATTCAAATCTGAAGTTGGGGATCCAATTCCTTAATTTTGTGCTTTAGTAGAAACTCAATTCTCCAAAAAGGTTAAATGCATTAGATCTAACAATGCTAAAGAGTTTGAAATGGTTAATTTCTTTAAGACTAATGGTATAATTCATCAAAATTCTTACATACACATACCTCAACAAAACAATGTTGTTGAGAGAAAACATCAACATTTGCTTGTTGTAGCAAGAACTTTAAGAATCCAAGCAAATTTGCCTTTAAAATTCTGGATTGATTGCATTCTTCATGTTGCTTACCTTATTAATCTTACTCCAACCCCCGTTTTAGATAATTTGACCCCTTTCGAAGTCTTTTTTCAACAGAAACCCAAACTTTTCCACCTTAAAATTTTTGGTTGTCTGGCTTTTGCATCCATATTACCTAAGCCTAAAATTAAAATGGACCCTAGAGCTAAGAAGTGCATCTTTTTAGGGTATCCAAAGAATGTTAAAGGGTATAGACTTTTTGACATTAAAAATCAGGATGTGTTCATTTCTAGGGATGTAATTCTTTCAGAATCTTGTTTTCCCTTTAACAATATTGACTCTCCAAATAACATTTTTCTGCCTAATTATGTTGAACATGATTCTTCTGATGACATTATCCCTTTTACTCAAAATTTAGATTTTTCTAAAAAAATTTATGATTCTTTTGTATCTCAAAATGATGATGTTGTGACTAATTGTCCAACTTTAGATAGTGATGCATCTATAGAAACTGGCCTCGATAGAAATTGTTTCCAACAAAATTTTTCAGATTTTGGTTCATCAGGGCCACCTTTGCAACATCAAGATCCTATGGTTTCTGTTCCTTCAACTCATACTCAGCAACAACAAAGTGTTGTTTCATCCCGAGCTCGTTATTCTAAACCAACACAGCTACCTACAAAGTTCAAGGATTTCCTAGTAACTTTGCCAAAGCCTAAATCATCTCCTCATTTCATTGCTCAGGTGCTATCCTTTGACAAATTTTCCGTTCCATATCAAGCTTATATTAATTCTGCCTCTGTTATTTTTGAACCTGGAACCTATAAACAAGCTATTCTTCATGACTGCTGGAAACAAGCAATGCATGAAGAAATAGCTGCTTTAGAAAAAATGAAACCTAGGAACTAGTTCCTTTTCCACCTGGTAAACAAACTATAGGTTGTAAATGGGTATACAAAGCAAAGTTAAAGTTTGATGGTTTTCTAAAACGTTATAAGGCTAGGTTAGTAGCTAAAGGCTACACTCAACAAGAAGGTGTAAATTTTTTGGACACCTTTAGACCTGTAGCTAAAATAACTACAATTATATCTCTTTTAGCTATAGTTGCTGCTAAGGGTTGGAAATTACAGCAATTAGACATTAACAATGCCTTCTTGCATGGTTTTTTAAATGAAGAGGTTTATATGGATCCTCCCCCTGGATTTGCAGCTTCTCTTGGCTTAGTGTGTAAATTAAAAAGGAGTCTCTATGGTTTAAAACAAGCAAGTCGTCAGTGGAATGAAAGATTATTTGTACCTTTACTTGAGCAAGATTTTAAACAAGCCTCTACTGATAACTCCTTGTTTGTTAAAGGAAATGGTGATAATTTTATTGCGTTGGTTGTTTACGTTGATGATTTCATTTTAGCAAGTCCTACCGTGTCTGTTATTAACATTGTTAAGAACTATTTGCATGAAACCTATAAAATTAAGAAATTAGGTGACTTAAAATTTTTTTCTAGGACTTGAGGTAGCTCGATCAACAAAAGGCATAAACACGTGTCAACGAAAATACACACTTGAATTATTGCAAGAAACTGATTTTATAGATTCAAAGCTTGTCTCTACACCGATTCTAGCTAAGTATAAGCTTTCCAAATCTGATGGTGAGCCTCTTTCTAATATTACTTCCTATAAAAGATTAATAGGTAAGTTGTTATACCTTACTAATACTAGGCCTGGCATATACTATGATGTTCAACAGCTTTCACAATTTCTTGTTGCTCCAACTAATGTCCATTTAATTGCTGCACATAGGATTTTACGTTATCTTAAAGGATCTCCAGGACATGGTCTTTTCTTTCCCGCATATAATTCTCTTAAAATCAATGTATTTTCTGATTCTGATTGGGCATCTTGCCCAAACTCAAGAAAATTTATAACAAGGTTTTGTGTTTTCCTTGAAACTGCATTGGTTTCCTGGAAATCTAAGAAGCAACAAATAATATCCAGGTCCTCTAGTGAAGCTAAATATTGAGCTCTTGCCTCTGTCACTTGTGAAATTCAGTGGCATTTGTTTCTTCTTTCAGACTTACATATTGATATTTATCCTGCAAATTTTTTTGTGACAACCTTTCTGCTATCAAAATTGCAGAAAATCCAGTCTACCATGAAAGGACGAAGCATATAGAGATTGACTGTCACCTTGTTCGTGAGAAGCTTCAGCAAGGCATTTTGACTTTACTTCCAGTGACAACTCAAAATCAAGTTGTTGATTGTTTTACAAAAGCTTTGCATACTTTAGCTTTCTTGGATTCAAAGTACAAGTTGGGCATTCAAGATCTCTATGCTCCAACTTGAAGGGGAGCTAATAAGAATAATTGATAGCTAGGAGTTAGTTAATTAGTTACATCCTAGCTGGCACCATAGTTCTACTTTTATATTATTTTCTTCTGTTATAAAACACCGTTTTTATATTTTTTTAGACATGTGGGTTTTATCTTCTAATAAAAGAATTTTCTTTTCTTTTCTCTCGTTCGTTCTCTCGATCGTTCCCAATTCCTAAATCTTCCAACCCTAGATCAAGAAAACATTCTCAGCCTCTAAATCAAGAAACTGTAAATTCAACATTGGATGACTCACCCACCGAAACTAAGTGTACGAAGTGGGTTCGTCCGAATTAATTAGGACAAAGCCATGAGAAACCGAGAGGGCAACACAAAAATGCCATATCCCTTAGTTAAATGGTAAAATTGTACCTTGAGTCCTCCCAAATATAAATAAAACAATTTAAACCTTCCAGCATGTTAGCGAAATGGCAATATGGCATTTTTAGCCCATCTTACAAATTAATAATTCAATTTATGCCTTTTTAACAAAAAAATATTGTAGCTTTGCTCCCTTAATTTTGATAATTTATCTCGGTCTCAACCTAAATATATTTCGTCCTTATTTCGACCTTATTATTAAATCAAGACCTCATTAATAATTTTGAATAAATTTTGAAGACTTATTAAGGTAATTGCTAATAATATACGTAAATGACTTAACGATATTTTAACCCTCAGGCTTTTAAAAATATATATTTTAGTGTTTTTTTCGTTTCTTTTAGTCTTCAAATTTTTTTATTAATTAATATAAAAAATAACAGACCAATTAAATTAACATCAATTTTTTTTCAATATAGGCATTAATTATTTAATTTTTTGCAAAAAAATCTAATAACGGTACTTCATAATACGACTAAAAATGTTTTTTTTCTTTTTTTCCTATTACATGATTGAAAAGATGACTAATATTCTCATTATCCAATATATAAAACTATGGACCGACCATTTGGGAAATTTGTAGACATAACAGTCCATTTAATTCACACGAGAACTTTTTTTATCAATATCGTATGAATTCATTCTTGAAAAATTCATACAATTACCATCACGAGCCTCATTAAAAATCTTCCTAGCCTAAAACGGAGGAAAAGAGTACTACGTGATGATAGACAAAGGAAAGACGACAACCGAAAAAGGAAAAGAAAAACACCAAGCAATTCGTTCCAAAACAACAATAAGCTATAGACTCGATTGAAAACATGACGAGTGGTCCACCTCCCTTTTGCCAATGCATCCGCTATAGTATTCGCCTTACGGTAAACATTCGAGAAACAAATACATTTCAAAGACGCTATGCACATATCAATACGCCGAAAACAATCCCACAATCTCCAAGGGCGTCGCTCAATATAATTCACCCAAGACACTGCAATCACACAATATAATTCACACGAGAACTTAACTTTTAAAATAATATCTTACGTTTAACACAACAAGTGTCCCAGTAAAAAAACAGATAATGTTCATCTTAGGAAACACATGTTTAAATCGTTATGTTTACATAGTTTATGTGTATTGTCAAAGGATTAAGAATATATATATATAGAGAGAGAGATATAGATATTACCTTTTAATTACCTTTAGACTATTCAAAAAAATAATATCTTACGTTATAATTGTATTTAACTCTATGTTGTTATTTAAAAAAACCTATTTTTTACGTGCCCTAATCCTAGTGCTACAACCTCTTTTTTTCATTTGTTCCCTTGGCCGGTGGTCGACAATCGGTTTTAGTATTGGTTATCAATCACTGGAGTTCATTGTTTTCTTTATATGTATGTATAGATATATATATAGTAAAAATATCTGTAACACCCAAAAATTCAGTCTAGTCGGAATTGAGTTTCGTAGATTGAAAATCCTATATCGGAAAGGTCCTAACGATGTATTGACTTTAGCCATGAGTTCAATTGTATCGATATCGGACTCTAATTGAGTCAATTTATCATTCTTGAATCTTATTGAATAATATCGAAACCTTTAGTGGCTAAATTATAGAAAAAAATTTAGGGGTAAAAGTATAGTCTATCGAGATTTGAAGGACTAACCTTGCGATTAGCCCCTCCTATATTATAATTCTCATACGTGGGATAACCTGGAGAGCTTCTTTCATTGAAAGGAAAGCTTTTCAATTAAAACCAATTGAATAGCCAAGGTTTGGAGTCTTACCCGATACAAGTTTAAGCAAGCACCTAACAATAGTTATCGCCCCCTACCTAAACACACACCTCCATTGGTGATTGTTAAAGCTTAAGATTTCCTTCAAGTTATTGATATCAAATCATTACCATCGATCATGTAAGATATAAACCCCAAACAATCATTGAATTCCATGGATATATCAAAGCTTAATCATAATTTAGGGTTTGTCTATCCATGGTCATCTTGACAGCTAATAGCTATTTCAAGTTTAGATGTTGATTTCGATATTGTTATATTAATTACGATATCATAGCATTAATTCTAACACACTCCTATTGATTTTCTAGCTCAAGAAATTGATAAAGAGCATCCATCGACCTCACTAAAGGCTAGGAACAAAGGGGTTATTATCCGAGAGTCATAAAAGTATCGAATTATTGAGGTGAGTGTAGTCAGAGTCTCGGGTTTAGGCTAGGTGCCTTTCCCGATTCCATTATTTTCAATATTGTTATTGATAACCTAATTGTTAAGGAAACATTGCATGGAACCACTTAGTAACATTGTGGTAAGTGGAAACATCAAGTATTGAGGTGTCATTGTAACTATCGATCATTGAGTATTGCCATCATCGTGGAATATTGTTATTCTCATTGTCATCGAATCATGGACATATAAGATAATGATTATAGATCATCGACATTGTCATTGCTATTGTCATTGATATCGATCACTGTTATTGTTATCGTTATTGTCATCAAAATATTGTAAAAGGATCACCGGCTACTATTATTGTTATTGGAATCATTGAAGCATTGTCATTGATATTGAATTATGGCTTATTGATAAAATCATTGAAAGTATTGAATATGATATTGTCATTGTACACCGATCATTGATATTGTTGTCGGACCTTGGATTCGAAGGATATTGGATACAATTGGCATGCCATAAAATTCATGAGCTCAGTGTACGGGTGGACTACGGTCCTAGGGCTACGACCTATATTGATTTGGCGAGACGGAGGGATGTGTTGTGATACTGGTCATATTGGCGAGACGGAGGGACTAGACCATTTATTGACTTGGTGAGGCGTAGGAATTCATGTATCCTCTATCCCGAATCGATCCAAGGGTTATTGATAAAATATGATTTTTTTAATTGCTATTTATTATGATCATTGCATCGTTAATATTGAGCTATTGCATGTCCTCTTATATTGTAAGGATGAAATTGCATAACATTGATATTGATGTTGTTTATGACTATATCACTAGGCAAAGTATGCCTAATGCATTTCATCTCATGCATTTCAGGTTGATCAAGTAGTTGGATCCATATGGAGGAGTTAGAGTTTGACGAGTCACAAGCGAGCTTAAAGTAATGTTTATCAAACCTATGAACTCCTAGTAGGGTGGCAAAGTACTTAAACTAGTCTTACTTGGCTCTTTTAATGTATATATTTTAGGCTTGTGGTATGTTAGTGCTTAAGGCTCCAAATGGTCTTTTTCAATGGTTTAAATGGACCAAAAATGCATAATTGGCCCTTAAAGGTGAAATCATAGTATACGGATTCGAACGATCCTAAAATTTGGCATGCAAGTAGTTTACAACATTAAAATATTGTGTGTAAAGTTTCATTATATTTGAATATTGTTTGATGGGTCAAATTGATTAAAAAACAGCAAAGATCTATCATTACAGGGGAGGGCATATCAATACAGGTGATGGTGTATCGATACGACCTTGCATATTTGGTCGAGTCAACATTGGTCAAAAGGGGAGTATCGATACAGATTTTAGCTATTGAAATTTGGGTGCAAAAATGGTATCGATACGAAGTCAACGTGGTCAATCGGTATCAATACAGCCCTTAACCATATCGATACGGTCCTACTACCTTGAATCTGGAATTTGAAATTTTGGCTTAGGGTACCGATACGGCCCTAGGTGTATCAGTACGGTGTTAGTTAATTCGGTTAAAAGATATAGAACACAGATTCGCATTGTTTACAAGATGGTCACTAAATCTTGCATAGTTTAATTGGTTAGGTAAATGAGCTTTGAATAATCTAAAATTTTTTATGGTAATAATTTATGAGGTATTTCAACTTGGTAACTCTAATTCAGAAAATGACCACTAAAATGATGAAATTACAATTTAGTCCCTAAAACTTGTAAAAGTTTAAACTGGTCATAATCGGGTAATCATAGACTCGTAATAGATTAATTAGATTTGTGCACTGCTTATTCTTGAATGCCATGTCTAATAGTATCACTTATTACATGAAATTATAGTGTCGACCATTGTATAGTTCATCGGTAGCACACTCCGACTCAGTTCTCGACTAGACCGGGAAGGGGGTGTTACAATCTTTGTCTTTATGGCATGCATTCCCTCAGCCTTTGTGACATGCTTTTTTTGTCTTTTGTGGTTCGCTTTATCTGTCGTTTTGACATAACTTCATCATATCTTAGTGGTCGTTTGGTGCTCGTACAAAGATCTTCACGGCGCTAGTTTCTGATTATGATTATGTCGGTGGTCATAGAAAGATAGATCCCCACTCCGTTGATGTTTGTTTTCCGATGCAATTAGACTTGGGTAGCAGAGCAATCTACCTGAGAGTTTTGTTCGCTCACCACTCCTTTTTTACCCCGTAAACCGTCTCATTCGGTTAGAGACAAGGAGATTCAAGAAGGCTTCTAGATTTTGATGGTATGCTAATCTCTATGGAATCATTTACTTTTCTTTGCTCCTTTGGGTTTTTGTATGAAATTTTGGTGGACTAGTCCCCATTATTCTCCTTTCTGGATGCGTTATATTTGTAATATGAGTGAATCTTCACTTGGTAAAAAGATCACATGGAAAAATAATTAAATGAGTGATTTTTATTGATTGAGACTATGAATGGCGTGGCGGGACGGGCCTATGACATAATTTCTCTCCACACGCACGCACGCGCGCGCACACACATATGAGTTATTATTTCATACACTGCTAGTGTAAAAAAATATTCCACAAGCATTACTAATTTCACTTTGAAAATTAAAATTAAATTCTTAATCTTAAAATCTTAACACATAAATCATAAAACAATAAATTCTAACAAAAAAATCTCTAAATTAGCCATTGATTTAAAATTTTAATCTTTAAACTTTGAACTAAATCTCTAAATCTTAAATTAACCATTAATAAGTATTCTACCATCCGTCCATGAAATATTTTCTCAAATATAAACCTTACTTTTTATTATTTTTTTAAGTTTAGAATGTAAATTTATGACCGACAAAGAATTAAAGGTTCAAAAGTAATCTTCTATATATTTTTTTTAATTTCTTGCAGGAAAATATTATTCCTTAATTTAACTGTATAAGTTAGATTCTATTACTGCAAGACAAAAAAACTTTCCGTGTCGGTGGTCGGACTCACACTCACTCATGACAGCCGCGACCGATTTTTAAGTTTTTAATACTTATATATATATATATATATATATATATATATATATTATTTTACATTAATAATTTAATCGAATTATAAATTTATAGAAGTTTAATTGCATTTGTAGTCTATAAACACCGGTCATTTTTTTTACTATTTAATATTTTTATTGCTAACTAATGAAGTCTTAATTCTGCTGATAAAAGTCGAGATTTTAGTTAATAAATATTGATTTTAAATCGGGTAATCTTCACCAGTGGTCCCTTTTGTTTAGGGTGTGCTCTATTTTAGTCACCAGAATTTAAAAAAATTATTCTGGTCACTTACGTTTAGAATCATTTCTATTTTGGTCTATTGGCCGTTAGTCTCCGTTACTTAAAAAAATTAGTTTCTAATTTAACCATCAAACTTTCAAAATTTTATTTTCACCATCTTCCCCAAAAGTTATAAAACTAAAACCCCGAAAAATTAAATCAATGACTATAACTCAACACTACAACCCATTCCCCAAAATTAAAAGCGTCAGCTTCCATTGCAAATGGCTATGACCTGACACTACAACTCATTCCCTCATTATATGCATTCGAGATTCGACACTTACAGTTGCATCTTAAACATATTTAAACATGAATATTGAGATATGTAGATACAAAAGAGTGCAGAAAAGAAATTATATTAATTAGGAAGAAATAACTTGCACATCAAACATTGAATCAAGATTGACGATGTAGTCGGGTTTTTTTTTCTGAGGAAAGATGCAACCTTAACCTTGTTTCTTCTTTTTGCTTCCCTCCATTCAAATTGAAGATCTCATTATCAGCAAACTGTGGATAATTCTCATTAATCCTTATAACAATATGCATAAAGCCACTGTAATGAACATTTAAGGACAAAATATACTAGATAATATATTCTTCTTTTCTTCTTTTTCTATAAGGAAAGTATAATGAACATTTAACGAAAGTCTGGGAGAATGAGTTGTAGTGTTGAGTTATAGTCATTTGTAATGGAAGTTAACGCTTTTAATCTTAGGGGAATGAGTTGTAGTGTTGGGTTATAGCCATTGATTTAATCTTCTGGGGTTTTAGTTTTATAATTTTGGGGAAGATGGTGAAAAATAAAATTTTGAAAGTTTGGGGGTTAAATTAGAAACTAATTTTTTAAGTAACGGAGACTAACGGTCAAAGGACCAAAATAGAAACGATTCTAAACGCAAGTGACCAAAATATTTTTTTTTGAATTTTGGTGACCAAAATAGAACACACCCTAAACAAAAGGGACCACTGGTGAAGATTACCCTTTTAAATTATATCATACGTAAATAATATGTAGGTTTATAAACAAATTGAACAAACACGAATAAGCATATGTTCATGTTCGTTCATTTAATTTTAATGGAACGAACACGAACAACTAAATGAACATAATTTTTTGTCCGTGTTCGTTCGTTAAGAAATGTAGTTTGTTCGTTCGTTAAAATGATAAACGAATGTAAACGAATACAAATACAGGTGAGTGTAAATGAAGTTCGTTCGATTCGTTTACAGCCCTAAAGATAAAAGTCTGATGGTTTTTTAGCACTCTAATTAATTACATTTATCATTTAAAAACGACTTGAAAACTAAATATTAATTGATAAATTGAAACCCCATGAATTCAATAAAAAATAATTTTAGGAAAACGGATTCATTTTCGAATTAATTACAAGAAAACTAATCTTGAAACCCTAATGTTGTTATCGTATTTACTGCATGGATGTGATTTGGAACCCCTGAATTTCATCGTGAACCATGATCTAGATTCATTGTAATTCTAATAAATTAATATTGGATTGTGATTTGAATACGGGAAATATTAAGATGATAATGGACAGATTTGAAAAAAAGATATTGGCTTGAAATTGACAACTTAATGAATGTTCTAGATCTAATATTAAACAAACAGTCCAAGATCTATTTAATAATTGAGGGCTCTTTTTTGGCAATACAATTTAAAATGATAATATACAATTTTTGTAAAGTTAATTTTCTTATTCCAGTCTTCCCTAATTTAATTACTTTACTGTATAAAAATTAAGAATTTATACAAACATATTTGGTCGGTTGACCAAAATTTTCATCTTTATTTTTTCATTTCTTTTACATAATGGGTTTTAGGCCCACTGTGAACACATTTTCCTTCCCTTAGAGTCATCTTTTCTCTCTTTTTAGGTAGGATTAAAATTAAAATTAAAATTATAAATTGTAAAAAAAAATCTATCCAATTAGGTGAAAATAATCAAACTTACTACTAAATTATTAATATGTATATCTATAGTTCAATAAATTATACACGTTACCATCAGAATTTGTGCAAGTGATAACCAACTTAATATCGTTCAAATAGATCTCGAGTTCGAAATCTTATATTTATAAAAAATTATGTAGAAGACTCATTCATAAAATCAATATTTCCAATAATTTAAATGCATAAAACCCCACAAAAATGACGATTCAAATCCGTGCATTTAATAACAATCGGAGTAATTTTTCATTTTGGTAAAATATATAAATAAATATTTTTCAATTAAATTAGTGTCATGTCACTTCTGAGATTAAAATATTTAAGAAGTTTTATAATAATACATACTACCTTTATTATAATTTAATATAAATTTTAATAGAGTAATTTATTTTACAGTTATTCAATTTAGACTAAACTTTACGTCATATTCAATTAATTTAAGGCTGCATTCAGTAACAATTACTTTGATTAAAAAAAACAATTACTTAAACTATACTCTATATATGTTTGAGGAAAAATTATTGCATGGTCCCGAACCACCACGTCATCCATGGTCCCTCCCACTAAAAATCAGCCACATAATTTATTTATTTTCATGTTATTTTTTCCAATGATGAATCTTCATCTTTTTAAGCCATGTAAATAGGGAGTGGGTGGTTACATAAAAATTGATTATAAATAAAATAATGACATGGAAAAAAGAAAATTATGTGGTTTATTTTTAGTAGATATGGACCATGGATGATGTGGTGGTCCGGGACCATGTAATAATTTCTCATGTTTGAGATATATTTTTAAACTACTTATTGGTCGAATCACATACTTCAATTATATTTGTATAGTTTCATAAAAAAAAGTTTAATGTCCTGTTCGACCCTTGAAATATACACAAAATACTAAAATTTTCCTTAAAATATTTTTTAAGACATTGTGGTCCTAAGCTAAAAATCGTGACCTCCGTTGACCTCTTTTATCTAGCACTCGTTTAATTTTTTTGGCACAATTAGATCGTGCCATGTGGCTCTTTTGACAAAAAAAAAATGATTGAGTTTAATAAAAATGAGTAAATGGCATGTTGAGTATCTCAAGTTCTATACTTATTCAATCTAGCCACTAAAACTGTTCATCTTCTTCTTCCTCCAATACAATCTCTGATAAAACCAAGTCTCCACCATATACTTCAAGCAAATTCATTAAGGAGCTAATAATGCCATCATTTTTGGCATCCCAAGGCTTGTTTTACAGTTTTCATACCAAATAATTGGAGTTTGACATTCGAATAGCTTGAATCTGAGGCTGCTCTGCTTCATTTGAGCTTGGAATCTAAGTTCTCAAATCGTTTTCAGAGTTGAAAGCTGCCATTTTTAAACAAAACCTCCAACTCCACAAAAGAATTCTGAAGCAAAAGAAATAGTTGTGGGTTCTTAATGCAGCTCAAAAAAATTATTAAAACCATCACTTTGAGTAGATCATACGGCACTTTTTCTACATAAATTTGGGTAGAGAAACGCCTATGTTCAACCATGAACGAGCATATTGAGAAAGTTAAAAACTCGTTTTACAGACACTATTTTGAAACCTCGGCAGAGGGCACTACTTGATAACATAAGTTTTTGGAGGGCGTGTTTTTAGTGTTGAAAATTTTTCTTTGTACGTTGTCTTCTTAGTGATAACATATGTTGCCTTGTTAAACAGTGCGATAAAACTGATCCTGTAAAGCTGCAGCAGGAAAAGGAACTTTTGGAAAGAAGGCAGCGTGAAGGTGATTTTTGAAGCTTCAGACTTATTGTAGTTCTTTAGTATTTGTTGCATTGTCGATCATTTTTATTGTTTTCTATTTTCCCTTTTTATTTTTTGCTGCTAAAAAATCTGCTAATAATGATACTTTATGCAGATGAATGAGTCGTATTTGCAGTGATGTTGATCGAAAGAGGAGGAAAACGAGGATGAATGGGAGATTGAGGGTGTTGGTGATAAAGATTATTTGTTGGTTAGTAATTTACCCCTTTTATTTAAGTCATATTTATTTTTTGTTAATAAAATTACACGTGTCGCGTTCTGATTGACCCGTGAATTTTTTTAAAGAAGGTTAACGGAGGGGTCAAATGGAGTAATGATTTTAGTTCATGGGCCACAACGTCCCAAAAAATACTTTAGGAACAGTTTGGTATTTTGTGAATACTTCAAGGGCTAAACGGGCCATTAAGCCAAAAGAATATAATTGTATAGCCACTTTTAACTCTATTATTATCTCAGATAAAAAATTATTGTTGAGTGCATAAATGTTCTATATTTTAACCCTCATTTACCCATATTATTGATGCACTCAAGCATGTTTAGTTGCATTTTAGGATAGATTTTGCATAAACATCACAAATAAATAATTATTGCACAGATGTTGTTGATTTCGGTTAATTCTTGCAGGTACCTGTCGTGGCAGCATCCAGGGCAGCAGAGGAACAGTAGATAACTGCAAAGCTGGAGCAAGAGGGTCAAAGCAAACTGCCTTATACTTACTGTCGTGACATCTGCCGTGACAGAAGTGGCGACAATGTTGAAGCAAATTGCCTTATAAATCACTGTCGTGACATATGCCGTGATAGAGGTGGCGACAGTGAAGAAGAAAAGATGAAAAATGCGAAGTGGAGTTCGACTGATAGAGTATTTCAAGCCTAATTTTTAGAGACCACTCGCATTATTTTTGGAGCCCAGAAGCACAAGAAAGGCCTTGCCCAAAGTTTGAGGAGAAAGTCAAAGCAAGAAGATAGGGCGAACTAAAGGACGTTTATTCATAGATTTAGTCTTTAATGAATTGTACTTTAATTCGAGCTAGTATTATTGGCCATTAAGAAAACTTGTACCCAAGGCCTATATATATACTTGTAAGTTGACCTAGAGAAGGGGAACCTAGCTCCTAGCTGCCTTCCCCCAAAACCCTAGTCGTTTCTCTCTCTCCATCATGTTCTAAACTTCCCCCAAGGCTAAGGGTTGATCTTGTAAAGTAGTTGTAAGGGTTAAACTGTTTCTTAGGATTTTCTGTTCAATTCAATAAAACTTTAAGTTTATTTACTCTAGTTTTCATATCTTATAAGAGTATCGGGAAAGCATTGTGAGGTTATCTATTTACTTAATATTAAGAGAGTTAAATATACGAAAGAAGTAAATACGAGTTTTTCAGTTTATGGTTAAACCATCTTGGCCTAGGGATAGGTACAAGGTTAAGCAGCTAAAGAAGAATCCACAAACATCGGTGTTCATCCTTTGATTCACGTCGGGAGGTATCTTCCAAGACGTGTTCATCGATAGAACTTAGACCTAGGGATAAAACAAGTCACAACAGGGGTTCTTGCTGAACTTGAAGTACAGAGTTGTTGTCGCTGCCGCGACAGGCTCGACGACATACACAACAGAAGTCCTCTGAACAGTGCAATACATGCACTACGGAACAAATCAATACCAACCTACTTTATCAATCTGATTTCCTCCTCTATTTCCTTTGTCTACTTTAGTTTTACTTCAATCCAACCAATTCTCAATTATCTGTGTTTTTATTTTTATTGTGCATGAAAATTAATTATGAAGTTGTCCTAATCCCTGTGGAGACGATATCTTTTATACTATAACTTGACACGGGTGTACACTTACGCTCCAATTTAATATGACTCTGTAGAACTAATGTTTTGATATAATAATTGAAAAATGTTTTGGACTGATTTTAAAAAGTATTTAAAACATTTCCAAAGTCCAAACAACTTGAAATTATGTTTAGGGAATTTTTCAAAAGGGTTTTTCATGTTTTTCAAAGCCTATCTAAACAAATCTGTCCAGGTGTTTCGAAACACCTTAGGGCGTTTCGAAACAGAGGCTTCCAGTGGCAAAAACGTTTCGATACTCGTATCGAAACGGGCCCTCATTAGGACAGGATTTTTGCCCAGCGTTTCGAAACAGGCTAGGCCGTTTCGATACGCCCACATAGCAATGACCCCAACGGTCATAAACCCCAACGACTATTTTCCCAACTAACTTTTAAATGCAGGCGTTTCGATACGGGCTTATAGCGTTTCGATACGCGTTCCGAAACGGCAAGGGGGCGTTCCGAAACGGGTACCCTGACAGACTGCAACGGCTCTTTCTACATTGAGAGTGTTTTGAAACGGCTTCGAGCGTTTCGAAACGGGGAGCTGCAGAACTGCATTTATGGTGGGAATTAAAGTCCTCAACGGCTCCAATATGATTCCAACGGCTAGTAACGGCTACAAACTCATTTGGGAGTATAAAAGGGACCTCCAAGCATCAAGAGAAGGCTAATGCTCATATTGTCAAACATCAAATGATCAAAAAGTGTCTTAGTGCTTAAATTGTCAATTCTTGTATAGACAAACACTAGTGAGCCAAAATTGTCAAATTTGCTCAAGTGTTTTAGGTTTTGGGTGAGTGCTTAATTGTGCAAACAAACACCTATTAGAGAGTTTTAAGTTTGCTTTTAATTGTCTCTTTGTAAAGAGGGTTTTGATCAAGGCTTTGGGTAGAAGCTTGATCGGTTGTAAGGGTTTCCTCCTAATCCTAGAAAAGGGGACGAATCAATTAGTGGATTGATTGTGAAATCCTTAGTGGGAAGCTAAGGTAGTGGATGTAGGTGCTTGTTAGAAGGCCGAACCACTATAAATCATTGTGTCTATTTTCATTCTAGCTTCCACAACCCTTCCACCCAAAAATCCATCTCTCCACCACTTGGTGAGCTAGTTTGGTTGATCGAATCGAGCCCCACACATCTCAACAATTGGTATTAGAGCTTGGCTCAATCGAAGAGGATTCACATCCTATTGAGAAGATCCGGCAAGCTCGATCACTTTTTCATCAACCGACTCAATGGCACAATCAATCGACAAACCGCCTTTCTTCGACGGAGACCACTATGCCCATTGGAAGACAAAGATGAAGTTCTTCATCAAATCAAGAGATTACAAGCTATGGGATGTAGTTGAAGATGGTTCGTTCGTGCCTCAAAGAATTAAAGCGGAATGGAGTGCCGACGATCGCAAGAAGATGGAGCTTAATTGCAAAGCCTTGCACATCATGTTTTGTGCATTTGGCCCAACCATCTATGAGAAGATGTCTTCTTGTGAGAGTGCCAAGGAGGTATGGGACAAGCTTGAAGTCACATACGAGGGGACAAATGAAGTCAAGGAGACCAAGATTGGGCTCCTAACCTTGGAGTATGAGAACTTCAAAATGGATCCGGAAGAGAACATCGAGAAGATGTTTGATAGGTTCTCCACCATCACCAACGGTCTTAAAGGTTATGGAGAAGCCATCCCGGAAGAAAAGCTTGTTCGAAAGCTCATCTACTCACTTCCCGAGTCTTGAGACTCAAAGAGGACCGCCATCATCGAAGCCAAAAATTTGAAGACCTTGAAGCTTGATGAACTCATGGGGTCTCTCCTTACTCATCAAATTATGAAGAAGAACAAAGAGGATGAGAAGAAGAGGGAAGAAATTAGAGCTATGGGAGAGAAGAAAATCAAAGGGCTTGGCATCAATGCTAGTGCCATGGCTCTCAAATCCTCCACTTGCCATCATGTCTACTCAAGTGAAGAGGAGGATGAAGATGAAGAGATAGTTCATCTCTTCAAGAAGTGTGCCCCGTTCATGAAGAAAGCCTTGAGTGAGCTTGAACGAGAACCTAAAAGAAAGGAGAGGGCAAGCACTTCTAGCCATAAGAAGAAGGCATGTGTGGCTACATGGAGTGATGAAGACTCCACCGACGATGAACAAGCCAACCTTTTCCTTATGGCCATCGAAGAAGATTCAAGGGTAACTTCTAATTCATCTACTTCATGTTCTTATTCTTTTGATGAATTACAAGATGCCTACGATGATTTGGTTTTAGATTTTAAAAGCCACATTTTGAAAAACAATAAATTGATTTCAAAGTTGAAAATTCAAAATGATTTGCTTTCTAAAACCAAACTTGAACTTGAACAAAACTTGAAGAGTTTGAATTAAAATGTCTTGATTTACAAAAATTGCTTCAAAATGTTCAAGAAGAAAAAGATTTGATTTCCAAAGAGCTTGAAAAGAAAAACAATTTTGGAAAATCAAATTTTTATTTTAGACAATCTAGTGCCCCTAGATTTATTAAAGGAAAATGTTTTAGAAGTGTTTGGGTCCCAAAAGGACTTAGTACTTCAATTAAAAAGGATGACATTGAAAAATGGATTCCTAAGGGGACTAAAATTTGTGCAACAAACGTTTATGGATCCAAAGCAATTTGGATACCAAAAATTACTTGATTGTCTATTGTAGGTGTGATGGAGATGTTCAACAAGTCAAACATTGAGGGGGAGCTCCATACACACAAGGAAGAACACTTGAAGAAGGAAGGCTTCACATCCTCCCTTGGGTTCAAGTGTTGGTAAAATTTCTAGTTGTTTTGAATTAATTTGTCTTATTTTTAGTTTATTCAACTAGATGATCATATATGATGTACTAACATTTTTAATGATGCTTTGAGTAAGGGGGAGCCATTTTAAAACCAAATTATTATTTTTGTCAAATTTTACCTCTATTGTTATTTTTGAACTTAATGTTTTAAATTCTTTTTGATATAACAAAAAAGGGGAGAAATGGTTTGAAAAATTGAATTTTCAAATGAATAAGGGGAGCTTTAATTGAATCAAATTTTTTAATCTCTTATTCACATTTTTAAAGTTAAAGGGGGAGAATCCCAAACAATTTTTCAAGTGGTTTTATTATATCAAAAAAGGGGAGATTGTAGAACTAATGTTTTGATATAATAATTGAAAAATGTTTTGGACTGATTTTAAAAAGTATTTAAAACATTTCCAAAGTCCAAACAACTTGAAATTATGTTTAGGGAATTTTTCAAAAGGGTTTTTCATGTTTTTCAAAGCCTATCTAAACAAATCTGTCCAGGTGTTTCGAAACACCTTAGAGTGTTTCGAAACAGAGGCTTCCAGTGGCAAAAACGTTTCGATACTCGTATCGAAACGGGCCCTCATTAGGACAGGATTTTTGACCAGCGTTTCGAAACGGGCTAGGCCGTTTCGATACGCCCACGTGGCAATGACCCCAACGGTCATAAACCCCAACGGCTATTTTCCCAACTAACTTTTAAATGCAGGCGTTTCGATACAGGCTTATAGCGTTTCGATACGCGTTCCGAAACGGCAAGGAGGCGTTCCGAAACGAGTACCCTGACAGACTGCAACGACTCTTTCTACATTGAGAGTGTTTCGAAACGGCTTCGAGCGTTTCGAAACGGGGAGCTGCAGAACTGCATTTATGGTGGAAATTAAAGTTCTCAACGGCTCCAATATGATCCCAACGGCTAGTAACGGCTACAAACTCATTTGGGAGTATAAAAGGGACCTCCAAGCATCAAGAGAAGGCTAATGCTCATATTGTCAAACATCAAATGATCAAAAAGTGTCTTAGTGCTTAAATTGTCAATTCTTGTATAGACAAACACTAGTGAGCCAAAATTGTCAAATTTGCTCAAGTGTTTTAGGTTTTGGGTGAGTGCTTAATTGTGCAAACAAACACCTATTAGAGGGTTTTAAGTTTGTTTTTAATTGTCTCTTTGTAAAGAGGGTTTTGATCAAGGCTTTGGGTAGAAGCTTGATCGGTTGTAAGGGTTTCCTCCTAATCCTAGAAAAGGGGACGAATCAATTAGTGGATTGATTGTGAAATCCTTAGTGGGAAGCTAAGGTAGTGGATGTATGTGCTTGTTAGAAGGCCGAACCACTATAAATCATTGTGTCTATTTTCATTCTAGCTTCCACAACCCTTCCACTAGAAAATCCATCTCTCCACCACTTGGTGAGCTAGTTTGGTTGATCGAATCGAGCCCCACACATCTCAACAGACTCTTTTACACGCATCAAGTTTTTGGCACCGTTGCTGGGGATTGGCGCACAACTTCGTTTTTTTCTGCACTTATATTTATTTTCTTGCCTTATTTTATTCGTTTTTTTTCTTTGGTAAAAAAAAACTCAGGTGCAATACAGGTTCAAGGGCATCAACATGTCAGGAAAAAACATTCGAGAGCTGATGTGGGAAAGTTCTTGCAATCACCGTGAAGGTAATCATGCACTCGAAAGTTGTCCCCATTTTTTTAGTGAATATATGGACAACCAACGATGGAACCAACAAGAACAAGATATGCCGCCACAACAGCAACAGAGACAACAGATGCCGCTGCCGCAACATCAAAATGTTTTATGGTATGATCAAAACCCGCAAAATTTTTGGTACCATAACAGTTTTGCTGCAGAACCCGACATGCCTTGGCAATGTCATCATCCTCAAGAGCAGTCAAAATCCTTAGAAGACATACTACAAGCCTTCATGGCACTCACTCAAGAATTTTCGGCTTCTATGGACAAAAGAATCGCCAAGGTGGATGCAATCTTGAGCACACCGGTCCTCATTCATGCCACAGATGAACCTGAAATCCCGAGGCAAGATGACAAGGATGCCAATGAAAGAGACTGCCCAACACATGATGATCTTAAGCAGCAACTTGTTGCGGTAATGATCGAGGAGCTTGAACGGAACAACGCCGCAACAACACCTAGTGAAGTTGAGAAGAATGTCACGGCAGCAACCACTTTCGAGGCAGAAACCCCGGTCGAAGCGGCAACCACCGCCTCGGCAGCGACTGATACTGAAGCAGCAACCACTGTCGAGGAAAAATCTCAACCCACTGCCTCGGCTATGCCCGACAAAGATTGCATACATCCACCTTCGCCATGGCACTCACACAACCACATGCAAGAGCAACCCGATGACAATGCCTCACCAATGGAATATGAGCAGGTTATAAACGAACCTTTTGAATTCTTTGAAAACTCACCAATTACATTGCAGGTATTTGAGAAACTAACGCCGGTGGATTTAGAATCATCGAGATCTCTACTAATGAAGACCTACGAGTGGCCAACAGAAATTGATATGGGGAGTCATTGCACTTTCCAATGTCCCCTTGACCTGCAAAGCAACCTGACAAAGGACTGTCAAAATAACTGGTTGTTGCAGCAGCAGACACGACAGTAAAGGCTACTTTCCACCATAACGAACTTCGACGAGAATGAGGTAAGTACATGGTTGGATATAGATATAATTTTTCCTAAACATATGTTCATGTGTTCAGGAACAATGCCAAGATGGGAGGACTTTATGGACTACAAAGGAACCAGAAAGAAAGTCACCTCCACCATAATAAAACAAAAAAGGAGTAGCCACGAGCACATTGGCCCAACCCTTTTTGGGCAAAATTATAACTCGATGGAGGGTGCGGATGAACCATAAGAAATATCAGAAATGACGATGCTCCTCAAATTTTATTTAGTATCAGTATTTAATTTCGTTATTTTAGGATAAGAGTTTCAAGGATTAATTCCCTCTTGAACTCTTAAGTTTTTATTTTATTTGTTTTTCTTATCTTTTCCAATAAAAAAAACCCACAGCAACCTAAAAACCCAAGGCCATCAAGACATGGTGTTCTCTGCATTGGCATTATCTAGTTTCGCTGCCCTGGCAGCAGAGGAGGCATCCTTTGAAAGATCGGCAATCCAGACACCCGCCACCCGGCAGTACTGATGCTGCCGCCCTGCGCCTACCGACAGTTTTGTATAGACGACAGCATTGATGGCACCTCAAATTAAGTTTCTTGCTTCTTCTGTCTTCTATGTTTCGATTTTCTATTTGTGATGTTTTTATCTTTTTGTTTTTTTTGTCATGCATTGAGGAAAATGCAACCCTCGAGTTTGGGGGTAGATAATCCTCTTATTATTATGTGTTTATAACTATTTATTTTTGTGTCTAAAAAAATTTTGGCTTAAGTTTTTGAATTTCTCTTACCTGTTGCGGCCTTCACTGTCGTGACAGTAGCTTTAGAATGTTTTAGGAAGTATCTAGAGCCTTACTATAGTTCTGAACTCTTAAAATACTTTTGTGACTTATATGTTGTTAAGACTCTGTTAGCAAACTTAGAATATGAAGCTTAGCCACTTGAGTTAGAAAGAAAACTTAGATTCAGTTTACTCCTAGAGGTGCCTAACACTGGCTCTAGGCAAATAACTAGAAGTACTCCTAGAGGTGCCCAACACTGGCTCTAGGAAATTAAACTAGAGGTGCCCAAAACCGGCTCTAGTAAAAATAGAAAAACTTTAGACGAAAACTAGAGGTGCCCGAAATTGACTCAAGTTAAAAATTATTTTTGAAGTAAAACTCAAGTAAGTTAAGTAACTATTCTGGTTGCTAAGAAGTCTAGGCTCATATTTGTTTACAAAACCTGTACACACTCACACGGGAGCTATAATATTGGTCCGGATAAGTCCGTAAGCATCCGAAAAGGTATTGATCTTGATGATGAAGGTGTTGCAGGTAATGGTTGTTCATTGAGTTAAGCCAAAGAAAAAAAAAAGTTCATTCTTAGTTAGATTGCATTTGCTTGAGGATAAGCAATAATTCGAGTTTGAGGGTGTGTTGAGTGCATAAATGTTCTATATTTTAGCCCTCATTTATCCATATTATTGATGCACTCAAGCATGTTTAGTTGCATTTTAGGATAGAATTTGCATAAACATCACAGATGGATAATTTTGCACAGATGCTGCTGATTTTGGTCAATTCTTGCAGGTACCTGTCGTGGCAGAATCCAGGGCAGTAGAGGAACATAAGATAACGGTCGTGGCAGAATCTAGGGCAGTAGAGGAACCGAAGATAACTGTCGTGGCAGAATCTATGGTAGCACATGAATAGAAGATAATTGTCGTGACAGATGTCGTGACAGAAGTGGCGACAGTGTTGAAGCAAATTGCCTTATAAACCACTATCGTGACATATGTCGTGACAGAGGTGGCGACAGTGAAGAAGAAGAGATGAAAAATGCGAAGTGGAGTTCGAATGATAGAGGATTTCAAGCCTAATTTTTAGAGACCACTCGCATAATTTTTGGAGCCTAGAAGCACAAGGAAGGCCTTGCCCAAAGTTTGAGGAGAAATTCAAAGCAAGAAGATAGGGCAAACTAAAGGACGTTTATTCATAGATTTAGTCTCTAATGAATTGTACTTTAATTCAAACTAGTATTATTGGCCATTAAGAAAACTTGTACCCAAGGCCTATATATATGCTTGTAATTCGACCTAGAGAATGGGAACCTAGCTCCTAGCCGTCTTCCCCCCAAACCCTAGTCGTTTCTCTCTCTCCATCATGTTCTAAACTTCCCCCAAGGCTAAGGGTTGATCTTGTAAAGTAGTTGTAAGGGTTAAACTGTTTCTTAGGATTTTTTGTTCAATTCAATAAAACTTCAAGTTTATTTACTCTGGTTTTCATATCTCATAAAAGTATCGGGATAGCATTGTGAGGTTATCTATTTAATTAATATCGGGAGAGTTAAGTATACGAAAGGAGTAAATACGAGTTTTTCAGTTTATGATTAAACCATCTTGGCCTAGGGATAGGTACAAGGTTAAGCAACTAAAGAAGAATCCACAAACATCGGTGTTTATCCTTTGATTCACGCCGGGAGGTATCATCCAAGACGTGTTCATCGGCAGAACTTGGACCTAGGGATAGGACAAGTCACAAAAGGGGTTCTTGCTGAACTTGAAGTACAGACTTGTTGTCGCTGTCGCGACATCAATAGACCTCTATCGCGACAGGTGCTGCCGCGATAGGCTCGACGACATACACAATAGGAGTCCTCTTAACAGTGCAATACCTGCACTACGGAACAAATCAATACCAGCCTACTTTATCAATATGATTTTCTCCTCTATTTCCCTTGTCTACTTTAGTTTTACTTCAATCCAACCAATTCTCAGTTATCTGTGTTTTTATTTTTCTTGTGCAGGAAAATTAATTCTTAAGTTGTCCCAATCTCTGTGAAGACGATATCTTTTATACTATAACTTGACACGGGTGTACACTTGCGCTCCAATTTAATAGGACTCTTTTACACGCATCACCTAGGATAGGTACAAGGTTAAGCAGCTAAAGAAAAATTCACAAACATCGGTGTTCATCCTTCGATTCACGCCGGGAGGTATCATCCAAGACGTGTTCATCGACAGAACTTAGACCTCTGCCGCGACAGGCTCGACGACAGACGCAACAGAAAGTCTTTTGAACAGTGCAACACCTGCACTACTAAGCAAATCAATACCAGCCTATTTTCTCAATTCGATTCCTTTATCTATTTTAGTTTATTTCCAAGATTACTCAAAACTCGTTTTTATTAAATTCATCTCTTTCCTTGTACATGCTTTTAAAGATATAAGTATTTTCAGTCTCTGTAGAGACGATATTCGATACTTTGTATCACTATATTACTTGCGTCGTGTATACTTGTACTCAATTGCGATAGCCTTATTTACACGCAACAATCATTATTCAATCAGGTATTAACACATAAAATATTATAATTAATGATACGAATTGACCACTATAATTTTTTTGACTCTCTCAACTTCTCATTCCTTTATTGCGGCTACGTGATTGTTGCCTACTTTCTTCGCCAAGATTTTTATACCAAAAATATAGTTTTTATCCTCCGCTCCATATTTCTTAGTTTATAAAAAACTCTCAAATTCTCGAAATCTCATTCAACTACAATTTTCTATACTCTGATCTACAAATCCACCGATAATCGTGCAATTGGACCAAAATTATTTAAATAAAGATAATGTTTAGGTTAAAAGTAATTTTAAAATTATAATTTAAATATTTATTTTAACCAAAAATAATAATTAAAAAATAACTCAAACAAATAATATAGTGTGAGTGCTATATTATTCACATAATTATAGAAATAGAGAAATGCCATGAATACGGTAGATAGGTTGAACGGAGAAGATGAATTTGGAACAGTGAAGATGGAGGAATTGAAATAGAAGCATGTTTGGGAATTTTAAATTAACGATGAATTTTTTTTTGATCAAAGAGGGAAGGAACTTCATTAAACAAAGCAAGGGGAATACAACCTCCAAAACTTACAAGAGCTAATCAAAATGGCATGCAACAACATGCAACCACAAGCGTGGAGAGCTGAAAATCTCCCTAGACCGAGCCAACAACCGGAAACAACAAAAAAGATGACAAAACACGCACAAACAAGGGGCAAACAACCAACAAAGGCAAAAGCAAAGACAAGGATGAAACCTACACATATGATCATCTCATACATAGAGAAAGAAAACTTGAAGAAAGGACAACATCTCGCCTTTTCCGAAACTAGACTATGGACACTATCCCGTAATCTTAGTGAGAGCTCCATCCGGAGGCAGGGTCCCTCGTCATCCGACGAGGGTCTTGTCATCTGGGACAGGGAGAACGTCAGGCCATGCAACAGAAAGTGAAATGCGAGAAAGGAGACACCATCAACCGTTAATGTCTTGCACTTCGAACTGGAACGATAAGGAGATTCGAACTTAAGACTTAAGAACCTTAGATCAACATGTCATCGACAGAACCATATGATTCTAAGGGAAGGTTCGAATAACGCCACCCTCTTCCACACCTTCCCTATGAAAGAGGTGTTGCAGAAAATATTCATGGCATCTGCGGATAGCCCCCAAATGAACTATCCGCTTGACCAGAAAAGATGAAGCTTGATTCGCCTCGGGGCATGACATGTTCTGAAGTATTTGTACTAAAAAAATTTAGGAACCGGTAAAGAAGCTCAAAATGGTGCATAGACCTCAAGTTTGTTTCGAAAACATCCATCCTCGGAGAACTCAAACACGCCTTGGGGCTCGTTCCCTTTCCTAAAGCAATAAAAATGACAAAACATATTGATTTTCGCGAAGCCGGAAACAAACCACAAATGTCTAGGTTAACTTTAAAACCTAAGGAGATCTCAGTTTCCGTGCCTGTCCAACCAAGATTCTGTAGAAGACACCATAGAGCCCTCGCCCTCGTCTCCACCGGTGAAGCGCCACCGACCATAGTTCCCGGAACTTCTTCCTCAACAAGAAAAATCGACTGATGACGCAAAACATTGCATCGTTGATCCACTGAAGCGTTGAACCAACTACCACTCTGGACACAAACTGTATCGGTCGTCTTCAAAACTGTGGTAAGAAACTCCTCCTTTGCTCCGGCGCACACCAAAAAGTGAGCTGCGCGGATCCTTCCACGCAGCACCTCTGTGAAAACCCACGGCGTCCGTCGGGCTTCCTTACCCATCACCTCTGAGCCCCCATTCTACCTCACCCCCCGTCTTGCTCAAACAACAGCCCCGCACTCCAGAAACTCACACCTTTCGTGAAAATGCCTTGTATCTGGTGACGATGGCCCGCTTCAATCGGGAATCCAATGAACTAAGGCCATAACCGAGCAACAACACCAGGTGGAGGCGAAAATCGTGGCGTGGAGTTGAAGACGACGAAGAGAACTGAAGTTTGGAAGAGAGGGGGACGTGTGAGGCGCGTGAGGCGTGTTCAATTTCATTTTTTGTTTTGTGTTGAAAAACCAAATGCACCCTCAATTAATGGACTTTCATTCAATTCAGATAATTTTTTGGACTATTTACAAAGTTTACATATATAGACCTAATAGCAGGCCCGATAACCGCTCAACAAACTCTTAACCAATTATCAACAACTAACTAATTAGCTATGCCACGTCACTTTGATCTCTAATATTCTCTCTGTTTGTTTTTCCTTTTGCTTCTTCAAGCTCAATCACGCCCATCTTGCGTCTGCATGTTACAAAGGACATAATTGGCAGTGGTTTTGTTAAAACATCAACAATTTGTAAGTCAGTCTGTACATAATTCACTTGCATCAGCTTACTCGTGAATTTCTCTCGAACAAAATGTAGATCCAAATCTACATGCTTAGATTTTGCATGCAACATCGGATTAACTGCTATGGCCACCGTGCTGGTATTATCACACTACACCTTAGGTATATCATCAAGTACTATACCCATATCAACAAGAACAACTTGTACCCAAATTACTTCTGACGTAGCATCCATCAGACTCTTGTATTTTGCCTCAGTCGTGGAGTGCGACACTGACCTTTGCTACTTTGAGCTCCAAGAAAAGAGGTGATTGCCAAAATCTACACAATATCCTGATGTGGACCTTTTGTCATCCATATCACTACCCCAATCGACATCCGGAAAACCAACAAGCGACGAAGTTTCCTTTTGTTGCTTCAAAAACAAAAAGCCCATAGTTGATAATACCCCTCAAGTACCTCAAAATCTTTTTTACGGCTGCCCAATGTATCTTAATGGGTTGTTGCATAAATTGTGCAGCCTTGTTGACTGCAAACGAGATATCAGGGCGAGTATGGAACACATACTATAACGCCCCCACCATGCTTCAGTATCGCTTTATATAATTAAACGGCTCACCATCAAATTTGCTCAATTTTGGTGTGACAACCATAAGAGTAGCAGCAACCTTCCCATCCTCCATTTCTGATTTGCGCAGTAACTCTTTAATATATTTCTTTTGAGTTAGAAAAACTCCAGAAGCCATTTTCTTAGCCTCAATACCCAGAAAATAGTCTAGCTCATCAAGGTCCTTTAATGAAAAAGTTTCATTGAGCTGATTGATGTCCTGATTTATGTGACATTCAAAGCAGCCAATAATTAGAATTTCATGAACATAAATCATTATGTAAGTAATGGTAGACTCGTTTCTGTAAACACATAAGGAGGAACCTGCATTGGAGAAAATAAATTCCAAGGATACGAGAAAATCTTTGAGCTTGGTGAACCAGTTACGTGGGGTTTGGTGAAGCCCGTACAAGGCCTTCCGGAGTTAGCACACAAGTAGAGAGCCATCTGCCGAATGCTTTTTAAACCCACAAGGCTGAACCATGTAAACATCTTCATCCAAACCCCACTTAAGAAATGCGTTATTTACATCTACTTGGTGTATCATCTATGCATTAGTGATAGCCAAGGAGAGAAGAATATTTACTATGCAGGATTTCACAACGGGACTGAATGTATTGACAAAATCATGGCCAAGCACTTGTGAGTAACCCTTTGCGACCAATAGAGCTTTGAGTTTGTTGATCAAACCATCGATATTTTACTTAACCTTGAACAACCATTTGCATCTAATGGGTTTTCTATTTATCGAAAGAGAAACCAGCTCCCAGGTTTTGTTATCCATCAGTACTTTGTACTCAGCCATCACTGCTGCTCTCCACTGAGAGTGTTGAAGGGCCTCATACACTGAAGACGAGATAGTACTAAGTTGAACTTGATAAGCTTTAGGCTTGAAGATCCATGCTTTACTCCTAGTGACCATCGTATAAGTATTTCCAGCAACCATAACAACATTAGGAGGAAAAAAAAGGCTCATTTGTAGTGGAAGACTCATGTAAATCAGTTACAACAGGATCTACAAACTGGGCAGAACCACCACTCTGTTCTGAGGTCTCATTTTGAACAGATTCACCTGAGGTCACTGAATTGGATGCGTTTGACTATAAGGAAAGAGGTGTGTTAGGCTCTGCATGTCCAGAAGCTTTTACACTATGAGAACTCGGAGTTGCAGATACTGATTCATGCGTACCACCACCAACATCCTCATGGATAGTAGCAGATGAAGGATCATGAGTTACAAGATCAGGTACTTCTTCCACAGGTGGTGATGAAGGAGGAACAATATGTAGAGATGCAGCCTGAGTATTTTGAGGCTGATTATAATCCTTAGCCCCACAATCCATTTGTAAAAATGGAAACACCTCTTAGAACACCACATGTCGAGTAATGTACAATATTCTCGAAGGACTTAAGTACTGGTAACCTCTGTGCTTGGGTGAGTAACCCATAAACGTACAAGTCATGGAGCGAAAGTCGAACTTATGCTTGTTGTACGGTCTGAGGTACGTGAAGCATTTGTAGCCAAACACCTTAACAAGGGACTAGTCAGGTTGATTGCCAGTAAGCTTTTGAAGAGGGGACTGAAACTCTAAGACTTTTGTAGGCAGTCTATTAATTAAATAGACTGCACTGAGTGCAGCATAGGACTAGTACTTCAATGACATGGCTGACTGAGCTAGGAGTGTGAGTGTTGTCTTTACAATCTATCTGTGCTTTCGTTCAACCACCTTGTTTTTCTGATACGTTCGAGGGCAAGTTACTCTATGCTGAATCCCAAGTTGAGCTAAACGAGTCTCTAAGGCCCTAAACTCACCTCCTCCATCGGTTTGTATATCAACAATGGAAGAGTTAAATTGGTTCTTTACAATATTAACAAACATATCAAAAGTAACCAAATTTTCAGTTTTATTCTGAAGCAAAAACATCCAACAAGTTCTACTAAACAAATCAACAAATGAGACATAATAATGGTAACAATTAGACGCTATCGGGGCAGGACCCATACATATGCTTCTACAAGCTCAAAAGGTCTATGATAAACTGTAGAAGAGTGAGGAAAGGGCAGGGCATAACCTTTACCAATTTGATAAGCTTCACACACTCTATTATTTCATACAGAGACATCTCTATTTATTACGACTTTTAGAACCTCTGTGGGGGGATGTCCCAACCTCCTATGCCATAGCCAGTTTGTATCCTCTGAAGAAACAATATTGCACACAACAGACCTCAAAAGTAGTGTATCCAGTTTGTACAAGCCACCCTCATTCTACCAATTAAAATAACTCTCCCAGTTTGCCTATCCTTCACACAACAGATATTAGATTGAACTCAAACAAGACATCATTATCTTTAACAAAACGAGATACTGACAGCAAGTTTCGTGTAAGCAAAGAAACATGTAACAAATGATTTATGACTAATTTCTTAGACGAAGTAAATAAATGTGTCTGTCCAATATTGAAAATGGTAAGAGTTAAGTCATCACCTATAGAGACCTTACTAGAACCATTGTAGCGTTACCTCATTTGTAGATTCACCAAGTCACCTGTCACATGGTGAGTGGCTCCATAATCCAAGAACCAAGCTGCAGGGGAAGAGGAACGTAGACCAATGACACAATTGACTTGCACATCCTCTTTCAGGACATCTTTGCCATCCTCAAAACCTGCAGGTGCACTCACAAACGGCTCATAAGAATAGTTAGGGGATTCTTGTGTGTAATAAAAGGCATTAGCTTGTGTATCATCAGTTACAGGTTTCGAATTGTGAGCCGTGACCCTTTGAAATTCTGGTCAAAGCGATGCCAACATCTATCCACCATGTACCCCAGCTTTCCACAGAGTTGACATTGTGGCCTTGAACTTCCCCTACCGTGTCCAGTGTTTTGAGGAGATCTACCACCTCTGTTCTCGTCAGACGGCCTATTGTACTGCGTCGAGTTAATGCTGACTGGAAGCCTCATAGGATCAGAAAGCCTTGTCTTAGCATCAATGAGGACAAATTTAACTCCATCCAGAGTGAACAGCTCTCGACTTGCTGTAATCACAGCAACAAAAGGATCATATTTCAAGGGCAATCCATTAAGGATTGTTGCAATGTGTTCTATCTCGAAGACCGGATTGCCACACATAGCCAGGAGATCACATATCTCTTTTATTTGAGACATGTATTCACACATAGAGTAATTTGTTTTTTCAACGAACGAAGTCTACAATGGAGGTACATTACCTTCGTTGTTGAGAGCTTAGAAATAGAACTCCAAATCGAAGTAGACGTCTCGACGCCCACCATTTGAGGAAGGAACGAAGGACTGATATTGGAAAGAAGCCACAATGCAAGTGGACAATCCTGTTTGACATAGCGAAGATATGCTGGATTCACAGAACGGTCGCCTCCTGATGCCGTCACGAACTTCGCTGGAATCGGAGTTGCTTCATCGAGAAAATGCTCTAGGCCTTGCCCGCGAGTCATCAAGGTAACCTACTGCTTCTAGATAAGGTAGTTTGTGTCGTCTAATCGCACGTTTACCTTCTTGTTGGAGAAGGATTGCTCTGACGAATCGCCGTCAACAACAACATCATCCTAGAGTTGCGAAGCTTGCACTGAAGGATGCATGATCGACAATAGAACAACTCACACTCAGTGACGGAGAAAAAAGTGATAACAGAATTGATGGTGGCAGGGAAAAAAATCTGCGTCAGGACCGTTAATGACGACTGATACCATGATAGAAATAGAGAAACGCCATGAATACGACATATAGATTGAACGGAGAAGATGAATTCAGAACGGTGAAAATGAAGGGATTGAAATAGAAGCATGTTTGAGAATTTTCAATTAATGATGAAATGAAGAGAATAATGGACTTGCATTCAATTCAGATCATCTTTTTGGACTATTTACAAAGTTAACATATATAGGCATAATAGCAGGTCCGATAACCGCCCAACAAACTCTTACACGTCACTTTGATCTCTAATACATAAGCCTCGAGTTAAAAAGCAGTAGACCAATCTAACTTCATCTAGACTCAAGAGCTATCTTTGTTTAAGAGTAAAAAAACTAAATAAATAATAAAAAAGCTAGGTTATTTAATGATTTGAATAACTCAATTGTTTTATTGCAATAAAAAAACAAAGTAAACAAAACGTGATAAATGTAAAGTTTGACGTAGGACATGGGTCCTACAAACAGACAATAAAAGTGTCCTTATCCTCATCGTGGAAGATGGTAAGTGGGAAAATGCATGGGAAGGTTCGTTACTCCATAGGGCACCCTTCAAGTCTTAAAGATACCCCACTCCCCCATTATTCCGTGTGATAATGTCGGTCTCCTCGTCACATGGGAAGATATAAATGAAATCTTTTTACTATAGAAAATATTATATATTTTACAAATCTAATCATATATATTTTTATTATAAACACTTTAATATATTATTTGTATAAATTCAATATATAAATAATTCACGTTAGGAAGCTTGGAATAGATCCATTCATGAGTTAGGTCATAGCCCGATTTTAAAAATATATAATTTTTAGTTATATTATAGTAAATAAATTCATTAGTTACAAACATAATAAATTAGTATAATACAGAAATATATTACACAATCAATATATTCATATAATTACTACTAGAATAAACTATTACAATGCATAAACGAACAAACTAAATAAAACTTGGACAAATCCAAACATAATGAAAATTTTAATATTTACATGCATTCGTATAATTTATTTATAAATTATATATCATATCATTTTAAAATTATTTTATGTGTTTATTTAATTATGTCGTAACAAAATTTGACTAATCTCTTAATCGATCACATGAATGAACCACTAATAAAAGTTCTTCTCAATTTTTTATATAATAGTATTTTAAAATTTTTTAGTTTAAATATGAGTCAAATTAGGCACTTGTTTTTTTATTTTAAAATTTAAAGACGTAATAAACTCTTTTCTCATTTAATATTTGATCTTAGTTCCGTTATCGATCATAAAAATGAGTGTCGTTAAATTGAATTTTTTATTAACATCAAATCATAAGTTGGATTCTTCCACAAACCCATCCTATTCCCCTGTGAAAAAAGTTGACAAATCTAAACATGTATAATTATAAGATTTTGTATATGAAATAAAAACAATAGAGTGTGATCCAGGTTTTAATATAATGGAAAAGGATAGTGTAAGGCATTAGTCTACCCTTTACAGGTTGGGTACTTTACTTTGACTTTCAAATAGCCATTCACATTCTTCTGACTTTGGAGTGATAGATTTGATCAAATGCAAACAGATTTAGGGTCAACAACTATATATATACATATAGATTTTCTTTTTATTAAAGATTTGTAAATATATAAAAAATGTGGTCTCGACATAATGTTTAACATTTAACTCATTGTTGATTTTATATTTTTATATTTAGAACTTCATTTATAGTAAAAAGATAATTATATAATAATATTGGACCATGGGAACCGATTGCTTTTCGACAAGTTTAGGCTTTTAAATTATGGTGGTGCGTTTGATCTCCTTTCGGAACTCAGCATTTGGATGTTGTCATGGTCAATTTTTTATTTAGAGTAAATTATACCGTTGACCACCATACTTTAGTTAAAGTATTAAAATGATCATCTTAAAAAAATCGAGTTAATTGACCACCCAAACTATTAAAATGGAATTAATGTGACCACCAGCTGTTAATGGGCTAACGGAAGGTGACGTGGCAGTTAAAAAACTAAAGGTATAATTACACATTTAGTCCTTACTATTTACACATTCTTTCAATTTAGTCCTAATTTTAAACTAATAAAATAAATTAATTAGGTGGTGACACGTGTCAACACCTTATTGGAGGAATTTAATTATTTATATTTAATTTAATAAATTTATTTTCATCCCCCAATCAGGTGGTGACACATGTCACCTGATTGAAGGATGAAAATAAATGGAACAAAACTAGGTATTTACACACAACGTGAATCGAACCTGGGTAACATGGGCAAGACACTGCATGGCAAAGCCACTGAGCCGAAGCCATTTTTATGACTCAAAGTGCAAATAATTAATATAATTCATACTTGGTACCACATGATTGAAGGATGAAAATAAATGGAACAAAACTGGGTATTTGCTTCGAATGGGAATCAAACCTGGGTAACCTGGGGAAGAAACCGCATGGCAAAGCCACTGGGCTAAAGCCATTTTTGTGATATAAAATGCAAATAATTAATATAACTCATACTTGGTTCTTTATGCCAAGGAAAAAATAAATGTGGATTAACGAGATCCGAACATGGCACGCTTATAATGCATAAAACATCTAATTCAATAAAATAAATCTAATAATTAAATTATAATTTAAAATTATATCAATTCATTTCAATTATGTTCGTAAGTTTGTATTCACTAAATAAATTTAATATAATTTTAAAATTTTAAAGTTGTAATATAATTTCATATATAAATATAGGAATTTAATTAATTTTTTAATAAATATTAAAATTATAAATTAAGTTAAAAAATCAATTCAACGATTATATACGTGAAATTATAAAAATAAATGCGAAAACAAAAAATATATTAAATTTAGTTTAAAAATACAAAATTCTTAAAACTATTTTTATTTTAAATTGTGCACTAACTATATTTTAAAATATATACAAAATGTTGTTAATTTTAATTTAATTATTAGATTTATTTCATTGAATTAGATGTTTTTATGCATTATAAGCGTGCCATGTTCGAATCTCGTTAATCCACATTTATTTACTTTTCCTTGGCATAAAAAACCAAGTATGAGTTATATTAATTATTTGCATTTTATATCTCAAAAATGGCTTTGGCCTAGTGGCTTTGCCATGTGATTTCTTTCCTAGGTTACCTAGGTTCGATTCACGCTGGGAGCAAATACCTTGTTTTGTTCCATTTATTTTCATCCTTCAATCAGGTGGTACTACCAAGTATGAATTATATTAATTATTTGCACTTTGTGCCTATGTTACCCAGGTTTGATTCACGCTGGGTGCAAATACCCAGTTTTGTTCCATTTATGATTGGGGAATGAAAATAAATTTATTAAATTAAATATAAATAATTAAATTCCTCCAATGAGGTGTTGACACGGACTGGTGGTCACATTGATCCTATTTTAATAGTTTGGGTGGTCAATTAACTCAATTTTTTTAAGGTAGTTATTTTAATACTTTAACTAAAGTATGGTGGTCAACAGTATAGTTTACCCTCTTATTCTTTGGTTCCGGAATTTTTTAGTAAAAGGTCTCACAAGTTGAAAATGGGTGTAAATAATTATATACAAATTGAATTTTAGTACACAATTGATGTGAGATTCAGTACACAGGCAGGGGGGTATTTAGGGGTCGGCCTACCTACGCCGTGGCCCTACCCATGCCCAAAAAATATTTTTTTAGTTTCAAAATTAAAATTCTAAAATTAGTTTTTTTTTTAAATTTTTATGGTTCTTAATTAAAATTTTTGGTTCCATAATTTTTCAAGTCAAACTTGAAAGTTAAAATATTTTTATCTTTTCATTTTTATAAGGGTCGTAAATGAACATGACATTTGATGAACTATTCATATAATGTTCGTTTACTAAGTTAAATAAACGAGTATGAACAAATTTTTTATGTTCGTTTAGTAAACGAACGAACATGAACAAATGTGCGTTCAATTTGTTTATGTTTATGAGCAATCTCGTTTATTTATTAATAATATTTTTATAAAAATATTAAAATAACATCTCTCAATTTTATATTTGAATTTCAACTCATTAATCTAGAAAATATATATTATATTAGCATTAACTATTGATGTTTCGAAAAAATAACTTTTGAGAATTTATTATATTATTGAAACTAAATTTAGTTTTAAGTATACTATATTTCATTTAATAAACAAAAAATGAAATAAAGAGATGTGCAATCAAAATCTGTTAAAATTTTTAAATATTGTTTTGAAGGAGATTAGACAAACTCATAACCATAAGCTTTGAATAAAATTAAAGTAAGTAAAATAAAGTCAAAGTCATTGGATAAGTGAAAATTTTTATGACACCTAAAATAATCAAAGAACTAGACACTGAAACTAATATCCAATAAAATATATCTTTATAAATAATAGAAAAAACATAAATTTCAAATACATTAATATTTATTTACACCGTTGTAAATAAGCATTAATAGATTATTTACACTAACAGTAAATAAATATTGATAACTTATTTACAATTAGACAGTATGTTTATTGACATATATTCATAATATTATTTTAGGGGTAAACTACTGTGCAGGTCCCTTATGTTTAACGAGTGTACAGAGTTAGTCACCACTTTTGAAAAGTGCATATTAGTAGTCCTTCACGTTTTCGATGTGTAAATAGTTAGTCGCTCCGCCGTTAGACTCCGTTAGTTCCCTAACGGATTGCTGATGTGGCTGACTTAATTTAATTCAATATACACGTGTATTTCCACGTGGATTATAACGTGGAACTTTGCTACTTCCTTCCCCTAACATTATAAAATCCCCAATTTGCTACTCATTCAATTTGTTAGGGTTTTTCTAAATCTCCTGCACCGCCTTAACAAAATCTGGCTGCTGTAAATAAAGCCTAGTCTTCGGATCGGCAGTCAACTTCGCCCACATCTCAGGCCCCTGAAAAGCATCGCCGAATGGACTAGGTGGAGGCGCCGCCCTAGATCGTGAAGCCGAAGCCGACGCCGATTGAGCATCAGCCAATCCAGACTTCAGAGCTTCATTATTAGGATCAATCTCGAGGCCTTTTTTATACGCTGAAATCACGTCTTGATACTGGTGCAAACCGAGGTGAGCCGCGCCGAGCCTGCTGTAACCTTTCGACCAGTCCGGTTTAAGCTCGACGGTCTTTTTGGCATCGGATAATGCGGCATCGTATTGATGGAGAGAAGCGTAAGTAGCAGATCGATTTGAGTAAAGAACGTGGTTGGTCGGAGCAAGGTTTATAGCTTCGGTGAAGTGTTTGATGGCAGAGTTGAAATCGCCGGAAGAAAAGGCGGCGTTGCCTTTGGCTTTGGCTTCGTCGGCCATGGCAGAGAAATCCGTTAGCTTCGAATTTTGTTCTGGGGAAGATGATGGCGATTTTGCAGGTTTAGGGCAATTTAGGAAAATTTAAGAAATTTGTGTAATTTATAAAGAAAATGAAGTTAGCGGAGCAGACCAGAGACTTCTGGTGGTTCTCGAACCTTCTTCAGCTCGGCTTTTCGAGTAGTCTACCCTAATTTTACAGAGAATTTTTAGGGTTGTACAAATTAGGGATTTTATAATGTTAGGGGAAGGAAGTAGCAAAGTTCCACGTAATAATCCACGTGGAAAAACACGTGTAAATTTAATTAAATTAACTCAGCCACATCAGCAATCCGTTAGTCTCTAACGGAGTCTAACGGCGGAGTGACTAACTATTTACACATCGAAAACGTGAAGGACTACTAATATGCACTTTTCAAAAGTGGTGACTAACTCTGTACACTCGTGACTAACTCTGTACACTCGTTAAACATAAGGGACCTGCACAGTAGTTTACCCTTATTTTAGTTGTTATTTAATTTTTAAATTAAAAAAATATATATGTGAACAATGTTAGATAAATTACTTGTTTTATTTATATTGGCCAGGTAATTTTTTTTTTTGAATTCACCATTGTACACATGTACACATCGTGAGTGTCATATTAAAGGTCATGTAGGCCCTGTTTAATAAAGAGAGATTTGAGAAAAATTAGAGGTTTGAGGCATAATTAGAGGTTTGACCAGTCAAATTCACTAATATTTTTGTTTGGTGAACAACGGATTGAAAGAGCGGATTGTGGTGAAACCGCTAATTTTGAAAAAGCTCATAATATGAGATTTTTGAGATTAAAGGTTTGATATTAGAGTTGTAACGACTCTTTTACCCTTATCAGTTACAAAAAATCTCAAAATAACCTAAATTAAATATTTTCTCACCCTATTTATAAGTTAATTTTATTTACTTTTTTTTTCTTTTGATTGTCACAAATTTATATGTATTTAAATTTATTAATTAATTAAATTATATTAAAATAATTATATAAATAATAAATTAATATATAAATCATTCGAATATGTTTAAAAAAGTTATATTAAAAATAATTTTATAGATCTAATTAATATTAATTAGATACAAAATATTGTAATCATGTTCTTATATGTCATTTTACTTGTTTAAATAATCTAACAGTTATCAGCTATCAGTTAATTTTACCAAACACTTTTATACAACCAGCTAATACAATCCACTAATCAAATAAGCTAATGCAATAAGCTATAAGCTATCAGCTATCCGCTAATTGCCAAACAAGACCGTAGTTCACATCAAAATATAGAGTATTTGAAAAAAAACGTATCTACTACTATTTTTTTCTCCATTTTTTTTAGTTTTTTCTTCAAGAATGTCATCTATGGCTGTGTTCTTAATGCCACCGTTGACTTTTTCTTTTTGTTTTAAATTCTTTCTTGTAACATATTTCTTTTTGCGTTTATTTGTCTTCTATTGTAATATGGTTTTCGTCTGTCTTGTATGACATTCGTAAGCAGTCATCACGATATATTCTCCGACTAGGAAATATCGACGGTTTAATATAATTTAATCTTTTTTAATGGTAATTTGTCAATTCAACTAGAGTTGTTAGCTAAAAAATCTGCAAGATTGATTTTTTCAATCTCCACTCATATATCAATATAATATCTAGTTGTGCTTATTCCCAAAGTTTTTTTTATGATTTGAATGTGTTGTATTTGTTGTATTTTTTAAATTCAATTTTTTTACTATTGTTCAGAAAAAGTATTTTATGCTTTGATATATCGAATTTCATGGGAAAATCCAAAGTGTCAGGGTCCTAGGTCCCTTTGGATGAAATGATAAAATTATTATTAAAGTCCCTCTTAGAAATTGTTAATTCAATTTAGTTCTTTTATTATTAAATTTTTTACTTTGTCCTCCAACAATTTATACTTTTATCCCAATCCTCCAATAATATAATATCGGCACCTCTTCTCCTTATTATAAAAATGATAATTAAGTAAACTAATATTCGAACCTAATATATGCAATCCTTCTCTTTATATGGAGACCCAAGTTTCTTTTATATAAAGGAAAAACTAACAAATGGAGAAGCGAAGATGCTAAAGTGGAGTGGAGCCAACTTTTTGACCAAAATTTTCCATTTCATATCATCAAAGTAATTGGGGGCACTTGAAATTGGGGTCTAGCTTGCTTTCATGATTTTTACCAAATTGATCCCTTTTTAAAAATATTACTAAAAAAACAACGGGTACATTTCACACTAAAATATGTTGGTTAACCCATGGAAAACATCAATGTTTTATTTTGTCACAAAGTAGAATTAAAAGAGAAATTAATGCGACTTTTTAAATCTAATTTACTGCATTTAACCTAAAAACTTTTCTCTTATTGCCTCCAAAGCAGCAAGGGGTTTTCTATTTTTTTTTCTTTGATTAATCGATGGCAGTACCGATCTTTGTGTTGGCTGCCGACCGCCGGTATCTATTATTTCACTTGTTTTTTTATAATTTATTTTTGAATTTTTTTATTTTTAATAAGAATCTTTGCTCTTGTGGTACGGGTTTTCTCTGCCTTTGTGGTATGTTTTTCATTGGCTTTTGTGGTTCGTCTCATCTTTCGTTTGACACAATTTTAGCATATCTTAGCGGTCAGTTGGTGCTCGTATAGAGTTCCTCACGGTGCTAGTTTTTTTATTTGATTTTGTCGGTGGTCAAAGAATAGATTGATCCCCACTCGTTTGATGGTTTGTTAGCCGATGTAATCAGAACTGTGTAGCGGAGCAATCTGCCTAATAGTTTGGTTCGCTCACCACTCCTTTTTCATCCGTAAAGCGTCTCATTTGGCTGGAGATAAAGAGATTCATGAAGATTTCTGGGTTTTGATTATACGTTAATCTTCATGGAAGTATTTTCTTTTCTTTGCACATTTGTATAAAATTTTTAGTGGACTAGTCCCCATTTTCTCTCTTTTTAATGCATTGTATTTGTAATATCTTTCTTGGTGCTTAGTAAAATCTAGATGCCAATGTTAAAAAAAAAGAAAAATTAATGCCTACGTGGACCACTACCGGATAGAAATATGGTTATTTTTAGTTGCTCTTTCAGTTCTTTAAGGCTTTGCCCTAACTAATTCGGACCGACTCGCATCGCACACTTGGTTTTGGTGCGTGAGTTTCACAGCGAGAATTATTTGTATACACAAGGCCTCGAACTCGAGACATGCTTAAATGATATCAAGCTACTTACCACTTAGATCAACCTGTTAATAAAAATATGACTATTTAATTAAACAATTTTTTGCATTTCCTTAGGAGGGATTTGAACCATTGACAAACTCACTTACATGCATTTCTCTTTTTATGTAAAGAAGTGTGCCGCGGTGTTGACTTCATGAGAGACATATTTGATTTGAACACGTCACTTTCTTCCAAATAATATCTAAATTTGAACCTGTTGAATGGTCTCAGTGATAGAGGATAATATATTTTATCCAGGTGATTTAGGTTCGAACATTATGTATGCACGGTGCGTACGGTGCTTTTGCATTATTAAAGGGCTAAGAAAATTAAACAGATACTACCTTGTACTTACACTAACATATTAAAAAATATATCCGAATTTGACGCACTAGATAAGAATCATACTCATAATAAGTGTAATTGATACATTCACATGAAAATTTGTTTAAGAAAGAAGGAGATAAAATCGGGTGAAATTTTCTATCAAGAAATATCATCAATATCAAGATATTCCTATTTATAACTATGATTAATATTTTACTATATTAATGTTCGGTTAAGATTCATTGCTAATACTACTAGCATTAGGTGGAATAGGGAAAATTATGGACCAAATTGGCTCGTCTAGGAGTGAAGGCCATGTTCCAAAGTCTAACAAACTTTGCCAAATATAAAACCACTATTTTCATTTTTGCTAAATCCAAATATAAAACGGGATTAATCTTACATAATGTATATAATAACTTTATTAATAAGCTAGTTTTTTTTTATTGATGGGAAAAAAGCATCAATCATATGCCTCGTTAAAAAAATTCCCTATACCTAATAAATAAAAAAAGTACATATGGAAGGGTTAGAACAAATAAAATGTCATTATACAACAAACAAAAACCAAAGCAAAGCTCCTAAATTTCCAACAATCAACCAATGCCAGCAACATGCTGGCCTCTCCCAATTTGTAGGTCTTGCTCAAGCAAACTAACAACACCAATCGATGATTCCTCATATTCCTTGATCTCGTATTGACTTTGCAAACCAATCCGCAACCATATTAGAATCCCGATTAACATGTTGCATAACAACCTCCCAAGGTCGATGGATAAGTTGCTAGATAACCACAACCAACACATTCGCCGTCCGCGATATATTGCCATCCTCAAAGCAGTGAATAGCGTTAAGACTATCTGACTCAACTTGCACACGACGAAAACTATAATGCAACACATGTTTTGTTGAGACGTCGTGGATCGCCGGCGAGGAAAGGTAAAACGATGAAGAAATAGGAGAGAATTACAGAGATGAAAAGAATATCGAATAGGTACTTTTATTATTCGGTTAGATTGTTTACAAATAAAGAAGCTAACCTATATATAGACCAACTAACTTAACCAACTAACTGATGAAACAAATTTACAGAAAACACCCTTATATATTTCAACACCCCCCCTCAAGTTGGAGGGTGAAAAACGTCTTTCACACCCAACTTGACTTTGAGATAATCATGCTGATGAACAGAGAGACCCTTGGTTAAAATGTCAGCTTGTTGTTCAGTAGTAGGCACATGTTGAGGTCGAATGACTTTGGTTTGAATTTTCTCACGTATGAAGTGACAATCTATCTCGATATGCTTCGTACGTTCATGAAACACCGGATTAGAAGCGATTTGTAATGCCGACTAACTGTCACTATACAGTAATGTAGGGTGTTGTTGCTGAAAACCAAGCTCATTTAACAAGCCTCGTAACCAAATAATTTCTGTAGTTGCAGAAGCCATGCTGCGATACTTAGCTTCTGCTGAGGAACGGGAAACTGTAGTTTGCTTCTTCGACTTTCAACAAATCAGAGAATGTCCTAGTTTTATACAATATCCTGTGACTGATTTCCTTGTCAAGGAACATGCAGCCCAATCAGCATCGCAGAATGCTTGCTGGTGAGGTTCTCCTTGTGCTGAAAGTAGTATGCCCAAACCAGGGTCCTTTTTAATGTATTGAACAACCCTCAATGCTGCATCGTAATGTTCCTGTGTAGGTCTATGCATGAACTGACTCAAGTGCTGAATTGCAAAAGCAATGTCAGGTCTTGTGTTGGTGAGGTACAACAACCTTCCAACCAAACGTTGATAAGATCCCACATCAACTAAGCAAGTGTCTTCAGTAGAAACCTTTGTACTCGTAGATCCATGCAAGTTTAGCTTAAAATTCTGATCTAATGGAGTAGAAACAGTTTTAGCATTTCCAAGACCTGAATCCGCTATTAATTCAAGGGCATATTTCCTTTGATTGAGAATGATGCCCTCCTTTGATCGAAGAACCTCAATCCCTAAGAAATACCTTAGCTGACCTAAGTCTTTCATTTTGAAGCTTCGATTCAAAAATGCCTTAAGTTCTTCTATCATGGTAGCATTATTCCATGTGATCAAAAGATCATCAACATAAACTAACAAAACTACTAATTGATCTCCATCCTTTTTAGTAAACATAGAATAATCATAGAGACTTTGAACATAACCATGCTTAACCAAAGCTTCAGTAAGCTTGAGGTTCCACTGACGTGAAGCCTGCTTAAGGCCATATAAGGACTTCCTCAAACGACATACACGATCACCACTGTGATCATTAAATCCTTCAGGAAGTGACATATACACTTCTTCATATAGATCCTCTTGTAAAAACGCATTAAACACATCCATTTGATGTAAGGGCCAATTATTCAAAGCTGCTAGGGAGATGACAGTATGAACCGTAACCATTTTAGTGATCGGTGAAAAGGTATCATGGTAATCAATACCCTCCTGTTGATTATATCCTTTCGCAACCAACCTTGCTTTGTAGCGTTCGATAGAGCCATCAGAGTTATATTTAATTTTGTATACCCATTTGCATCCAATGGGCTTGTGTCCAGCTGGTAACGTTACAAGCTCCCATGTTCCATTGGACTCTAAGGCAGTGATATCTTGTTTCATTGCTTGAACCCAATGTTCATCATGCATAGCTTGTTTGTACGTGCGTGGCTCACTCGTAGATGAAATAGATGTAGCAAAGGCCCGTGCATTCAAAGGAAAATGTAGAACTAATGTTTTGATATAATAATTGAAAAATGTTTTGGACTGATTTAAAAAGTATTTAAAACATTTCCAAAGTCCAAACAACTTGAAATTATGTTTAGGGAATTTCTTAAAAGGGTTTTTCATGATTTTCAAAGCCAATCTAAACAAAACTGTCCAGGTGTTTCGAAACACCTTAGGGCGTTTCGAAACAGGGTGCTCCAGTAGCAAAATCGTTTCGAAACGAGCCTTCATTGGACATGATTTTTGCCCAGCGTTTCGAAACGGGCTAGGCCGTTTCGATACGCCCACGTGGCAATGACCCCAATGGTCATAAACCCCAACGGCTCTTTCCCAACTAAATTTTAAATGCAGGTCGTTTCGATACGGGCTTATAGCGTTACGATACGCGTTCCGAAATGACAAGGGGGTGTTCCGAAACGGGTACCCTGACAGACTGCAACGACTCTTTCTACATTGAGAGTGTTTCGAAACGGCTTCGAGCGTTTCGAAACGGGGAGCTGCAGAACTGCATTTATGGAGGGAATTAAAGGCTCCAACGACTCTATTTCAACCCCAACGGTCCTAAACGGCTATAAACTCAATTGGGAGTATAAAAGGGACCTCCAAGCATCAAGAGAAGGCTAATGCTCATATTGTCAAACATCAAATGATCAAGAAATTGTCTTAGTGCTTAATTTGTCATTTCTTGTATAGACAAACACTAGTGAGCCAAAATTGTCAAATTTGCTCAAGTGTTTTAGGTTTTGGGTGAGTGCTTCATTGTGCAAACAAACACCTATTAGAGGGTTTAAGTTTGCTTTTATTTATCTCTTGTAAAGAGGGTTTTGATCAAGGCTTTGGGTAGAAGCTTGATCGGTTGTAAGGGTTTCCTCCTAATCCTAGAAAAGGGGACGAATCAATTAGTGAATTGATTGTGAAATCCTTAGTGGGAAGCTAAGGTAGTGGATGTAGGTGCTTGTTAGAAGGCCGAACCACTATAAATCATTGTGTCTTTCTTTATTCTAGCTTCCAAAACCCTTCCACCCAAAAATCCATCTCTCCACCACTTGGTGAGCAATATTGGTTGATCGAATCGAGCTCCACACATCCCAACAATTGGTATTAGAGCTTGGCTCAATCGAAGAGGATTCACATCCTATTGAGAAGATCCGGCAAGCTCGATCACTTTTTCATCAACCGGCTCAATGGCACAATCAATCGACAAACCGCCTTTCTTCGACGGAGACCACTATGCCCATTGGAAGACAAAGATGAAGTTCTTCATCAAATCAAGAGATTACAAGCTATGAGATGTAGTTGAAGATGGTCCGTTCGTGCCTCAAAGAATTAAAGCGGAGTGGAGTGCCGACGATCGCAAGAAGATGGAGCTAAATTGCAAAGCCTTGCACATTCTATTTTGTGCATTTGGTCCATCCATCTATGAGAAGATGTCTTCTTGTGAGAGTACCAAGGAGGTATGGGACAAGCTTGAAGTAACATACGAGGGGACAAACGAAGTCAAGGAGACCAAGATTGGGCTCCTAACCTTGGAGTATGAGAACTTCAAAATGGATCCGGAAGAGAACATCGAGAAGATGTTTGATAGGTTCTCCACCATCACCAACGGTCTCAAAGGCTATGGAGAAGCCATCCCGGAGGAGAAGCTTGTTCGAAAGCTCATCTACTCACTTCCCGAGTCTTGGGACTCAAAGAGGACCGCCATCATCGAAGCCAAAAATTTGAAGACTTTGAAGCTTGATGAACTCATGGGGTCTCTCCTTACTCATCAAATCATGAAGAAGAACAAAGAGGATGAGAAGAAGAGGGAAGAAATTAGAGCTATGGGAGAGAAGAAAATCAAAGGGCTTGGCATCAATGCTAGCACCATGGCTCTCAAATCCTCCACTTGCCATCATGTCTACTCGAGTGAAGAGGAGGATGAAAATGAAGAGATAGTTCATCTCTTCAAGAAGTGTGCCCCTTTCATGAAGAAAGCTTTGAGAGATCTTGAACGAGAACCAAAAAGAAAGGAGAGGGCAAGCACTTCTAGCCATAAGAAGAAGGCATATGTAGCTACTTGGAGTGATGAAGACTCTACCGACGATGAACAAGCCAACCTTTGCCTTATGGCCATCGAAGAAGATTCAAGGGTAACTTCTAATTCATCTACTTCATGTTCTTACACTTTTGATGAATTACAAGATGCCTATGATGATTTGGTTTTAGACTTTAAAAGCCACATTTTGAAAAACAATAAATTGATTTCAAAGTTAAAAATTCAAAATGATTTGCTTTCTAAAACTAAACTTGAACTTGAAGCAAAACTTGAAGAGTTTGAGCTAAAATGTCTTGATTTACAAAAATTGCTTCAAAAAGTTCAAGGAGAAAAGGATTTGATTTCCAAAGAGCTTGAAAAGAAAAACAATTTTGGAAAATCAAATTTTTATGCTAGACAATCTAGTGCCCCTAGATTTATTAAAGGAAAATGTTTTAGAAGTGTTTGGGTCCCAAAAGGACTTAGTACTTCAATTAAAAAGGATGACATTGAAAAATGGATTCCTAAGGGGTCTAAAATTTGTGCTACTAACGTTCATGGATCCAAAGCAATTTGGATACCAAAAATTACATGATTGTCTATTGTTAGGTGTGATGGAGATGTTCAACAAATCAAACATTGAGGGGGAGCTCCATGCACACAAGGAAGAACACTTGAAGAAGGAAGGCTTCACATCCTACCTTTGAGTTCAAGTGTTGGTAAAAATCTAGTTGTTTTTGCTTTTATTTGTTTTAATTTTTATTTAATTCAACTAGATGATCATATATGTTGGACTAACATTTCAATGATGCTTTGAGTAAGGGGAGCCATTTTAAAACCAAATTATTACTTTTGTCAAAATTTTACCTCTATTGTTATTTTTGAACTTAATGTTTTAAATTCTTTTTGATATAACAAAAAGGGGGAGAAATAGTTTGAAAAATTGAATTTTCAAATGAATTAGGGGGAGCTTTATTTGAATAAAAATTTTAATCTCTTTTTCACATTTTTAAAGTTAAAGGGGGAGATCCCAAACAATTTTTCAAGTGGTTTTATTATATCAAAAAGGGGAGATTGTACAACTAATGTTTTGATATAATAATTGAAAATTGTTTTGGACTGATTTAAAAAGTATTTAAAACATTTCCAAAGTCCAAACAACTTGAAATTATGTTTAGGGAATTTCTTAAAAGGGCTTTTCATGATTTTCAAAGTCAATCTAAACAAAACTGTCCAGGTGTTTCGAAACACCTTAGGGCGTTTCGAAACAGGGTGCTCCAGTAGCAAAATCGTTTCGAAACGTGTTTCGAATCGAGCCTTCATTGGACTTAATTTTTGCCCAGCGTTTCGAAACGGGCTAGGCCGTTTCGATACGCCCACGTGGCAATGACCCCAACGGTCATAAACCCAACCGGCTCTTTCCCAACTAACTTTTAAATGCAGGTCGTTTCGATACGGGCTTATAGCGTTTCGATACGCGTTCCGAAACAGCAAGGGGGTGTTCCGAAACGGGTACCCTGACAGACTACAACGGCTCTTTCTACATTGAGAGTGTTTCGAAACGGCTTCGAGCGTTTCGAAACGGGGAGCTGCAGAACTGCATTTATGGAGGGAATTAAAGGCTCCAACGACTCTATTTCAACCCCAACGGTCCTAAACGGCTATAAACTCAATTGGGAGTATAAAAGGGACCTCCAAGCATCAAGAGAAGGCTAATGCTCATATTGTCAAACATCAAATGATCAAGAAATTGTCTTAGTGCTTAATTTGTCATTTCTTGTATAGACAAACACTAGTGAGCCAAAATTGTCAAATTTGCTCAAGTGTTTTAGGTTTTGGGTGAGTGCTTCATTGTGCAAACAAACACCTATTAGAGGGTTTAAGTTTGCTTTTATTTATCTCTTGTAAAGAGGGTTTTGATCAAGGCTTTGGGTAGAAGCTTGATCGGTTGTAAGGGTTTCCTCCTAATCCTAGAAAATGGGACGAATCAATTAGTGGATTGATTGTGAAATCCTTAGTGGGAAGCTAAGGTAGTGGATGTAGGTGCTTGTTAGAAGGCCAAACCACTATAAATCATTGTGTCTTTCTTTATTCTAGCTTCCATAACCCTTCCACCCAAAAATCCATCTCTCCACCACTTGGTGAGCAATATTGGTTGATCGAATCGAGCTCCACACATCCCAACAATTGGTATCAGAGCTTGGCTCAATCGAAGAGGATTCACAACCTATTGAGAAGATCCGGCAAGCTCGATCACTTTTTCATCAACCGGCTCAATGGCACAATCAATCGACAAACCGCCTTTCTTCGACGGAGACCACTATGCCCATTGGAAGACAAAGATGAAGTTCTTCATCAAATCAAGAGATTACAAGCTATGGGATGTAGTTGAAGATGGTCCGTTCGTGGCTTAAAGAATTAAAGCGGAGTGGAGTGCCGACGATCGCAAGAAGATGGAGCTAAATTGCAAAGCCTTGCATATTCTATTATGTGCATTTGGTCCATCCATCTATGAGAAGATGTCTTCTTGTGAGAGTGCCAAGGAGGTATGGGACAAGCTTGAAGTCACATACGATGGGACAAACGAAGTCAAGGAGACCAAGATTGGGCTCCTAACCTTGGAGTATGAGAACTTCAAAATGGATCCGGAAGAGAACATCGAGAAGATGTTTGATAGGTTCTCCACCATCACCAATGGTCTCAAAGGCTATGGAGAAGCCATCCCGGAGGAGAAGCTTGTTCGAAAGCTCATCTACTCACTTCCCGAGTCTTGGGACTCAAAGAGGACCGCCATCATCGAAGCCAAAAATTTGAAGACTTTGAAGCTTGATGAACTCATGGGGTCTCTCCTTACTCATCAAATCATGAAGAAGAACAAAGAGGATGAGAAGAAGAGGGAAGAAATTAGAGCTATGGGAGAGAAGAAAATCAAAGGGCTTGGCATCAATGCTAGCGCCATGGCTCTCAAATCCTCCACTTGCCATCATGTCTACTCGAGTGAAGAGGAGGATGAAAATGAAGAGATAGTTCATCTCTTCAAGAAGTGTGCCCCTTTCATGAAGAAAGCTTTGAGAGAGCTTGAACGAGAACCAAAAAGAAAGGAGAGGGCAAGCACTTCTAGCCATAAGAAGAAGGCATATGTGGCTACTTGGAGTGATGAAGACTCTACCGACGATGAACAAGCCAACCTTTGCCTTATGGCCATCGAAGAAGATTCAAGGGTAACTTCTAATTCATCTACTTCATGTTCTTACACTTTTGATGAATTACAAGATGCCTATGATGATTTGGTTTTAGACTTTAAAAGCCACATTTTGAAAAACAATAAATTGATTTCAAAGTTAAAAATTCAAAATGATTTGCTTTCTAAAACTAAACTTGAACTTGAAACAAAACTTGAAGAGTTTGAGCTAAAATGTCTTGATTTACAAAAATTGCTTCAAAAAGTTCAAGGAGAAAAGGATTTGATTTCCAAAGAGCTTGAAAAGAAAAACAATTTTGGAAAATCAAATTTTTATGTTAGACAATCTAGTGCCCCTAGATTTATTAAAGGAAAATGTTTTAGAAGTGTTTGGGTCCCAAAAGGACTTAGTACTTCAATTAAAAAGGATGACATTGAAAAATGGATTCCTAAGGGGTCTAAAATTTGTGCTACTAACGTTCATGGATCCAAAGCAATTTGGATACCAAAAATTACATGATTGTCTATTGTTAGGTGTGATGGAGATGTTCAACAAATCAAACATTGAGGGGGAGCTCCATGCACACAAGGAAGAACACTTGAAGAAGGAAGGCTTCACATCCTACCTTTGAGTTCAAGTGTTGGTAAAAATCTAGTTGTTTTTGCTTTTATTTGTTTTAATTTTTATTTAATTCAACTAGATGATCATATATGTTGGACTAACATTTCAATGATGCTTTGAGTAAGGGGGAGCCATTTTAAAACCAAATTATTACTTTTGTCAAAATTTTACCTCTATTGTTATTTTTGAACTTAATGTTTTAAATTCTTTTTGATATAACAAAAAAAGGGAGAAATGGTTTGAAAAATTGAATTTTCAAATGAATAAGGGGGAGCTTTATTTGAATAAAAATTTTAATCTCTTTTTCACATTTTTAAAGTTAAAGGGGGAGATCCCAAACAATTTTTCAAGTGGTTTTATTATATCAAAAAGGGGGAGATTGTAGAACTAATGTTTTGATATAATAATTGAAAAATGTTTTGGACTGATTTAAAAAGTATTTAAAACATTTCCAAAGTCCAAACAACTTGAAATTATGTTTAGGGAATTTCTTAAAAGGGCTTTTCATGATTTTCAAAGCCAATCTAAACAAAACTGTCCAGGTGTTTCGAAACACCTTAGGGCGTTTTGAAACAGGGTGCTCCAGTAGCAAAATCGTTTCGAAACGTGTTTCGAAACGAGCCTTCATTGGACATGATTTTTGCCCAGCGTTTCGAAACGGGCTAGGCCGTTTCGATACGCCCACGTGGCAATGACCCCAACGGTCATAAACCCCAACGGCTCTTTCCCAACTAACTTTTAAATGCAGGTCGTTTCGATACGAGCTTATAGCGTTTCGATACGCGTTCTGAAACGGCAAGGGGGTGTTCCGAAACGGGTACCCTGACAGACTGCAACGGCTCTTTCTACATTGAGAGTGTTTCGAAACGGCTTCGAGCGTTTCGAAACATGGAGCTGTAGAACTGCATTTATGGAGGGAATTAAAGGCTCCAACGACTCTATTTCAACCCCAACGGTCCTAAACGGCTATAAACTCAATTGGGAGTATAAAAGGGACCTCCAAGCATCAAGAGAAGGCTAATGCTCATATTGTCAAACATCAAATGATCAAGAAATTGTCTTAGTGCTTAATTTGTCATTTCTTGTATAGACAAACACTAGTGAGCCAAAATTGTCAAATTTGCTCAAGTGTTTTAGGTTTTGGGTGAGTGCTTCATTATGCAAACAAACACCTATTGGAGGGTTTAAGTTTGCTTTTATTTATCTCTTGTAAAGAGGGTTTTGATCAAGGCTTTGGGTAGAAGCTTGATCGGTTGTAAGGGTTTCCTCCTAATCCTAGAAAAGGGGACGAATCAATTAGTGGATTGATTGTGAAATCCTTAGTGGGAAGCTAAGGTAGTGGATGTAGGTGCTTGTTAGAAGGCCGAACCACTATAAATCATTGTGTCTTTCTTTATTCTAGCTTCCATAACCCTTCCACCCAAAAATCCATCTCTCCACCACTTGGTGAGCAATATTGGTTGATCGAATCGAGCTCCACACATCCCAACAGCAAATGATTGTAAGAAACAAAGTTGGCTATCGAGTGCTTACTATGTAACCCATGATTGTCACAAATATAGTCATTTAGCCACGTAGGCTGCCGTTGCACTCGGGAAGACCTTCTCGCAGGTTGTTCAATATGTGGACCTCCAACAGGATTATTATTATTTGAAAGTTGATCTCCACATGTTGAAGTGTGAATACTATCATTCACTGCACTAGGCTCAGATTCCTCACCACTGTGTGTTGCAACAACAACATTAGGACACTGTCCATTATTTGAGTCTATAGATGGTACAGACAAAGTTGATAACTCAGAATCTATGTCAAGAAAACTCAAATTATCATCAGAAGATGGAGGAAAAAGACACGATGATTTAGCAGGAAAATGGAATGGGAAAACATTTTCATGAAAAATCACATCTCTGCTAACAAAGAATTGCTTAGTCTCCAAGTTAAATAAAATATATCCCTTTTGAACAAGAGAATAACCCATGAAGATGGAAGCAATTGCTTTAGGAGCAAGTTTATCTGAGCAATTTACAACAGTTGCATAAGCAAGACATCCGAAAACACTTAAAAAAGAATGATCAGGTGGCTTATGATACAAACATTCAAAAGGAGATTTCCATTCGAGGATCTTACTAGGAAAAGCATTAATAATGTAGCAAGCTGCATTCACACAATAGCCCCAGAATTTAGTAGGCATATTAGAATGAAATTTTAATGCCCTTGCAACTTCAAGAAGGTGACGGTGTTTGCGCTCAGCAACACCATTTTGTTGCGGCGTATAAACACAAGAACTTTGATGTTCAACGCCCATTTCTTGAAAAAAAAAGAGTTGCTTTCATTGGTAAAAAATTCATGCCCATTGTCACTCCTAACCTTCTTAATACTAACCGAAAACTGAGTTGTAACAAAATGAAAAAAAATTTAAGAGCAACAAAGGCATCACTTTTAAGCTTTAACAATCGAATCTATGTCATACGAGAGCAATCGTCAACAATAGTCAAGAAGTAACGCTGACCATGCACAGTACTAACCCTATAGGGTCCCCACAAGTCTATATGTATAAGATCGAAAGGCTTGCTAGAAACAGAAGTACTTAAACTGAAGGGTAATCTGGTTTGCTTAGCAAGAGGGCAAACATTACAATTTTTTATTTCAGCTTCACACTTTGTATTACAATGCACTCCAGGTATATGAGACAAGGTTTTAACAGAAGTATGTCCCAATCTTGCATGCCAAACAGTGTTCATGCTAACATGTAAACAAGATTCACTAATAGAAGAAACATTAAAATAGGAATTCAATTCCAAGGACGAATGAAGAACATATAACCCGTCTCGAAGTCTACCAATCTTCTTCATCTCTCCATTGTAGAGATCCTGTGACATACAACCATTAGGAGAAAAAACAATAATACTATTCCAATCTTTAGCCAATTGCGAAACTGATATGAGATTAAATTTAAAACTTGGAACACATAGTACATTCTTGAGAGTTTTAGTAGAAGAGATTCTATAGAACCAACATGTGTAACAATTGCTGAGACCCCATTTGGTAATTGTACAACAGAAGAGGGATCACAAGCAACAGGTGATTCAAGGCAATTCAAGTCATATGTCATATGGCTTGTTGCCCCTGTGTCAAGAATCCACTCTCGAGTTAAAGAATCAGTGAACATACCTGCCATATGTGCTGCACCTTTAACAACATGATCCTTTCCAAGATGACTCAAGATTTGTTGATATTGTTCAGCAGTAAATGTGGGAGCCTGCGTTCCAGAAGATTGATCTGCAACATCCACACCTCCTTCAACGGTTGCTGAGTTAGCTGCCTGTTTTACACTCACTGCATTTTTCTTAGTAAATTTGAAGTCTGGTGGATAGCCTATCAACCTATAACAATTCTCCCTTTTATGTCTTTTAATATGACAAAAATCACAAGTCCCATTAAACCTCTTCTTAAACTGATTATTCCCTTGCGAATATGAAGACGAGTATAAAGCTATTGGTTCACTTTGAACTTGTACTGCATTTACAGAATGTTGACGTTGTCCTTCTTCTTGCACTAACATATTATAGGCTTGATTAATAGTTGGCAAAGGTTTCATTAAAAGAATTTGACTCCTAACCATAGAATAGAAATCGTTTAACCCCATCAACATTTGGAAAAGCCTCTGCTGTGCAAGAATGGTACTATTCTCACGTGTTGTTTCACAATCACACGAATTAAAAGGAACTAATGCATCGTACTCATCCCATAACAGCTTCAAACGTGAAAAATATATTGAAATAGAAGAAAGACTTTGAGCGTGCGTAACAATCTCTCTGTGTAAGTAATATATCCTTGACCCATCTACTTTGTTGAATCTTTCCTTAAGATCCGCCCATACCATTGCTGCATTTGATGCAAACACTATACCAGCAGAAAGATCTTGGCTAACAGTGTTTAGAATCCAAGATAAGACCAAGGCGTTACGCCTATCCCACTGTGGTCTCAAACCCTCTGCCACAGATTCTCTTTTACAAGTTCCATCTACAAGACCAACCTTGTTCTTAGCCAAAAGAGCAATTTTCATTGACCGACTCCAAAGGTTATAATTCTCTATGCCAGTCAATTGATGGGAAACAAGAAGTGTTCCCGGTGTATCAGAGGCATGCAAAAACAATATATGTTTCGAATCTATCGTAGTCTCCATGAAGAAACAATCAAGAAGCCAAAGAAAACCGAAGAAAATGAAAAAAACTTAGCTGAAACTCGTTCAGACTTAGATGCAGTGAAATACGACTGAGACGATCGTCGGAATTACCACCGCCGGTGTAGCTCTGATACCATGTTGAGACACCATGGATCGCCGGCGAGGAAAGGTAAAAACGATGAAGAAATAGGAGAGAATTACAGAGATGAAAAGAATATCGAATAGGTACTTTTATTATTCGGTTAGATTGTTTACAAATAAAGAAGCTAACCTATATATAGACCAACTAACTTAACCAACTAACTGATGAAACAAATTTACAGAAAACACCCTTATATATTTCAACATGTTTCAACCCATCTAAAATCGCCCAAAGCTCTGCATTAAGAACTGAACAACGTCCAATACAACAATTGAAACCAAAAAGCCAATTACCGGTATCCGAGCGACATAGCCCCAACAGTTTCTACATTTGTGATAACGTTAACCCCTATCTACATTAACTTTCACCCAAGAACTAGGCGGGAATTGCCACAAATTTAAAGATGGAAGAGAAGGAGAGGTTGTTACTTGAACCAATGGTCTGCGATTACTAGCCTCAAGAATCTACTCGATTTATTTTGCTAGAAATAACAATATCCTCCTGTTCAACAAATTCTAGATCGAAAATTCTCTCGTTTCTGCATTCCCACAGCTTCCAACAAAGAATTACAAAAAGCAGCCCCCAATTTGTCGATATGCAAGCAAAAGATCTATCCTGAAAAATATTGGTGGTAATCCAATCTTGTAAAGACAAGGAATAAAAGGTTCGAAGCTGATCTGCAGGGATAAGTTGCAGCCATAAATTGCGTGCACAAATGCAATCCCGAAGAACATGAAGAATATCTTAATGTCCTTGTGAACAAAACATACATCTAGCTTCATCAGACATGTGTCACCACAATATCCTAATCCCTAAACTAATCACATAACCCCAAACACTCAACTTAACACATTTACCCTTAAACCTCAAACCTCAACCCCTAAATCTTATAACCACTAACAATTAAAGTGCAAACATAATCTCATAATTCCTAAACTAATCTCATAACCTCAAACACTAATACTTTTAATTAAGCTCCAAATTTAATGATCAAATTTAACAAATCAAAATTCCATTGAAACAATTAATAAAAAAATCTTACATTAAGCATGGTTAAATTAAACTGTGTGTGAATTTTATGGGCTTACTAACTAGCTAATTAACTAAGGACCTAATTAAAAGAACCTAATCCAAAATGCCAAATAAAAATGATCAATTATTCTGGGGCCTAATTGAACTAAACTAAAATTTGAAGGTGAAAACATGACTTAAATATAAATTATCTAAATATGAAAGGGCATAATGGGAAATTTTCCCATAAACTTCAAAAATGTGCGTGAACTTTCCCTCCAATTCCAAACCGAAGCCACGTCTTAGGTTTTCAGATTTTACAACACTTTAAAATCAAAATTAACAAAAATTACGACAGTAATCCAAAGGAAAATTCTACAACGGGCGACGAACATTGATGAACACACTAACAATAAACACCGATGAACACCATTAATTTTTTTTTAAATTTTAAAAATCTAAAGGACTAAAATTGTAATTAAAATTTATTTTAAAAAATAAAAATTAGATTTAATAAAATTGTTATATTTCTTTATTGTATTAAAAATTGAAAGTTCTGAATCAAATATACCCAAATTTCATAAACCCTGATATCCCAATTCATGCTGTCGGCGTCGCCTCCTCTACCGCCGTGATCGGTCGACTTGTCTCGCCGGCGTTAATACAGGTCGTTCTGCCGCTCCGCCATCCTCATGTGGTCACCGTTCCAGCATCGAAAGGTCAGTTTTCTGCCCTTTAATTTTTCGTCGATCTTGGTCGGCCATCGCAGCCGTCGCCGGCTGTGTCCGAAAATCACTCGTCGTCCGCGGCCTGGCCCCGACGAACCAAACCCATCGCCGGCAACCCCAAATCTCAAATCAAAAATACTAATTTTTTATTTTCCCCAATTTCATAAACCTAATTTAACCAATTATAAACTCTAATCCCCAAATCAAAAACACTAATTTTTTAATTTCCCCAATTTCATAAACCTATTTTAACAAATTATAAATCATAATCCCCAAATCAAAAACTCCAATCTTTTAACAAATTATATACTATAGGAACCGATGAATTGTGGTTAGGAATTAGTATTGCTAGAAAAGTTTGATTGGCGATAGTCTTATCTTAAGGTAATTTATATAGGTTGAAGTATGTTAGAAATTAGATTGTTGTGATATTAATCTTCGATTGGAAGTAGTGTTCATAGAGCTGGAAATTGTTTTAGAACTGTAAAATTTAAGTGATGAACACTTTTGAATTTGGATTATAGATTAGACAAGAAATTTGGCAGGAGGACCTGCAATTTGGATGGGATAAAATGAGATTGGTTTGTCCATAAAAGATTAGATTAAACATCAAGGGAACTCATTATTCACCTGATATGCCTTGTATTTGATCAATTCTTTTAATCTATCTACAATGTAGAGAAACCCTTCAGAGTCGAAATAACAAATGTCGCCAGTTTTTAACCACCCTTCTGAATCCATGGTTTCAGCGGTTTCCTTTTCATTGCCTACATAACCTGCATTCACACCATAAATTTCACTTAAGGTTTAAGAAAGAGTGAGCTTCTATAGGAGCTTCAAGTTTCTGAAATATCAAATAGGAAAGTCTATGCAACTTTTGTTAATTGATAATGGAGTTTTGAGCTATGTTTCTCATACTCTAGATTTTTTGAAGTCTCGATTTTGATACTCATGTCTTGTGTCTGTCATATTTTCGGACACAGTACGAGGATATAATCCTTCAAAGATACTCACAAACATACTCATGTAAGATGCATATTCACATGAAATTTGAGTAACATATGTGATTTGGTATTTACATGTGATAGCTAACTATTCGATTGAAATCTTGCATATGCTCGAAGGATTGAATGAATTGAGATGGTTCCTTGTATGTTAAGTCAATAGTTATTCTTGTCATGATCATATGGGTGTTATTTTAAGTAGAAAGTTGATGAAATGATATGGATGGTAATGTTTCATGGTCTTAAAAGGAAATTGAGAATGTATATTAATATGTGATATGTTTTAGAGAATGGAAGATTGCTTAATATCTAAGTTTTAAATGGGGACCATGTTCGAATGGAGGAATTAGCTATATAGAGATGTTTCGAATAGGACTGGTTATCTTAATTCGGGTATTGAAAATTGTAGGAGATCGTTTGTGTTTGGTGTTATCTTTGGGTGTCGGTAAACTAATTTTCTGAATTGACATGGTAATAACTTGTTCATTGTTTGGCTGGAAGACAACTATTATACTTAGTCTTGCAAGTAAAATGATCCTTGCTTTTACATACCTCCATGTATGTCTATCATTCTCGTTGGTTGTGCATAAGTCTATCCTTGATGTTATGCTCGTATGTTCTTGTATGTTGGTGATGCCTCTTAACTCGGTGTATCACCTATTACTGGTTTAAGGGTATTACAATAGTTCTCCCTTATTTTCAAATGAAACGATACTTTTTTCTATGATTTGTTTTGTCTTCAAAATAAGCTTTGTTGTTATATTTGATATATCTATATATCATCTTATGTGTCATTTCAAATATATGTATAACTTTGGTGAACTTACATCGAACATTATCTGCAGGACTACAATAATAAATTGGCACAACTTCGGGCAGGGAAAAGCAGCAAAAGCAAGCTTCTGATTGCAAAGTTCAAATCTGAAGATTCATTGAATGGTTGGGAAGTACGTCAAGGAACTTACTTTCAGGATGTGATTGCTTCGAAGTATGATGGGGGAATGGATGCTAAATTTGAGTTCACTGAGACTGGACAAGCTGTTTTCTCAGGTCAATCTCAGTTAAAATATCATTATGCCTAGCTTGAACCAATTAAGATTTACACCCTTCATGTGTGGCTTTTACCTTTGACAAATATAGGTTATTCTATCTTTAACTCTTTTGTTATTATTATTCCCAACTGTAGGCTATATTTTCACCAGAGGTGGATATGTTGAGCTCTCCAAAAAGCTTTCACTTCCTTTAGGTAGCACTCTTGATAGGTATATGATGCTTCCATTATCTATAATCTTGCTTTCTTATCTGAAGCTGGATGTTATTTGATTTGTTATTGTCAGATACATTGATTCCACCTTAAAGTGCATCTTAGTGAAGTTTTTGGTGTTCAAGTATGAGGGTCTTGTTCTCTATCTTGGTGGTAACGGAAGATCGTATGTCATAATTCTTGAAGCTGGTCCTTCAGCAGATACAACTCAAAGCAAATTATATTTTTTCCGAATAAATACAAAAGTAGGATTTTGTCGGGTAATGATGTCCTATCCTTAGAAAGCTATGGTGTTTTGATTATTACCATTTTATGAACCAACTCTTCTGATTCTTAAGAATTTTGGCGAGGCTTGTCAATTAAATTACATTTTTTCCTCTTTTCTTTGGTTGACAGGTCAGAGTGCCATTTTCATCCTTTCGTCCTGTAAAACCAGATGATCCACCATTAGATGCATTCCTTGAACATACATTAACTATACGCTTTGAGCCACGAAGACGGGTTTGTGTATTTTGAAACTTGTAGAAATACGGGAAATCCTTGCCTGCATTTATTTTCAAAGGTTTTTGGTATAACTCTTCGAATGGTAAATAGATTTGTGTTTCTAGATCATCAGATTTCTAAGGTTGTATTTTGTTACTGTTATCAAGTGGGTTGATAGTTCATAATTGGCATATGATTTTCCACAATCTGCCTAAGGAAATGTTGTTGTTAATTTAGGTCTTGTTGTGTGCATTCTAATTTTTCCCTTCTGTTTTTGGCTTAGTGAGGGTTGAAACTGTAAAAGTTATTAACTATTAGATATAAGCTCTTTGGTGATTTGAGTGCTAGTTTAGTATTATGTTGTGTAAATGATTTTTAAACCAAGGAGAACCATGGCTTCTATCATATGTCTGGTGTTGCTGTTGTTGGTTACTTCTTGAAAATTATATGGCCATCCATTGTGGAGTCAGATGAACTTTTTCATAAGTGTGCTATTTGATATAAATTAAAGTTTACACAGCCTGTGTATCAAAAAAATTTCCAATATAAATTCATGGAATCATATAAATGATATAAAAAGTCTATAAAATATACAACGGGAAAAGGATTTGTTTTCCTATGATCTTATGATTTCCCACTAGTATGGAGTAATCTTGGTGAATACTGAATGTTGCCTTTCCTGAGACAGGTAATGTCATTACTATGAAGCTTGCTTGTTCATTTCTTATATTGAAACTTGTGGAGCACTACCTAGTTTGTGAATGGTGATTAAGAGATTTCATCTGTTTGCATAGTGAGAGTTGATTGCATTTATGAACCTTTCATGCGGGCATTTGAGTTTCTATGTTTTTGGTACATTATTATTTTTAGCTATTTTTGTTTTAGCATTTGTTAGACATTTTTTAATGATAACTTCTATTAGTAGTCTATTCTGAACTTTTTTTTCTCAGGTTTTATGGTCTCTAAGAAAAGTGTATTTTTAACGAATTATGCCATCGCTTTCTTTTTGCTGATGAGACCTTAAAGGTTTTTTGTTTCCTGTATTTTTCTACCACACTCTTCTAGAAAGGGAACTAGCAATTGTTTTCATTTATTCCATAAACATCTCTTAATTGGGCAAGATGTGGTGTGTTCAGGTCCATAAGGTGACTAGCAATAAAATGTCTAAAAATCTTCTAATTGAATGGGTGGGGGCTTTTGTCTTTGCCTGTGCGTGTTTTTCTTTGTAATGCTGATATTGCAGTTTTTCTGTTGTACCAAGCATCCCTGTACGTGGTTTTGCAGGGGACCTTATGTCTCCTTGTCATGATCTGCAACAATAGAATTCTACTTTTCAAAAAAAAAAAAAACTATGTATTGAGCTTTTCTTGTTCTAGTGCAACATCAGCACTGCCACTGAAATTCGAATTCATACTGTTGTGACACTAATTTCGGATGATTTATCAACTTGTTCTCCTTGATCAAATAATCACTATTATGCTTTTAAAGCTTCTAAATTTGAATTGTATTGATTCTTGCTGCAGAGACCTATTGAAGGATCAGCAGGAATGAAGCAAGACCCCCGAAGTTTCAAGCTTATATTTGAATATATAAAAGCCTTGCCTGTAAGTGGTTTACATATATATATTCATTGTTTGTTGACTGAAGGACATTTAGTTATACTTTATAGTTTATACTACTATCACTTTGTGCTATAACATAAAAAATAAGCACGGTTGAACCTTTTTTGGTAACATTTATGAAGCAATAAGGGACTACTGAGTTTGTACCTCGTCTTACCACTCTCTTCCTTTGATCAGGAAATTAGTTGTGCTGATGTGGCTGATATCTGCGTGAAAGCATTGCATGATTCAACAACAAGAAATAAGAGCTTTAATGTGGGTAACATTGTATGGTGGATAGCATAGTTTTTCTTTCCTGTAAATCCATATGTTGTCTGATATAGAAAATGTGTATGTATGGTAGATAGCATACAATGTATATGGACAAAAGCTCTAGATACCGTGGAGCCGTGTCGATTTTTCGAATATATGATTCACTGTGATGTAAAACATCATGAAATGTTACATAATCAAAATGGAACAGCGTTGACATGTTTTTGAGAATGAGATGTGCATATTAACCAATGAACTTATTTAGATGTGATGTTTCAAAGAACATGATAATTGAACTCATCAAGGAATATATTTATTTACTTGAACAAGATGTTTGAAGAATGATGTTGTTGTTTTGTCATGGGGTCATGCTCACGTGCAATTCATGTGAATTGATGCAAATTTTAATATGCTTAGATAGAAATAAGTGTCTAAAAGTATATCTCATTTGAACTTTAGGCGCCTAAAGTATTTTTTGCTAAAAATAGGTTCTTAAATTTTACACATTTGTAATTTTAGGTGTCTGGCTGTTAAGGGCTGTTTAAAAAAATGTTAACCAAGCAATGCTTGACATGTGGCAATAATTTGAATTTTTTAAAGAAACCCCTCCCCTAAATTTTCAATTATTTAGAAAATTTTCAATTTTTATAAAACAATCACCAAATCCCTAATATTTCCCAAATCCAAACCCCAATCGCCACCGCTTCTACTGCCGATCGCCGCCCCTGAGCACATCCTTTGGTTGCCGAACTTAGGTGGTCATTTCCTCCAACACGACGTTGCCAGATACGCCGAACGCAAAATCAACATTCGGCTGGCACTCTGTTCGGCGTTTTCAGTGACGGCATGTTGAGGAAAATGACCGACTAGGTCCGGCGACCAAAGGGCGTGCTTAGGGGCGACGATCGGGGGTTTGAGTTAGAGAAATTTTAGGGATTTGGGTACTATTTTGTAAAATTTAAAATTTTCCGAATAATTAAATTTTTTGTGTAAAAAAATTGTTTTAAGTTTTAGATTTGGAAAATGAAATAAACATACCATGTGTCATATTTTGATTAGTTAACGGATTTTTTTAACGGTGGTTAACTATTATGCATTTAAAGTTTTAACAGTGTAAATTTTAAGTACCTATTTTTAGCAAAAAAAAATTCTTGAGAAACTTAAAGTTCAAAAGAGGTATATTTGTACACTTATTTTTCATTTAAGCCATTTTAATACTGCGATCTTTGTGTCCTGATTACTGGCCAGCCACAAAAACAGAGAGGTCAACGCGTGGATAACAAAGTGAAACGGGATAACTCTCCCAGCAGCTGTTATAGTCTGCAGCTGTGATTGTCGAGGTAACCCAATACTTGTATCATATTGGCATTGCTTTCAATAAAGTATACCAATTATAAGAATGAAAGAATAGTGGCACTGCTCGAAAGCTTAGCAGGCAAACTGCCTACACTTGCATCATAGTTCAATTGTCCTTTGGATGTTCATTTTCTCCAAGTTCTGGTCCAATGAATTCATTCTAGTTATGAAATCTATATTTTCATGTGCAGCTTGGTGGAGTCTTCTGATATTTGTAATTTGATTGGCGATGGAGACGATAGACCTTTTTTTTGAAAGATAAAATGTATGATTAAGGAGGGGAATCATACAATAGAGCACAATAATGGGCCTCATTAAAAAACTTCCCTAATCCTAGGTGGAGGAAAAAGAGTGCACCAAAACCGACTATAGGACGAGTACACCAATTATTCTTACAATACACTTAAAACCAACATATACATAGTGCCTAAAGATCAATCATGTTTTCACCACTACCCCATTTTGCCAATAAATAAGACCTGCACTATAAGCTCACTATTAAACTCGAAGCGGAACCACCCCACTGCAGACTTCAGCTTGAGAAAAGGAGACCAAACTATTATAGCAGCCGAACCACTCCCTACATGTCCAGTTAACCACAGATGTACCCCAACTCAACTTAACAAAACAACAAGGCAAAGGCTCAACCAATCCCAGCTTTTGCGAGTTTGTCAGCCTCAATGTTTAAGACTCTTGGAATCCACCAGATGATTATTCCCCTACTACGAACCAGATCCTGTATAGAAGACAGTTTGTAACTAAGGTGATTGGGAGGTTTAAGCCCACCATTGAGCCAATCAACTACTTGTTGACTATCTATTTCCACTATTAGTTGATGTTTTGCTGCCCATTCAGACGACAAAAATTTCGATATCCCCAGGTAAGCTGCCTCTAATTCCAGGACAGCCGGTGGATCTAAACCAACAGCAACGGAGAAAGTTCAAAGAACTTCCCCTTTATTATTACGAAATAGACCTTGAATTGTATATGATTCTCTTACAGCAACGTGAAATGACTTTTACCTTCATTTTGTGATTCGGTTTCTGTTGAATGCCTTTGCTGACTAAAATAACCATAGCTCAGAGGGTTATAGTCGAATCTAACATGGAACTGAATCTACATTCATGTACTGATACATGTTAGAAAACTTGAAATTGATGCAACATAAGAGAATGGTTTTTTCAAGAGAATTGAAATTGACTTAAAACAACATTACAATCAAAACAAAATGGCTAAAATGTCAACCAAAATGTGAAAAGGGTATGCCGTGAATAAATGGTGTTTTACTTAAGCATGCAAAGGATCAAAGAAAACAACATTTTGTAATGGCTACCATTATACTTCTTTGATTGTAGAACACCATGTGAACATGTCAACCAAAACAAAATAGCTAAAGTGTTTATTACAGAAAGGTATCCCATGAATATATAGTGTTTCACGATCAAAACAAAATTGCTAGACTTAAAACAACATTACAATAAAGATAGCAAGGCCATACATAAATAAAATTACCTGGACAACAATGTGAACATGTCAACTTAAACAAAATAGCTAAAATGTAGAAACATACGTAACAAAGGATTAAGGTTTCTAATTTCATAATTAGGGTTCCTAATTTCAGAATTAAGGCTTTTAATTTAGGTTCCTAATTTTAGAATTGGTTACGAATTTGGTAAATTAGTCCTATGAAATTGGGGAAATTAAAAAATTAGGATTTATGATTTGGGGATTAGGGTTTCTAATTTGTTAAATTAGGTTTATGAAATTGGGGAAATTAAAAAATTAGAGTTTATGATTTGGGAATTAGGGTTTATTTGGAAATTAGGGTTGATTTTGAGCTGCCGGAATTGGGGGTTCGGTTCGCTGGGGACGACGGCTATAGGCCAGAAACGACCGGCGACGGTTGGGACCAAGGTCAACGACGACAGATAGGGCATAAAATCTTACCTCTTCGCGGCTAGGACGATGGACACAGGAGGACGACAGAGCAACACAGCGACCTGAATGAACGCCGGCGAGGCAAGTTGGGCGGATCTCGGCTGCGCACGGCGGGAAAGATGCGCGATTATGGCTGCAGAAAAATCGATCGGCGTTGGGTTTGGTTGGACGGCGCAGGCAAACTGCCACCGTGCAAGATCACCAGCAGATACTGGTAACGACACCGGTGGATACGGCGGCGTCGTAGACGGCGGCGGCGTAGACGGCGGCGGCAGGAGGATATTAAGGGTTGGGTTTATTAGGTTCTTATGATATTAAGAAATTTGTGTGTTTTTTATTCTAACCTATCAATTTTTAGTACAATAAAAAAATATAATTAATTTATTAAATTTAATTTCTATTTTTTAAAAATAATTTTAATTATAATTTTAGTCCTTAATATTTTTTAATTTTTTAAAAAATTTAATAATGTTCATTGATGTTCATCGTTAGTGGTGTTCAACAATGTTCGTCGCACGTGGTATACTCATCCTAATCCAAAACATTTTTCTAAGAAGAAAAAGAGTTAATCTTGTAGTTATGTCTGATTCTGAAAGTCATTTATTAATCAAACTGTATCAAAGGGCCCCACTTATTGTCTGCTATATTAATTATTAACTACCACTCAATTAAAGTGTAAATTAACTAATAATCTACCCATTTGAGTTTATTAAATTTGTTTTTAATTTAAATTGAATATTATAAAAATAATTTCAAAATTAAATTTATTTTGAGCCCATTATACAAATTATGAATTTATTTGTGTAAAATAATTAAAAATTACAGTATTATAATTGCAACTATAAATTTAAAACATTGGAAGCGATTAACCTTCTAATATTTGTTTTTTTTATCAAATCAACAACTATTTTTTATTTTTTCTCAATAAAATTTGGTCAAGTTAATAAGAAAAAAAAACTGATGAATATCTATATTTAATACTTAGTAGTGTCAAGTTGATTTGGTTAAAAGAAAATATAAATATGCTATTTTTTTGTTTTTTATGTGGATATTTTTAATTGATTATGTATGTATATATAACAAAGGAAAATTCTACAACGTGCGACGAACACCGATGAACACCACTAATGATGAACACCGATGAACACCATTAAATTAATTAATAAAGATTTAAAATTTTAAGGACACATCATACAATTAATAATTATTTTTAAAAATTCAATTAAATTATTTTTTATATATATTAAAATTTTATTTTTTAATAAGAGTAAACTATATATTTAGTACCTCACCTATTTTCGTATTTCTATTGAACCCTTATTAATTAAATATTATTTCAATTTGACCCTATTCTTTATAAAAAAATAATTTAATCCTTAACCCTCAACCTAAAACCCTAAACTATCAAACCTTAAACCCTTAAACTCTTAAATCTATACCCTAAACCATATACCATTAAAATAATTTCACCATCATCGATTTAAATTCTCAAGTATTCGATTTTGTAAGTGAAAAAGAGATTAGATTAATGAACCTTAAGATGTTTTTTCAGCAATGTTAATGCATTGATGTTCTCAGCCAATCGATAGCAGTGTAAAGCTCTAAATCGTGCCCGATCCGATGAATCGCATGCTTTTGATGGATTTGCAGCTAGTTCTAGAGAAGAACAGCCACTTAACCTCAGATAGTCGATGCTCGTTAGAAGCTCGGGCAACGATTTAAGCTCCTGCAATTCAACAGTCCAAGGTATTTTTTTACAAGTATCTTAATTTTAAGTTTTAGGGATTTAATTTATAGTTAATAAAAGGGCAAACTCTCAAATTTAATTCATTGAATTGAATTAAATCGATGATGGTGAAATTATTTTTAATGATATATGGTTTAGGGTATAGGTTTAAGAGTTTAAGGGTTTAAAGTTTAATAGTTTAGGGTTTTAGGTTGAGGGTTAAGGGTTAAATTATTTTTATTATAAAGAATAGGGTCAAATTGAAATAATATTTAAATAATGAGGGTTCAAAAGAAATACGAAAATAGGTGAGGTACTAAATATATAGTTTACTCTTATTAAAAAAATAAAATTTTAATATATATATAAAATAATTTAATTGAATTTTTAAAAATAATTATTAATTGTATGATGAGTCCTTAAAATTTTAAATCTTTATTAATTAATTTAATGGTGTTCATCGGTGTTCATCAGTAGTGGTGTTCATCGATGTTCGTCGCACGTGGTAGACTCATCCTATAACAAAAGGATTATTTAACACTTTAAATTAATTTAAAAATTAATAATTTACCTTTATCAACACTTTAAATTGATTATATATATTCTCATATATAATTTAATAAATTAATAGTCAATAATTGAATTATTTAACAAAAAAATTTTAAATAGAAAAATTAATAATTTAAAAAGTAAAAATTAGTTTATCATATTATAATATAATAAATTCATAATTTCTAAAATACTTCATTTTTCTATAGAAAATCATCAAATCATAGACTTCTTCAATTACATGCCAGGTAAATATCAAGCCATGTCAATATCAGTTCAGGTCAACAACATGTCGGGTAATAAGTCGGGTCAATTAACAGGTCGGGTAAAATCGAATCTCGGGTCAATTCAGTCGGGTAATATCAATTATCTATCAGGTCAGTCTCGGGTTCGAGTTCGTTTCAGTTAGGTGCAGGTCGAATTTCAGGTCCACAATAATAGGTTCAGTTCGGGTTCAGGTCGTTCTCTCAGTCGGATGGTGGTCGGGTTCGGTTACTACAGTAACAAGTCTAACTCAGGTTTGGATCCACAACAGTCGATTACAGATCAATTTCAAATCATTATATTTTCGAGTCAAATCAAATTCTGATTCGAACAGATTTTAGTCAGGTTTTCAAATCAAGTAAAGCTTTTTACCTCCATATTGGCGTAAATATGTTATACTCCATCTTTTAATGATTATTTGGTGTCTTTAAAAATAAATTAGAAGAAATGATATTTAGTTAAAAATACTGTAAATTATATATCTCAAAACCCGCATCTCTATATATTTTGCTGTCACTCTCGGGATAAGGGCATAATTACGACTTTAAATTTTTATTATGCCTAACGCACCATCTAAAATTTTAAAATTTTAAAAGTAGGACATTTATAGTAAATTCGATGTACTATCACAACGAGTTTTAAAAAAAATTATTTTATTTAAATTCGCCACACTACCATGACGAGTTTTATTTTTTACAAAAATTTAACTATACAATCAAAGCGAATTTGAACAAAAATAATATAATTTTAAAACTCGTCGTAGTGATACGATAAATTTACTATTAAAATCCTACTTTTAAAATTTTAAAATTTCAAGTGTTGTGACCTGCATTACGTGATTTTTATATCCTATTTTTGCCCTTATCCCGTCACTCCATCCACACAAATTGTCGGCAAGCACTGAACTCGAGAAACCTTGCCTTTTATAGCTATGATGTGCCTACTTAAGCAAGGAAATTTGAGATATATAAGGAAAATAGAAAATGTACACCTACCTAGTAATTTCTTGAAATTAAAGGGTTAAATTCCCCACATAAATTAGTTTATTTAGTTAAGTTTTTATTAACACTTTATCAAATATTAAAATTCGAGCTTTAAAAGTAATCTCATTTAATGACAAAATTAACAATTAAAACCGTCATTTCATTTTAAATCTAATTCTTAAAACATTGGAATATTACATAATTGGATTATTTGAGATTGGAAATCAAAGTTATGATTAATTAGTTTGATAATTAGAAGTTTAGAACCGTGGATTTGATTACTTAGCCTAGACAGCGATTGGTTCAAATTATGGAGCCATAAAGTTTGATGTTTGATGTCGGTTCTTTATCGTATATGGAATCTATCAACACTGTGGAATAGTCTGTCTTCTTTTTACCCAAAGCATTGAATTTTTTGCATGTGTGTTCAAATGTCTTCAGTCTTCTGTTGATGTGTGACAACTACATCGGTTAATTTGTAAGATTTTGTTATGTTTGTGTTTTATTTTTCCTATGTGGTTTTTAATTATTTTTATATTGTATTCGTGTCCAATAATTATAGTGTATTTGGTATTATCAAGTTAAAGGATAAACCCTAAATTTCCTCATTCTTTTTTCACCTTTTCAATTTATATATTTATTTCTTGGGATTAACTTTAAAGTGGTAGGTTAACTTTGATAAAATGTGTAATATAAGGACATAATTGCATCATATGTCTCCAAACTATGACTATCATCTTAAATTGGTCCCTCAAGATTTTGATTATTTTGATTTCATCCTCAAATTATAACTCTCATTCTAAATTGGTCCCAAACTTTTGAAAATTCCAATTTTATTCCCGAAACCCCTCTAATTATTAGCATGCACTAATCATATTCCATGCTAATAGAATTGTTATAAAAATAGTAGTTGTCATGTAAACACCAATGTCTATTTTGTAATAATATGATGTGTCATGAACAATAATTTAGGGATGAAATTGAAATGATCAAAAGTTTGGGAGATCAATTTAGAACGGTGGGTATAGTTTGGGGATAAAATTGAAACATTTAAAAATTTGGTAATTAACTTAGAATGAGGGTTATAGTTTGAGGGTGTAATTGAAATTTTTAAAAATTTAGAGACCAATATAAAATGATAGTTATAGTTTGAAGACATATGATGCAATTAACTCGTAATAAAAGCAAATTTTGGTTGGTGCAAGTGATAATAAACTAAGCAACATATCAGATATTGTTGGGATGTGCGGGGCTCGATTCGATCAACCAATTTAGCTCACCAAGTGGTGGAGAGGTGGATTTTTGGGTGGAAGAGTTTAGGAAGCTAGAATGAAAAAGACACAATGATTTATAGTGGTTCGGCCTTCTAACAAGCACCTACATCCACTACCTTAGCTTCCCACTAAGGATTTCACAATCAATCCACTAATTGATTCGTCCCCTTTTCTAGGATTAGGAGGAAACCCTTACAACCGATCAAGCTTCTACCCAAAGCCTTGATCAAAACCCTCTTTACAAAGAGACAAAGAAATCAAACTTAAAACCCTCTAATAGGTGTTTGTTTGCACAATAAAGCACTCACCCAAAACCTAAAACACTTGAGCAAATTTGACAATTTTGGCTCACTAGTGTTTGTCTATACAAGAAATGACAATTTAAGTACAAAGACAATTCTTGATCATTTGTTGATTGACAATTGAAGCATTAGCCTTCTCTTGATGCTTGGAGGTCTCTTTTATACTCCCAATTGAGTTTATAGCCGTTTAGGACCGTTGGGATCAAATTGGAGCCGTTGAGGACTTTAATTCCCACCATAAATGCAGTCTGCAGCTCCCCGTTTCGAAACGCTCGAAGCCGTTTCGAAACACTCTCAATGTAGAAAGAGTCGTTGCAGTCTGTCAGGGTACCCGTTTCGGAACACCCCCTTGCCGTTTCGGAACGCGTATCGGAACGCTATAAGCCCGTATCGAAACGCTTGCATTTTGAAAGTTAGTTGGGAAAATAGCCGTTGGGGTTTATGACCGTTGGGGTCATTGCCACGTGGGCGTATCGAAACGGGCTGGGCAAAAATTATGTCCAATGAAGGCTCGTTTCGAAACACGTTTCGAAACGATTTTGCTACTAGAGCACCCTGTTTCGAAACGCCCTAAGGTGTTTCGAAACACCTGGACAGTTTTGTTTAGATTGGCTTTGAAAATCATGAAAAACCCTTTTAAGAAATTCCCTAAACATAATTTCAAGTTGTTTGGACTTTGGAAATGTTTTAAATACTTTTTAAATCAGTCCAAAACATTTTTCAATTATTATATCAAAACATTAGTTCTACAGATATTGTATTTCTTAATTATCTGAATTTGTAAATCTATCTAATAATTAGAAATCGGTTTTATCCGTAAATTATCTGAATATTATTATCCAAATTTGAATTAAATAATATTATTAGTCAGAATCTAAAAATCCGAATTCAAAAGTTTAAATAATATGTTGAATATTTAAATCCACACATATTCGATTTAAATCCGTTATAGTTTGAATTCCATTATAAACAAACATATTTTTCATTTTGTAATACATAATATGCATTGACATAAGCAATATGGATTCAAATAATTAATTTCTTTAACCATTAAAAGTGGATAATTACTCCTAATTAAAGTGGGTCGCTGTCAAGCCTAGTGAGATATTTTCGTTTTGGAACATATAAAACAATCCAAAACTAAAGATTTTACAAGTGGTCGGAACGAAAGCAATCAAACAGAGCTGGGTAATAATTAAGATTAGTCGATCATCGTACCAACTACCAAGTGAATGTTTAATTAGTCTTGCTTCTGCTTTCCTTGTGAGTCTAAACATATTCCATGCACTGTCGCATTATTATTAAGTCGAATTAAAAAAATTCTAAGTTAAGAATTTGTATTAGAAAATATTGTCATATACCTAATGATTAGTCAAAAGTTGAATACATGAAACAAGTGGCCGAACCAATAGGGTGGAAAGTGAGAAATAGACAGCAAAGGGAGGTTTTGTTTTAATGGGACCAAATTTGTTGTTGATTGATGTGTGTTTGGCCATGTGGGTTGTTTGATTTTTTTTGAGTAATAACAACCTGGGAAGTTGGAGGGTTTCGTATAGGGGTAAGCGTTCTATCGAGTCGAGTTGAATAAAAAGTTTTCGAGTTATTCGAATTAACGCGTCATATTTTACAACTAAAATTTTATTTGAAATTTTTTTGATTCGAGTCGAAATTTCGAGTTCTTATAAAAATTTAATTGTGGCATATATATTTTTCGTATGTGGCATATAGTTCATCATATTTTTTTATATCGGCTTATATACATCAAGAGAAATTGAGGAACTCGACTGGAACTTAAAAATCAATACACTAATTACTAAAAAATTTGAATTATTCGAATTTCATTTTACAACTCAAACTTTATTTGAAATTTTTTTCGTGTTGAGATTATGAAATTTAGAATCGAGTCAAGACGAGTCGAATTTTTTCACCTCGAGTGGAGTTGAAAATTTCAATTGTTTCAAGTCAAATTTTACCACATTTTCTTTAGCCCAACTCAAAGTTAGCATTCACTACTATTATATTTGTCCCTATGCTTTGTACTTTTAACAAGGGAATGTTATTTTGTCTCAATGGTCGAATGGAATTAAAGCAATGATAAATGTAAATAGTATAGAATTCGCTGTTATTCGAATTATTTATTTCTTTTAAAATATTCATGTACATCGAGTATTTATATTTAATATGTATTTGAATAGAAATCAAAATTTAATTTGTCTGGTATATTTCAACCCAGTAAGGCATTAAACCAGGTTTACATACAATGATGAAACTACGACGACAAAGTCTATATGCTTCCTTCCCATATGGGTAAGAGCTTTATTCAAAATGCAGAATAAACAAAATATTGACAACAATACATCTTAAGCACATTTGAAACAATCAAATCAAAAGATTCTCGAAACAAACGAAAGATGAAACATAAATCATGGATCAACTAAGCCTTTCGGAAACTTGCTTAAGAATAAGTAAGTTTTCTTTCTTTTTCCTTTGGATCAACACGAACTAACTTCATTGAACACTTCATGAAAAAATCAGAAAAATGCCCACAGTTGAATAGCGACATGTGGTGATGCACTTCCCAACGAAAGAAAACCAAGTTCTCCGCCAATATGGATTTATGTATAGTACGAACAAAGTTGCCAACAACATCAATGCATAGGAAACCATAAAGCTCACACAAAAAACATATTTGTGGAGCCAACTATCTTCTCCTTCATCATCATCTGACGCGGTTGATACTGTTGATGGGGAATCGGTTTTGGAGCAACTTCAAAAGGTCCACATAGAAAAGGGTTTCCGTCATAATTTCTTTCAATAAACCTCCCAAATTGAGCTTTTGCTTCTGGAATATTACCTGACAAGTTGTTGTATGCCACGCTGAAAACCTCCAAATTGTTCAAATCCACCAACTGGTTTGGGATTCACCACTCAAGTTGTTGTGAGAAAGGTCCAAACTCTCAATCTTCTTAAGTTTTGAGGATGATGAGGGTATAACTCCGACCAAATTATTGTGTGACAAGTTTAAAGAATAGATTTTACTCGAGTTTTGTAACCCCTCAACTCGTCTATGCGTTACACCGAGTTCTATGAGGTCACATTTGGGGTCACAAGAACAACCCACAGTAAAGATTCACATAAAACAATATTTTTTTAAATACATTTAAAGCGATGAAAAAACTTATGTTTAAAATACCATTTCAGAAAATCATTTAAACATATAACAATAGTTCAGAAAATACATTACATACTAACGTAAAACAATACACGACATACATGCCCGCTAACTGTACCAGTACCGTACTCCAAAAGCAACACCGAGAGAACTCCAAACACTGATGTCGGACATTAAACCATAATAGATTTTTTCTAACCCGCGATGGTAAAAAAACATGAGCTTCGGAAAGCTCAGTAATACAGAACTACCAAAAGATGCTATAGGCAACATGCAGATATAAGGCAATCATAAATCTGTCATGAAGTTTCGGGCAACTACAGACTCCGGTTATGATTCAAAATTTTAGAGAAGCGTTATATTTGAATATAACAAAATTGTTCTTTGTTCAATCACCGAGTATTAGGCGAGAAACATATAGACCGTAGAACCAGAAGGGAGATAGATTACGAAAGTTGAACCAGGGAGTTTAGTATGTCTCATTAAACGCAGATTGAGAGCATACATGTAGTTTCAGACTCTAGGAAATTAATTCAGTAGGGTAGAATTATAGAAGCGAGCAGAAAGTTTTATTTTAATTACCCGACTACCCTCCAACCATACACCGATATGCAAAATTCCCATAACAGTATCCGGAAAGACTTACCCTATGCCCATTGGGCGTAGGAGCTTACAGAAAGACTTACCCTAGGCTCGTTGGGCGTAGGAGCTTAGGTCTAGAAGGGCTTACTAGCGATGATCCTACAGATCTTCCATCGTATCCCAGATAATATACCCTAGATAAAATTAGCTTTTATCAAGTAAACATTAATATCATAAAACAAATATCAGGCATATTTATATCAGAAGATAGATGTCAGATTTATTTTTGTATCAAAAGACGGATATCAGATATATTTCTGTATCAGAAGACAGAAGCCATAGATTGCTTTCATTTTGAATATCAATGTCATACTTTTAATTCATACCAGATAGTATTGGTTTAAAACATAGAGAATATTCATGGACACATGGAACACTCTATATGGTTCAATGTATTCCTCGTAGTTGGTAATTATCAGAAAGAGAACATTGAACATCTGACAAATTTTAGACTGATTTTAGAACGAGCTCTTTATGAAAAGGGGATTCAGTACAAACGACTCAAACCGGACATTCAGAAGTTGATACATCAGGATCATTGAGATTTCAGATATATCGTGAGTGATCCAATCATTAAATCTACGAGAGCATTATGGTCGTTATGACCTTCAGGGGTAATTTGGTATTTTAAACTAACAAGGTATAAACAGTGATGTACAGATTTGGAAATTCTAGTTGCTCATCAGGTTTTCGAGTCCCTTTGAACTAATCGAAACTCATCAAAACAATGTTTGTTATTTAACCAAATATGTACACCTTAAGTATTCATTTCTCAGAATTGACTACAGTGTATAACAAAATAGTTCGCCTCCGCCAATAAACCACTGAACGCACTGCGAGAAAACGAACACGTATTCAAGCGGTAATTTCCCAATATTCGAACTTGTGCATTGCACCCGGACACAATCCATAGCATCAAATGTACCGTTTGGAACAAGAGGCTACTCTTATTATTAGCTTTGTACTTTCTCCAAATAAATCGAACAAGACTTCATATGATATTCTTCCAATATCATATTAGTATCAGAAACGACCAACGAACACGAGTCGTGTATTACCACTTTTAGAGTCATTATATTTGTTTAGCTTTATTGGTATTTCTTATTCCAAGTCTTAGAGGTATTTTCAGTCATTTTAGTATTCGAAGGTATTTCAGACACTTCGATGCCCGAAGGTGTTTCGATTATATTTAGCCTTTCGATCATTCCAACTATTCATTTATTTAACACTCAAGGGTATATCCATCATTTCGGTTAATATAGCAGTTAGTAACCGAGGATATTTAAGTTCGTTTGGTCATTACAGTCATTCTGATCAATTCAGCCTTATCATTTTCAATCCTTTTAGTCATTTCAATCAATTTAATCTTTTATGTCACTTTGATTAATCCAGACATGCGAATATTTTTCCGTAAACTTATCTTCGGAGATTTATTCAAAGTTCAAGAAAATTCAAGTACTTTACAATTTTGAAGGTTTAAGCTTTGTTACCATAACTTTCCAAGAAAATCGAGGTTTTCAGATGAATCAATTGTTTTACCAGATCTAGTGTAGATTCCTAGATCGCTTTCATTGTCAAGGGTATTTTAGTCCTTCTTATACCTCAAGGACATTTTTGTCATTTCTCTTCCAAGTATTCTGAGCAATAGATCTTTTATAAAGAAATAACCTGAATTGAAAGTTTCGAGGTGAATTGTTTTATCAATTATTCACTAAACTTGGATTACTTACCGATCATCAATTTCATATTTGAGTCATTCAGATCTTATTCAAATTACTATCTTTCTATCGTAATCAGTATAACTTTAAAATACCCAGACATGAATCATATTCATTTATACATTAACTAATACCAACAAGTTCCATAAAGCATGCAAGAGGTAGTAAAGTATTACCTTGAATCATTGCTATATCAATCGACCCTTGAAACGACATTCCAATACTTTCTAACTCGAATTCGACACCCACAACATCTCGGATACAAAGATATGTGAATACCTTCAATTAAACATAATCCATAATCAATCCTTAATCACATTGCCTTTAAATTGAACAATAAAGGATAAAAGCATGTTCGAGTCCAATATTAGATTTAGAGGATTTCGGGTTAGAATTTCACGAAATGGACATCAAAATCAGACTTAGGATGTCGAGAAACGTGAAATAGAGGTTTTTAGAAAAAAAAATTGACTTTTTGGTCAAAGTCAACGGTCAACTGGTATGTCAGTCAATGGTCAGCGTTGATGTCATTAGTTAATGCTGACATCATCGGTCAATGCTAATATCATCGGCCAACACTTACGCCAGCAATCAACTGGTTAATGGTCAACTGAGTTGACTTAGGCGAGTTGACTCGAATGGGTTGACTCGGTCAACGGGTTAACAGGCACGGAGACGAGTCGGGCCAGACGGGCTCAGGTCAGTTCGGTCAAACATATTTTGTAACACCCCGATTTTGGGCTTAGAAATTAGCCGAGTTTGGTTAAGAGGTTCGGGTGAACCGGTTCGAGTGAGTTATGCTAGTTTCGGGATTTCTTTGAAATAAATGATTTTTGAGGGAGATAAAATGTGGGAAAATATTTAATAATCTTAAAATATTGTTTTGGAGAGTTCAATTTGATGAAATTGGACTAGTTTAATTGGAAATTCAAAAACGATGACTATTTTGTAAAAATTGCAAAATACGTTTTAATGACTAAATCAAAGAGGGGCAAAACTTAGAATACTTAGGGAGCTATTACACCAAGGTGTTATCATCCTTTTCCCTTGGTTTTGTGTTTTTAAAATGATTTAATTATTTTTTTTGATAAATGAGATTTAATTAAAAGGATTTTAAAAGGCTAAACATTTTCTTACGTAACCACTTTTCTCTTAAACTTTTCTCTCATCTTTTCCGGCAGCCAAACTACCTTTTCATCACTAAATTATCTAGAGATTTCTCTCTTTTCATCCACTTTTGATTTCTAAATGATGCTCATGGATTTTACATCAATTAGCTAAAGATTTCTTGAAGGATTTCTTCTAAATCATTGCAAATCAAGGGGAAAAGCTTGTGTTAGAGGTGATCTTTCTTTTCTCTCCTCTAATCAAGATTCTTTATTGAAATTCCTAAGTCTTTGCCTCTCTAGTTATGTTTAATAACAAGATTTCATAATCTAATTGATAAAAATGGCTAAATCAAGTTTTAGAAGATGATTTCTCAAGATTTTCGTTATGGTACTGTTTTGATTGATTTGAGATTGATTTTAATCATGATTTAGTTGTTAAATGATGTTAAAATAAAGGTTTTATAATAGTAATCCCGAAATGAGTTAGATCTCTAATTGTTAGCTTGTTAGATTTGGGGTTTTGTGGTGTTTGGGTGAAATATGAGTTGCTGGAGGTATAAGGATGTAAATAGGTTGATTTTGGATGTTGATTGATGTTTAAAAATGAATGGAAGTGATAGGTTTTGGCTATGATGAGTTTCTGGTGTAATCAAAGGTGTTTTTAGTTGTTTCAGATAAGCGTTTTGGTGTTTTTGGGCAGTGCAGTGGGTTAGCTTTGCTTGCTGCAGATCTTAATTCATGATGATGCATTAATCCTCTGTTCTTGTGTGGTATAAATAGGGGAGAACTTATCGGAAGCAATCGGTGAAGGTTCGTGAGTTTTGATTGCTTGGATCTGCGTCGGCTAGTCGAGTTTGCGCGTGTTGGTGAGTGAGAACGTGAATTTTAGTTTTGAAAGCTTTAAAAGATGATTTGGGAACTTAGTGGTAAGCTTGAAATGCTTAACTAAGTTCGGAAGTAAGTGAAAGGATTTTTCCTCTCTCGGTTGTGCTATTATGTGATGATTTATGCACTGTTTGAATTAATGGTTTTACCTACTGTTAAAGCATGTTTATATGAGTATGGTTACCATTTTTAATGATGAAATGTTGAAGGATGCACAAGTAAGTGATCCTTGAAGTATATGATTTATACTTGTGATTTTAAGCATGGTTTAATACTTGGAAATGTGATTTGTTGATGATTTATTGAAAACAATGAGGTATGTGTTAAATGTAAATTATATTGGCAAGTGATATTGAAAATTAGTTTATAAATGATATCTGATATAGTTAGCCGGCTATAGGATTGAGTGCACTTTAAAAATTTGCCTTGGATGTCGAGGGGTTGGTGTCCCGTGTCTCCGTCCAAGTACCCTAACGATCGAAGAGGTTGGTGTCATGTCTCTCGTTAGTGGTTAAGCATCTAGTCGATGATAGGGTTGGTGTCCTTATGGGTTGTAATTGTACTCGGTTGATAGAGTACCTTAGGTTGTGAATGTACCAATTCTGATTGTGATGGCTTGAAGTGTTGGGTAGATAATTGTTGTAATCCGTGTATCCGATATGAGGTTTTGAGTTGTGAACTTGTTTAATGATCACTTGTAAGCCAATGTAATTGATGATGTATCATGGAATGGTTTATGTTTCATAATGTAATTTATGCATGTTTTACTCTTTAAGCTTTACATAAGGTAGTTATGCATAGGAAGGCTTAATTTGAGTGTGGTTTGGAACTTGTCGATGATTCATGATACATGTTGCATGATGATTAACATGTAGATTTTGATTAAGAAAAGTGCATGGTTTTAAAAAAGGCATGACGAATTTTAAACGATGTTTTAGCAAATTGAAATGAGATTTCAATGTGGACATGAAAATGATTTTAATGCATTGATGATGTTTTGCTTATGAGTCTCCTCACTAAGCCTTGTGTGCTTACGCTCTCATTTGTCCATCAATGCAGATAATTGAGGCTTTGGAGGCCGTAAGAGGCAAGGGATTCCAAGAGACTTTGTTTTAAAATGTATGTTTCGGTTTAGACTAAAGTAATAAGGGCAATGGGGGATCCGTTGAATTGTTAAGAGATTTTTGTGAACTCCCTTTTGTGCAAGTTTGGTTTGCTATTTTAGACTTGTAATTGACCATTGGTATTTGGTTTATGCTTTACTTTGAATTTTAGGTATCTTTCTTGGTTTGACAATAGGTTGCATGCTTATAGTTTACCCTTAATGCAAATGCTCATGTTATGTTGATGAATATGTCATGGATGCTTGAGGATTGATGCTTATATATGTTGTATGCATGTTGAAAGCATGTTGGATTGATTTGCAATGGATTAAAGTATGTAAAACCAACAAAAAGTGACATTACATGCTTAGGTGTCTCGGTACACTCGAGCTTGTACCGAAACAGGGTGCCTGAAATGGCCTTGGGGTTTTGAAACAGGGAGGGGCATTTCGGTGCGTATGGCTACTAGAAGGTTGTGTTTCGAAACTCGTTTGAGGTAGTATCGAAATGGCCCCATGTACCGAAACGAACAACCTTGTTTTGAAACGGGCATTTTGATACAGGGCAACCGGTACGAAACACCCTACAATTAATTTGGTTAGTAGAATATTCTAAAGTTCTGATTCTTTACGTTTTGATCCCTGAATGTTGTGGATGCAATTAAATAAGCTTGGATTGTTATTTTGAGTTGCGATTTAACAGAGATACATATAATGTGATTAATTAAAGGTTGGTAACCTTAAAAGTAAAGATGTACCTGTATTTTTGGAAAAATTACAAAATGGTCCCTAACATGTGTTTGCATGCAATTAAACCCCTAATTGTCTGATCAAGTTGTGAATCATTCTGCTACGATGTTTATAACATAGGTTAACAATATGCGTCTAGAAAAGATAAAAATAAAAAATAGGGTCATTTATTGAGGTAAACTTCCTGGTTTACTTCAATATTCCATGTGTGATCCATTCGGTTTGGTCTTTCGGCTAGACCGGATCGAGGGGTTACATATTCGAACGGGTCGAACGAAATCGGTCGAGTTACAGGTTGAGCAGATCAGATCAACCAACAGGTCTTGGGTTTGGATTCGATTCGGACTCACAGATTGGGCCAGGGATGTCGAGCTCAGACCATATTGGTTAATGGGCTCGAGTTCATATCGATAATTGGTTTGGGCTTGGACCAAGTTAAGTAACTGGAGTGATTCAGACTGGTTTATAGGTTGGACCAGTTCAGACCAATTTTTACCATTGAATTTTCAAATCATCGGGCAGTCAACGGAGAAGGTCACTGGAGACCCCAATGGTCACATTTCTACCAGAAAATAGAGGTCATCAAACACATAATCTAACCATTGCCAGAAATCAACCAAAGAAGCCAAAAAACTTACCGAACGGAGCAAAACCGACAAAAAGTGACGTAACTCTAACGAAGTCTTGCCGATGTCGGAATGATGGGTGACTAGCTAGGTTTTGATCTCCTCAACATGTCGAGCACGCTGGTGAGGTCGTCGCGACCAATGGATGCCAAGAACGGAAAGAATCGAAGCTGGAAACTTAAAGACTCTGATGTAGCTTCGAACAAATCTCTACGACAAACGGAGGCCACTAACCGCGAGTGGAAAACAGGGCTGAGGTTGGGGTGGAGCTGCAATTTCGCTGGTGAGGGGGTGGCGACCACAACGGCGCGGTGAGTGAGATCAAAGAAGTTGAACGGTGGTGGCTAGGGAGAAAGGGTTGATAGAATTGTAGAATCTCTCTCTGGATTTCCAGATTCAAAAAGGGTAGGTGATGAGTCAGATCAATTTTTATTATTGGTTCAGACTATACATAAAATAGTTGAAGTTAACTCGATGCAGAATAAGACCAAGAATGGTCTTAGCTCAAAAGGTTAAGCCTTAAGCAAACTATCCCGAGGTCATAGGTTCAACACTCCTCAACAACACATTTTTTTTCATTTTTATCATTAAAATCTTAGGGTTTTACAACTCTCCCCCTAAAAGAAAATTTCATCCTTGAAATTTACCTAAGCCAGAGAAATGCAAAAGCTACTCTTTCACTCATTCTTGTACTGAAACTTATCCATCAGAGTATCCTTGTTTCTCGGGGCTCTCAGATGGTCACATATCAATATGGTAGTGTCCTCTGTCACTCAAGCTGTCTTTGAACACAAAGTCATCCCATCATACATCTCAAACCAACTAATCAAATTATGGTATATGAATCCATACAAAACTTCATACGAAGTCACACGAACATTTTCTCATAATTGTTATTATAAATGGTCTGAGTCAGGGGTCAAAATCTTCCCAACTACTACATAAGTCAATCTTACAACCCTGAAGTATCTTCTCTATAATCTGAATTATTCCACTAGGTTGACCATCAATTTACGGATGAAAAATTGTACCTGAAATCCAGATGAGTACTTAACACCTTCCAACAAAGCCTTCCAAAATTAGTATATAACATCGAATTTCAGTCAAGGATGATACATAACGATTCACTATGCCACATTTTTAAAGAAAAAAAGAAAGAAAAAAGAAATCTTTCTTCTAGCCGATTGAACATAACCAAGGTTTTAAACGAATATGACTTACCTTTAACGTAATATTCAGACAACTGATTCATTTGTGTATAATAGGGTCACCATAGAATTTATACTTTCGCCACGTTCACAAACACCTTCCCTTTATATTCATAATACTTTTATCAAATGTCTATCAGAATGTTCTCAAATATAATCATTATTATCGAATACCCATATATAGAACCTTATCTCATTCATCTCACATAATCAAACATTTATTCTCAATCTGATTTTGATATACAATTTCACACGTATGAACCATCTTAGGTTCTTTTTCCCGATTTAGATCCATCAAGTTAATCCATATCATAGACGTACATTTCAGACATTTCTTGTCATTACAGACCGAATTATAGAGGACATAGTACTTAGATTCACTTATTTTTTAGAAAAGATTTGACATTAGAGTTCCGGCTCAAAGAAGTACGGTTATGATCTAGAGGCACGCACATACCATACACCCTATGGCAGACGATCAACCGATCTACCCAGAAAGACGTAACTCTAAGCTCTGATACCACTACATGTAACCCCTCAACCCGTTTATGCGTTACACCGAGTTCTATGAGGTCACATTTGGGGTCATAAGAGCGACCTATAGTAAAGATCCACATAAAACAATATTTTTCTTTAAATACATTTAAAGCGATGAAACAACTTATGTTTAAAATACCATTTCAGAAAATCATTTAAACATATAACATTAGTTCAGAAAATACATTACATACACTAATGTAAAACAATACACGATAAGCATGCCCGCTAACTGTATCAGTACCATACTCCAAAAACAAAACTGAGAGAACTCCAAACACAGATGTCGGATATTAAACCATAATAGATTTCTTCTAACCTACGATGGTAAAAAACAACGTGACCAAAAGATGCTATAGGCAATATGCATGTATAAGGCAAGCATAAAGATGTCATGAAGTTCCAGACAACTACAGACTCCAATTATGATTCGATATTTCAGAGAAGCGTTATATTTGAATATAACAAAAATGTTCTTTGTTCAATCACCGAGTATTAGACGAGAAGCATATAGACCGTAGTACCAGAAGGGAGATAGATTACGAAAGTTGAACCAAGGAGTTTAGTATGTTTCATTAAACGTAGATTGAGAGCATACAAAGAGTTTAAGACTCTAGTAAATTAATTAAATAGGGTAGAATTATAGAAGGGAACTAAAAGTTTAATTTTAATTGAGTGACTACCCTCCAACCATACACTGATATGCAAAATTCCCATAAAAGTATCTAGAAAGATTTACCCTAGCCTCGTTGGGCGTTGGAGCTTAGGTCCATAAGGGCTTACCAGTGCTGAGTCTACAGATCTTCCATCATATCTCATGTAATATGCCCTAGATAAAATTAGTTTTTATCAAGTAAACAGTAATATCAGAAAATAGATATAAGATATATTATTATATCATAAGATAAATGTCAGATTTATTTTTGTATCAAAAGACGGATATCAAATATATTTTTGTATCAGAAGACAGAAGCCATGGATTGCTTTCATTTTGAATAACAATTTCATACTTTTAATTCAGAGCAGATAATATTGGTTTAAAACAAAGAGAATAATCATGGACACATGGAACACTCTGTATGGTCCAATTTATTCTTTGTAGTTGGTAATTATCAGAAATAGAACATTGAACATCTGACAAATATTGGACTGATTTTAGAACGAGGTCCTTGTGAAAAGGGGATTCGGTACAAATGGCTCAAACTAGACATTCAAAAGTTGATACATCAGAATCATTGAGATTTCAGATATATAATGAGTGATCCAATCATTAAAGCCTACGAGGGTATTATGATCATTTTGACCTTCATATAACGCCTCGGTTTTAGGGGTCGGGTGTTACTTGGGTAAATTGGATTCGAGTCATGAACTCGTTTTAAAATTTAATTAAGCTTTGGTTTAAATTAAAAAGGTTGATTTTCATTAATGGCATATTTGTAGTTTTTAAAACAAGGGAAAAATGAGAAAAGAAATGGGGGCTTTTACTATTCATCATCTTCATCCCCTTTCTAAAATCAAAAGTCACGACATTTAAAACCTCCCAAACCCTTGGTTACTATTCCATTCATTTCCTTCATCATTTCAAGTATTTTCATCAAGGTAAGACCATTTTTTACTTGTCCTCTCAATTCCTAATACTTTGATGGTTTTAGTTTTTTGTAAAATGCCATTGTAGAAATTTTTCAAGATTTCAAAGTTTAAAGAAAAGTATGAAACTTTAAGGGCTTCTTGGGTTGTTTTTGATTTGTAGAGTTAAATTTTGAACTAATCTTGCCCTAAGGTACACTATATCTCAATTTGGTTTGTTTTTATTAAGAATTCCGAAATAGGTATTCATGGGTATTTTTAATGTGTCAAAACTTGTGTTTTTGGTGTAGTTTTGTGAAAGGGAGTTGGGCTGGTGTTATGGTGATACTAGAAGGGTGTTTTCAAGGTGTTTGGAGGTGTTTTGGGTATTGGAATTAGTAATTTTCCGTTGGGTTATTAGGGAGTACGAAAATGGGGTCAATGGTTTGAAATTGTGAGAATTTGGTTTGTGGTAGTAGCTTGTGGTTGTGACAGTGTTTGGTGATGATTTTGTTGAGTAATACATTGTTTTTGATTGACTAGAATCAAGGGAAACCATCGGAGAAGCTTCGGGTACGATTTCGGGGAATTTGGATACGTGAGTTTGGTGTTTCGGCTTCTGGTTGGGCTTCAACGGTGAGTGGTATGTTTTGAACTTGTTTTGCTTTCGAAATGGGTTCTTGGGGGTTTGGGTGGATCCTTATAGGCTAACCTAAACCCAAGTGTAAGTGTACTAATCTTACCTTGATGGTTAAGTGATTATGTATGGTTAATTGTTGTGATATCATATGCATTGTGGATTTCTTTTACATCCGTTGTTGTGGTGTAGTCGTTGTTGGTGTTAAGCCTCACGTGATGGTTGTCATAACTACGGTGATGAGTAGTCCCACCGGTAGTGATTAGTAGAAGAGTACGTTGATGTGTAGTCCCATCGGAAAACTACTAGTCGAAACGGTGATATGTAGTCCCACCGTGATTTGGGTTGTGTTGGTGCAAACCTAGTAATTGTGTTGTTGTGCCTCATTTCGTGCATATAAATGGTTTACTTATCTTTTAAGAAATGTGTTTTGAAAACTGCATTGTTGATGAGTTTTTAGAGCTTCGCTCACTAAGCTATCAAGCTTACGCTCTCCTCTTTCCAACATGCAGATCGTTAGAGTTCGGAAGGCAAGTGGGCAAGGGATAAGCTTTTTAGAGTTCTCGGGTAGCTCAAGTATGATTTAAGTGTTTGTAATAATGCCTAGACAATTGGGGTGTAGACTTGTGTAGAGTTTGTGCCAAACTCCTTAGTTTGATTTTGTTGATGTTCTAGCATGTTGAGTGATGATACTATGTTGAGTATGTTATGCTTCTATGTCGTGGGTTGTAAACCATGTTTATTTCATTGCTTAAATGCCTTGTGTTTGAAGGCTTAGGACCATATTCTATGAATGCTATGTGTGTTTGTTTAAATGCATGTAGACTTGATGTGTAATGTATTCTGGTGAATGCTTGAATTCCTTTGTGGATGACTTTTTATGTATGTTGAGTGTTCGGACATGCTTGAAGTATGGAGTATGCCTCTACAGTATGTATATGCATGTTGTATCATGATTCTTGATGTTTGAGGCATGTTGGGAACGTTTGGAGATGCCTATAACTGAGTTTAGAAACACAGAGACTGTAGGCGTTTTGGAACGGGTAAGGTTGTTTCGAAACGGGTGTGGTTCCAAGGACACCCGTATCGGAACGCGTTACGGTACGATTTGGCTACTGTGAACCCCTATTCTGATACGCGTACCGAAACGGTTTGGCTACTGTGAGGGCCTGTTCCGGAACGTGTTTCAGAACATCTAGGCGAAAAAGGACCATGTATCGAAACAGAATGGGCCGTATCGGTACGGGTAGTCTGGCTTTTAAAACTGGGGCCCGTGTATCGAAACGGGCAAGCCTGTTTCGAAACACATGCCTGAAATTTGGGCTTTTGGCATCTTTGGAGGTCCTCAAGTGTTGAGCTTGGGTCTGGGTTGTTGTATGCTTTCTTGTGAGCCTTGTTTGTAATCGTTCATGTCTGGTTTGGGCGCGTGTGTAAGAAAATGGACTAACTTGAATACATGGTAAATTTAAATTAACTCACATTTCATCGGCAAAGTCTTGTCTTGTTATCTGTTGTCGTTTCACACATATGACTTAATGATCCATTTAGACAAACTAATATTGAAAGAATTTTCTAGGGTTGCTAACCAAAGTGGGGCCTTAACGGGTTTCACTTTGGTTTTCCCCGTGTGACCTGCTCAGACCGGTCAGTCGCCCAGACTCGAACGAGGGGGTTACATTTGGTGGTATCAGAGCCTGAGGTTTCCAAGACCTCGGGTAGGTAAGTGAGGTAAGTTTGATGTGTTATGTGTTGCTTTGTCTCGATGAGGTAAGTTTGCTTGCTAGTACGGTGTTTGAAGGCATGTTTTAGTTGCCTTGTTGTTGGTTAAAGGTTAGTCCAAAGTCCCCATTGTTAGGTGTTGTTGTAAAAAAAATGGTTTTGGTTTAACAAGCTTGAGAACCTAAGTCCTTGCCTTTTTGCTAACCTAACATTTTTCTTGTGTGTTGTGTGTTTGATGTTTTAGATTCTATCTTGATATGGTGAGACCGAAGGGGTGACCTAGAGCGGGTGACTAGGTACCCGAGGGTGAGCCTCTCGTTCCTCCTGCTCCTGGTGGTAATGGAGTGGGTGGCGAAGGTAACGTGCCTCAGGCTGGTGTACAAGTCGGAGGTGATGGTAATTGGCCTCATGCCGGTTCTAACGTTGGAGGTGATGGCGCTCAGACGGGTTAGGGTCTAGCGGGCGCAGACATGACCCATTTGATTCAGACCATAGCCAAAGCTTTTCAGACAGCTTTGGCCGATATGCAAGCTGCAACACCACCTCAGGGTGAGGGGATATGATTACCCCTAGAGAGGCTTCGTAGCTTAGGAGGATTTGAGTTCTGTGGGTTGACTCCCGAGGGTTCGGAGGCGTGGCTTGAGAGTACTACACGCATCTTTGGTTAGATGGAGTGCTCAGACGCCCGTAAGTTGGGTTGCATTGTTTCCTTGCTTCAGGGGGACGCATACACTTGGTGGGCCACTGTTACTTCGGGTATGGCCGAAGCGGATATCACGTGGGAGTTTTTCAGAAATGCCTTTAAGAGGAAGTATCTCGGAGTTTGGTATTTGGATGAGAAGAAGAGGGAGTTTATGGCATTGGTTCAGGGTAACAGGACCGTGTCAGAGTACGAGGTTCAGTTTGTGAGATTGAGCCAGTATGCACATGAGTTGGTTTCTAGTGAGAGGGAACGGTGTGAGTGCTTCCGGTATGGGTTGACTAGAGATGTGAAGACCTACATGCTTGCCTCTAACTACACTGAGTTTGATGTTTTGGTCTCTAGGGCCAAGGATATAGAACAAAACTTAGGCTTCAGTGCTAGTGGGTCTGATTTCGGGAAGAGACACACGAATTAGGATAGAGACCATACCAAGAGGCATCAGGATAGGAGGTATCAGCCCGATTCGAGACATAGGGGTGGTAACTACGGACGGGACCACCAAGTCCAAGGAGCTGTAGTGCACACTCCAGAGTGCACTAGATGCGGGAGACGCCACCAGGGCGAGTGTATGGGTATCTACGGGGCGTGTTGGAATTGTAGCTCCCGAGACAATTTGAGGCGTGATTGTCCACACCCGGTTAGGGGCGGACTGGCTCCAGCTAGGGGTTTTGAGCATCAGAGAGGCCGTGGGCGCGGTCGTGGTAACTTTCAGCTGAGGAATAAGGGTCAAAGGAACTTGGCTCATGTAGTAGCAGTTCAGCCTGAGAGAGAAGGACCGGCTAGGGTGTATGCTCAGTGAGAGGCTAGGAATGACACGGATGTCATTGCAGGTAATTTCTCGTTACAGTCTTTGAGTTTGCTTTATTTGATAGATTCAGGGTCGACATATTCATACATTTTGGGTGAGCACACAAGATCATTAGGGTTACCATGTGAGTGGTTAGAGGTAGGTGTAAATGTTACTAGCTCTTTTGGTGATACAGTGGTAGTTAGGAAAATGTATTGGAGGTATCCCTTGATGGTTCAGGGCCACGTGTTTTCGGTTGATATGATGAAGTTACCATCTATGGCTTTGACGTGAGATTGGGCATGGATTGGCTCGTAGAGCATAGAGCTAGGGTTGATTTTGAGACCAAGAGAGTCTCCTTGAAGCTTACAAATGATTTTGAGGTTGTGGCAGTTGGCAAGAACGTTAGGTTCTTGTCCAATGATGTTTCTACTTTGGAAACTCAGAAGTTGTTGAATTCGGGTTGTCAGGCTTGTTTGGCTTATGTGATGAATCTGAATATGAGTGAGGTTAGACCGTAAGACATCAGGACAATTTGCGATTTTTCGAGTGTTTTCCGGAAGAGTTGTCGGGTTTACCTCTAGATATAGTAGTTGAGTTTGCTATTGAGACGTATTTCGATTCTGCACCAGTGTCTATTGCTTCGTATAGAATGACACTGAAAGAGTTGAAGACACAACTTCAGGATTTGTCCGATAGAGGTTTCATTAGACCTAGTATTTCTCCGTGGAGTGCTCCGGTCTTGTTTGTGAAAAAGAAAGACGGTAGCATGAGGATGTGTATAGATTATAGGCAATTGAACAAAGTGACAGTGAAGAACAAGTACCCTTTGCCTAGGATAGATGACTTGCTTAATCAGTTGAGAGGTGCTTCAGTGTTTTCGAAGATTGATTTGAGGTCTGGATACTATTAGTTGAAGGTGAAAGATGTGGACATACCGAAGACAGCTTTCCGTACACGTTATGGGCACTATGAGTTCTTGGTGATGCCTTTCAGGTTGACTAACGCTCCAGCAGCTTTCATGGATATGATGAACCATGTGTTTCACAAGTTTTTGGACAGGTTTGTGTTAGTGTTCATAGATGACATCTTAGTATACTCTAGGATCGAGGAGGAACATGATGAGCATTTGCGGTTAGTGCTTCAGACCTTACTTAAGAATCAGTTGTATGCTAAGCTAAGAAAATGTGAGTTTTGGATTAGGGAGGTAGTCTTCCTAGGTCACGTGATCTCGGCTAAGGGGATTAGTGTGGATCCCAAGAAGATAGAAGTCATAGTGAGTTGGAAACAACCAAAGTCAGTGATAGAAATTCGTAGTTTCCTAGGTTTGGCGTGATATTATAGAAGATTTGTCGAGGGATTTTCTAGGATAGCGGCTCCTTTGACTAAGTTGCTTCAGAAGAATGTCCCATATGAGTGGTCAGATGCAAGACAACAAGCGTTTGAGAAGTTGAAGAAAGCTTTGACCGAAGCTCCTATTTTGATTCAGCCTGAACCGGGAAGAGAGTTTATGGTTTATAGTTATGCATCCTACGTAGGTTTAGGTTGTGTGCTTATGCAAGAAGGTAAGGTGGTAGCTTATGCTTCAAGGCGGTTGAAAGTTCACGAGAAGAACTATCCCACCCATGACATAGAGTTAGCCGCAATAGTGTTTACTTTGAAGATCTGGAGACACCAGCTTTATGGTGAGAAGTGCACCGTATATACCGACCACAAAAGCTTGAAGTACTTGATGTCTTAGAGGGAGTTGAACCTTAGACAGCGTAGATGGTTAGAGCTTCTTAAGGACTATGACCTTACGATAGAGTACCATCCGGGTAAGGCAAACGAAGTGGCCAATGCATTGAGTAGAAAGGTGGCAGTTGAGTTACGAGCTATGTTTGCGAGATTGAGCGTGTCCAAGGATGGTGGTTTGGTAGCCGAACTTCAGGTTAAGCCTTCATTAGTTCAGTTGATTCGAGAGAAGCAGTTGTGAGACGAGTCTTTGGCACCTCACGTGTAAGATATAGCTGAAGATAGGCCTACCGATTTTTGTTTCGGTGAGAATGGGATCCTATGTTACAAGGATATGATAGTGGTTCCGGAAGATGCCGAGTTGAGATGTACGATCTTGAATGAAGCTCATAACAGTCCTTTTGCTATGCATCCAGGTAGTACGAAGATGTATTGTTGATTAAATGAAGAATACTATTGGGTTGGGTTGAAGAAGGATGTGGCCGAGTTTGTGAGTAAGTGTATGGTTTGTCAGCAAGTTAAGGTCGAGCATCAGTTTCCTTCAGGATTGTTACATCCGTTGATAATTCCGGAATGGAAGTGGGAACGTATCACAATGGAATTTGTGTCAGGTTTACCGTTGACTCCTTCGAAGAAAAATTCAGTGTGGGTGATAGTCGATAGATTTACTAAGTGTGCGCACTTCATACCATTCATACTACTTACACCTTAGATAAGTTGGCCGATCTGTACATCAGGGAGATAGTGAGGTTGCATGGGGTACCGAAATCGATTGTGTCAGACCGAGATCCGAGGTTTACAGCTAGATTTTGGGAGTGTTTGCATCGTGCCTTGGCTACATGGTTGAACTTCAATACTTCGTATCATCCGTAGTTAGATGGTCAGTCAGATAGGGAGATTCAGGTATTGGAGGACATGCTGAGGTGTTGTATCATCGATTTTCAGGGGTCTTGGGAGAAACATCTACTGTTAATAGAGTTTGCATACAACAACAGTTATCAGGCTAGTATTCAGATGGCACCGTATGAAGCTCTGTATGGTAGGAAGTGTAGGACTCGGATTTGTAGGGCCGAAGCTGGACAAAAGCTTGTACCGATGCCCGATTTGCTTAAGGGCACAACCGAGAAGGTAAAGTTGATATGTGATCGCTTGAAGGCAGCTTCATATCGACAAAAGTCGTATGCCGACTTAAAGAGGAAAGAGATAGAGTATGTCGTGGGTAAAAAAGTGTTTTTGAAAGTCTCACCTTGGAAGAAAGTGATGAGGTTTGGTAGGAAAGGTAAGTTGAGTCCGAGATTTATTGGACCTTATGAGGTAGTTGAGAGGATTGGTCTCGTTGCCTTGAGATTGAGGCTCCCGACTGAGCTAGAGAAGATTCATGATGTGTTCTATGTGTCGATGATCTGAAAGTATAGATCAGATCCGTCTCACGTAATTCCCGTGGAAGAGATTGAATTGAATCCAGATTTGACATATGATGAGGAACCAATGGAGATCTTAGCCTCAGACAGCAAGGTGTTGCGTGGTAGATCAATTGAGCTGGTCAAGGTGAGGTGGCAACGTCGAGGGGTGGATGAGGCCACTTGGGAGAGAAAGGAGGATATGGAAAGGAAGTTTCCTTATCTCTTTTAGTCAGGTAAATTCAGGGACGAAATTCCTTAAGTGGGGGAGAGTTGTAACGCCCCGGGTTTAGGGGTCGAATGTTACTCGGATAAATCGGGTTCAAGTCGTGGGCTCGTTTTAAAATTTAATTAAGCTTTGGTTTAAATTAAAAAGGTTGATTTTCATTAATGGAAAACTTGTAATTTTTAAAACAAGGGAAAAGATGAGAAAAGAAAGGGGGCTTTTACTATTCATCATCTTCCTCCCCTTTCTAAAATCAAAAGTCACGGCATTTAAAACCTCCCAAACCCTTGGTTACTATTCCATTCATTTCGTTCATCGTTTCAAGTGTTTTCATCAAGGTAAGACCATTTTTTACTTGTTCTTTCAATTCCTAACACTTTGATGGTTTTAGTTTTTGTAAAATGCCATTGTAGAGATTTTTCAAGATTTCAAAGTTTGAAGAAAAGTATGAAACTTTAAGGGCTTCTTGGGTTGTTTTTGATTTGTAGAGTTAAGTTTTGAACTAATCTTGCCCTAAGGTACACTATATCTCAATTTGGTTGGTTTTTATTAAAAATCCCGAAATAGGTATTCATGGGTATTTTTAATGTGTCAAAACTTGTGTTTTTGGTGTGGTTTTGTGAAAGGGGGTTGGGCTGGTGTTATGGTGTTACTAGAAGAGTGTTTTGAAGGTGTTTGGAGGTGTTTTAGGTATTGTAATTTGTAGTTTTCTGTTGGGTTATTAGGGAGTACGAAAATGGGGTCTATGGTTTTGGCTTCGGTTTGAAATTGTGAGAATTTGGTTTGTGGTAGTAGCTTGTGGTTGTGACAGTGTTTGGTGATGATTTGCTTGAGTAATACATTGTATTTGATTGACTAGAATCAAGGGAAACCATCGGAGAAGCTTTGGGCACGATTTTGGGGAATTTAGAGACATGAGTTTGGTGTTTCGGCTTCCGGTTGGGCTTCATCGGTGAGTGGAATGTTTTAAACTTGTTTTGCTTTCGAAATGGGTTCTTGGGGGTTTGGGTTGAGCCTTTTGGGCTAACCAAAACCCAAGTGTAAGTTTACTAATCCTACCTTGATGGTTAAGTGATGATGTATGGTTAATTGTTGTGATATCATATGCATTGTGGATTGCTTTTACATCCGTTGTTGTGGTGTAGTCGTTGTTGGTGTCGAGCCTCACGTGATGGTTGTCATAACTACGGTGATGTGTAGTCCCACCGATAGTGACTACTAGAAGAATACGTTGATGTGTAGTCCCCTCAGAAAACTACTAGTTGAAACGATGATGTGTAGTCCCACCGTGATTTGGGTTGTGTTGGTGCAAACCTTGTAATTGTGTTGTTGTGCCTCATTTCGTGCATATAAATGGTTTACTTATCTTTTAAGAAATGTGTTTTGAAAACTGCATTGTTGATGAGTTTTTAGAGCTTCGCTCACTAAGCTGTCAAGCTTACGCTCTCCTCTTTCCAACATGCAGATCATTAGAGTTCGGAAGGCAAGTGGGTAAGGGATGAGCTTTTTAGAGTTCTCGGGTAGCTCAAGTATGATTTAAGTATTTGTAATAATGCCTAGACAATTGAGGTGTAGACTTGTATAGAGTTTGTGCCAAACTCCTTAGTTTGATTTTGTTGATGTTCTAGCATGTTGAGTGATGATACTATGTTGAGTATGTTATGCTTCTATGTCGTGGATTGTAAACCATGTTTATTTTGTTTCTTAAATGCCTTGTGTTTGAAGGCTTAGAACCTTATTCCATGAATGATATGTGTGTTTGTTTAAAGGCATGTAGACTTGATGTGTAATGTATTTTGGTGAATGCTTGAATTCCTTTATGGATGGCTTTTTATGTATGTTGAGTGTTTGGACATGCTTGAAGTAGGGAGTATGCCTCTAGAGTATGCATATGCACGTTGTATCACGATTCTTGATGTTTGAGGAATGTTGGGAACGTTTGGAGATGCCTAGAATTGAGTTTAGAAACAAAGAGACTGCAGGCGTTTCGGAACGGGTAAGGTTGTTTCAGAACGGGTGTGGTTCTAAGGACACCCATATCGAAACACATTCCGGTACGGTTTGGCTACTGTGAACCCTTGTTCCGATACATGTACCAAAACGGTTTGGCTACTGTGAGGGCATGTTCCAGAACGTGTTTCAGAATGTCTAGGCGAAAAAGGACCCTGTACCGAAACGGAGTGGGGTGGCTTTTAAAACTGGGGCCCGTGTATCGAAATGGGCAAGCCTGTTTTGAAACACATGCCTGAAATTTGGGCTTTTGGCATCTTTGGAGGTCCTCAAGTGTTGGGCTTGGGTTCGGGTTGTTGTATGCTTTCTTGTGAGCCTTGTTTGCAATCGTTCATGTCTGGTTTGGGCGCGTGTGTAAGAAAATGGACTAACTTGAATACATGGTAAATTTAAATTAACTCACGTTTTGTCGGCAAAGTCTTGTCTTGTTATCCGCTGTCGTTTCACACATAGGACTTAATGATCCATTTAGACAAACTAATATTGAAAGAATTTTCTAGGGTTGCTAACCGAGGTGGGGCCTTTACAGGTGTCACTTTGGTTTTCCCCGCGTGACCTGCTCGTACCGATCAGTCATCCAGACCGGGACGAGGGGGTTACACTTCATGTGTAATTTTGTATTTTAAACTAACAAGGTATACACGGTGATGTACAGATTTAGAAATTCTAGTTGCTCATTAGGTTTTTGAGTCCCTTTGAACTAATCAAAACTCATCAAAACAGTGTTTGTTGTTTAGCCGGATAGGTACACCTTAAGTATTCATTTCTCAGAACTGACTACAATGTGTATCAAAATAGTTCGGCTTCGACAATCAACTACTGAACGCACTACGAGAAAACGAACACGTATTCAAGCGGTAATTTCCTAGTTTTCGAACATGTGCATTGCACTCGAACTCTATCCATAGCTTCGAATGTACCGTTTAGAACAAGAGTTTATTCTTACTGTTAGCTATATACTTTCTCCAAATAAACCGAACAAGCCTTCATATGGTATTCTTCCACTAACATATTAGTATCAGGAACGAACACGAGTGGTGTATTACCACTTTCAGAGCCATTATATTTGTTTGGCTTTATTGGTATTTCTTATTCTAAGTCTTAGAGGTATTTTCTGTCATTTTAGTATTCGAAGGTATTTTAGACACTTCGATGTTCAAAGGTGTTTTAATTATACTGAGCCTTTTGACCATTCTAACTATTCATTTATTTAATACACGAGGGTATATACATCATTTCGGTTAATTTAGCAGCTATTGCCCGAAGATATTTAAGTCTTTTTGGTCATTACGGTCATTTCGATCAATTCAACCTTATCATTATTTTCAGTCATTTTAGTCATTTTAATCAATTTAATCTTTTACGCCACTTTGATTAATCCAGACATACACATAGTTTTTTGTAAACTTATCTTCGGAGATTTATTCATAGTTCAAGAAAATTCAAGTACTTTACAATTTTGAAGGTTTAAGCTTTGCTACCATAACTTTCCAAGCAAATCGAGGTTTTCAGATTAATCAATTGTTTTACCTTCTCATATTTTTTTAATTATTTTTTTGAAAAAAATATCTTCAGATGGATTTATCATTCTTTCGCATTTTATAGATTATCATGCTTAAATAATTATAGGGAAAACTACACCGGTGGTCCCCTAACTATTACCGTCTTCCTATTTTGGTCCCAAAACTATTTTTTCTGGCAAAATCGTCTCTTCTGTTACATAATTCTCCTGTTTTGGTCCCCCGTCGTTAAAAACTAACGGAATTGCTGACGTGTAATTTTTTAAATATTTTTTTTATTATTTTCTCTCTCCTATATATATATTATTTAGTTTTTTTATTCAGACTAATGTGGTGGTGACACGTGTCACCACCATAACAAAGAAAATAAATTCAATATAAGCGGGGAGCTGGGATTCGAACCTATATCTCCTAGCTCTAAAGTCATTGAGCTAACCACTAGGCTAAACTCCAAGTGCTGATATGTTTTAGCACAAATTATCTTTAAAGCAATCGAAATCCGAGTCCCATGCCCAATTCGATTTTCTGATTCAATTTTCTCGGACTACTCGAGCATGGATGGGGTTGTGCCTGGTAAAAGAAACAGGACAAGGACAATCATAATCATAATCATTGAGAATTGAACATAGAATTCTACAATAAATAAAGACAAGAAGGGGAAGAATACTAGAAAAAACAGTGTAAAAGAATTCTTTTTATGTAGTGTAAGATCGATCCTTTGGAAAATGAAAGATTGGACTTAATATCAGTTGGATTGGATGGTTGCTGTCTTGTGGCGCTTCTCGAATGATCATCATACACGATAGTTCTTCCTATTGGAGATTTTGATGGGATTTGTTTTGTGTATGCTTACCTGTTTCGAGCCCTCGAGAGATGTCCAACATCGATTACATGGTGTTTTGGTGTGTTGTTCATTGTTAGGAGTCATTCAGCTGGTGTATTTCGGTTTTCAACGATCCTAGTGTTTGCTGGTTTTGTAACCTTTTGGTATACTAATAAATGATTTAGCTCAGCAAATAAGAGTTAAATTTTTTTCTTGTTTCAGATGGCGCCCTTAGCACGGTGGAAACATTGGCTTCTACAGCTATCTGTGGAGTCATTCACTCCATCTTTGATGGGCAGCCTTTGTTGATATTAGGAGTTGCAGAGCCAACAATGCTAGATAAGACCAAGTAGCAGCAGGTAAACAAAAAGAATTGTGGGATATGTTTGAATTTCTCTAAATCCCCATCTATCGACTCGTGAACTATCGTAGCTATATCAGAACCAGTAAAAAATGATGTTACCAAGGTAGAGAATCCCATCAGTGTTAAAAATGCCATGGCCAAGACATTCCAATTTGACTGGTAAACAATTCCAGGACAAGGAGAAACAATAAGGATAGTATCATAAGCATGTCTACCCCATTTAAAGAAAGCAAACATTCCAAGTTCCATGTTTGCTTGTACTGATTTTTCAGACCTTGCCCACATATCTAAAGCTTTCATGTTCATAGTATATTCATCAAACATATTTGCAGCAGCAATATGAGTTCTATCCAATTTGTACCTGTTAGTTTTTGAGAAATCACTCAGGTCCTAATGATTTCATATGTGCGAAACTTCCTAGGGTCTGCGTATGGACATCTTTGATGCTCATCCTTCTTGTCCACATATCCAATATTTTGTTGAGACCAAAAGATGAACTTGTTCTTATCATATCTCTTATTACAGGATATGGGAAAGGTTCCAGTAGCGTACGTTTTCGCTGCCATTATAATGGCATTGATGGTAGCAGGTCTATACTTCTTTGGAGGTTCATTTGATTGCTTTAAAGATAATTTGTGCTAAAACATATCAGCACTTGGAGTTTAGCCTAGTGGTTAGCTCAATGATTTTAGAGCTAGGGGACATAGGTTTGAATCCCAGCTCCCTCACTTACATTGAATTTATTTTCTTTGTTATGGTGGTGACCAAAATAGGAGAACTATGTAACAGAAGGGACGATTTTGCCAGAAAAAATAGTTTTGGGACCAAAATAGGAAGACGGTAATAGTTAGGGGACCACCGGTGTAGTTTTCCCATAATTATAATATTATTTAGCATGCAACATAAGTTTTGTTTTGCAGCGAGTTGCATATATGAGGAAAATTTTTGATGCGGTTATACTTGGGAGTGAAATACCAAAATGGTTCGGCCATCAAACAGTTGAATCTTCGATCAAGATACCACTTCCCAATGATATTCGGAATGATAATCGATGGACCGGAGTTCCATTCTACAACAATTTTTTTAATTATTGATTATCTTTATCTTGATATTTTGAAGGTTTGAGCGAGCCATGAATTTTGAAGGCACTCAAAGACTACACAAAATGTGTTGGTCGTGGTTCAAGTTAAGATTAACAAAATTCACTCAATGCATGCTTTTGAGATGATTATATCTACGAGAAATTATATTTATTATGAACCACTCATGATCGACACTATGTTAATTGAGTTTATAACAACATAAAGGTAACATAAAGCTACAATACTCTTTTTTATTTATGAGAGTTGGTGTTTTTATTTTCATTAGGAGAGTTGGTGTTTTTAACCATGTTTTGAGTTTTACATGTATTTAAATGACTTGGAAAAAGACGCGATATAAAAAAATTATGAGAAGTTGTCTTGGTCATTTGCTATGTCTCCATCGGCCTCGAGAGGAAAATCAAAATTGGTAAACTCTACTTTTATTTTTATTCTTTAAACTATGATTTTAAAATGGGATAAATCATGGTGATTTTAAATCTGCAAGAAGATTGTTATAAAGTCTATATTTGCTCGAAAGCAATAATTCCTTGAAGTGAATGCAAGCATGATGTTTATTCCATGCGAGTATTGGATCTGTTTCATTCCCTGAAGTGAATGCAAACATGGTAAATCATTATTCAATTAGAGACAACTTCGATATAGTCCAAGTATATTGGTTGGACATCTCGTTCTACGGGGATACTGGTCTAAAAAATAGAATTTTGAATGACCTTGTGAACTGTTTAACAATGCCGCGTACGAGGATTAAATCTTTGTTCTTTGTGACGAGGATATGTTAATAAAAACATACTCCACTTTTCACGACAAATAGTGTTGTCCTCAGACACAATATCATGAAAAAAGTTTCAAAGGCCCACTGGCTCTACTCCATTTCCTGAAGTGAATGTGAGATTACATTATAGAAAGAATAAAAACCACATTAGAAGCTGTGGTCGTGGTCGAGGCTATGAATATAGACATGGAAAATAGGGTCATTTTAAGAATATTTCTACCCACTGGTAGTGAGGTTATAAGGATGACAAGAGTGATAGAGATCATTCTAAGAAAGTGAAATCCTTTTTATTACCAATGTGACGTTAAAAACCATTGGTCTTGTACTTATCGTACGCTGAAAAATCAACAATCATTGAATGATAAAGGAAAGAAAATAAAAGAAAATTTTATTTGCGAAAATGACGAAGATGATATTGGTCCAACTCATTTGGACGTTATTGGTCCAATTTATTTGGACGTCGTTGATTTTCTTATAAACCTCAAAGGGAATAAATCATCTTTTAATTATTCTCATAATCTTGAAGAGATATATTCATCTTTTATTTATTTTGTTTTATGTTTATTTACTTTACACATTGATTATTTATGTTTTATATTTATATTTATATTTATATATTATGATATTTATTTATTTTGTTTCACATGATTATTTATCAAATACAATCTATGGTGACGATTTATGCTTAGCAGAAGCATACGATATATTTTTCCATTTAAATGCAAGGGGAAAATGTGAGTACTATATCTCAAAGTACTGAAAATATTGATTCTCTAGAAGAGCAATAAATTCTTGAGAGAAAGCACATTATGAAAAATGCAGAATTGCGAATATTGCAATAATTACCGCTAATGGTAATAATATTGTCACTACTAGAAGTGGAAATTTTAAAAGAGCAATATGAGTTCGTAAAATATTCTTTTGGGAATTATAGATAACATATGTTATCAATTTGCAAATGAAATAAGTCAATGTAGATATAAGCTCTGGTAGACAAAAGATAGCTGAAAGCTCTAGAAGAGTTATATATTGCTACCAAAATAATATTTTTCATTGAAAGCTTTGAAAGAGCTAAATATATTCATATTCAAAGGAACAATATTTGGTGGACAATGTATTATCAAGTTTTAAATAAACTTTTATTTTAAAATTTGTACCACACATGTACAAGTGAGATTGAATCACATGTTATGGTAAATCAGAAATTTACAAATTCAGAAATATACAAATACACGCATGTATATATAGTTGGTATGATCGGTTAGACCATTCTGATCAATAATGATGCTAAAGCTATTGAGATTTATATGCACATTTATTAAAAGAACCTACAGTTCTTCTGGTGTTTGTTCTTAAAGGAATTGATTAAATTCCATTTACTAAAAGAACACGAAGTTCTTGTGTTGCTTGTTCTCAAAGGAAATAATTAAAATCCCACTTACCAAAAGAACTTAAAGTTCTTGTACTAAGGTTGAGACTGCATGTCTTGCATATCTAAATAAAATATGGGCTCATTTATCCACAAATGTGAAAATTTTTATATGATTTTAGTAGATGCATCTACTTTGTTTTATCAACTTACAACCATAAGTTTGTGAGATTGGTTATAAAATGATTCAAATTATACAGTTAGACTATTCGTCTTGAAAAAGCTAGTAGGTTTATGTTTTAGGCTATATCAGTTGATACAAAGCTTATTTATTATGGAAAATATGGTTTATCAAAATTTCAAGTGGATGCTTCCTCTTTAATAGCTAAACTATGAGAACAAAATAGTTATTATTTATATGGTATTTCCATATAGCAACACTTATATGCATCAATCCAACGAGTTATAATAAACTCCCCGTTATGATTGGTTTTTTGGTCAGAAGCCATACATTCTCATTTTATAATTTTAGAATGTGCGATATATTATTGAGTTGCTCCACCACAACGCACAAAATGGGTAAATAAAAAAGGTTAAGAATATATATTGAGTACGAGTCTCCTTTTATGTTTAAATTCTTAAACATTAATTGGAGAGTCATTTATGACATGGCTTTTTTCTCAACATCATGGGAGATAATAATTAGCTGGATAAAGAAAAATGAATTATCGTTATCTAGATCCTCGTATATGAACCAGAAGTTCATAAGATAATTCATGCTATTTCATGTCAACTGCTAGACATATTTAATAACCCAATAAGAGTAATTAAGTCTCATATACCAGCTGAAATGCTCTAAATTTGAATTGCATGTTAGAGCGAACGGATGTAAATCGTGCATGAAGCATGAAAATTGGTTCCAATGATCAAAATTCTCGTACATGAAAAATAGTATGAGATGGTCATATATTGGAGGCGAGTGCTCCTGAAGAGATCCAAGACATAACTAATAATAAAACTCTTGAAGAGTTTTAGGTACCTGAGATAAAGATTAAAATCTTGAAGAGATCTCGATGAGTTATATCACTACGAGAATGGAACAAAAAAATTGAAAAGTTGTCGACAACGATTTTGCAAACAATTTTACATAGAATACTCTATAGAAGTAAAGAAAGAAAATGAAGATCTTGTATAGAAATCTATCCAGAAGTATAGATATTGAATTGGCCAATGTAGAAAGACGCTTTGAACTTCTAAAAGAGAAGTATTTAGACCAGCAGTCCAAACACCTAAAGGTGTAATGCAAGTGAGGCACAAATAAGTAGTCGTAAATCCGACTTAAATTGTGATTTATGAAGAGTTTGTATTACTTCATGGTGGATGCAATTACCTTGGCAATTATGAAATATTTTATATGCGTCTAATTATTTTGTGGATCCTTATTTATCCTTAAAGGATTTAAAATGCTAGAAGCATTTAAAAATTTCTGAGGAAATTTATTTATACATGTCTCATTGAATATTTATATTTTTGGTGTATTCAAAATAATCGCCTCAGTGAGTACTTATTGAGAAAATACTATAAGAATGATCATATTTCCTTATGCATTTTATAAAGGAGTTTGGATCAAGATTTATGATATTATTAGAACTCCTGAAGAGCTTTAAAATTGGAAACTCATGAATAGTTTTCAAAGTATTTAATGAAAGTATTTGAGAAAAAGAACCTTGAGATGTGATTTTTTCTCAACCTAGCGATCGAGCACTTAAATATGCGTTTTTGTCTATGAATGAACATAAGTAAAAAGAATCTTAAAGAAAGTTCAATATGGATAAAACATATCTATTGAGTATCCTAATAATTATAACATTGTTAGATGTGAATAAAGATAATTATATATTTTCTTGGTCTTGAAGCACCATATATTAGTTGGTCAAGAAATATCTATGGATATACAAAGATCATTACCTTTAGATCTTCAAACATTCGTCGATGCCTCCTCAAATCTTGTAGAAATAATTGTTATGCACGAGGCAAGCCAAAATGTGTTTGGCTAAGACCATTGACCTAACATATCCAAAAGATATGTGATTTACTTTCACAAGATACGATACAAATGCTATCTTGTAGAGATAATGCAAGGTGGATACATCATGGAAAATATTACCCCAAAGTTTTATCCCTCGTAATCTTTAGAAAAGTATTCAATATTGAATTATGAAGATTCAAATATCTTATGTGATGTTTTCATGAGGGGGAGTAAATACGAGTTTCACTCTTTTTCCCTTAACCAAGGTTTTGTCCCAATGGGTTTTCCTGGTAAGGTTTTTAATGAGGCAACATGTTATGTGTATCAAAGATGTGTGTACTCTTTTTCCTTCACTAAAGATTTTTTTCCAACTAGGTTTTATCTTAGTAAGGTTTTAACGAGGCACATTATCTTCATAGACATCCAATGGGGAGTGTTATGAATATTTATCTATGTGGATGTCTATAATGATAAGAACTTTATCTAGGAGATTTGATTTACTTTATCATTAGGAATATTATCTCTATTAATTAGAGTTTAATGTATTATGTACTTCTTGTGCTTATAAATAGATGAAGGCATTGTACACAAGTCTAGTTTTGATAATAATACGAACCTCCCTTTTTCTCTCATCTCATTGTTCTTTTATACTTGTTCGTTGTTCTTCATTATTTTATTCATAACAAAATTTAAAAAAAATTGAGGTAAGTAAAAAAAATAATTTTTGAGGGCATGCATGGGGTAGGCCCACCCCTAGATTAGCCCATGGTATTTTGGTTATGTTTTTTAGCCTTTTCATGGTATGATCCTTGTATGTTCTCAAGCACTTAATTTCTTTTAGGTGTTTAGTTTACAATTATAGTTGTAAATTCTCGTTGTAATCTTGAATATTTTTTCTTTTTAATAAAATTAATTGCTTATGTAAAAAATGATATCATTAAAGTATCGAAAATCTAAAGTTAGGGACCAAATATAAAAACGCTATCAAGTTCATACATTGAATGTATTTTTATCCCAATAATCTAAACGAATAAGCCCATTCACATTCGCCAAGCACTCATAGTCCCCGACATTCTTTTACGCTTTTGTTGTGTTTGGGTTTTAGAAACACAACAGTTCCCTTTCTCTTATCCGATGATCGGCGGCGAGGATGACGGTAGCTTCGCAAGAACCAGGTTAGTCATACATCATTTCTTTTATTTACTTCTATTATTTCTTCTCTTTTTTGTAAATGGTCGATTGGTGCAAATTGATAAAACAACAGTGTGATTTGTTAGAGTCGTAGGCTCTCTCAGTTTGAATATTTATTCCCCCGAAAAACTATTTGATTATTATACTTTAATTAAAAGAACGAATTTTGTATTGAATGGATCTAAAGTTCATTTTGAAAGCGATCACAGTGGGTGTCGCGGTTGTGAGTTTTTTAAAATTTACAAATCTTATTGTAAAATATAATAATTATAAATATAAATATAGACAAACGACTAAGTCAGCCTGAATTCTCACTCAGGAATATCAAATTCTTTTAAGGCACTAAGAACGTTGAATCGTTCTAAGCGGAAGCAAACTATAGAGAAGACAACTCAAGAACAACACATAGAGTTTTAGAGTAAATGCATTGATTGCTCAGAAGATGGATGATACAAATGAGGTGAGAAAGGCCTCTATTTATAATTGAGTTCCCCTACATCTGACGGTCTCTAATGATTTACATCGATGACAATAATCGAAGCTCACCAACCACAATAGAATATTCCCTAGAATATATTTCCTATCTAAGGAAACAAATCCTATGTTTACATAGAAAGTTTACACAGGTCAAAGTGGTTGTCTTTTAGAATCCTCCACAAAATCGGGCTAAGTCTAATGGTCTCTTTAGGCCCAAAATCTCCGTTGGAACCTCTTGGGCAATCATGTGTGCATGTGACTCGGACTGAAATTGGCGGTCCGTGACAGTATGGTCAAGTATTGTTCACTTTGATTATAGAGTTAAAGACTTAAAGAGTTTAACGGTTTCATACCAAGTCTCACAAATATGAGTCGTCTTTATTATATTAAGAGCTACATACATATAAATGGTGTAGAATGAAATAAAAATTCCTGGAGTAGTATCATAAACAACTACAAATGGTTCTTTTAACTCAATATATAATTATTCAAAAAAACTCAAAATATAAATATTTTTTATAAAACAAATGTATTTTAATTAGGTAATAATTTCTATTATAATTAATATAATTTTTTTCATAAAAATAATATAATTAACTTAAAGTATGATTTAAAATAAAGGCTTAATAACCAAATAGGTGCTCAAATTATACATGTAGTTCACTTTTGGCGCTTAACCTATTTTTCGTTCTAAATATATGCCTAAAGTTTCATTTCAATCATTTTAAGTATCTAACTATTAAAAACGTTGGCCAATTATAATGTGATACGTGACATGTTTTAATATATATTCTACTAATGTTTTAAATTAGTCGATTTGAGTAGTGTTCGTCGGTTACAGCTTCAATGGTGGCTTTTAAAGCAAGGTTCAAATCTCTGGGATGGATATCAAAAGTTGTTTCCTTTTTCTTTTTAACTTTAGAGACTAGTTTAGAATAAGAGTCATAGTTTGAAGACTTCTTGTGCAATTAACTCTAAAATATCTAGAAATCAAGTTTTAAAAAGTATGAACTTTAGGGAATAACTATTATTTATCCCAATTTTGACGATAGTGTAAATAGAGTTGATTGACCGAAAAGAATGGATAGTACGTGTGTTTCTTTAGGCTAAACTTTTCAAGTCCATTGAGGTCCAAATAGTTCTCAAAATACAGTTCATGTTCGATATTTGTTTCAATCTTCCCCACCATCTCAGTATCAAACTTGATAGTTTTACTCTATGTTGCACGAATATGAATATGAATATGGGTACAAGGACGAATACATGGACGAGAAATGATAATTTTTAAAATTACAAGGTACGAGTACAATAGGGTACGACAAATGTAAAAAAATCAATACATATAACCATAAAAAACATTAAAATTCATAGTAAATTAGAAAATCTAATGATTTTCATGGATTAAAATGAAGTCCAAGTTAAATTCTCATTAGTTGCGGGGTCTATCCTCCAATTAAAATCTAATGATTTTGTGATTAAAGATATTAACAAAACAATTATAATTTCTTATCTATTTTTTTAAAATATAGTCTTTTTGCACTTAATTTTTTTTCAAATTTTTTATTAAAAATACTTTAAATCAAATAATATTTTAAAGCTATGAAATTAGTTTATTAAAATAAAATATTTTATATCCTAGTTTTGTGTTTCCTACTTCCTTTTTTTGTCAATCACTTCCCTTCAGTTCAACGTAAACAAAACGGTGTAGTTTTAGAGTTCTATGAAAACTTTGTCATAAGGGTTAAAACTCCATTCACAGTTGTTGTTTCTTATTCATTCTTCTTCATTGACTATTATTTCTTCAAGTAGTGGAGAAATTAGTGTCGGTTTCCAATATGCATTTAATAATAAAATTAACTTTTACCATTTAAATGTAATAAATGTACAATATAATACAAATACTAATTATAATATTCAAGTAGTGGAGAAATTAGTGTCGGTTTTCAAGATGCATTTAATTCTTTTCTTTCCTTTTTAGTTTTTCTAGGTAGTGTAGTGTCGGTTTCCAAGACCCAGATAATTTATTCCCGTTAGTGTTTGTATTTTGCCTTGAATCAAGACCCTTGATGTATATTTTCTTTTTAATAATAAAATTAACTTCTACCATTTAAACACTAAAAAATGTCTTTCTATTTCTTTTTACTTTCTAGAATCCTTCTCTTTTTTCCCTTTCGTTTTCATCTTTGCAACTTCATCGCATCGCTTTCATACAACAGAAGGATCGTTCGAATCGGATGGACGACGCTTGGATCACTGATAATAGCAGGAAATACCAGTTGAAATCGTCTTTTGAAGATTATCTATTTTTTTCTTTTTCTGAGAAAATATCTGTATTTTTTTCTCTGTTGATCGTTAACGGGATAATAACGGGAATAGTAGTCCGTTATCGCCGCAATTGGACGTTACTCGTTAAATTGCAGCCGCAATTTTCCGTTTTGGTGTGAATCTAATTCCTATGGCAATTTTCGGCGATATCGGTTTCAGACTGCGACAATACCGCTATATAACGGCCGCAATCGAGATTGCGGACCATTTTTAAAAGCCATGATTAGATGCTTAATCAATCTGTAATTCTGAGGTCAGTCAAAGATTTTATATAGGTATATATATATATATGGGTTAGGATCAACTTACACTGTGTAAAACTCTTTAAGTTTTACACGTTTTTTGGATCGTTGGATGGGGGAAATGGATGGTTGAGATTAACTCCGTGTTTTTAATTCCCAAGTGATAATCTTCACATATTTTATTGTTAATCTCATCCATCCGTTTCTCTCATCCAATAATCCAAAAAAACGTGTAAAACTTAGAGAGTTTGACACAGTGTAATTTGATCATATCCCTATATATATATATGGATTGTATTTTAGCTCTTATATTTGAAAATGCCATTTTGTTATTTTTCAAGCTAAGGATTTATTATGAATTCAAGTTTGAACAAGTTCACAAGATTTAGATCTGTGAAGACTATGGATTTAAATCTCGGTTGCAGACGTATTTTTGGTCGTGTCGTAGTATTCGCGATTGCGGACATAACGGAGGCTATTGCGGTCATAAAAAGTTAAAGTGTTTTTCAGTTAGAGTGTTTTCCAACACGTATTATAAAACATAATAATTATAATTATAATCATAAAAAGTTACTTTTAATGACTTTAAAGTGTTTTCCAACACTTATGAACTTAGATTACTGAAATTAAAGGACTACACTGAACAAACAATAAAGTTTGCACTCTAAATTAGAAAAAAATCAAGGACTGAAATAACAAAGATAAAAAGTGGCATGACTAGAATGGAAATTAACATATACCCTTAAAAACACGGTGGCATCTCATAATTTAAAATAGAAATTATATGCCCCTTGTTAGTGCCCCTATGTATGTCTCACACTAAAAATTGGGTTTAGGGTTTAAGGTTAGTGGTTGTGGTTAGAGTTTAGGGAATTTAGGGTAGGATGTATTTTTTAGGGTATAGTGTGTAGCATTTAGGATTTAGAATTTAAGGCTAGGGCTTAGAATTTAAATTTTTTAGTGTTATTTAGTGTTGGAGCATAAAGAGACTGTAACGGGGTTTTTTTTTTCTCCGCGAATCAAGTTCCCGCTACTTTTGAAAAAAAATGTTCGATTTGATTTAAAAAGGGGGGAATTTAAAAATTGGCTCGGGTTTCGGAAAAACAACCTTTAAAAAAAATCTTTTTCTCGGTTTGGAGTCGCCACTGGCCACTATGGTAGGCCAGACACCGTAAAAACTAAACCAGAGATTCTTTTGAAAGGGTTCGGGAGTTGGTTACGTGTGGGGAAGGGTTAGCACCCCCATCACACCCGGAAATCGGTACCAAAACAATTGTTGCTTTTAAATGATGAAAATTATTCGAAATTTAAAAGGAATTTAATTAGCGGTTCTTGATTGAAAATTAGTCTTTAACTCACGAGCTTTTCAAATGGGTGGTATCGAATTAATTAATCATTTAATTAAAAAGGATGACGGTACACCGGACCAAAGACTAAACCGACATCATATAAGACTGACTGCCGTGTTAGTTTAGGGTTCGGATCCCGTACGTCACCTTTATGCATGATGCAAGCAGATAAAATGTGATGCTATGGTCTTGTCCTTTTTATTTACGGATTTACCTTTAGACGATTCGAATTAATCTGAATATTCGGGGACATCCAGTAAGCTAGGCTAGTCGACCCGAATACGCGAGTTAATAAGTATCTCCGTTTTATAATTAAAATTCATTAACATGCGAACTTAACATTAAAAATCACATGAAATGACATTAAAATGCATGTCACAAAAATATACTCGAATCATCATGAAAAGACAACATAGGCAGACATTAAAAATACATTACATACATATTAAATGATCACAACAGTATGCAAAACCACATATATTCAATGCAAACACATAAAAATGCAACATGCATGAACAATAATATCAATAGTGCAAAATAAAAGAAATGCCAAATGGTAGGGACTGAAAATGTAAATTACCCATTGAAAAAAAGCTAACTAAAAAAAGCAATACGGGACTCGATTAAAAAGACTCGAAAAACCAAAGGGACCAAACCTGCAAAAAGCCCATTTAAAAAAACAAATAAAACCGAAATATGGACTCAATTAAAATAATGTGGGAACCTACAGGGACTGGAGGAGCGATTTTACCATTCAAAAGCTGATTAAAACGGACGCTGGGACGAAATTGAAAAGGTTTTAAAAACAACAGGGACCATGGGCGTGGTTAAGAAACGCAGAAGCCCTCTCCGTGCAATTACAGTGACGCGGAGGAGCTTAAACGCGATTAGACCATATTTTAAAACAAAGAAATATTATAAATACACACTTAAAAACACATTTGATCATTTTTCACACCTGAAAACCCTAATCTGCGAAAGGCTTACCCTTTTTCCTCTAAAAGGTCCGGCGCCGCAAGGGGTTCCGGTCGCCGTTGCCGGCGCCGAAACCTTAAAATGGCTCCCTCTTTTTCTTTCCCGAAACCAAAAACAACCGAAAAATCCCTTTCTTTTTGAAATAAAAACGTCTCTGTTTTTCTTTTGTTTAAAACCCAAAACCGAAACTAAAAAAAACGAACTTACCCCTTTCGCGTCGCCGGCCCCGGCGGCTCACATGGACGGCCTTGGAAAAGGCCGCGGAGCTTATCGCCGGCGGAGAAGGCAGACGGTCGGGGAAAGCAAAAGACCGCGAAGGTGAAACTCTTACCCTTTATTTTTTGTATCGAAATGAAATGTAAAACAATATCCCTCTGGAAAACCTTTCTCTGCTTGTATTGATATCTCTGAAGTTTGGTTACAATTGTTTCGAATACAGACAGCTCTCTAAAAAAAATCCTCCCTTTTACAATTTTTCTCTCTAAAAATCCTCTCCTTTACATTCTGTGTGTTCGGGTTTATATAGCCCGAAAAATCCTATTTTTTGCTTTTCTGAATTTCACAAAATTGTTGAAAAATTGTCTGCTGATTGGTACGATTTCGGTTGTTGATTGCCTCTGTATTTCTGCATTTTCGTTTCTGCCTCTGACGCTTTTGTTATTTTGGCTGCATGTGAGGCTGGAGGAGGGGACCATAGAGACACGGGACGTGGCCCGTTGCATGACGCTGATGGGATCCGGACGGGCTCGGGGAACTCGAAGAGGCCGTCGGTGTACCGCACGCGCGCGTGAAGAAGCTGGGGAGTCGCGCGTGCAGAAGCTGAGGAGTCGCGCGTGCGGCGCGTGAGGCTCTGGAATCTTCTCCGGCTCGATCTCAGCCATCCGATGCGCTCCCGATCTGACGGCGGATCTGGTGCGGCGCTAGGGCTAATGCAGACGGGGATTAGGGCTTCTCACGCCAGATGCCATCTGGGCCGTTGGATCTTCCCTCCGGATCCAACGGTTATGGCTTGGCGGCTGCACAGATCAAAAGGGAGGCATTAGGGTTTTCTTAAATCGGGCCCGAATTGGGCTATGTATCTTTTTATTATGTATATATATATTTTGGGCTCTGTAATATTTTGGGTTTTTTATGTAAATTGGACTTTAATTTAATAAACTGGGTTTTTATTTATGTAATATGAATTAGTCTTTATTTAATATAGTAATTTCAGACTCAATACAAAGCAACTAACTATATAATGCTAATGGTAATATTACTATATGGTATGATAATAATCTGATAAGGAAAAGGTAATATACGAATAACATGGTAGATATAGTAACACAAATGGTGATAAATATTAAAAATAGTAACAATAATATATAGATAACAATATAGGATATATGATAGTAATATTAATATGATACTAGTAATAATAATATGATAGATAATATAGTAATAATGATAGTAATAAGATAATAACATGAGAATTTTATAATATGACAATATTTATACTAACAACCCTAATAAACAATATATGTATATATATATACACTGTTTTTTTTGTTTTTTTTTTATTTTTTTATTTTTACTTTTTCATAATGCATATATAAGAAAGTAACAAAGCCCGTTATTAAAGAATATAAAATAAAATGGGTTTTGACACCCCGGACAAAATAGGTGATTACAGCTGCCCCCCTTTGCTTATACTTGTGAACAAGGATAAAGCAAAGGTCATAAACACCAATTTTGTCCGACTTCCCTATTTGGATTCCGAGTCACCATGCACTTGAACTTCTGGCGGTCCGGAAGTCGGTACGGGAAAATACAACTGTCGCAGAGGCTCGAAGTTGTTTCTCTCACTTCAACATTCTTCAACCCTTCGAGGTCTGAACATATAGACAAATATTCAAAAAGCTCCATTCTCCGAGTGCCCGAACGGATAGGCGGGTTCTATTTTTCGAAAGCCTAAACGTACAGGCGGGTTCCCTTCTCCAAGAGCCTGAACGTGTAGGCGGATTCCATTCTTTAAGAGCCTGACCGGATAGGCGGGTTCCATTCTCCAAGGGCCTGATCGGGTAGGCGGGTTTCATTCTTCAAGAGCCTGATCGGATAGGCGGGTTCCATTCTCCAAGGGCCTGATCGGATAGGCGGGTTCCATTCTCCAAGAGCTTGAACGGATAGGTTGGTTTCATTCTTCAAGAGCCTGATCAGATAGGCGGGTTCCATTCTCCAAGGGCCTGATCGGATAGGCAGGTTCCATTCTTCAAGAGCCTGATCAGATAGGCGGGTTCCATTCTCCAAGGTCCTGATCGGATAGGCGGGTTCCATTCTCCAAGAGCCTGAACGGATAGGCTGGTTTCATTCTTCAAGAGCCTGATCAGATAGGCGGGTTCCATTCTCCAAGGGCCTGATCGGATAGGCGGGTTCCATTCTCCAAGAGCCTGAACGGATAGGCTGGTTTCATTCTTCAAGAGTCTGATCAGATAGGCGGGTTCCATTCTCCAAGGGCCTGATCGGATAGGCAGGTTCCATTCTCCAAGAGCCTGAACGGATAGGCTGGTTTCATTCTTCAAGAGCCTGATCAGATAGGCGGGTTCCATTCTCCAAGAGCCTGATCGGATAGGCGAGCTTCCTTTTATGAGAAAAGTTTTAGTATACCTGTCAAAAAAAGGTAAAAATGATATGCTGATGTAAGTTAGCATGCCCCTAATCCTAGGGATGTCTAACTACAAATGATGTATGAATTATGACATCAAAATGCTCGGATGCTTCTATTCTCCGAGTTGGTCGATCTCGACCTTCTTCTTGTCTTTTCTTCTTCTCAATCTCTTTTGGTTTTCTTACTTCTGCCAAATCTTAATCTCTTGGTCTCTTCTCAGAAGACGACTGCTGACTTCCACTGGTCAGGATAGACGTAACACCTCTCGTGGTGCCCGTTCTTAAAGTATTGCCCCCTTATTCCAGCCGGGTGCTCAAACATTTTCTTCGTTTTTACTCAACGCGACGATTTTCTCTTCTCTCAACAATAGGGGAAGCCCATGCCCCCAAGTCCCTGAACTTTTTCTGGAGTTCATTTTCTGAAGCGCTCGGACACTTTCACTCTTTGGATTGGTCAACCTTGACCTCCTTCTTCTTCTTCTTAATCTAACTTGGCTTTCTCCTTGCCAAAACTCAACCTTTTAATCTCTTCGTCTTAATTCAACATGACGACTTCATCTCTTCTCAATAATGGGGGAAACACGTGCCCCCAAGTCCCTGAACTTTTTCTCTTAAGTTCGTTGGGGCCCACTTCTCAACTTCTGAAGCAATTGAAACATTCCGACAAAAATTTGCTTCAAGTCCCTGAACTATAGCATGTAGGAACTTATTACGATCTTCACCATAGCCACCGACAAGCTGTCATTTGTATTCAGGGCATTGCATTCTAAGCTTTATCCCCGAAGTAATGGGAAAATTATTATGTTTACAAAAGATTTAGATTGCATCTTTTTAATTTCAAAAATGAGATGCGTTTTTTAAAAACTATTTTTTTCTTTTCACATCAGGGATATATCAAGTCAAATTAAATACCCCGAATATCAAGTGCACGAACGACACTATTGTGGCTTACCAAGGATTGCCTCAAGCATCATGCGTCTAGGAGACCTCGAAAGCTGAGCTGATGTTTGAAAATGTGACATACTCTCCGAGTTATTTTAATCATTTAATCATTTAGGTTCGTCTTCTATCGGCTTCGCCTTTATCATTTCTTTATAATTTCGGGAAAATCAACTCATCACATTCCTTTGGCTCGAAATAAATGATGGAGCAAACAACAAAACCCCGAGCTACTCGGCAATGTCACGATTTGAAAATATTACCATCACTCATGTAGCTAAAGTGAATGGTGCATAGCAACCTTATTGGTCTTTTTGCTACAGCGGAGTGCCCCAAAAATTCCACACTCGTATCCGAAAATGCTTATTACCAGGCTTCGAACATTGGAGTGCTTTTGTTAGGCTTTTATTATTCTCTCTTTTTTGTGTCTTTTCCTTTTTTTTCTTCTTTCTTCTTTTTCTTCTTTTCTCCTTTTTTCTTTTTCTTCTTTTCTTTTTCTTTTCTTCTTTTTTTTTCTTTTCTTCTCTTTTTTTCTTTCTTCTTTTAGCATGAAGGGTTTCCGGTTATTCCCCCGAGGCATTAATTCTATGTGTGTTTAATTAGGTGACCAAATTAACCTGGAGTGTAAGCCACATATTCACCATCTTCAAAGCTTTCGATTTCCGCTAGACAAAGGCGACTCGAAGTCAACCATCGGGGTCAAAATCAATGTCCCCTATGCAATTGATATATGGGGACTCAATAGACGAATATACACAGAAAATGAAAAGGCAATTGAAACATAATGCATCCTTTCATTGAAAATTAAAAACATGCAGTCTGAGGCCCTTACAAAAAATCTTTACTACCTTCGGGCCAAGGGTAGTAAAGTGGATTCCACACATCACTTCAAGGAGAAAAACTAGAATGCAATAAAATGAGAGCAAACAAGCTTGGATGCATAAAACCTTTGACTACTGTTGAGCTGACCATCCATTCCACCCTTCAAACTTCTTCGGGGAACTCAACCTCCCGATTGTCCATCAATTCCTGGACCAATTGCTTAAATTCTAAGCAACTCTGAATTTCATGCCCCGCAGTCTGGTGGTACTCGCAAAATGATCCATGGCCATCATATGCCCCCATTCGGACCCTTCTCAAAGTCGGCTTCTAACTTAGCAAAACTCTCATCCATTTGCTTCTTTTGATGGCGAGTAAAGTGTGGGTGCGGAATCTTCGATAGTCACGAATGCTGCCATAACTCCGAACAATTAATTCCGAGACTTAATGGTGTAATGCATGAAATGTGTATGCATAACTGAAACAAATGATTGAAGGCAAAAAATTAAACACAATCGAATGCAAGGAAACATTGATTCGACGAACATCCTCATTAAACAACTTTCCATAACGGAGATCAAATCTCGTTACAACGAGGTAAGAAAATAGATACACAAGGTACGATTTTTTTTTCTCTCTTTTTCTCGCCCCTTTCCTTCAAATTAGGGTCTCGAAAACTCCATTGCTATGGATTCTTTCTCCCATTGTGAAAGTTTTCAACTTAGACTGTTCTCGAATCAACACTTCGTATGAAAATGCGATGAGTATGCAAAAATAATCAAAATAAGACAAAAAGGCAACTGGGTTAGTAACACCGAGAATGAATACTTGAACAAATAAACAGAAAACACCAAAGCAGGTTAACAAAACAAGACCTAATAGCACGAATTCTAATTCTATGGTTAACCGCATGGCTCTAACTGGGGTAGGCTTCTTAAATTCTCACTCATGTGGTTCGGTTCTAACAAGGGTACCCGAACCTATCTCATCACCTACTAAGGTAACAAGAACCCCAATTCTGGCCCATTACAAGCTTGCGAATTGGTTTCGGTTCGAGGGAAAGCACAACCTAATGACGTGGAGGGCTGCTCACATGTCAAAGGCGTGGATTCCGGAAGTGAATTACCGACCCGTGGAGGGAGACTCACGTGGGTATGGGCGTTTCACTCCCACTTAAGGGACGAAGCTCGGGTATAGAGCCTAATGCGTGATGCAACACATGTCGGTGATCCCTTTGAAATTAAATGAAAAATTAATTCAAGACCACCAATTATCAAAGCTCGTGTACTTAAAGTCTTATTTTCAAAGAAGAACCATCTCGTTAAAGTCAAATTAAATTCCAACAATTTCCATCATTAAAAGCAACGATTATTTCTTTGGCCTAACTCTCTTTTTGTTTTGAAAAACAAAATCGTCCCCAGCGGAGTCGCCAATCTGTAACGGGGTTTTTTTTCCGCGCAAATCAAGTTCCCCGCTACTTTTGAAAAAATGTTCGATTTGATTTAAAAAGGGGGGAATCTAAAAATTGGCTCGGGTTTCGGAAAAATAACCTTTAAAAAAATCTTTTTCTCGGTTTGGAGTCGCCACCGGCCACTATGGTAGGCCAGACACCGTAAAAACTAAACCAGAGATTCTTTTGAAAGGGTTCGGGAGTTGGTTACGTGTGGGGAAGGGTTAGCACCCCCATCACGCCCGGAAATCGGTACCAAAACAATTGTTGCTTTTAAATGATGAAAATTATTCGAAATTTAAAAGGAATTTAATTAGCGGTTCTTGATTGAAAATTAGTCTTTAACTCACGAGCTTTTCAAATGGGTGGTATCGAATTAATTAATCATTTAATTAAAAAGGATGACGGTACACCGGACCAAAGACTAAACCGACATCATATAAGACTGACTGCCGTGTTAGTTTAGGGTTCGGATCTCGTACGTCACCTTTATGCATGATGCAAGCAGATAAAATGTGATGCTATGGTCTTGTCCTTTTTATTTACGGATTTACCTTTAGACGATTTGAATTAATCTGAATATTCGGGGACATCCAGTAAGCTAGGCTAGTCGACCCGAATACGCGAATTAATAAGTATCTCCGTTTTATAATTAAAATTCATTAACATGCGAACTTAACATTAAAAATCACATGAAATGACATTAAAATGCATGTCACAAAAATATACTCGAATCATCATGAAAAGACAACATAGGCAGACATTAAAAATACATTACATACATATTAAATGATCACAACAGTATGCAAAACCACATATATTCGATGCAAACACATAAAAATGCAACATGCATGAACAATAATATCAATAGTGCAAAATAAAAGAAATGCCAACTGGTAGGGACTGAAAATGTAAATTACCCATTGAAAAAAAGCTAACTAAAAAAAGCAATACGGGACTCGATTAAAAAGACTCGAAAAACCAAAGGGACCAAACCTGCAAAAAGCCCATTTAAAAAAACAATTAAAACCAAAATATGGACTCAATTAAAATAATGTGGGAACCTACAGGGATTGAAGGAGCGATTTTACCATTCGAAAGCTGATTAAAACGGACGCTGGGACGAAATTGAAAAGGTTTTAAAAACAACAGGGACCATGGGCGTGGTTAAGAAACGCGGAAGCCCTCTCCGTGCAATTACAGTGACGCGGAGGAGCTTAAACGCGATTAGACCATATTTTAAAACAAAGAAATATTATAAATACACACTTAAAAACACATTTGATCATTTTTCACACCTGAAAACCCTAATCTGCGAAAGGCTTACCCCTTTTCCTCTAAAAGGTCCGGCGCCGCAAGGGGTTCCGGTCGCCGTTGCCGGCGCCGGAACCTTAAAATGGCTCCCTCTTTTTCTTTCCCGAAACCAAAAACAACCGAAAAATCCCTTTCTTTTTGAAATAAAAATGTCTCTGTTTTTCTTTTGTTTAAAACCCAAAACCGAAACTAAAAAAAACGAACTTACCCTTTCGCATCGCCGGCCCCGACGGCTCACATGGACGGCCTTGGAAAAGGCCGCGGAGCTTATCGCCGGCGGAGAAGGCAGACGGTCGGGGAAAGCAAAAGACCGCGAAGGTGAAACTCTTACCCTTTATTTTTTGTATCGAAATGAAATGTAAAACGATATCCCTCTGGAAAACCTTTCTCTGCTTGTATTGATATCTCTGAAGTTTGGTTACAATTGTTTCGAATACAGACAGCTCTCTAAAAAAATCCTCCCTTTTACAATTTTTCTCTCTAAAAATCCTCTCCTTTACATTCTGTGTGTTCGGGTTTATATAGCCCGAAAAATCCTATTTTTTGCTTTTCTGAATTTCACAAAATTGCTAAAAAATTGTCTGCTGATTGGTACGATTTCGGTTGTTGATTGCCTCTGTATTTCTGCATTTTCGTTTCTGCCTCTGACGCTTTTGTTATTTTGGCTGCATGTGAGGCTGGAGGAGGGGACCATAGAGACACGGGACGTGGCCCGTTGCATGACGCTGATGGGATCCGGACGGGCTCGGGGAACTCGAAGAGGCCGTCGATGTACCGCACGCGCGCGTGAAGAAGCTGGGGAGTCGCGCGTGCAGAAGCTGGGGAGTCGCGCGTGCGGCGCGTGGGGCTCTGGAATCTTCTCCGGGTCGATCTCAGCCATCCGATGTGCTCCCGATCTGACGGCGGATCTGGTGCGGCGCTAGGGCTAATGCAGACGGGGATTAGGGCTTCTCACGCCAGATGCCATCTGGGCCGTTGGATCTTCCCTCCGGATCCAACGATTATGGCTTGGCGGCTGCACATATCAAAAGGGAGGCATTAGGGTTTTCTTAAATCGGGCCCGAATTGGGCTATGTATCTTTTTATTATGTATATATATATTTTGGGCTCTGTAATATTTTGGGGTTTTTTATGTAAATTGGACTTTAATTTAATAAACTTGGCTTTTTATGTATGTAATATGAATTAGTCTTTATTTAATATAGTATTTTCAGACTCAATACAAAGCAACTAACTATATAATACTAATGGTAATATTACTATATGGTATGATAATAATCTGATAAGGAAAAGGTAATATACGAATAACATGGTAGATATAGTAACACAAATGGTGATAAATATTAAAAATAGTAATAATAATATATAGATAACAATATAGGATATATGATAGTAATATTAATATGATACTAGTAATTATAATATGATAGATAATATAGTAATAATGATAGTAATAAGATAATAACATGAGAATTTTATAATATGACAATATTTATATTAACAACCCTAATAAACAATATACGTATATATATACACTGTTTTTTTATTTTTTATTTTTTTATTTTTATTTTTTCATAATGCATATATAAGAAAGTAACAAAGCCCGTTACTAAAGAATATAAAATAAAATGGGTTTTGACACCCCGGACAAAATAGGTGATTACAGAGACACCGAAAAATGACAGAGAATTTTTATCCCATATTTTAACCTTTTATTTATGGGTCAAACCTAATCATCGATTTCAATTAGAAATCCTTGATGAGCCCCCCTTTTTATCAAATTAATGAATGTCTTAATACACTTTCTTAATTGAATTCTCATAACCCAATGGTTTTTAAGGGTTAACTACACCACTGACCACCGAACTAATTGAGTATTTCTATTTTGACCATCGAACTAGCAAACTCGTCAATCAGACCACTGAACTTATAAAATTAACCTATTTTGACCACCGCCGTTAAAAACCTAACGGTGGGGTGACGGAACTGCCACGTGGCAGCTTACGGGAAATTTTTAAAATAACATATTTGGTCTATGTTATTTACTTATTAAATCAATTTGATCCTAATTTTATTTTAATTAAATAAAATTAATCATCCAATTAGATGATGGCACGTGTCATCACCCAATTGGTTAGTTTAACCAAATTTTAATTTATTTTATTTAATATTTAATATATTTTTCCCTCCAATCAGGTGATGACACGTGTCACTACCTAGTGAAAGGAAAATTAATGAAGAATAAAGATTAGTGTTAAGAGGGGTTTGAACTTGGGACGAAGTCAAGAAAATTCCACGCCTTTACCATTGAGCCAAGTTGCTCTTAGTAATATATTTTGCACACTTTCATATACATATCTTATACTTCAGTAAATGTTAGGGAAAAAAGAAGTAAAAATAGTTGAAAGGGGACTCGAACTTAGATCACTTGAGATGCGTATAATCACACAAACGTTCGATTTAATTTAAATCTAAAAAATATTAAATATTCGATTTTAAAAAATATACATGGGTTAAAGTATTCGAATATTTTTTTCTTTTTAAATTAAATCGAATATTTCATAAAATATTAAATATTCGATTTAAAAAAATTGATTTAAAAGAAAAGAAATTCGATTTAAAAAGTATTCGAATATTTAATATTTTTAAATTAAATCAAATACTTTTTTTAAATCAAATACTTTTAAACGATTCGAATATTAAATCAAATACTTTTGTAAATCGAATACTTTAAATTAATTCGATTTTTAAATACTTTAAATAGATTCCAATATTAAATCAAATACTTTAAATTGATTCAAATATTAAATCGAATATTTTTATATCAAATACTTTAATTCGATTCGAATTAAACCGAATACTTTAAATTAATTCGATTTTTAAATATTCGAATATTAAATACTTGATTTAAATCGAATACTTTTTAAAATTGAATTTCTTTTCTTTTAAATCAAATATTTAATATTTTAATAAATATTCGATTTAGTTTAAAAATAAAAAATATTCGAATACTTTAAATGGAATATTTAAAAAAATTAGATTTAAATTAAATCAAACGTTTTTGTGATTATACACATCCCAAGTGATCTAAGTTGGAGTCCCCTTTCAACTATTTTTACTTCTTTTTTCCCTAACATTTACTAAAGTATAAGATATGTATATGAAAGTGTGCAAAATATATCACTAAGAGCAGCTTGGCTCAGTGGTAAAGGCGTGGGGTTTTCTCCACTTAATTGGGTGATGACACGTGTCATCATCCGATTGGATGATTAACTTTTATTTAATTAAAATATAATTAGGATCAAATTAATTTAATAAGTAAATAACATGAACCAAATATGTAGTTTTAGAATTTTCCCGTAAGCTGCCATGTGGCAGTTTCGTCATTTCACCGTTAGATTTTTAACGGCGGTAGTCAAAATAGGAATCCCCAATTAGTTCGGTGGTCAGTGGTGTAATTAACCCTTCTTTAATGATAATAAAATAAGATTATAATATTAAGGGTAAAATATACTAATTACCACTGAACTATGAGGTTGGTGTCGATTTGACCACTATATTTTCAATTGTGTTAAATATACCACATAACTATTTAACTGGTTCCAATTTAGCCACCTAGCGTTAAAAAACGAAAAAGTTAACGGCACTGTTAAAATAATTGGTATAATTATACATTTAGTCCTCTTTATTTATACAATCATTCGATTTAGTCCTAATTTTAATATAATAAAATAAATTAATTATTCAATTAGGTGGGGACACGTGTTACCACCTTATTTGAGGGATTTATCTATTTTTATTAGATTTATTTTTCTTCCGCAATCAGGTGGTGACATGTGTCACCACCAATTGGAGTAAGAAAAAAATTTAAAAGCCACTGGGCTAAGCATGTTTCTGATATATGTAATACCAAATATAATATATGTGGTATATGTTTTATCCGATTGGAGAAAGAAAATTAAAAGCCATGTAATTGGCAATGATAAGATTCAAACTTGGGAATCCTTAGTGGAAGTAGCAAAGACTTACCACTAGGCCAAATATGAATTTGTGATAAGAAATACTACCTATAATATATGAGTTATTCGATTGTAATGATTATAAAAGAGAAATAAATGTGATTTTAGGGGCTCGAACATGACACACTTATGATGCATAAAAACGTACAACCCAATAAAATATAATTTTAAAATTTTGATTAAATTATATTTAATTGGATTATATGTATTTATGCAACATAAGTGTGTCATGTTTGAGTCCCCTAAAATCACATTTATTTCTCTTTTATAACCATTACAATCGAATAACTCATATATTATAGTTAGTATTTTGGGTAAACTACATAAATGACCACCATACTATTGCAAAAGTCACGATTTGACCACTTTACTTTTTTTTTGAAGCAATTAAACCATCATACTATTAAATTGGGTGCAATTTGACCACCAACCGTTAAAGGTTAACGGCAGGGTGATATATCAGTTAAAAAAATAAGGGTATAATTACACATTTGATCCTTATTACTTATATATTCTTTCAAATTGTCCTAATTTTAATTTAATAAAATAAATTAATTATTTAATTAGGTGGTGACACGTGTCACTACCTTATTGGAGGGATTTAATTATTTATATTTAATTAAATAAATTTATTTTCATCATTCAATCAAAAACTAGACTACTAACTTACCACCTAATTAAAGGAAGAAATGGAAAAAAAAATCACAAATTCATGTAGGGGGATTGAACATGCATCTCCCGGCAACCTAGACTACTAACTTACCACCACACCAAATGATTTTTTATAATATATTTCCTGCCATATATTATAATTAAATAAACATCAAAAACTGAAAATTCATCATTCATTAGCAACATTTTTCATTTCCTTGTGCTTCTCCAAATCCCCAGAAACAAGGCGGGTTATCTTGTCGTAAAAAGGTTGTATCTTCTATTAGCAAATTCCCAGTGAAGGAAAATACCAAGTACAAATTCAATTAAAACTAACTTATATATCACTTCCTGGCATTCTGCAACACATAGTTCTGTTTTTGATTCTCATGCCGAATTTATGTTTGTTGTTACAGGAGGTCTTGAAACATAGGGATGCAGCACAAACAGCGGCAATAGAAGCTTTGCAAGAGGCTGCTGCTTCAGAGAGCTTACTACGATGTTTAAGGTATGGCTACTTAACAATAAAGGAAATGTTAGCACATAAAATTATAAAAATTGGCAGTAAAAGCGAAGTTTTCTTTGTTTCAAAAGTAAGAAAGATTAAAAACGTTAAATGTCTAACTGGTTAAACTTTTTAATATTGTACCCAAATACAACCGTGAACAATCTGTATGTGTTAACTTAAGTTCGTAACTTTAACCTGTAGAATGTGCTAACTGCAATAGAGTCCATCATGTTAGTTTTACCATATGAGAGAATTTACAGAGTTCACCGAAAATATTTTACATTATACTTTCCATGAACAATTATGTCTCTTTTGTTTCTGGATGTCTTGACATTCTAGTTTGATTGCTTAGCAACCTTACATTAGCAATTCAAACCTTGGCTTCATGGGATTCAAAACAGTCAAGAATCAAGGGTCTACTGCGGTCTTATCAGTAAAATTTCTTGCTTTCATAAGGGGGAAGAAAAAGGAAGTATTTAGTCTAAATTGGTACGGTTAAAGTACATAATAGGAACATATCTCATCTCAAAGGGAAAATTGAGAACTAAAATTTGAAATTTTACCTTCACAATCTCAAGGAAAATTATACATTGGTATTGTTAAATTCCACAAGTTCCCAACTGCATTGGCCTTTAGGTCTAAGCCGGAGAGATGGAACCATGATGTGGTTATGTAAATTCCCCGGTAATGGCATGGTCAGCTTTCTCTCGCATATATCACTGTTGTGTGTGCTTTTAACTAAATGAGTGTGGTTTTGCTGTTCTGTAAGGGCTAATTATGTTTGGATATTTTTTTTAATTCTTGATGTTTAGTTTTTCATTAGATTTTGTTTTTCATCTCATAAATACAGAGTTCTTTGTAGTAGGTCTTAATGTACACCAAGTGGTTGAACCTGGAGAAAGACATTTAGGATGGTGCATATTTAGACACCCATAGAAACCTCGCCATATACGGATTTAGGTTACATAACATAGTGTGGACTGATTCTGGATATTTTCGTAGTATTTGACGATATATTTATGATGTTTTGTAGTAGGTTAAGTTTACTAATTTGGTTTTCTTGTTTTTGGGGATTTGGAGAAGCCCAAGGCAATGGAAAATGTTGCTAATGACGATGATGGAGTTTTTCAGTTTTTTATGTTTATTTAGATATAATATATGGCAGAAGATATATCACAATATAACATTTGGTGTGGTGGTAAGCTAGTAGTCTATGTTGCTAGGAGATGTAGGTTTGATCCCCTATGCCTACATGCATTTGTGATTTTTTCCATTTCTTCCTTTAATTAGGTGGTGACATGGATGATGAAAATAAATTTATTTAATTAAATATAAATAATTAAATCCCTCCAATAAGGTAATGACACGTGTCACCACCTAATTAAATAATTAATTTATTTTATTAAATTAAAATTATGACTAAATTGAATGAATGTATAAGTAGTAAGGACCAAATGTGTAATTATACCCTTATTTTTTTAACTGACACGTCACCCTGTCGTTAACCTTTAACGGTTGGTGGTCAAATTGCACCCAATTTAATAGTATGATGGTTTAATTACTTCGAAAACAATAAGGTGGTCAAATCGCGACTTTTACAATAGTATGGTGGCCATTTATGTAGTTTACCCTAGTATTTTCTATTACAAATTTATGTCTGGCCTAGTGGGAAATCTTTGCCACTTCCACCAAGGATTCCTAGGTTTAAATCCTACCATTGCCAATTACATGTCTTTTAATTTTCTTTCTCCAATTGGATAACACATATACCACATATATTATATTCGGTATTCCATATACCAGAAACATGCTTAACTAGTGGTAGGAGTGTTGCCTTCTTTCCCTAATGATCTAGGTTTGATTCCCTTTGGGGTCAACTTTCATTATTTCATTTTTCTTACTCCAATTGGTGGTGACATGTATCACCACCTGATTGGGGAAGGAAAATAAATTTAATAAATCTAATAAAAATAGATAAATTCCTCAAATAAGGTGGTGACATGTGTCTCCACCTAATTGAATAATTAATTTATTTTATTAAATTAAAATTAAGACTAAATTGAATGATTGTATAAATAAATGAGACTAAATGTGTAATTATACCAATTATTTTAACAATCTCGTTAACTTTTTCGTTTTTTTAACGGCAAGTGACTAAATTAGAACTAATTAAATAATTATGTGATGTATTTAACACAATTGAAAATATAATGGTCAAATGACAACAACCTCATAGTTCGATGGTCATTAATATAGTTTACCCTAATATTAATAACAAAACCTAAATCCTTCTTTATTCCTCGTTTTCTCTTTGGCTTTCAAACCCTAAAAGGGTTGTTTTCACGCCGCCGTCGTCAGACCAGCATCTAGAGCCGCGCGATTTCACCTCTTGTCGTCGGCACGCCGTCAATCCCCTCTCCTCAACGTTGACCAATCATCTCCCTGTAAGTCTCATCAGCTCGCCTCCCTTTACACTCTTACGCTCACCCTTATCGCCCGCCCATGGATTTTTTTAGATTTTACAGTAACGGGAGAAAACAGAGATAGCGGCCCGTTATTACCGTTATTTACCGCTACCCGTTAAATTGCGGCCGCAATCCACCGCTACTAGTGTGATTCCGCGTCCCACCGTTGTTTTCGCCGATAACGGTTTCGGCCGGCGGCATTACCGCTAAATAGCGGCCGCTATATCGGTCGCGGGCCGTTTTTTGAAACCCTGCAACTATGTACATTGGTTCTTGATTTCAGCTTGTTAGTTAGGTCCCGTTTGCTTAGATTAGATCGCAAAATGGATGGCTTACTTCTTTTTTAGAGCTAATTTGTATTGTGTTTTGTTTGTGCCATAGAGATGCCTCGATTCGGTCCTATCGAGCACCATTTGCAGTCATGCAACCCTAGTCAAATATGGATGTAATTGAGTTGAGGTTGAGTTTAAGCTGTTAGAAGCTTGAGCTTGATTCAAAATTAGAGGCTCTAAGCTTGGCTCAAGATTGATTAAGTTTCACTTTTAAAGTTTGAGCTGGATTCGAGATAAATTTAGTTGCTTGAGCTCGCTTACCTAGTAACTATGCTTGGCTTCAAACTTAATTATTTACACTTGAGCGTAAGTTCAAATTTAGATTTTTCACTACTTATTAAGGAAAAAACTTGATTAGGCTCATGAGCTACTCAAGTCAAGTATTAGGATGTTCTAATTTGGCTCACTCAATGCACTTGAGCTTCTTTATTTTTTGAAGAGTCTAATACAAGTATTTTCAATTCTGAAAGAAAAAAATCAACTATTTTACGGGAGCCATATCACTGTGCCTATGTTTGAATATGATTTGAATGCAAATATTTTAAGAGAAATGAAATATCCGAACAATAGCCTCTCAATTATAACTCACTAGTAAAATTATTTTTTTATTTTTGTTGAATTGTATGGTTCAGGCATAGATTCTTGGAAGCTAGATTTCACTTTCAAGTAGGCCTTTGGGGTACTAGTTTCAGTATTCATTTCCTTTACACCAAGCCATTCCATCACGGGCACGCCATAATCAAGTGAGTTTCAACATAAAACATCAACTGGATTCAGATGCCTTAAAGGAAGTGAACCATAACGAAAAGTACTAGTTAAGAGGAGGGAAAAACGAAAATGGCAAGCTATCTATGGAGAAAATACGCAGATTATGTTTACAACAAATGGGAAAGAACACTTCTCTGGGACATGTTAGAGCCTTATCGGAGGCCCAAATCTTTTACGCCTCTTGTTACCATTTATATTGCAGCTTTTTACACTGGCGTTGTTGGTGCCGCCATTACTGAGCAACTCTACAAGGTATTTCCTTTCCACTATTTCCCTGGTTTTCCTTGCATTATTATGATAAAGGGCTTACTTTTCTATTTCTTTAGTGTTAGAAATATACGTTCTGTTGCATGAGTTTATTATGGCATCCGGAAAGCTTGGGATTTGAGTTCATACATGTGAACTGGAAATCAGAGTTTGAAATTGTGAAGTGCTTATGAATTGTTGAAACTTGGAAGATATGTCTTGAAGGTCTTCCTGAATTGCCATTTGCCAGTAGCTTAATTCTCTGCTTTAGGATTCTTTCATATGTTTGGTAATTGTATTGCAGCAAGCTACTATTAGGCTCAGTGGCACTGACACAGACTGTATACCAATCTATGATATTTCAACCCGGGGGCTTTGGACCGGCATAAAACCGGTTCCCTTTTGATTTTCCGAACACACAACATGGTCTATATCTTCATCCAATTCATGAATGAAGAGTGGAACATACAACACAAGCGAATTTCAGTTCATTTGTTTTTAAACTTGTTTCACCAAGCTTATTGTAGAGGCTCATAGAATCCATGTTGTGTTATTGATCAGGAAAAGTACTGGGAAGATCATCCCGGGGAAGCGGTGCCACTCATGAAGCCTAAATTTTATGGTGGACCTTGGAAGGTGCTCAAAGGTGACGTCCTCCCACCCAGTGAGTGAAAGCCAGAAGATCTACTCGAGGAAAATGATGCTCGGACTCTTCATTTTTCTTTACGCCCTCATGCCTGACCCATATTTGACTGACTATATGGGTATAGAGATATGACTGTCCATTACGGACCTTCCAAATAAACATAAACATATTGAATTATCTATGACAGATATATACCCGTATCCGACGTTCACACCTGAATCGAGTAACTAGGTTTAGGATGCACATGGAAAACAGTTGTTTCTTGCATCAGATTTACATGGGAGAAGGCTTGTTGTTTCCATGTATTCATATAAACAGAAATCATTTCACTAGTGTTTCATCCAATCTAATATCATTCTTCACTATATCCAGGTTTTGTAAGAAGCTAGATTTGAAATTCGAGATTGATTGGATTTTTATTTTTAAAGTCCTAATATTTAAATCTAATATAATTCAAGTAAAATTGGAAGTTATTTTAATCCAACATTACAGTACTCCAAATTTGGATCATTTGACATCATAAATGGCTTGAATTTCTCGATAAAACGCTTGAATTTAACTTATTTATGATCGAATCAAATTTAAATGTACATAAATTTCTGTTTACGCTTAGTTTTTAAAAAAATTGTAAATGATCATTCAACTTTCAAATATTATAAAATAATCATTATGCTTCGATTTTTATTACAAAATGGTTAATGAATCGTTACCTACAGTTAATGGTTAACGTGATCGTTAAAAACATTTAGTCTTCAATATTTATAAATTAAATCAATTTAGTTCTAATTTTAAAAAAATCAATAAATTTATCCCTCATTATTTACATATTCTATCGATTTGGTCTTGTTTTTAAATAAAAATAATTTAATTATTTTTTCTCCAATCAGAGGATGACACGTCGCCGCTTAACTGTTAGAAATAAATTGATAATTTAATAATTGAAAATAGGATAAATTGATAGAATGTTTAAAAAATAAGGTTAAATTTATGATTTTTTAAAAAAATATTTTGATCAAAGAGAAATAATTCATTTCATGCAAACTTACAAGTACAACCGCAAGGGAGGGGGCAAGTAAGGTCCCCAGAGAGTTTGACATTGAAATTTCCTAGCGAATTTGGCTAGGCAATCCGCAGCCTGGTTACAAGATCGAGGGACAAAGGAAAAGAAGCAAGAGCCGAAAGATTTTACTTGAGCTCTGATATCTTCTTCCACTGCTGAAGATACCCAATCAGAGAGGGAACCCGAACAGAGCCTTCGAATGACGGCTTGGCAATCTGCCTCGATGATAATATCCGAGAAACCATTCATGGAAGCAAGAGAGATACCAAGTCTGATGGCAAGTGCTTCTGCCACCACTGCAGAAGGAGCTACAGCTGGTGCAGATAATCCTTGAATAAAAGATCCCGAGCTATCACGTGCAATAGCCACCACTGTAGCCTTGCCAGTTTGGCAGTCAAAAGCGGCATCGCAATTGATCTTAACCCTGTTGGGAGGAGGAGGAGACCATAAACTCGGTTCCCTAGGTAGCTGAACTTTCTCCGGAGGACCAGCTTCTAAAGCTTGGGAAAATTCCTTGAAGTCTCGTTCCGCACGCAACTACACGTCCCAAGGAAGATCTTTCCTCCCTTTGAAAACCAGTGCATTCCTCGACTTCCAAGTCGCCCAAAGGAGAAAGGCAATAAGAGCACAACTCTCTTCAAAGTTTTCCAGTTTGCGGAATTCATAGACCTTACTCCATCATTTAGGAAAGTCAGGAAAGCCAAGCGCAGACGGCACATAATTGAAGCATGATGCCTTCCAGACCGCTTGTGCAAACGGGCAGAAAAAGAGGAGATGCTCAATGGATTCCTTCTGTTCTCCGCACCTAGGGCACTGGTCAGAATCCTAGAATTTGCATGAAAACGAGCCGCAAGAATGCTTTTGGTGGGACTGGGTACAATATTATGGCAGAGTGTCCAGAGAAAGGAACGGATCTTGGACGATACCTTCAAGTCCCAAATGGATTTCCAGAAGGCTTTGTTGTTTCCCGGGGAATTGCTAGAGGAAGGTTCCACCGAGGCTCCAGGGTTTTCCTCAATGAATCGATACCCCGACTTAGCCGAATAGTCCTCATTCTTCGTTCCCGCCCATATGAGTGTATCTTTGATACATGGCTCTCCAATTGGAATAGCCAGGATCGCTTTGGCCTCATCTGTTGAAAAAAGACCCTCAATTCTGGATATATCCCAAGATCTTTGATCCGAATTCATGAGGGTGAAAACATAGGGAAAGGGGTGGCTTGGCGGGGGCTGGGTGGAGACTCTGAACTTATGAAGTTTTGGGATCCATTTATCATTCCACGTCGAAATGCATCTACCATTTCCGACACGCCACAAAGAGCCATCTCTGATAACTTCAATCCCTTCCCTTATACTTGCCCAAGCCCAAGAAGGATTTGTGCTCTTGGAAGAATCAAAAATGTTTTCGTTCGGGTAATATATCCCCCGGAGAGTCTGAGCTAAAAGAGAGTCCAGATGCTTCACCAGTTTCCATACGACCTTTGCAATGAGGGCTCTGTTAAAAGTTCTAAGATTCTGGAAACCCAAGCCTCACTGATCCTTCGAGCGGCATAGGTCTTTCCAACTTATCCAATGAATGCTTTTCTCCTTGTTCCTGCAGTTACTCCACCAAAACTTTGCTACAATCGAGCTGAGCTCGTCACAAAAAGTAACAGGTAGGAGAAAACATTGCATGTCATAAGTGAGGATTGCCTGAGCAACAGCCTTAATTAGAACTTTCTTCCCGGCCTGATTTAAGAATTTAGCTCTCTATCTCATGAGCCTGTTCTAGACCCGTTCCTTAATGAACGCCAAGGCCTCTTTTTTGCTTCTCCCCCAAAAGGAAGGTAGACCAAGATATTTATTGTCCTCCTCCATTGGTCGAAATCCTAGAACATTGGACAGGTGAAGCCTGAGATTATTGCCAACATTGGGTGAAAAAACAACCGAGAATTTCTGGAAATTGAACGTTTGGCCTGTAGAATGTTGGAAAAGATTAAGGACTCGCGGGACAGCTTCACAATTCTTCGTATTTGCCCTAGAAAACATAAGACAATCATCCGCAAACAACAGGTGGCTAAGAACCGGGCACCATCTCTTTATTCTAAGGCCTTCAAACCTGGCCAACTCTACCTTCTTTTCCAAAATCCACGATAGGATACTTGAGATAAAAGTGAATAGGAAGGGAGACAACGGGTCTCCTTGTCTCAAACCCCTACCAGCAGAAAATTCCCCAACTTTCTCCCCATTTAGGACCAGGGAGAATGAGGTGGAGGAAACACATTCCATAACTCTAGCAACCCACCACTCACAGAAACCCAGTCTGTTCATAACAAAGCTCAGAAGATCCCAATCCACTTTATCATAGGCTTTCTCAAGATCAATCTTCAGGGACATAATCCCATTCTTCCCCTTTCTTGTTCGTCTGATTGCATGGAATGCCTCGTTTGCAAGAATAATGTTGTCATGGATAGATCTGCCTTGTACAAAAGCTGACTGATGGTGAGGGATGATGTCCAGGAGAAACGTTTTCAGTCTCGTCGCCAAGATCTTAGTAATGAATTTAAACAAAAAAATTACAAAGACTGATCGGTCTAAAGTGGGAAACTTCAGATGGGTTTGGTTTCTTAGGGATAAGAATGATATTAGTTTTATTAAGCCCATAGTCCAGTGCTTCCTCGCTGAAAAAGGTCGATACCATCCCTATGAGATCACCTTTGACAGTTTCCCAGAAAGCTTGGTAGAAACTTCTCGGGAAGTCGTCGGGTCCAGGCGCCTTAGACACACCCATATCAAAGACTGCCTTCTTTATCTCCTCTTTGGACACTTTTTTGCTCAGCTCGAAATTCATCTCCTCGATTACCAATTGGGGAATGTACTCCCTTAGATCTTGGAACTCGATAGAGTGATCCTTAGAGAAAAGGTTCTGGAAATATTGTTGCAAGTAACTTGCAATGTCTGTCGGTTCCTCTATCCAGACCCCATCATCTCTATTCAATCTGACAATGGAATTGGTTCTTCGATGTTGGATGGTTGTTGCGTGAAAAAATTTAGTATTTCTGTCTCCCCCATTTTAGCCAGTTGACTCTGGAACGTTGATGCCAATACATCTCCTCTCTCTCCCATTCAGAATCAAGCTCCTTCTTCAACCATTTATACTCTTCTAGCTCCGAGCTAGTGAGTTTCCTCCCCTGAAGTTGTTTAATCCTGGTAATCAATGCCCTCTTCTTTTCATTTTGTATCTTCGTCTTCGTTTTACTCCACCTTGTGAGTGCCTTTCTGGTGCTTCGAATTTTCCTCCAAAAAATAGAGGCGGTTCTCTCACCAAAGGGAGCTTGCCAGCCACCGGAGACAGTTTAAGGGCAATCCTCTTCCAAAAGCCATTTGTTTTCGAACTTAAAATCCTTCTTGTATTTCTTGGAAAACCCCTTAGTGAGCAGGATAATGAGGGCATGGTTGGAGGCAAAAGCGATATCCTTTACCCCCCAAAGCTTTGGGGAAAGCCAAGCTCCATTCAGCGGAACACAACACGCGGTCCAATTTCTCAAGGATAGAATTGTCACCGCTTCTTTGGTTAAACCAGGTGAAGTTGCCTCCCTTGATAGGAAGTTCGATTAGGCATGATGAGTTGAAAAAGTCAAAGAAGCATTTGGCCTCCTCGGGATTGAAAGGGTTTCCCTCTTCCTTTTCCTCTTTTCTAATCACCGTATTGGAATCTCCCATTATAAGCCAACTTTCATTTGGTGACCTTTCAAGTTGAGTTAAACCCTCCCAAAACGCTTGCCTTTCATCTCTATATGGAGGGCCGTAAATGAAGGTTCCAAACCATTCGTCTCCATTCTGAAAGACCACTTTTGTGTCAATAAAGTTCTTGGTATGATTGAGAATATTTATGGTTACGTCATTTGTCCATCAAAGGGCAAGCCGCCCGCTATACCTCTTGGCTCCACATAGAAAGATGATTTCATTTTCATCTTCATCTTGATTTTCTTTAGATATCTCTTCTTTTGCTTAGTCTCACTAAGAAAGATGATATCCGGTCTATGCTTAGTCACATATTTTCGGAGGGCTCTAACTGTTTCTCGGTTCCCCAAACCACGCACGTTCCAAGCCAGAATAGACATGTCTTGAAGAAACAAAAATCGTGCAACCGAGAGACCAAGACCGCGAGTTCAGAAATCAGACGAACGCTACAGGGGCACAACCGAATAAGCAAAAAGAGCAAATAACCAATGGGCACTGATCATACCAAAAAATTGAAGGCCAAAGAAGCAGTCACGCCACCTCCAGCAAAAAAATCAATTACAGCAAAAAAACTTTGGACCAACACAAGGAAAAATTAGGCAAGATCAAGCAAACTGAGGCAATTTTGTGTTGCGTACGATGTACTATAAATGATACGTAAATAGTGCAAGTATACACGTCGAACAAGTAATAAAGTGATGAGTGAGTATCGTCTCCACATGGATTGGATGTGTTTTTAGGCAAGCTTAAGCACTCAAGTGTCACGAAATGTAAATGAAGAATGTTGTGGCAATTCTAGTCAAAGAGATGAATGTTGTAGAAAATTAGAGTAGAGATATAAATGCGATAGCAAATAAAGATAAAAGATAGCGAGCTAGAATGAGATAGACAAACATGTCCTCTTACGCGTGTGAAACTCTCTTGGGAATGACTGGCTGGGCTATCAGGTTTACCTATGTTTTACCTCTCTACTAGGGTTTACCTCTCTAACTTATTCTATGCTTGGCATGATTTACTTAAGGTGTCCTAAACTATCTCTAGCCAGGAACTGGGAGCAGGACATGCTATAGAGATACCTTTCAGCGTGAACTCTAACACTCCCCCTACCCTTAAAGGTCTATCCCTCTTAGCCGTTGAAACCCAACACTTATCTCTAAGGTGGATTAGAGTTGTGCCTCTCAGCATCCAACTCTATTGTCTATGCAGGTTATGGAAAGCTCTCTCGACCACTAACCTCAACTAACACCTAAGGAAAGGCCAACTCTCGAGGGCTCTTACAACCTTAAGCATATAACAACATAGACAAAACATTCATAAAAGAGAATAAAACATAATACATCCATCAACCCTAGCCACCTAAATCAATTCATGGCTGGGCAAATATTCGAAGTATCTTCGTTCATACAACTCATTTTTCCAGATATAAAATAAATGCTAAAGCAACAGAAAGGGAAGAGAAGAACTCATAATCCGTGATGGACTTGCAGCGCCACGAACCGCCCTAGGCTTGCCGCCTCGTCTCAAGGTCAACAAGGTCAGACCCTTAGAGCTTCTATGATGGAGGACACCAAGTGGTGGTGGAGGAAGAAGAAGAAAGGAGCCGCCTTTAGCTTTCTCTCCCTAGCCCTTTTTGTTACCTTTTCACGTTCTCCCCTAAATGAGGGTCTTGTGTCCTTTATATAGTGAGGGCTCCTAGGGTTTTGTGCCCTAATAATTCTTTGGAGTCCTGGGAATATTCCTTATGCATGTGGGGCATAACCAGACAAAAGGGGTTCACACATGTGGGCGATCAGCTTGTGCGCGTTACTTTGTCGTTTTTCGCGCCCAGAATTGTTGTCCAATTTGCTATAGCATTTTTCTTTCCTTGACTTGCTTCAGCATCAGCCTGCACAACACCATACCAGCAAATACCCTTCAAGCAACATCTAATCTCATGAAATAAAGCCAAACCACCAACAAATAAAGATACATGGAACTATATGCTCTAAATGCACCTACATGCTATGAAATGACCTCGAGAACAAACAAATACTTAAGCTAAAAGCTGCAAAATATAAGCATTTTGACAAGTCATCACACCCCAAAACTTATGCTATTGCTTGTCCTCAAGCAATGAATAGAAAGAAACAAAGAAAATGTTGTGGCAAAAATTTAGCTTGAGACAGATGCTATGGCAAATTTTCAACCTTCAGAAAAGTAAGGCTTTAATATTTAAGACTCAATTGAGATTTTAAGAATGATTTCCTAGGGTGAGATCCTTTGTTAGTGTGTGCGTGATTGCATACAATTTAGGCTTAACAGTGCTAGAAAAATTTCTTAATAGAACCCAAGTTCATCCTAGTGTTTGAACTACCTTAGCTTAAAATTTTACTCCCATAAGTGAACTATTTTTTAAGAGGGGTGTCAACTCATCACAACTACCATCCCTCACTCTAGATGAGTAGGGAGCAAACCTCTCATCCCCGAGCTAGTAGGTAGAGTCATCCCGTCACAACTTTCATTCACTCATTTGACGTTGCTGCCATTTATTTAAGTTTGATTTCTAGGCAGTGCAACTCAAAGCGGAGTGTCCCTCTAAAATATGTTGTAGCATTTATTCACAGTTTGCTATATTCTATTAGGCACAAGGGAGATTAGATAAACTCTCTTTTTTTCTCTTTTTTTTTCAAATAAGCTCATTTCAGTTCAATTTCACAAAGATAAGCATAAGTTCTAAAAAAATTTCTCTAACACTTTCAAACCTAAAAGGCATACAATCATGTATCAAAACAAAGATTAAGCATCAAACCTTAGAATTTATTCTAGCAATCTCAATAGTCATACATCAATCCATAGCCATGAAAATATGTTCATCATTGGGTATCATTAACTTATTCATACAACTGTTACGGAGCTAAACAAAATGCCATAGCAAAATATTTGTTTCTACCTATTAATGAAATGCAAATGCATAACTAAAGGGCACTAACACCCGCAAACTTAAAGAGTGCAGTGTCCTCAATGCAACAAAATAAAATGATATGCAGCTAACTAAATACAATGCAAGGTTAAGAAGTACCTCACTTCTTGGTGGTGGCGGTCTTTGTGGATTTGTGCTTGACTCCGGAAGACTTAAAGGAGGCGATCGGCGAGTCTGCCTCGTCTTGCTCCGGTGGAATGGTCTGTTCTTGTTCAGCTGGTGTTCCTTGGTTGGTGGAACTTGTGTCGAATTCGTTTCCCTCGGCTGGTGTACTCCAAACTCGTCTGGCAGTGCGCTTGCTTCTTGTTCTCATCAATGGGGTAGCGCTCTGAGTTTGGGCTGGTGATTTCACTTGCATAGAATGTGCATGCTCATCATCCTCTGATTCAACTGTCACTAGGTTGACAGGCTCAACAGATGGTTCTTTTGTTGGGGCAACTTTGGTAGGTTTTGCTGTTCTCTTTCTTTTCCTGGGTAGCGGGCTTGTTGTAGCATCAGTGTTCTAGTTCTGTGAGGAAGGCTGAGTAGTAGTGGGGCTCTTGTTGGGGATTGATGTCTTCTGGGTGCTGGGAGGAGGTTCCTTCGCGTGGGCCTTTAGAGATTCCGGAAAGGCTGGGAAGTCTATGCTGATATGGGGTGGGATCTCATTGAAGTAGTCATTCATAAAAACATCTCTCTCCTTAACATACCCATAGAAAACGGCCTGGTCTGCACACATTTTGTCCACATCCTCTCGGAGACGATTTGTTGAGGCAACTAGGGCAGCAATTCTTGCTGTAGAAAATGTTTTCGCACCTCCAGCTAGTGTCTCTACTGGAGCATCCTCATCGTATCCCTTGATGGAGGGGACCATTTTGGGTGTAATAGGACCTTTCCCTGAGTTTCTCGCATCAGCAATAGGATCTTCGAACACTCATTTCTCTCGACAGAGGGCCGTGATGAGGTTGGGAAAGATGAGTGGACTGGACTTCCTTTTCAATCAAGCATAAACCTCATCCACAATGATCTTTCCTACGTCGATGGACCAACCATTGAGAATAGAATAAAAGAGTAGGAGCCTTGGAATGTTCATCATTGTCGTGTGAGAAGTAGGCATAAGCTTGTTCTTGACAAAGTGGATCTAAAGTTTTGACTCTGGCTTGAGTCGTGCACGCTCCACTGCCTTGGTTGATGCGTCTAAATTGGTGCCTTCAAAGCATAAGCCTTCGAGCACTTCCTTCACAGTTTGTGGGTCGACGTTCTCGGCGAAGGGTGTGTGGCGATCCTCTGAATTTTTCAAGCCAAAGAACTTGTTGATCTTGGCTGCAGTGGACTTGATTTGGTTTCCACGCACATAGACACCGAACTGTGTAGGACTGGTTAGATGGGTATAGAACAATTAAACAATGGATATGAAAAAGTTGTCGGGGTGAGGAATAAAGGTAGCCCATTTGTGGTTTGCTACGACATCCAAGATGTCATTGTCGAACCCTTGTTCTCCTTTAGTGGGGAACTTGAAGCCTTGCTCTGGTAGCAACTTCCGATCTTGCAGACCTTGGAATCTTTCCTTGGCCTTGTGATCTAAAAATTTCTTGATAACCACAGGCTTAGTTTGGGCACTTCTAGACACACCTTTTACTTGCTTGCAACGCACCATTGTTAGGCAAAAAGAGGGTGAAGAATGGTAAGATGGGAGAAAAGGTTTGGTTAGGGTTTTTGATTTTTGAGCGGGTTGGAGAAGATGAAGTGGGAGGGTCTTTTGGTTTGCTTTGTTTCGATGTGATGAGAGAGGAAAGTAGTGGGAGTTGAGGGGAGGTAACTGACATGAATTGAAAGAGAGAGAGTCTTGGGGGTTTTGGGCAGCGTGTATGAGGTAAGGACAAAATGGGTTTTAAATGAAAAGGTGAAAAATAAGAAAGAGAAAATACCTAGGCAATAATTACTAGGGTTCTCTTTAAATGAAAAGGTGAAGAGGTTAATTAATTCCCCCACTTTTTGCCCTTTTTGAGCTGGCCTCCTCTAATGTTGGAAAAGCTTACTTGCTTATTCCTTATACCCTTATAAAACAAAGGACTGATGCGTCGTTGCACCCTGACCTTCCATCTGTGTCCTTGGGGTGCTCAGATGTAAACAAACAAACCTGACATTAAGGCATAATGGAACAAACGAACAAATGTGATTAAAAACCTAGAGTACGAAATAAAAAGTAAAGATTAAACTAATTTATTTATGAACATGAAAACATAAAATGTTGTAGCAAAATATAAAAGAGAAAGAGGTGGTGCAAACGCTTAAGCATCTTGGAGGATGAAGGATGATTTGTCGCACATGACTGGGGCTCCGTTGTACAGCTTCAGACGTTGTCCATTGACTTTAAATACCGTGTCATCATCAAGCTTTTTAATATCCACCGCACCATGGACATATATCTTGTGAACTAGGAAAGGTCCTGACCATCGTGACTTCAGTTTGCTTGGGAAAAGCTTAAGTCTGGAGTTATAAAGGAGCACTTGTTCCCCTTCTGAGAAATGTCGTGGCAAAAGATGTTTGTCGTGCCATTTCTTTGTTTTCTCCTTGTATAGGCGGGCATTCTCATAGGCGTGCGATCTGAACTCTTCCATCTCATTCAGCTCTAACAACCTTCTTCTCCAGCCAGTTGTGCATCCATGTTAAGCTTTTTAATAGCCCAATAGGCTTTGTGCTTAAGTTCCACAGGTAGATGACAAGCTTTCCCATAAACAAGTTTGAATGGTGACATTCCTAACGGTGTTTTGTAGGCAGTACGGTAGGCCCAAAGAGCTTCATCAAGCTTAGGAGACCAATCCTTCATGTTTGGGTTAACCACTTTCTCAAGAATTTGCTTGATTTCTCTATTCGAGACTTAAGCTTGACCATTAGTTTGAGGATGATATGTTGTAGCAATCCTATGCCTCACACCATACCTCTGTAATGCTTTAGCAATTAGCTTGTTGTTAAAGTGGGTTCCTTCATCACTAATTATTGCTCTTGGTGCTCCAAATCTCGTGAAGATATTCTTGTGAAGGAACTTCATGACGGTCTTGGAATCATTCCTTGGAGTGGCAACTGCTTGAACCCATTTAGAGACGTAATCCACAACCAAAAGAATGTATAAATCTCCAAAAGATGAGGGAAATGGTCCCATGAAGTCTATTCCCCATACATCAAAGAGTTCAACTTCCAAGATTCCTTGCAAAGGCATTTCATGCCTCCTAGAAATGTTACCCGTCCTTTGGCAACGATCACATGATTGACAAAATGCTTGCGCATCCTTGAAGAGAGTGGGCCAATAGAATCACGACTGTAGGACCTTTGCAGCAGTCCTAGCTCCTCCAAAATGTCCACCACAAGGAGATGAATGAAAAGGGAAAAATATCTCATTGTGCTCTTCTTCGGGGACACGCCTTCTAATTATCTGGTTCGCACATTGCTTGAACAAATATGGTTCATCCCAAAAATAGGATCTCGCGTCATGCCTGAAATTTCTTTGTCCCTGTTTATTCAAATCAGGAGGCAAAATACCACTAACGAGAAAGTTAACAATATCAACATACCATGGAATTGCTGCAGCATATAATATTTTCTCATCAGAGAATTCCTCCTTAATTTCCATTTCATCATGCTTTTCACTATTGTTTTCTAGCCTAGAAAGATGGTCGGCTACTTGGTTTTCAAACCCTTTTCGATCCCTAACTTTCAAGTCAAATTCTTACAAGAGTAATATCCACCTAATAAGTCTAGGTTTAGCATCCTTTTTGGTCACTAAGTATTTAATAGCCGAGTGATCGGTGTGACAATGACTTTAGTGCTTATTAGATATGACTTAAACTTATCAAAGGCAAATACAACATCCAACAATTCTTTTTCAGTCATGGTGTAATAAATTTGTGCATCATTCAATGTGCGACTAGCATAATAAATAACATGAAAGAGTTTACCTCGGCGTTGTCCAAGAGTTGCTCCTATTGCGTAGTCACTTGCATCACACCTCAACTCAAAAGGTGAGCTCCAATCATGGGGACAACAACATGTGCTGAAATAAGTTTCTCCTTCAGTTCTTCGAAAGCGCTGCGACATTTTTCATCGAATATGAAGGGCTGATTTTGCTGTAGCAAATTACACAATGGCTTGAAGATCTTGGAGAAGTCTGTTGAGATTTTAGGGGCTCGATTCGATCAACCGTTCTTGCTCGCCAAGTGTGGAGAAGTTGGATAATTGGGTGTTTTAGTGGGAGGTGAAAAATTGGCAATTTGACACAAGGATTTATAGTGGTTCAACCTTCTAACCAAGGTCTACATCCACTACCTTAGCTCCCCACTAAGGATTTCCAACAAATTCACTAAGAATTTCGTCCCCTTTTCTCGGATTAGGAGGAAACCGTTACAACCCTCAAAGCTTTCTACCCAAAGCTTGAAGGAACACCCTCTTTACAAAGAAAGACTTAGCAAACTAGAAATCCCTCTAAAAGGTGTTTGTTTGCAATTCTAAGCTCTCACCCAAAACCTAAACACTTGAGCAAATTTAACAATGTAAGCTCACAAGTGTTGTCTAAGCAAGAAATAAACAATTTACGCTCTAGACAAATTTTGACATCATAATGTTGTAACAATTGAAGCATTTGCCTAATCTTGATGCTTGGAGGTCCCTTTTATACTCCCAATTGAGTTTCTAGCCGTTACTAGCAGTTGGGGATGATTTGGAGCCGTTGAGGACTTTATTTCCCTTCATAAATGCTGTCCTGCAGCTAGTCGTATCGATACGCGTGGAACCGTATCGGTACGACCTTCATAGGAACTAGCCGTTGAGCTCTTGCCAGCCAAGGCGTATTGATACGCTTGAGGGCGTATCGGTACGGGTGTACATTTAAATGGCCGTTGGGAAATAGCCGTTGGGGTTGGTTGAAAGGGGATCGGTACGCTTACATGGCGTATCGAAACGATCCCGATCCGTATCGATACGGCAAGGCCTGTATCGATACGGGTTTTGATAGTGGCCAAACTTGGGCAAAAAGGTATCGATACGGGTATAACCGTATCGATACGGGTACTTTGAAAACACGAGTTTGGCTATTAAAAACATGAAAAATCTTTGCCAAAAACCTCTTAAAATACCTCGAACATAGTTTCAAGTTGTTTGGACTTTAAAACAAATTTTAAATTCTTTTCAAATTAGTCCAAAACATTTTTCAATTATTATATCAAAACATTAGTTCTACAATCTCCCCCTTTTTGATATAATAAAACTAACTTGAAAAATTGTTTGGGATTCTCCCCCTTTAACTTTAAAAGTGTGAACAAGAGATTAAAGATATGAAAAAAATAAATCTCCCCCTTATTCATTTGAAAATTCAATTTTTCAAACCATTTCTCCCCCTTTTTGTTATATCAAAAAGAATTTAAATTGACATTTAGTTTCAAAACAACAATAGAGGTAAAAGAAATTTGACACACTTAAAATTTTGGTTTAAAAATGGCTCCCCCTTACTCAAAGCATCATAAGAATGTTAGTTCAACATGTATGATTATAACCTAGCTGAAAGAAAATAAATCAAATAAAATAAAAAACAACTAGATTTTACCACACTTGAACTTAAGGGAGGATGTGAAGCCTTCCTTCTTCAAGTGTTCTTCCTATGTGTGTGTGGAGCTCCCCATCAAAGTTTGACTTGTTGATCATTCTCCATCACACCTAAAACAAGACAATCAAGTAATTTTTGGTATCCAAATTGCTTTGGATCCATAGACGTTAGTTGCACAAAATTTAGTCCCCTTAGGAATCCATTTTTCAATTTCATCCTTTTTAGTTGAAGTGGTTAGTCCTTTTGGGACCCAAACACTTCTAAAACATTTTCCATTCACAAATCTAGGGGCACTAGATTGTCTTACATAAAAGTTTGATTTTCCAAAGCTATTTTTCTTTTCAAGTTCATTGGAATCAAATCTTTTTCTTTTTGAACTTTAAGAAGCAAATTTTGTAAATCAAAACATTTTTGTTCAAAATCTTTTAATCTTGCTTCAAGTTCAAGATTCGTTTTGGAAAGCAAATCATTTTCAATTTTTATTTTTGAAATCAACTTTTTGTTTTTAGAAAATGATGCCTTGAATTCCAAAAGCAAATCATCATAGGCATCTTGTAACTCATCAAATGTATATGAATTTGAAATAGATGAGTTAGAAGTTACCTCCCCCTCATTGAGGGCCATCAAGCATAGGTGGGCTACTTCATCATCGGTGGAGTCTTCATCACTCCATGTGGCCACATATGCTTGTTTTGAAGATGATCCCTTCTTTTTTGATTTGTGGGAGTCCTTCATCTTTTTCATCGATTCATGCTTGGATTTTTCCATTTTGCTCTTCATGAACCGTGCAAATTTGTTGAAGAGATAGGTCATCTCTTCATCTTCACTTTCCTCCTCACTTGAATCTACATGATGGCATGTGGAGGATTTGAGAGCTATGACACTAGCATTGATGCCTAGCTCCATGATTTTCTTCTTCCCCATCGCTCTAATCCCTTCCTTCTTCTTCTCCTCTTCTTTGTTTTTCTTCATTATTTGGTGAGTGAGAAGTGACCCCATTAGTTCATCAAGCTTCAAGGTTTTGAGATTCTTGGCTTTGATGATGGCGGTCCTCTTTGAGTCCCATGACTCGGGAAGGGAGTAGATGAGCTTTCGGACAAGCTTTTCTTCCAGGATGGCTTCTCCATAACCTTTAAGACCATTGGTGATAGTGGAGAACCTATCAAACATCTTCTCGATGTTCTCTTCCGGATCCATCTTGAAGTTCTCATACAATAAGGTTAGGAGCCCAATCTTGGTCTCCTTGACTTTATTGGTTCCCTCGTATGTGACTTCAAGCTTGTCCCATACCTCCTTGGCACTTTCACAAGAAGACATCTTCTCATAGATGGTTGGGCCAAATGCACAAAAAAGCATGTGCAAGGCTTTGCAATTTAGCTCTATCTTCTTGCGATCGTTGGCACTCCATTCCGCTTTGCTTCCTTGAGGCACGAACGGACCATCTTCAACTATGTCCCATAGCTTGTAATCACGTGACTTCAAGAAGAATTTCATCTTTGTCTTCCAATGGGCATAGTGATTTCCGTCGAAGAAAGGCGGTTTGTCGATTGATTGTGCCATTGAGCCGGTTGGTGAAATGTTGATCGAGCTTGTCGGATCTTCTCAATAGGATGTGAATCCCCTTCGATTGAGCCAAGCTCTGATACCAATTGTTGAGATTTTAGGGGCTCGATTCGATCAACCGTTCTTGCTTGCCAAGTGTGGAGAAGTTGGATAATTGGGTGTTTTAGTGGGAGGTGAAAAATTGGCAATTTGACACAAGGATTTATAGTGGTTCAACCTTCTAACCAAGGTCTACATCCACTACCTTAGCTCCCCACTAAGGATTTCCAACAAATTCACTAAGAATTTCGTCCCCTTTTCTCGGATTAGGAGGAAACCGTTACAACCCTCAAAGCTTTCTACCCAAAGCTTGAAGGAACACTCTCTTTACAAAGAAAGACTTAGCAAACTAGAAATCCCTCTAAAAGGTGTTTGTTTGCAATTCTAAGCTCTCACCCAAAACCTAAACACTTGAGCAAATTTAACAATGTAAGCTCACAAGTGTTGTCTAAGCAAGAAATAAACAATTTAAGCTCTAGACAAATTTTGACATCATAATGTTGTAACAATTGAAGCATTTACCTAATCTTGATGCTTGGAGGTCCCTTTTATACTCCCAATTGAGTTTGTAGCCATTACTAGTCGTTGGGGATGATTTGGAGCCGTTGAGGACTTTATTTCCCTTCATAAATGCTGTTCTGTAGCTAGTCGTATCGATACGCGTTGAACCGTATCGGTACGACCTTCATAGGAACTAGTCGTTGAGCTCTTGCCAGCCAAGGCGTATCGATACGCTTGAGGGCGTATCGGTACGGGTGTACATTTAAATGGTCGTTGGAAAATAGCTGTTGGGTTGGTTGAAAGGGGATCGGTACGCTTACCTGGCATATCGAAACGATCCCAATTTGTATCGATACGGCAAGGCTTGTATCGATACGGGTTTTAACAGTGGCCAAACTTGGGCAAAAAGGTATCGGTACGAGTATAACCGTATCGATACGGGTACTTTGAAAACACGAGTTTGGCTATTAAAAACATGAAAAATCTTTGCCAAAAACCTCTTAAAATACCTCGAACATAGTTTCAAGTTGTTTGGACTTTAAAACAAGTTTTAAATTCTTTTCAAATTAGTCCAAAACATTTTTCAATTATTATATCAAAACATTAGTTCTACAAAGTCTTTGATGAATCTCTTATAGAAGCCATCATGACCCAAGAAACTCCTGATGCTCTTCACATTGGTGGGAGAGGGCGGCTTCTCAATCACCTCAATCTTTGATCTATCCACCTCAATGCCATTCTTCGATATCTTGTGACCTAAAACCGTTCTTTCGGTCACCATAAAATGACATTTTTCCCAATTAAGCACCAAACCAGCTTTTCACACCACTTTAGCACTTTGGCCAGATTTCCCAGGCATGAATTGAAATCTTCCACAGAGACTGAAAAATCGTCCATGAAGACTTCTAGAAATTCCTCAACCATACTTGAGAAAATAGCCAGCATACACCTCTGAAAAGTTGCTGGGGCATTGTAGAGCCTAAAAGGCATTCTTCTGAAAGCATAGGTTCCATAGGGACATGTGAATGTCGTCTTTTCTTGGTCCTCGGGTGTTATAGCAATTTGATTGTATTCTGAGTATCCGTCAAGGAAACAATAGAATGCTTTGCCTGCCAATCTATCTAACATTTGATCGATGAATGGGAGAGGGAAATGGTCCTTCTTGGTCGCTTTGTTGAGCTTCCTATAGTCCATACAAATCCTTCATCCCGTTACCATCCTTGTTGGTAACAATTCCTTCTCATCATTACTCACCACAGTGATGCCTCCCTTCTTAGGCACACATTGGACTGGACTAACCCATGAGCTGTTCGATATGGGTAAGACTACACCATCGTCAAGCCACTTGATTATCTCCTTCATCACCACCTTCTTCATGATGGGGTTGAGCCTTCTTTGGGGTTCAATGGAATTGATGTGACAATCATCAAGTAGAATTTTGTGCATGCAAATAGTATGGATAATCCCCTTTAAGTCAGCCATAGTCCAACCTAAAGCTCTTTTATGTTGCGATATCATATTTATCAAACTAGCTTCTTGCTTAGGTGTAAGACTAGATGAAATTATCACAGGCAAAGTTTCATTACCACCCAAATAAGCATATTTGAGATGAGATGGCAAGGGATTTAACTCTAATGTTGGAGCATGCTCAAGTGAAGGTTTTGGATGAATAAATTCTGAAAAATCAAGAGGTTCAAAGTGCGTACCTGGTTTGGCTTCAAGCAGGCTCGATTGCTCCACCTTCTCAGATAATTCCTCATACTTGATCTCGCAATCCTCCATATTGTCTTCATCTTGGATATGCTCATATTCATCCATTTCTAAAATATTGTTGAAGCAAAAGTCTGCAGTCTCCTTTTTTTGCTGTAGCATCCATGTACTGACACTCTTCGTATTCATCCACATATTTGAGAGTGTTGAAGACATTGATTGTCACCTCTTGATCAGCCACCCTCATAGTAAATTCACCCTTTTCACAGTCTATCAAAATTCTACCGGTTGCTAGAAATGGTTGCCCTAAAATAATGGGTGCGTTATCATCTGCCTCACAATCAAGAATAAAGAAGTCAACTGGAAAGATGAACTTGTCCACCTTTACTACCACATCTTCTACTCTTCCTTCCGGGCGTACATGAGATTGGTCGACCAATTGTAAGATAACCGTAGTTGGCCTTACACCTCCTATGTCAAGCTTCATGAAGACTGACTTTGGCATGAGATTCACGCTAGATCCAAGGTCACACAAGGCTTTTCCCACATAGTTATCACCTATTGAACACGGTATAATAAAGCTGCCAGGATCTTGTCTCTTAGGAGGCAATTTGCTCTACACAGAATAGCATTCATTTGCTGCAGGAACTGTCGCATACCGCTCAACCTTTCTTTTCTTGGTGATGATGTCCTTGAGAAACTTAGCGTAAGTGGGCATCTGATCAATGGCTTCTAAGAATGAGACCTTAATATGCAGCTGGTCTAGAACATCCATGAATTTCCTAAACTGAAGATTCTCATTTTGTTTCTTCAATCGTTGAGGAAAGGGAGGTGGGGGTCTAATTTCTTCCTATATCGACGCAGGTTTCTCTTTTGATGTAGCATTTTCCCTTTCATCAATAGTTTCATTCACCAAATCCCCATCTTTTTCCTTCCCACAGGATGTTTCAGCTTGCAAATCTGGTTCCTCTTGCATTTCTTTAGGAGCAGAGTCTTCCTTCTTGTTCCCCCCAAACTTATCTTTAGTGTTAAGTTGGGTACCACTCCTCAATGTAAGAGCACTGCATTGCTCTTTTCCATGCTTTTTAGTGACTTCAGTATCACTAGGCAAATTTCCTTGAGGTCGCACATGTAATGCTTGAGCAATTTGACCAACTTGTGTTTCCAACGATCGCAAGGATGGACTGTGACTTTGCAACAAGGCTCCTTGATTTTTGATGGTCATAGAATGATCTTGAAGCAATGTATTAGTAGATGTCATAAATTCCTTCGTGGATGTCATGAATTCATTGAGTGTAGCTTCCAATGAATTGTTGTTTAATAAAGATGCAAAACCCTTGTTGTTTTGCCACGACATATTTTGTTGTGGTTCGTGTGATTCTCCCAGATTCTACTGATTTGCGTTCCCATAACTGCTATTTCCTTGATTTCCCCAAGAGAGATTAGGATGCTGACGCCATCCAGCATTATAGGTGTTCGAGTAGGGATTGTTATTCCGATTGGAATTCCCTACATAGTTAGCAGATTCTTGGTTGTCCGGACACTCGCTCAAGTGGTGGTTTCCATTGTAACGAAGGCAAGTTGATGCCACTCTTACTTCCTTCACCTCACTAGGCTTTTGGAGATTCTTTAGCATGGTCGTGATAGCACTCAATTGGGCTGCTACTGAGGCATCCATATCTGTATCACGTGATACTTGAGTTTTCCTCCCCATTCCAAGTCTTGATGAGGGAAATTGATAATCGTTGTTGGTTATTCTATCAAGGATGTCAAAGGCTTCCTCGGGTGACTTGTCTAGCAATGTCCCATTTGCTGAGGCATCTAGGGGAGCATTAACATCATTGTAGAACATAAACACTTGTGTCCAATCATGGAAACCATGATTAGTGCACTTGCGCAATAATCCCTTAAATCTATCCCAACACTCATACATTGATCCGTCATCAGACCGGCGAAAGGATGCAATATCGTTTCTCAACTGAGTGTTCCTATTTGGTGGATTATACCGCAGCAAAAAACTATTGCACAAATCTGTCTATGTTTCCAATGATCCGGCTGGCACACCGCTCAACCATTCTCGTGCTCGATCACGCAAAGAATAAGGAAATAGTTTAAGTTTCAACACATCCTCGTGCACTCCTTGTTGACGGAAAGAGTCACATACTTCCAAGAAAGCACGGATGTGTTGTCTAGCATCTTCATGAGGCGAGCCTCCAAACTGGCCAATTGAGTTCAACATGTTGAACATGACAGGTTTAAGCTCAAAGTGGGTTGCCTGAATTTCGGGAGCAACAATCCCTGGATTAAGATCATCCAAGACAAGATTTAGGTGATCTCTAATCGCTCTAGGTCTTGCTGGAGCATCTTTACCTTGGTCTCCAACTACAGCAGCAGGTTCCCCTTGATGTTGAGCTCCGTTCATGATTCTAATAGCTTATTGTATACGTCTCCGCTGATGAAATAGATGTTCAATTTCAGGAATATAAAGTAAGATAGGCTCACGATGTCTCCTTCGGTGCATGCAATAACACAATACCTAAAAAGACAAACAAAAACAAGCTAAGAAAATATATACAAAAATAGAAACAAAAACAAAATAAACTAGTGCAAAGACTAATCCTAAAACAACCAATTGTCGTCCCCGGCAACGGCGCCAAAAACTTGTTGTGCTGCATGCGATGTACTATAAATGATACACAAATAGTGCAAGTATACACGTCGAACAAGTAATAAAATGACGAGTGAGTATCGTCTCCACAGGGATTGGAGGTGTTTTTAGGCAAGCTTAAGCACTCAAGTGTCACGAAATGTAAATAAAGAATGTTGTGGCAATTCAAGTCAAAGAGATGAATGTTGTAGCAAATCAGAGTGGAGATATGAATGCGATAACAAATAAAGATAAAAGATAGCGAGCTAGAATCAGATAGACAAACAGGTCCTCTTACGCGTGTGAAACTCTCTTGGTGAATGACTGGCTGGGCTATCAAGTTTACCTATGTTTTACCTCTCTACTAGGGTTTACCTCTCTAACTTAGTCTATGCTCGGCGGGATTTACTTAAGGTATCCTAAACTATCTCTAGCCAGGAACTGGGAGCATGACATGCTATAGCAATACCTCTCAGCGTGAACTCTAACACTCCCCCTACCCTTAAAGGTCTATCCCTCTTAGCCGTTGAAACCCAACACTTATCTTTAAGGTGGATTAGAGCTGTGCCTCTCAGCATCCAACTCCATTGTCTATGCAGGTTTTAGGAAAGCTCTCTCGACCACTAACCTCAACTAACACCTAAGGAAAGGCCAACTCTCAAGGGCTCTTACAACCCTAATCATATAACAACATAGACAAAACATAGATATGAGCAAGAGATAAATAAACATTCATAAAAGAGAATAAAACATAATACATCCAACAACCCTAGCCACCTAAATCAGTTCATGGCTGGGCAAATATTCGAAGTATCTTCGTTCATACAACTCATTTTTCTAGTTATAAAATAAATGCTAAAGCAACAGAAAGGGAAGAGAAGAACTCCTAATCCGTGATGGACTTGCAGCGCCACGAACCGCCCTAGGCTTGGCGCCTCGTCTCAAGGTCAGCAAGGTCAGACCCTTGGAGCTTCTATGATGGAGGACACCAAGTGGTGGTGGAGGAAGAAGAAGAAAGGAGCCGCCTTTAGCTTTCTCTCCCTATCCCTTTTTGTTACCTTTTCACGCTCTCCCCTAAATGAGGGTCTTGTGTCCTTTATATAGTGAGGGCTCCTAGGGTTTTGTGCCCTAATAATTCTTTGGAGTCCTGGGAATATTCCCTATGCATGTGGGGCATAACCAGATAAAAGGGGGTTCACACATGTGGGCGATCAGCTTGTGCGCGTTACTTTGTCGTTTTTTGCGCCCAGAATTGTTGTCCAATTTGCTATAACATTTTTCTTTCCTTGACTTGCTTCAGCATCAACCTGCACAACACCATACCGACAAATACCCTTCAAGCAGCATCTAATCTCATGAAATAAAGTCAAACCACCAACAAATAAAGATACATGCAACTATATGCTCTAAATGCACCTACATGTTATGAAATGACCTCGAGAACAAACAAATACTTAAGCTAAAAGGTGCAAAATATAAGCATTTTGACATGTCATCAGGCAACAATCTTCAATATCAAAACAAATACATAGAAAAACAACCAAATAGAAACAATCCGCGGAGCAGTTCTATCATTTGACCCACAAACCAATCAAGCTCAATAGAATCATTTGACCCACAAACCAATCAAGCTCAATAGAATCAACGCAGACAAGATATTAACACCGGAAAATGAGCAAAAACAGGCAAAAAGCCAATAAACTGTGAAGAAAGTTAGAGACCACAAGGAGATGGGGAGTGGCGAGGGAAGGGGAAAGTAGACCAGCAAGCGGGAAATCGCCAGAGGGGAAGAAGAGAGAACCAGTTACTGGCGGCTATTGTGAACCTGGGAAATTCCGGCGACCAGAGAGCCACCTTGAAGCTTCAAATCCAGACTCCAATGAGGCTCTACGACGGGTGAAGAAACAACTCGCGAAAAGACACACCCTCCATTTCTTTGCTGCCTTAGCTCCTTTGAGTGATCCACCAGTCGTCGTCGTCCCCTTGAAATCCGGCAATCCGATGACTAACTGACGAGGACGAAGGCACACGTACACAATGACCAAGCAACAAAGCTGGAAAACAGAGGATCAAAGCAAAACGTCTGAGGCTCGGGGGCTTTGGATGGAAGAGAATTAGGGGTGCATGAAGCGCATGTTTTGAGATGGTTTAACAAGGCAAAAGATAATTTTTTTTAAAATTAAAATTAAATTTATTGAATGTATAAATATAAAGGACTAAATATGTTATGATATTATATAAATTTTCTTAATAGCCACGTCACCATCCAATCCAAGGATAGGTAACAACTCAGTGACAATTAAAAATTTAGTGATTATTTGATAACATTTGAACTTTACCCTTTTAAAAACTATTATTTATTCTAAAATTTATAATTTATTTTATAATATAATTTTGATAGTCTTTATTTTTCTAATAAAATATAGGGTAAACTAACCCAAAGACCACCATACTATGGTAAATGTATTAAAATGACCACATTAAAAAAATCGACTCAATTGACCACCCAAACTCTTGAAATTTGATCAATGTGACCACCAGCCGTTAATGGGCTAACGGAAGGTGACGTGGCAGTTAAAAAATTAAAGGTATAATTACACATTTGGTCCTTACTATTTACACATTCTTTCAATTTAGTCTTAATTTTAAACTAATAAAATAAATTAATTAGGTAGTGACACATGTCAACATCTTATTGGAGGACCTGGGTCTGGCAGTTTTAAAGGCAACGCCTTAACCACTGCACCAAGCATATGTTTGTGCTATAAATCACCAATTGTATTATATGTCTTATAGTTTGTTACCATTCAAACTCATCTTCTGATGGAGGTATATAAATCAGAGTCTGCTTCTGATGGAGGTGGGACTCAATTACCATTGTCAGAAGGTGGACCAAACAATCCTTTGCAGATTAAAAACTCTGGATTTCACTCAACTATTACTGTTCTGAAACACACATTCGAGATTGCCACAACGCAGACTCAGGTATCATTTTTGTTGCGATTTTCGTTTGGTGTTTTCGTGTTTCGTTATTGTAGAGACTAGAGACTCTAATTTTGATTCCACCTTCTTTGACACTGTTAGGTTGAACAACCATTGTGCCTTGAATGCATGAAGGTGTTGTCTGACAAACTTGACGAGGTTGAAGATGCGAGTAGGGACATTGAAGCATATGAAGCATGTCTTCAGCGCTTGGAAGAAGAGCCACAAGATGTTCTCAGTGAGGCTGATTTTCATATGGAGAAATTAAAGGTAATTGTTTGGCACTTTCTATCAGCAAACTATATGATGAACGATGAAAATGTGGTTCTTATACTAATACTTAATCTAGCATGTGAGTCATTAATGGATCTTAATGTTTTATCAATGTCTGTACACTCTAGATTTATTTCCAGTTTTTCTTTGTTGGTTGGATCATGGATGAGAGATATTGACTCCCAAATGTGAAATAAGTTTTAGTTTTCAAAACTATTAATTCATTAACTGTCAAATGCTAGACCAATACACAAGAAATTATGGAAATGCATGGTTGGATAACCTTTTCCTGTATTGAAAATTTTCCATAAGTTTAACCTACAGTGGAGTACTAAAAGAACATAAATTTTAAACTAGGATACTACTAAGTGATGATTACTCTTAATTATTTTAAGAATTAACTGCATTATTGAATAATTTCTCAAGTTAAATGCATATTTGATTGTCCGTTTGTTCTGTTAGATTGAGGAGGAAGAAAGAAAACTTAAAGCAACAATTGAAGAAATTAAAAAACAGAATGCAGAAGTAAACACCAAGCTAAAAGAATTAGAGCAAAAATCAAACCGTTTCAAAGAATTGGAGGAACGGTAAGTTTCTTCTGTACTATCTATATCCTCCATATATGTTCTCTACTCGTTCAATCTCTACTGATGATTCCATTTGCTTTACTTAATAGAAATGGTAATTAAATCGATGTAATTTCCAAGTATCTTCCCTTTCTGTGAGTGTCGGGCCAGGTTGTATGGGGTTTCATTTCATCAACTTTGACTGAAGCAGGACAAAAGTGATGAAGAAGAAAATGAGTTTGAATGGTAACAAACTATAAGACATATAATACAATTGGTGATTTATAGCATAAACATATGTTTGGTGCAATAGTTAAGGTATTGCCTTTAAAACTACCAGACCTAGGTTCAATCCCATTTAGAGCATTTTGGAGATTTTATTTTTCTCCTCTAAACGTGTCACCACCTGATTGGAGGAATCAAATATGTATCACTACCTAATTAATTTATTTTATTAGTTTAAAATTAGGACTAAATTGAAAGAATGTGTAAATAGTAAGGACCAAATGTATAATTATACCTTTAATTTTTTAACTATCACGTCACCTTCCGTTAGCCCATTAAGTGGTCACATTGATATACGGTAGTCATTGAGTTAGTTTAAGCTAAAATATATCTAAATAAATCCGGTCCGGTATTTCCACCAGCTTCTTAAGAAGAGTCAAAAGTAATGCCCTTTCCTCCTCATTTTTGCTTCCTTTCAATCCCTACAATGATTCAGACTATATATTTGCAGTCTTCTTTGCTGCTTAAGTAAACGTTCCCACAGAATCACAAAACCATGTTTTGTTTTGCATGAAACCTTCCTTTCTTTTTTGCAGCTTTCACGAGTTTGCTTAATCGTCAGTGAGCTAAAACCACAGACCCAGAATTTGATAAAACCGAAGAGAGAAGATGAGCACGGTGGACAAAATGCTGATAAAAGGAATCCGGAGCTTCGACCCGGAAAACAAAAACGTCATCACTTTCTTTAAACCCCTAACCCTAATCGTTGGACACAATGGCGCTGGCAAAACTGTAATCATTCCTCACTCCGTTATTCCGTTTAATCTATTGCTTCTGTTTAATGGGTTCTTTTGTTTTTGGGTGGGTGGGGGGATTGCAGACAATTATAGAGTGTTTGAAGCTTTCTTGCACTGGGGAGTTGCCTCCAAATGCAAGGTCCGGCCATAGTTTCATACATGATCCCAAGGTACTTTTCTTCACTTTGGTTAAAAGCAAATGAAGTTTTTAAGAATTTATGGTTTTCTTTTGGTAATAGTATAGCAAAATGCATGGTTTGGCTTTGTTATGTGTTAAACTTCAGCCATTTACTCATCTGCAGTGAAGTTTGATTTTGCTTTGTGCACATTTTAGGAAATGAAATGTAAATAGCGAAAAAAAAATGTAGCAATCAAATTCAGTATGAGGAAACTATGTTTAGCTTTTCAGAGTTGTAATTACTTGGAAGGAATTATTTGTTATATGGGCGTGTTTACATTGTATGTAGGTTGCAGGGGAGACGGAGACAAAAGGTCAAATTAAGCTCCGGTTTAAGACGGCAGCGGGAAAAGATGTGGTCTGTATAAGGTCATTCCAATTGACGCAAAAGGCATCTAAGATGGAGTATAAAGCAATCGAGAGTGTTCTTCAGACGCTAAATCCTCACACTGGAGAGGTTATACAAAACTTTTTTTTGACTGATTCTACTTGTTTCTAATAAATTATAGTGCGGTTTTTCTTTGTTGCTTTAATCAATCTCCTTGTGCAGCTTATACTCATTTCCATGAATCCACTGATTGTCCTTTTAATTTTTCTTGTTTGTTTGTGAACTGCAGAAAGTTTGCCTCAGCTACAGATGTGCTGACATGGACCGAGAAATCCCAGCTTTGATGGGTGTCTCAAAAGCTATTCTCGAGAATGTGATTTTTGTTCACCAAGATGAGGCCAATTGGCCTTTACAAGATCCTTCGACTTTGAAAAAGAAGTTTGATGATATATTCTCAGCTACTAGGTATGCTGTTTCCCCCCCTCTAACAAAACCATTCCCTCGCAATATTGAAATTAGTTGTGTACTACCTATTACGCGTTGTTTGTGAAAGTATGGGTGCTGTGACTGCTGTCATGCTTTTAGATTTTCTTTTATATCAGGTCTAGTGTACAGAAAAACCCTTCTTTTCAAAAGTTCTTGTATTCACAAATTTTGTCGCCAAGTTATAAGCCAAGAATCGAAGATTTGCTTTCTCTCATCTCTTGAACTCTCTTTACATATTCGTGGCCCTATAAAGTAATATACTTTCAGTACATGGTCTGCAAATTGCTTATATACTCATTTCAAAAGCCTTCTTGTTTTAGTTGGTTGAAAGTTTCAATGTCTATAAATAGCAATCACCTTACGAGAGAATGGTTAGGCTTGAATCATATGAATTTCGGCTGATTTTATGATTCATTCAAGTTCAAATATGGTTCTTGGAAAGGTTTGCTAAGGAAGACTATCAGAACCATTCTGAAGCAAGAAATCTTACTAACATAGTACTTTTCTACTTGAAGTCTTGGCTGCAAGTTGAGAATTTTAATCTAATATTCTAAGGAAATTACCCAATCTTTAGGATTGAATCATGATCTTCACATTTTTTTCTTTTTCTATTGTGTTGTAGGATAGAGTGTTTATACTTTATATATTTGAAATGGCAAATCTGGATATTGTTTAACGTCTCTTACGCCTACTAGCTTTTAATAAAGCATGGTGGAGACTCCTTGCTTGGTGTTGGTTTACATTTGTGAAGCACATGTACAGTTTCTCACTATGATATTTATTTAGCTGAATCATTTAATTTATCCACAAAAAAGGTTTAATTTGCTCATCGTGATTGTTTTAGAATATTATTTTTCTAATGGCTGCCTGTAAACAGATATACAAAAGCCTTGGAGGTCATAAAAAAGCTTCACAAGGATCAGGCTCAAGAGATAAAGGCATACAAGCTAAAACTGGAGCACTTACATACCTTGAAAGATGCTGCATATAAGGTGGATATAATATTCTTTTGTTTATTTTCTTTTTCATTTATTTTAATCTTGTTTCTACTTCCTCAAATTTAATACTTGTTTATGATTTCTGGCTCTGCTGAATTAGTGTTGTTCCTCTCTTATTGTAAATAGGATTCTAAAGCTCTTGTTTATGGGAAAATGTAATAGCTGTATGTTTATGGGATGCCAATCCATACAATTAACATTAGGGTTTGGATTTATTATTACCCTAGTATTCAACATCTTATGAACCTCAACTTAAAAACAAATTTTCTTGATATGGTTCTTCATACAGCTTCGAGAAAGCATTTCTCAGAATCAAGAAAAAACGGAATCATTGAAAAGCCAAATGCAAGTCTTGGAGAAAAACATTGATGACCTGGATGCTAAGATTCATAATGCTGAGATAACTCTGAAGGATCTGCGAAAGCTAGAGGACCAGAAATCAACAAAGACTGCCGAAAGGAGCACTTTGTTCAAGGAACAGCAAAGACAATATGCAGCTCTTGCTGAGGAAAATGAAGGTTTGTCAATTCAATAGCAGAAGCAGGGTTCTTATTTTTTCTCTTTCTGTGGGAGCCATGTAAATCCTGCATGTAAGGAATCACTAATTTGTTATGTATATTTTCTTGTACTGCATTGTTAGATACTGATGAAGAGTTGGTGGAATGGAAAACCAAGTTTGACGAGAGGATTATGTTATTGGATAATAAAATTCAGAAAATGGAACGTAACCAACAGGACTTGGATGAAGAGAACTCTGCTTATCGGCGTAAATTAAATAAGTGCACTGAGGAGATTGGCAAGCTTCAAAGGGATGCTGAGGTGTTACAAAAAGACAGGAGATCTTTTAAAAAGTAAATCATGACCATCTTATTGTGTGAATTTTGATATGGTTAACTCTTTTTCTTTTGCAGACTCTTGTGATGTCAAAAAAAGACAGAGATACTGCCATTGATCGATTGTTTGCCCGACTCAATTTAGGATCTACTCCGAATAGCCCCTTTAGTGATGAAGTTGCTTTGAACCTCATGAGCCAAATAGAAGCGAGGTTAATGGAGCTCAATAAAGATTTGGATGAGAAAAAGGTGATTTTTGTGTTTTTATGAACTAATCCATCTTTCTGCCAAGATGTGTGCAGTTATTATTTCTCTGTTATGGAGATCAAATATTTATAATGCACAACATACAAAGATCAATTTTTGTTTAATGCACAACATATTATTTATCAATGCATTTTAGAAATTTAGATTATCCTTTCAAAAGTGTCAATATGGCTTGATATCAGTTGTTCTTATTCTGAACATCGCTTCCCATAATTTCAGCAATCAAATGACCAGAAGCTAAAGACTGCATGGGATTGCTACGTGCATGCCAGTGAGCGTTGCAACATTGCTGAGGCTCAGAAGAAGGCTAAATTAGAAATCAAGGTCTGTCTTTGAGAAAACTTATGTAACTCACTTACCAACTACCTTTATTCTCATATTTTTTTTGGGTATTTAACTGTGATACATTTCAGTCTTCTGTTTTGAAACGTTTGGAAGAGACGAAAAGTAATCGTGGTGATCTTGAAATTCAAATATCGGATGTCAATCTTTCTCTCCTTGATGAAAGAGAAAAGAATATGGTGAGTATAACCGTGCTCAATGGCCTTGCTTGGGATCCAAAATACCTCTTCCTAATGAATCTTGATTAATAAAATAGAAAGTAATGATCCTTTCTTTTGCTGTTGGCAGCAAGTTGAGATGGACAGAAAGAAAAAACAACTGGATGAACGAAACCACGATGAAATCATACAGCAAAAGCAGCAGGAGGTGTTTGCCATAGATCAGAAGATTAAGGTCCTTGGTCATGAGAGAAACCTTGCTGCTGAAGATGCCAAAGAGAGAATGGAGCTATCTATAAAAAAGAGAGAAGTGGAGGATAAGAAGAAACAACAGAAAAAGATGTAAATCTGCTTTACCTTTCAATTTTCATCAGCCTCATTATAATTGTTTTGGGGGTCTATTCCTTTTTTTTCGCGTTGAAGCTGATGGCTTCATTATTGTTTTCCAGAATTGAAGAGTACAAAGACAGGATTAGAGTAGTGCTAAAAGGGAGGTTTCCTCCTGAAAAAGATTTGAAAAGGGAAGTTACGCAAGCTTTAAGGTTAGTTGAACACAAATACTTGATTCGTTCTTGAACAAGCTATGCTGCTATTTTTTTGATAGGATAGCGGGCCTCGTTAAAAACCCCCTCTAAGCCTAGATAGGGGGAAAAGAGTGCCCAAATACTATATATTAATACCAGCAATAAGGATTACAACTAGTCCAAATACAAATGAAACAAAGCTATATAAAAATCACCCTTATGAAGGGCTTTTTTTGAAAAGTGTTGTGCGAAGAGTGTGCTGTTAGTATTCATGATGATCAAGAGTGATAACCATAAGGGTAATTGAATTCTCCCCCATGTTCAGTTATTTCTTTGGTAACACTAGCTGGTGGTGATCTTAAATCACCGAGATCAATGGTATCACCCTTCAATGGAATGACCATCTCCACTTCCATTATTTCAATGGGTCATCCGTTTTATTCTGATATTTAAACAGAAATTCCCTGATATACTAAGATATACATATATATTGTATATTGCTTATTATAAATTAATGAGTATATGGTTATTTTCGTGTAAGGTGTTGACATGAAATTAATTTTAAATGAGTATAAGGAAAAACATTATTTAGGTAAAAAATTTAATAAAATTTCATGCAAAATCAAACATGGACATAATATTGAGCAAAGGTGTGCATGATAAATTCATCTTAAATTTGTTAATATATGTATTATATAATTATTTGCACCTATGCTATATTTGGATATATGTACATGGTATGACAATTGAATTGTTTTTTTTTTTAATTAGAAAAATGGAGTAAATAAGGAGGGATGACTTGATGCCTAGGTAACAGCTCAGGACGACAACAATCTATGAGTTGAAAGATGTGTAGTTATTATCATCATATAGTTTCTTTTGCTAATATAGTTCGATAATATTTGTAATCATTGGTTTTCCCTTGGGGAATTTGGCTTCAATATGTTCTGAAATATTCTAATTTGGTTTCTTGATTTTTAGTTTCTATTGAAACTGATTAACTGTTTTCACTACTTTAAGTTCCTCTTATATGAATTATTCTTTGGTATCGTATATTTAGGTGTTTGTAACTTTAATAGTTCTTTTTCATACTTGTATGCGATTTTGTCTCCAATTTGAGCAATTCCCCCTGCAGAGCTGTTCAAATGGAGTATGATGACTTGAGCACAAAATCCAGTGAAGCTGAGAAGGAAGTAAATATGTTGCAGATAAAAATAGATGATATTAGTAATAACCTGTCCAAGTATAAGAAAGAAATGGACTGTAAGTAGCTCTCATGCCTTTTATATTCATAGTGCTTAATGATACCTATGTTGTTGTAAATTTTTATAGTGGTGAAGATTCTAATATGCAGGTTAACTACACTGGATATTTAAAATTCATGTTCAATCTGGTAGTTAACTTAGGGTTTAAATGAATTGTGATTTTATCTCAAAGCATACCTGGAATTGAAGGAAAAAGTTAGCTGCAAAATGTGATGTGGCAAGTATACGAGTATCACTCTGACAGTATTATCAATTTACCATTAATTGTAGCAGTTTTGAGAGAAGAATGAGGAAATAGTCGATCACAAATTTTGCAGTTATGAAAAATAGTTATAAGATCCTTGGGGGTAATATCAAGTGAACTCAAACTTGTCATGCTTGGGCTTGGATTCCTAAAATAGTTCTGGTTAGGAGCATCACCAAAGTTTTATAAGCTATACACTATACAAGTGGGCAAATTCACTAATAGAAAGATAAACCTTAGGGAGTGACTGAGGTCCATTCCTGGAAAATTGGAAATTGAAAATGTACCAAAACTTAATTTGATAAGCGTTCCTGTGATGCCATCCTCCCTAAATCAAAAGGACCTTATTACTGATAAAAGAGTCCATGATCATAGCCTTTGGCTTCAAAAGAGCTTAAGATCAATGTACTTATATTAGTTTTTCTTGTTTTTTCTTTTGTCATTTAAATTCAGCTAGGAAGAAATTTCTTGAAGCCAGACTAAATTCTGTGGAGAAACAATCTTTTACCATTGATTCCTACCCAAAAGTCCTGGAGACTGCACAGGAGAAAAAAGATATCCATAAAAGGTTCTTGCTCTTAACTTTTTAGAGGCATTGTTCCCTTATGTACGAATATATTCATTTTCAGTTTTCCAGTTTTTTAGCCATGCTTGTAATATTACTGGATCATTGCCTCCAGCAAATACAACATTGCAGATGGCATGAGACAAATGTTTGATCCATTTGAAAGAGTTGCCCGTGCTCATCATGTTTGTCCCTGCTGTGAGCGTCCTTTTTCTGCTGAAGAAGAAGATGAATTTGTTAAGAAGGTTGTGAATTGTGATATATAGGTTCTCTTGAAGCTTATAGTTAATCTTCTCTTTCATATCTATTTATCGATAAACTTGTGTACATTGGGGGTTGGGAGACCTGCACTTGGGACTTCCAGAGCCTTACCACTCCTGACTTTTTAGTATTTTCTTCAAACTTTCAAGGGCAATCCCTGATATTGAAATCTAGTTATTCAGTTAGCATAAAGGTCTAAATTCTTTTGTATTTTCTTGTAAACTACAGCAAAGAGTCAAGGCAGCAAGTTCAGCTGAACATATGAAAGTGTTGGCAGTGGAATCATCAAATGCCGAGTCTTACTTTCAGCAGTTGGACAAGCTTCGAATGGTTTATGAGGAATATAATAAAACTGTAAAGGATATAATTCCTGTTGCTGAGAAAACTTTGCACAAACTAACTGAAGAGCTGGATCAAAAGTCTCAAGCCCATTATGATGTACGTATCTGTTTCAGTATATATGACTTTATATGAGTACTGCTATGATTTATTTGTTAAAGATAAAAATAAAAGAATGGCTATTTATCGACATTGTCTGTTCAAGCTAGGTTTTATGGGGAGGGTGAAGTAGTGTTACACGTGATTATTGCGGATTGTCATACTGGTCATGCATCTTTTTATTCCCGGCATGTTGCAAAGAGAAATATGTCCCGAGCAGGAAAAAAGAACACACTAAAATCCCTTGGAGATTAATTTCCCATTTTAAATGTTGTATTGATGTGATTTGTGATTGTTCATTTGTAAGCTTATGATCTGTGGTCCTACTAGTGCAGCCAGGTTTGATTCCAAGTCTTTCTGAGGTCAGTAATATATTGCTGAAAATAGATTACCGAAGACATTTTCCTCAGTGTACTATATTTCTGCCTCATGAAAAATAACTTAGTGGGAAATGATTCTTTTAGGATCAGATAATCTAGTTTCCATAGTTAAAATAATTTGCAACTTTATCTGAAGACCATTCTTCATTATTTGTTAGTCCTTATCATTAGAAGTTGCTATATTCACTTTGAGATAGAACAAGAAGGGATGGGATGATGTAAGTCTAAACTATGAAAGTCGTTATAATTGCCTGTGAAGGTATGATGATTTTCATCCCAGCCAAAATGTAGTTCAGATAAGGCTTTTTAGTTTGACCTTTCAATCTAAAAGAGTATTCTTCTTTCATCACACCTTGATTTTTTTCCTCTTTCTATGTTCCATAAGTTTCAGTATGTATATGCCAGCTGCCAAAGAAGCAACTTTTGAATTTCCATTTTTTTGGCTCTGTATTTTAAAATAATTACTGATAATTATATGATGTTATGGCAAGGCACCTTGCTCTCCCAAGGAGAGAACATGAGTTCGAACCTTGGAGAAGACATTGTTGTGAGGGAGAGCCACGAATCCTGAACAAGGACCATGGAATGGACATGTACTTTACCAAAAAAATATATATCAAAGGACCTTTTATGATGATTGTTTAGTTTTAGCAATGCATTATTTTTCAACTATTGTTGTTATTCTTATAGGTGTTAAGTGTTTTAGCCCAAGTAAAGACAGACAAAGATGCTATTGAGACTTTGATGGGACCTGTTGAAACTGCTGACAGGCTCTTTCAAGAAATTCGGGGTTTGCAAGAAGTAGTTGAACATTTGGGATATAAGTTTGACATGGGAGGGCAAGGTGGTGATAGAACTGCGGAAGAGATCCAATTGGAGCTAAACAATTTACAAAGCAGAAGGTAACAGCCATTTTTTTTTACCCAACCCAAATATAGGGCGTTGATAAGCTTGTAATCATCTGTTTTAAGCGTAAAAAATTTGTAGATAATATTGATTTGTTATCGGGATTTAGCAACTGTCCTTCTCTTTGCAATCAGGGATGCTTTATATAATGCAGTGGAGGACTTAAGGGCGGAACAGAGGTACATGGAGAAGGATTTGCAAAGCATTCAGGTGCGCTGGCACGATATAAGGGAGAAAAAAGTGGAGGTGGCTAACACATTGCGTGATTTTAAAAAGGCAGAAGAAGAGATAGAGCAATTGTCTGAGGAGAGGCGTCAACTTGATCTTGAGGAGAAGGTCGGTAATCTGATTGTTTAGTTTAACTTGGATTTATATTCTGTGCTAGTATCTGTATGCTTGCTCTCATAAAATATTAACAAATTATCTCTGATTGGCTGCTATTCTACTATTATGTTGTGTGTACTCGGTCTCTTCAATCAAGTTGAAATAATTTATACCTTGACTGATTCCATGCTAATGTATCTCTAAAGTTATTAGCCCCATGATACTTCTTAATGTGATAATTGGTTCTGTTTATAAACCCTTTACTTTTTAGTTGCTAATGTGATTTACATTCAAATTTTCTTCTTTTTTTAATAACTTGTTTTAATGCATTGTTCTTGGACCTTTCAGCATTTAGCAGAGGCTCTCAACTCAGCAGTCAAGGAGAAGGAATCATTATTGAATGACTATAATTGCTTGAAAGTAAAACTTGATGAGGAATATGAGCAGCAGCAGGAACTTAGACACTCATATCGGCATGAAACTGAAGAACTCTCTGAAATTAACAGAAAGATTAAAGCGTATATTTCTGAACCATGGAATTTAAGCTTGCTCTTAAGTACCATTGAATTCTAATTGAAGTTTTTTGCCTACAGGTATTATGATTTAAAGAAGGGGGAGAAACTAAAGGAACTGAAAGAACAGAAATCTCTGATGGAATCTCAACTTCTCAGCTGTGATGCCAGGAAACAGGAAACACTGGCTGAGCTAAACAAAAGTAAAGACTTGATGCGTAATCAAGATCAATTAAGACGTAACATTGAGGATAACTTGAATTACAGGAAAATAAAAGCTGAAGTAGATGTGCTTACTCGTGAAATTGAGTTACTGCAAGAGAGAATAATGGAGATTGGCGGTATTTCCAAATTTGAAGGTGAACTGCGAAAAGTCTCTGAAGAAAGGGAGCGACTTCTTTCGGAGGTATGTATGATTCTTACTGGCATCTCTGCATGTTAACCTTTTCAATTACGTTCATTCGCAGATAGCCTCTCACCTATCACTAGCATGCCATCATTTTTTTTCCTTGCTGGATTGATATGGGCCTACAGTTCTTTATCTCATTCATTCAATGTGTGGAAGAGGGGTTGTGGGATTTTTGTTGTGTGTCTCTTTCGTCATGCGAGGCGTTATTGTCGTTCACTTGTTGAGCCTTTTTAATGTTAAGCTTTGTATGTATGTGTTTGCTTCACCATTCTTTGCCTATTATTATTAAGCTTTTTTAAAAAGGTGTTCAATGTATCCGTCTAAGAGTTGTAAGTTACTTCTCTTTCACTACAGCTCAATAGATGCCGAGGAACAATGTCTGTTTACCAGAATAATATTTCGAAGGACAAGGCTGATCTTAAACAAGCGCAATACAAGGACATTGACAAACGGTACTTTGATCAGCTAATCCAGCTTAAGGTAGAAATTATTTTAATTTAATGCAGTATTTAACTTTTATTGTTTTATCATGTTCTTAACTTGCATGCTTTATGACTGTGGCAGACAACGGAGATGGCAAACAAGGACCTGGACAGATACTACAACGCACTTGACAAGTATGGGATTTACCCATTTTTCGAGCTGTCTTTTAAATTGCACTCTCAACTGGAAATTTTGAGTTCTTTCCGAATCTGCTCAAGAATGGTCCTTTAATTGCTAACAGGATAGAGAACTGTGAATCATCCGTTCAGTATAAATACAGAATCTTTTATTGTTTTTAAATGACCATAATTTTTTGTTTGGCACCTTTTCTTGTTTGTAGAGCACTCATGCGCTTCCATTCCATGAAAATGGAGGAAATAAACAAAATTATAAGAGAATTGTGGCAGCAAACATACAGAGGGCAAGATATAGATTATATTAGCATTCATTCGGATTCTCAAGGTGCCGGAACTCGTTCTTACAGCTATAAGGTAAGGCCTTATAACTATTTATTGCTTCTTTGCCTTTTTCCCCCCTCTAAATTTTCATTGTCATCACTTATTCTTCCCCCCCCCCCCCCCCCCCCCCCCCCCGTCAAAACAGGTTCTTATGCAAGCTGGTGATGCTGAGCTTGAAATGAGAGGACGGTGTAGTGCGGGTCAAAAGGTGAGTGATCATCAGATGTGGTATGGGAAATGAGTAGTAATGTGTTGATTACTTTATCAAGCACTACGAGGAAATGAAACTGCATGGAACTTGCTGTTTGTTTCAGGTCCTTGCTTCTCTAATCATACGGTTGGCTTTAGCTGAGACCTTTTGCCTCAACTGTGGAATCTTAGCACTAGACGAACCAACCACAAATTTGGATGGCCCAAATGCCGAGAGTCTGGCAGCAGCTCTCCTTAGGTACAAGCACTTTCGTCTTTCCTTCTCGTATTTATTTGAGGTAGTGGCTTTTAATATACACCGGTTATTCTTTTCCTCTTTGTCCAGAATCATGGAGGACAGAAAGGGCCAGGAGAATTTTCAGCTGATAGTAATCACTCACGACGAACGTTTTGCTCAATTGATCGGTCAACGGCAACATGCAGAGAGATATTATCGGGTCACCAAAGATGATCTGTAAGGCTTATTGTTTTTTTTTCTTTTGAAGTTTCTTTACTCATTTTTTGTTTTGTGTAGAATCTGATTCAGACCATCTTTTCTGGCTCTCATCTTCTCAGTCAGCATAGTATAATTGAAGCCCAGGAAATATTCGATTGAATTCTTTCAAATGGGTTTTCCCAATTCATACCCGAGTGCCGAGATTGGAGCAGTAACACGGCTACTCCAGAAATCGAAGTCAGAGGTTTGTTTGTTAGATGTGTAAAAGTTTATAAATGCAGTAACTAAATATATGACCCATTTTGAACTTGCATGGCAGTAGCACAATGTAGAATCATGGAAGAACAGAGAGAGGTGTAACAAAAATGGTGAATGTGAAGTGTTTTGTTTGTTTGTTTGTTTATCTTCTTTCCAAAAGTTCTTACCTAAACTTGAATCAAGCCGGGTCTAACCCAAACCCAACCCAACCCAACCCATTAATCCGTTTTATTATTCGGAAAATGATAAAAATATTTTTAGGATTAAACAGATAACTTGGGCATTAAGGGAAACAAGGGAGAAGGTTGAGATGAATAGCAAAGATAACTGCGTTCTCATTTTTACCTTAATCTTCTCATCTGATACACGACTTTTATCATTTAAATTGAGGTTAAAATACATCACAAGTCACTTAGTAATAAACATGTCAAAATTCTTCTTCTGGACATGATAATTTTGTAACTCAATTATAGATTTATTGTTTAACATATAGTTTTTCTTCTTCAAAAATAACAATTTAGTTAGTTCAATTAAAATTTTGTAACAAATAAGTCACTTAATTGTAGGTTTGATAACTAATACATCATTTTTCCTTTAAAAGTAACAATAATTTAGTCATTCAATTAAAAAATTGTAATAATTAAATAATTTTATCGTTAAATATTGAAACAAATAACTTAGTACAATAATAATTTTAGTCCTCAAAACATACACGTTCTATTAATTAAGTCTCAATTTGAAATTGCAGTTTTGGAGTAGGCAGCTTGTGTTACATGGTATGCTCTAGTGAGATGGAGTCCAGGGATCACATTTTCTTTCAATGTGACATGTTTGGAAATGTATTTTGTGTGCTTGTGGGATTTACAAACGAGTTATGTTTTGGGAGCAGGAGTTAGCATGAGCTACTAGTAATTTGAAGGCAAAACCTTTACGTTCTTTGATGCTCAAGCTTGATAGGAACTAGGGGTGGAGTTAGGATTTAGGAATGAATGTTGGGAGGGGCATTGAATTAAGAAAAATACAATAATTTATTAGAAATTTAAACTCCAAATTCAGAAGGTAATGTTTAATTTTTTTAATATTTAAATTTATAAGGACTAGAGCCAACTATTAGGGGGAGCGCCCCTAAAAATTAATTATTATTATTTTTATTTTTTTATTTACCAAATGAATAAATTAATTTAACATTAAAATTTAATTCTCTTTCTCAAATCTCAAAAGTTATATATTTTTTTTGTCAAATTTAGTTCTCTTCTCATTCTTCTCCAAGCTAATGATACAATATTTTTTTAAAAAAAAATTTGGTATTTATTGTTCAAAATCAAACTCCATTTCATACCCACAATTCAATTTCTTCAAAATTTCTTAACAAAACAAAGACAATAATGTGTTTGATAAAGTTTAATAATGTTTCTATGGTTTATTAATGAAATATTAAATTAATTGTTCAAAGTATTGAAATATGTTTTTGCTATATACAGGTCTATTTTTTAGTTCTCACTTGAGCCCAAAAATGTTTGAGATGATCTTAATAAAGACGTAAATTGTTATTAGACTAAAATATTTTAAAATACGGACCTATAATTCTTTGATTTAACCCTACTTGATTAAATATTTAATAAATCATTGTATTTTTTAATTTAAATACTTATTTTTACAGAGGGTCAAAATAATATTAAACTAAAATTTATCTAATATATAAAATTTTTAGTAGGTGCCGAGGCCCTTTCGCCCATAACATAGCGCCGTCACTGCTAGGAACAATTATGTTTGCATGATATGAAAGGATAAAGGAGCGGAATTGTAGATATTTTCACGGAAATAGTTGTTCTGTTGAGAATCAGGAGATTGTTAAGCTTGTAAAGGAAAATTGTTACAATAAAATTACTGGGTAAATTTTCGAGCAACCAACCAACATGTAAGTAGAGCCCTCTGTATAGATTGGGGTTGGATATCTCAGTTTTAAAAATAAAAAATAAAACTATATTTTAATCCATAAAAAATATTAATATACTTGAAACTTATAATATAAATGTCATATCACTATATATATAATATAATAATATGTATGTATTTATATGTAATGTACATAAATATGTATATAATATATATTATACATACGTATAATGTATGTATGTATAGTATTAGTATATATGTATATATATATATATACATATACATTAATACATACATATATATGTACATGTATATATTATAATTTATACATATATATGTACATGTGTGTATACATATATATATATACATAATATATACATGTATATATATATATGTATGAATATATATATATACATGTATATATATACATAATATACTTATATATATGTATATATGTGTGTGTCTGTGTTTATACATATATACATGTATATAATATATATGCATGTATATATATATATATATATACATTTATATTACATATACATTAACACATGTATACATACATGTATATATAAGTATTAATGTATATATATACACATATGATATATATATGTGTATACATTTATATTAATGTATACATGTATATATGCATTAATGTATATATGTATACATGTATACATATATATATTACATATACATTAATACATATATATGTATAATATATATGTATATATTTATGCACATGTATATATACGTATATGTGTATATGTACATGTATATATTACAATTTATACATATATATGTACATGTATATATTACAATTTATACATATATATGTACATGTGTGTGTATACATGTATATGTATATATGTATACACACATGTATATATCTATGTATAAATACATAGATATATGTGTATATATATATGTCATATGTGTGTGTATACATGTATATATATGTATATGTGTATACATGTATATATATGTATATGTGCATATGTGTATACATGTATATATATACATATATATATATGTACATCATACATGTGTTTGTGTGTGTATACATGTATATATATATATATGTATACATAATATATACATGTATAAATATATGTATAAATACATAGATACATGTATATATACATAATATACATGTATATTTGTATATGTATATATGTGTATACAAGTATATATAACATATATATATTGTGTATATATATACAACATATACTTATATATATGTATATATGTGTGTGTGTTTATACATATATATAATATATATGCATGTATATATTATATGTGTGTGTATACATGTATACACGTATATATTACATATATATTAACACATATATACTATATATATATTACATATACATTAATACATATATGTATAATATATATGTGTATATATTTATGCACGTGTATATATACATATATGTGTATATGTACATGTATATATACATATACATGTACATGTGTGTGTATCATGTATATATACATATATATATGTACATGTGTGTGTATACATGTATACATAATATATATATGGGTAAACTACTGCAGGGGTCACTTTCATTTCCAGTTTGTACAGATTTAGTCACCACTTTTGAAAAGTGCCAATAAGTGGTCATCTACGTTTTCGATGTGTAAAGACTTGGTCACTCCGACGTTATAGTCCGTTAATCTCCTAACGGATTGCTGATGTGGCAGAATTAATTAACGAAAAAATAAGGATAAATTACTGCAATAGCCATTAAAATTTATCTCATGTACATTTTTTCTCCTCAATTTAAAAAAGTAAACATCATAGTCACTAATAAAAATGTTTCTTTATAATTTCACCCTTAAATTTTTAAAAATTTATTTGTCAATCCTAAAACTTTACAATCAATTAATACAATAATAGTATAAATGCTTAGATGAAAAATAGGTGCCCAAAGTATACCCTTTGAAACTTAGGTGCCCAAATTACTCCTATTTAATAACTTGAACTTAAAAATTTAGTCCACTAACTACTAAAAATTCGAGTTATTGGAATTTCTATTTTATAATTCAAACTTTATTTTGAATTTTTGAGTCGAGTTTATGAAATTATGAGTCGAGTATTTTCACATCAAACCAAAAAATTTACCAAAAAAACCCAAGATTTTTTTCATATTTCCAATTAAAAATTTTATAACTACAGAAAGGAAGAAGAAGAATCGAAGAGACAAAAATCAATTTTGATTCTTTATCGGATCATGTCTGCTCCAACATAATAATAAAATGAATAAACGAATTTCAATAGCTAGTGAAGTAAAAGAAATATAATTTTTAATTTTAATCTGTGTTTGTATGTAGGGAAGTGAAACACTCGACTTGACTCGAAAAAATTAAATTTTTTGGTTTGATGTGAAAATACTCGACTCATAATTTTATAAACTCGACTTGACTCGAAAAAATTAAATTTTTTGGTTTGATGTGAAAATACTCGACTCATAATTTCATAAACTCGACTCAAAAATTCAAAATAAAGTTTGAATTGTAAAATAGAAATTCCAATAACTCGAATTTTTTAGTAGTTAGTGGACTAAATTTTTAAGTTCGAGTTCTTAAATAGAAGCAATTTGGGCACATAAGTTTCAAAGGGTATACTTTGGGCACCTATTTTTCATCTAAGCATTTATAATATTATTGTACTAATTGATTGTAAAGTTTTAGGATTGAAAAATAAATTTTTAAAAATTTAAGGGTGAAATTATAAAGAAACATTTTTATTAGTGACTATAATGTTTACTTTTTTAAATTAAGGAGAAAAAATGTACATGAGATAAATTTTAATGACTATTGCAGTAATTTATCCTTATTTTTTCGTTAATTAATTCCGCCACATCAGCAATCCGTTAGGGGATTAACGGACTATAACGTCGAAGTGACCAAGTCTTTACACATCGAAAACGTAGATGACCACTTATTAGCACTTTTCAAAAGTGGTGACTAAATCTGTACAAACGGGAAACGAAAGTGACCCCTGCAGTAGTTTACCATATATATATGTATAAATATATATATACATATATAAATATATATGTATATACATGTATCTATATATATGTCATATGTGTGTGTATACATGTATATATATATGTATAATATATACATATATATGTACATCACACATGTGTTTGTGTGTGTATACATGTATATGTATATATGTATACATAATGTAACACCCCCTTCCTGGCCTGGTAGAGAACCGGGTCATAGAGCGCTACCGAAAAACATAACGGAGATTGGAGACATAAATTTTAGACTTTTAACCAATATTTTAATGTCAAATATGTAAATTTTATTACTAACCCAAAAGTCATTATAGCTTTAAAACCTTATACAAAACATAGACAACATTTACACAATAGTAGTGCCACAAGACTAGTATAATTACTTTAACTACTTTGCCACCATACTAGGAGTGCATAAGGACAAAGCACATTACTCTTTACTTGTAGTGACTTGCCAATCTTCCAACTAATTCAGATCTCGATCCGTTACTTTCCTTAACCTGAAATGTTATGCAAATGAATGCATTAGACTTATATAGTCTAAGTGAGGTAGCCAATAACAATGAATGAACATGGTATGCCATTTATCATGCTTTGATGACAATCACAATATCAATTGTGCAATAAACATGGCATGCTCTTTATTCAATAGTAAAAACATAGTATCATGTCATGGACGGTAATATCATGATTTCATAGCAAACAATATCAATAATCAATATTTTTTCTTGGACCGATTCAACATTATTTGGATACGCGAATTCCACCGCAACACCAACAATAATGGTCGTGTCATAATCCCTCCTCCGCACCAATTGACCAATACACAACACATCCCTCCTCCGCACCAATGGCCGAAGCCCATTACCCGTACCAATGAGCTCATGAATACTATGGCATGCCAATTGTATCCAATACTTCGATTCCAAGGTTCAATAACAATGATTCATCATTCATGACTCATAAACAATATTTCATGTCAATGTTTTCAATAATTTCCATGACAATAATTACCATGCTATGAACGTAGAATCAATGCAATTCTTACCATATACTTACCAACACATGATCAATGATGTAAAAACCTCTAACTCAACGTTAGTATTAACAAAATAACGACACATTCGAGTAGGCCCTTGCCTAACCCGAGACGCTGCTACACTCACCTCGATATTAGGGTTCCTGTATAACATCACCTTTTCCTTGGTTGACGGCCGTCCTTTATCGATTTATTGGACTAGATTAAATAGGAATCAGTTAGGACCGACAAGACAACATCGAATAAATATAAAACTATTAATCAAACTCGATACTGAAACTTAGACCAACTAAGGATTTGAGCTTACCCCGACGTCGACAGAGATTCGATATTACTATATCGAAAATATCGGACCACCTATTTAAACACTGGACCGTAGATACTTCTCACCTAATTTTTCTCTTTATTTTCTTAAATCACCGTGCATTTCCATAGGGTTATCTCCCTATTTATACTCACAATCTCCACCCCTCAAATTTCGTTCTCTTAATCTACGTAAGGCTTGGCCCTTACATGGGAGCCACGTGGCATTAACTTGGGGTATAATCCCCCTCCCATAGCCACGTAGTGGCATTATTTGCCACCTTAATTTTGGTTATGCCATGACTTCCCCTAACGTGGGAAAAGCCACGGCAATTCCTTCAATATGAAGGAGTTGGTCGTGGGTCTCTCTTTTTCTTTTATTAATAATAATAATAATAATAATAATAATAATAATAATAATAATAATAATAATAATAATAAATTATTATAAATTAACCCGAAAAATATTTATTGGTTTAAATAAAATCGAATAAATTACTCAATCGGTATAAAATACTCGATCACCGGAACCTAATTCCGACTAGACCGGTTTTTGGAATGTGACACATAATATATACATGTATAAATATATGTATAAATACATAGATACATGTATATATATACATAATATATAGATTTGAGCATCATTTTTCATGTAAAAGACTACCAACATAGAATACCCTTAGGATTTTTCACTTTTTTCTCTGTGCCGCCGCTCTCCTTCCCTTTGGTTCGAACTTAGGCCGGCGACGGCAATAGCTTTCGGGCTATTTGTCGACCGCCGGTCACCCTCTTTCATTTATTTGTTTCACTCTTTTGATTTTTAATCTTTTTAATTCAATAAATCTGTCTTTATGACACGCTTTTCTCTACCGTTTGATACGTTTTTCTGCTTTTTAGCATGTTTTTCTGTCTCTTGGCACGTTTTTTCATTATTTGTTTTCTATGAGGGTTGATTTGACGACGCCACGACTGATCAAGATGTCGATTATTTGTAATCATGTTGATCTTCCCTGCTATGGACATTCGGTTTGAATTTAGATATGCGGTTTGCGCTTGTGATGAGTTTTCAGGTGCTCGGCTCTGATCTGCGTTTTCTCGGTGGTCTATCAATAGCTTCATCCCCTTTTGTGGTTCGTTTTGCCAATGCAATCAGGTTTCGTATCTATTTTCGATCGAGTATTTGGATGAGTTTATAACCTTTTCATGTATGGTTCATATCTGATCTAAAGTGGCTAGTTTTAGGAGGAAGTCCAAATTATGATAGTTTGTAAACCCTTATTGTAATTTTGAGTATTTTCTCATTAATAAAACTAGTGGCTTATTTTAAAAAATTATACATAATATATATGTATATTTGTATATGTATATATGTGTATACATGTATATATTGTAACCCCCTCGTCCCGGTCTGGTAGGATGACCGGTCCGAGTGGGCCACACGGGGAAAACCGAAGCGAAACCCGTTAAGGTTTCCCCTCGGTTAACAACCCGGAAAATTTCTTTTAACATTAGTCTTATCTAGATGCAATTATAATTCCTATGTGAAGCACAGCAGCGGAAGAATCAAACAACGCATCAATCACCGACCAAACAAACATAAACAGTCCATTTTTACTTCATTCCAGCAGGCCATTTCGAAACACCTATAGGGTGTTCCGAAACGCCCTGACCTGGTCAAAGGGCCTGGGTCGACCACAAGGTGACCGTTCCGAAACAGGGGTGACCCGTATCGGAACGCCCTTGACGGTCAATATCTCGTGGTCAACGAGATTTGACCGTTTCGGAACTTCAAAGGCCCGTTTCGGAACGGCTTCATCTCGCCAATTTCTCAAAATTCCAGAGGCGAAAACGTTCCGGAACGACCCTCATCCGTTTCGAAACGGAAGGCCATTTACACAGGGGCCGTTTCGGAACACGGGGACCCGTTCCGAAACACCCCCCTGTCTGCAGATTTTCTGGGCTGTTTTGAGGCACAAGGATGCCCCAAAACACCAACAAACCAACAAGCAACTTCAAGGCAAGACATCCTAAGGTATGACACTTATACTAGCATGCTTCAACAATAATTAGACATGTCTAAAACCAAAGTCACAACCCAAATACATGCATTTGATCAACCATCATTCAAGCACAAGTTCATGCACTTAAAGCATAGTCCACAACTCAAGCAAGCAAAAGACGTAAGTTAACAACCACCATGGCAACACAACCATGCAAAAGCCCTACATGTAAAGGAGTCTACACATGCTCCTAACAACCAACAACAACTAACAAGTCTTACACATCTCATTGCTACAATTATTACATAACTTAGCATAAAACCATACTTGATGAACTTAAGTCCAAAACCACACTTGAAGGCCCTCCTCTTGCCGAGCAACCCACGAACTAAGGATCTGCAATGTTGAACAAGGAGAGCGTAAGCAATGATGCTTAGTGAGGGTAAGCTCTAAAAACAAACCTCAACATCGCAGGGTCCGAGCACGATCTAGCCAAGGCAACATACATAAATCAAGAGTCCACAAGATATAGATGCATGAGCAATTATATCACATATATGCCATAATCATGAGCTCAACACTACCATACATGCAATCACATACAACATCCAAACAGCTCATAATCTCAACACATTGATACATATATCAAACAACATTGGCACCTAGTTATCGCTCAAATACACGGATAGACTCGTTGGAAACTCATATCCAACAACCACATTACCTCGGTGGGATTCCACTCATCACCGGCCTCGCGGAGGGGATTCCACTCATCCTCACGCCCCGTCGATGGGATTCCACTCATCACCGACTATATTTAAATACCATTTCCGGGCGTACCCGTACTCCTCCTTGGTGACTCAACGCCACCAAGGCCACGCGCGACTTTAGACTCATGTGTACACACTAACATCCTAATGATCGATCATTTGTATTTAAGTATACTAGTGCCAATATTTTACTCATTCCACAACACACATTTCAACCATTTCCGTGCTTAGCACGTACTCGCCATGGACACAACCATGAACCATCACCATGCATGCTTTAAGCCATTCGATCCATGCCTCAATTCACATGTATAAAACAATATACATACACAATCATATGACATAGCATACAAGGCATATACAATCATCCAAATGAGTTCATCCAAAGGCTTAGACCAAGTTTAGGATTAGGCTACCACCCTAATCCTAACTCTAGGTGGGTCTACCAAGCCCAACCTAGTCCGTATACTCGAACCAACTAATTTAAAATCATTCAAGGAAATCAACCACTCACCTAAACTTCCAAGCACAAGACCAAGCAAGCCACAATCCTTCAACTCTCCGGATTCACTTCCGATGCTTCACCGATGCCCAAACTTGACTCTAATCAATCCCAAACACAAACAAAACATTCATAATCAATACCTCATCAACGGAAACAACCCGGATCAACACTTCAAGCACTCAATACCCAAAACAAGTCCCAAAAACAGAATTTCCGAGCTGCCCTTAAAGCCCACCAATATCTTCCATTTCAAGCATTCGAATAACCATCAAACACACCCAAAGCAGCCCTCATATATCATACTAACATCAGCTCTCGAAAACTAACATTGAAACACCCGAAAAACCATTTTAAAACCCTCCCAAAACCCCCTTGGTACCCAATTCCGAAAATTGATTAAATTCACTTGAAATTCACATATATCATGCTATTTGACTTCTACATAACTTATCTAAACATATTAAATCAACCAATTTACTTTAACAACATAAAGCTTCCATTTTTAATCCCACTCCCAAAAATTCCATTTTCTCAAACTCTTATGAAAATGAAAATAGAAGGTACTTTTAAAGAGGGGAGAATGAGGGGAAGTCAAAAACATCCTTACCTTTCGATTTGGAGCTGAAATGGATGAGGAATAAGATGAAATAGTGAACTTGGGTAGAGAACCCTATTTCACGTTGGAAAATCTGATGAAGAAGATGAATAGTGGAAATGTGATAGGGAAAAAGGGGTTTAAATTTGAAGTGGGGTAAATTACCCAAAAGGCCATTAATGAAAAGTTTTCCTTGTTTTTAAATTAGCTCTTCAACTTAGAGTCTAAAACATTTAGGTCCCATTTTAAATGGTAAATTTTGTAACCCAAAATTTTTAAAGGATTATTTCATAAACCAACCCGAGCCCAAATATTATTAAAATATTATTTCCACCTAACCCCTAAACCCGGGTGTTACATATATAACATATATATGTATTTATTTTTAATTAAATATTAAAATTTTATTTAAATTATTTTTTATTTATTTTTAATTATAAATTATATATATATGTATTTATTTTTAATTAGATATTAAAAATTTATTTAAATTATTTTTTATTTATTTTTAATTATAAAATATTTCATTTATTTTCAGTTATTTTTAGTTATTTTATTTATTTTTAGTTAGATATTAAAAATGTATTTATTTAATTTTTTTATTTATTTTTAGTTATTTTTTAAAAATTTATTTAATTTTTTATTTATTTTTAATTATAAATTTGTTTTATTTATTTTAATTAGAGATAATATATATATATATATATATATTTATATTATTTTTTATTATAAATTTTTTTATTTTTTTTAATTATAATTTTTTTATTTATTTTAGTTACATATTAAAAATTTATTTAAATTATTTATTTATTTATTTTTAATTATAAATTTGTTACTTATTTTTATTTATTTTTAATCAGAGATAATATATAAATACATTATTTTTTATTTATTTTTAATTATAATTTTTTATTTATTTTAATTATATATTAAAAATTTATTTCAATTATTTTTATTTATTTTTAATTATAAATTTGTTATTTATTTTTAATTAGAGATAATATATATGTATTTATATTATTTATTTTTAATTAGATATTAAATATTTATTTAAATTACAGTTCTAATTAAATTAATTAAAACCAATATAAAATATAATTTTACTTTAAATATTAAATTAAAAATTAGTTAATATTTTGAAAAATTTTAAATTAATAATTTAAATTAAAAATTAATTACAATTTAAGATATATAAATTTTGAAATTTGAATATTGAATTATAATAATAATATAATAAAAAATCAGTAATAAATTAATAAAAAATTAGATTAACCCTATGCATAAATCTATCATAAAACAACGGTTTGAGTTTGTGCAGCCGTTCTCATCTCTTCCTCTTCCTGACTGATATTCTCTTCTTTCTCGATTAACCCTAGCCATTCTCGTCTTTTCTTTGGTATTCTCGCATTTGTGATATTCTCTCATCTTTCTCATCCTCTCTCTGATATTCTATGTGATATTTTCTCATTTGTGATATTCTATCATCTTTCTCATTCTCTCTTTGCGCCGTTTGTTGGTTTCTGGGTTGTGGCCGTCTGACGGTCTGAGTTTCTATCGTTGCCGTTTGTTGTATGGTTTATATCTTAGTAGTATGTTTAGGGTTTTTGGGTTGTGATCGTCTTTGTTTAAGGTTGTGGTTATGTGGGTTGTGTCTCAGATTCATGTTTAGGGTTGTGGTTGTCTGAGTTTTCATCGTTGCCGTCTGAGTTATGGTTGTCTAGTTTTTAGGGTTATGGTTTAAGTTTCATTTTAGGGTTTGGTCGTCTGGTTTTTAAGGATATAGTTTGAGTTTCATTTTAGGGTTTTTAAGGTTAAAATCTCAAATATGTGTGTCTCACCTCTCATATTGGGTAAGTTACAGTCTTAGCTTCATTTTACTTGGTTTGTATCATTATATGCTAACCATGTTAGTTTTTTTTTTGTTTTTCAGGTATATCTCTGAATCTGATCTGTCTTAGACTCTATTCTTCTGCGTATGAGTTTATTTTGTGGCCTTCGATCTACATAAGGATTATTTTTGTTCTCTGTTCATTTTAGAGTTCAGTGTTCTTAGTTTAAAAACGTGCTACAAATTGTGTTCTCTGTTCATCTCTTAGGTTAATATCTAATCTGTATTGGCTGACTGAGATCTGTTTCATCTCTTGAATTTTGTAAGTGACTAAGTGTGTGTATTTTTATGTTAAGATATCTGTATTTTTGTTTAAATTTGAAAGTTTAATATGCTAACTGTGTTTCTTTTTCATCTCAGGTATAGCTCTGATCTCTGGATTTAGTTTTTGGCATTGGCCTTTGATTTATAGTTTCTGGTTTTTGGATTTAGTTTCTGTATTTTTTACAAGTATGATTTATGGTTCCTGAATTGGTTTAATATTCAAGCTTTAATGTCAATGATTTATGGTTCCTTGGCCTTTGTTTCCTGGATTTGTTTCTATTAATGTCAATGATTTATCGTTTTACATTATGTATGCCTTTAGAAAAGTATGTTTATAGGCTTCTTTATGGTCTATTTTCTATTTTACTTTGTGTATGCCTTTAGAAAAGCATGTGTCCAGGCTTTGTTTATGTTCTCTATTATGTTTTATGCTATTTTTTTGGATGCATTATTTATGGTTTATGGTTCTGTTTTATGCTACTGTTTTTTGTGCTTATATGTTTTTGGTTTATTATGCATACTTTAGGCTAGAGTTTAGTTGGTTTAATTGTTTAGGCCTAGGGTTTCTTTGGTTTAATCCGAGTGTTTAGGCTGGACTACCAGACTTGCGGGGCTACTGGTGCTAAAAGGGGTTTTAAAGGACCCTGTAGACTGGTTTAACAATGTCATGTACAAGGATTAAACTGAAACCACTTATATTTGTTGTTTCTTGTTGTGCATAATTTTGTGTATGTTGCTTTGTTTATCTGTTTATTTTTTGCCTTTAGAAAAGCATGTTTATGCCTTGTTTATGGTCTCTGTTCAATTTTACTTTGTGTATGCCTTTAGAAAAACATGTGTATAGGCTTCTTTATGGTTCCTGGATTGGTGTAATATGCTACTGTTTTTTTTTTTGCTTATGTGATTTTGGTTTATTATGCATGCTTTAGGCTAGGGTTTAGTTGGTTTGGTTGTTTATGGCTATGGTTTTCTTGGTTTAATCTGAGTGTTTAGGCTGGACTATCAGACCTGCGGGGCTACTGGTGTCAAAGAGGGTTTTTAAAGGACCCAGTGGACTGGGTTAACAATGTCATGTACAAGGATTAAACTGAAACCACTTATATTTGTTGTTTCTTGATGTGCATAATTTTGTGCATGTTGCTTTGTTTATCTGTTTGTTTTTTGCCTTTAAAAAAACATGTTTATGCCTTGTTTATGGTCTCTATTTAGTTTTACTTTGTGTATGCCTTTAGAAAAACATGTGTATAAGCTTGTTCTTGGTCTCTTTTCTGTTTCACATTGTGTATACCTTTAGAAAATCATGTTTATAGGCTTCTTTATGGTTCCTGGATTGGTTTAATATGCTACTGTTTTTTGTGCTTATGTGTTTTTGGTTTATTATGCATGCTTTAGGTTCGGGTTTAGTTGGTTTAATATTCTTTCTCACTTATATATTGTAACCCCCTAAACTCGACCCAAGAGTTATGGGCCGAATCTAGGAAGTCGGATTGAAAATGTGCCCCTCAAGTAATTTAAAAACAGTGTCGTTTAATATTAAAATCCATATTTCGAAAACGTAGTCGTATAGATAAAGCATTCTAAAATAAAGTAGCAAAATATCTAGTTAAAATTCTCATGCACGCTAAACAGTTTAAAAAACCCCCAAATAAATATAAAAGTAATCAAATTTACATAAAAACCCCAAATAATGAAATAACTGGAATAAAACCGAAATAAATCTGAAAACTAAAAATATTCATACTAAAACAATAATAAATCTGATAACTATGGTCCTCCAAGTACCGAACTCCTATGTCTGAGAATCTAAAATAGAAGCTAAGGGGGAGTCAGCTATTAAGCTCAGTATGTCTCTAAGGTGCACCAGACAGAAAAATCATAAGAATCATACAGTCAACATAGTCATTTCAACAGTCAATCGAATATACAGATATGCAAAGCCCGATGCACCTAAGTCTATGTCATGAACCAATCTACATCATCGTCCGAAGAGTAAGGTTCCCCTGAACCACTCTCTATATCGTCACCATCCGAAGTGGAACTCAGCCCGAAGGGTGGAACCACTGATCCGAAGTGGAATTCAGCCCGAATGATGAAACCAGTAAACTTCCTCCGTACATTTTCCCACCTGAATGATATGACATGAATGTTCCGATTCCAATCCGAATGCAACATCATTAGCCCGAAAATGCATGAGCATTTAGTCTGATAATTAATTATTCAGATTCCGATGTATGATGCTTAACAGAATGGCATACAACATATCACATAGCCCAGATCACAATATATCACATAGCTCAAATCACAACATATTTTACAGTCAAACATCATATAGCATCAACATATTTCACAGTCAAACATCACACAACAACAACACATATAGTATAGCACAAGCAGAGAACACATCTTAGTCCAAGCAAACTCAACCTACTGAATGATGTGCTTTTCACAGTTGGAAATACTAGGTCTAACTGTATCAGTACCTATAATAATAATCCTACGATAACATTATTACTATTATCACTATAATTAAGGAATTATTCCTAAATACTTATTCAACGGAATTAATGATAGAAGTATACTTACATGATACATAATTACATATCATTGATCTCCAAATCAATCGAAAACACGATTGGATTGAACGATTCTAGTAAACTTAGTTGAATAGTTTAGATGAGACTGGTCAAATAGGTTGGTTACAAGTACGAGTTGGTTCAATTCAAAAGATGGTGAGTTCGTGAAAATCCACGTGGAATCTTTGAAAACAGAATTATGTATATTTAATTATAAAAGATTATAACCAAAATTTGCGTATTAAAAAAAGATAAAGGATAAAACCACTTACTCTGCCTTGGGACGCACACACATGAGGTAACGTGGTTAAGGAATGAAAATTTCACTGTTGAGTGTAATTAAAATTAAGGGGGGTGGGGGAACGTGGGATTTGGACGATTTTCAACGAATGAACATTTGGGGGAAAACAATTGGAGCTTTTAAGATTTCTGAAAATATGGGGATTTCATGTCAAGGAATTCGAGTGGTTTTGACGAAGTAAAGAGATTTCAAAGCGTTCGGAGGCTCTCTCTTTTATGAATTAAGGTTTTAGGGTTTTCAAACACTAATATATATATATATATATATATATATATATATATATATATATATAAATATCCTAAAATAAATTCCAAATTGAATCTGACGGCTAGGGAAAGAATTCTCCAAATTATTGTAAAAAATGGTAATTTACATAGTTAGCCATCAAAACTTTTTATGCTTTTAGAAAGGTATTAATTTTTAAACGTTGCACTATTGGCCTCTGAGTTGTAAAAAAATATCAGCCTCCAAACATAAAAAAAGTTTTAAAATTATCCCCGAGGTATTATAAAATTACACAGTGATCCTTAAACCTTCAAATATTACCATTTTGACTTCCAAATCTAAATTTCTCATAATATAATTTTGATATCAACAATTCTAAAACTGAAAGTCAAATTGTTTTTTAGAAATTCCCTAAAGTTAGGGTTTTAAAATTTCAAATTTTGGGTTCTAAAATAAAAAATTTCTCAAAAAAAATTAAGGTTTCGAATTGGGGGAAAATTGGGGTGTTATATATATGTTGTTTGTTGCTGGATGCTAATTATGGCTGTTGCTAGTTGTTAATTGTGTCTGTTGCTGGATTGTAATTGTGTATGTTGTTGGTTTGTTTGGTACTTTTATAACACCCCTCACCCCGGATTAGGGACAAGGAGCGTTATATTAACATATTATTCGGATTCGTATTAGGCAGCGGAAGGGTAACTTTTCTTGTAACATTTTTTTATTTTTATTCGAATATCATTATAGGATTTTAGCTATCTTAAATTCATTCATTTCACATATACCATGCATAATTCCATATCATAATTCGATTGATAGCTAGGTGGGTCTATCTAATTCAATCACTTATCTTATGATTTATATATAACATAATCTATTTCAATTTCTTATCAGATTCGATTATCACATATACATACTTCATCACATTCATAGATTAATTCCATTAATTTCAATTCAATCGTATACTACCTTAGCCATTTTAATTTGATTTCCATGTTATCATATGAGAACAACTCTAATTATAATGTTAATCGATTCATACCCATACATATATCATATCTAAATAACATCCATAGTATTTTTCGTTTCCCTTATACAAAATAACTTCCTCCGAGATAATCATAAACGGATAAACCTATCGGTTGCATATACAAAATGTAACAAAAAGAATCATGCCTTAAAACATATACTAGGGCGATCTATACCCCAAAATATATACCCCTTAATTACATATCAAAATGGAGGGAAACTACTTATAAAGTTCATACATTATTTAAAGAAGTAATTCATGGAACATGACCATCAATGCAAACTGCACTAGCATGCTGACCGTTAATCCACCCATCATGAGCATAACAAAGATAAGGAAGGGCATACTTAGTCTTCGTGCAAAAAGATATCAGAAGGTAGGTCAACAAGCTATAACCTGAAATTTTTGGGAAAGAAGAAAAGGTTCGAGTGGTAAGTACTTCTAGTACTTAGTGAGGAAACCTTAATCTAATAAGTTCCCATTTGTTACCAAGTGATCACACAATAGATTCCACTTTAAAAATTATTCATATATACTTCTATTCCATTCGGATAGTTCAATCAATCAATACAACTTCACAATCAATTATTAACAATGCTAATCATTCGAATAGATCATTACAATACACCAAGCATTTTACAATCGAACACAAACAATTTAGATACCATTTGCATCTAAATCGAAACATTCTAAAATCATCAATGGTTGTATTTTATTTTCATTGCATACAATTAACATGGATTAAAAATCAATTTATCCATTTCTTAAATCATCATACATCATTCGAACATCATGCTTCCATTTCATATATTCAAACATTATCAATTTCAGATAAACAAGCAGCAGCAAACTGTAGCAGAGAATCAATTAATTTCATAATTTATAATTGACATGCTACCATCCAATTCAAAGAAATTCACCAAATCAAGAATTTCAATTTCGAATTTCAATAAATTAATTTCTTATTAATTCAATTCGCATTGCCTTGGATAGTATAGTAAGCTAGGTATTCGAGTCACATATAATTGAAATGTGAATCAAATTCACCATATAATAGGTACCACGTACCAATTTCATATCATCGTATCACATACCATAATGTCCGCAGACATTAAGCAAGAAGGTACACTTACGTACCACAATATCGAGTACACTAACATACCAATTTTCTTATCGAGCTCAAGACTCTAGGCTAGCCGTACTACCTGGACAGACAAGGGCTTTGCTTATTGATCTTTAATTTCAATAGTATAATTATTCGATCAATTTCAGAATTTCTTAATTAATCCTTTCGATTAATTTCTTGTAATATCAATTTCAATGTCACATTCTATCACATTTAACATATAATAGATTGCAATACAATTTGCACATCCACAAATCAGAATATACATGATTTCAATTTCATATCATATAATTCAATTTCACATTTCATAGCTCAATTTTCAATTGAGTTTATCGAACACATATATCATGTAAGACCAATAATTGATCACATATCATATCGAGCAATATCATCAATTCATCAACCAATCAATATCAATGTCAAAAGTTCCAATATTCAGCATCTCAATTTCATCCATAATCAACCCAATATGCTTCAAATCAATTTTGAAATCAACATGGCAAATATCAATTTTCAATTCAAGCACATAGATCACAAAATCACATATCACATGCATTCAATCCAAATTCCTTTATTCCTTCTTCCCTTATCAATTACCAATATTTAGTTAGTCCAATTGCATGCTCAATATATATTAAAATCAATTTAATTCAATCTGGTAATCGAGACAGACTCACAAGTAGCACTCAATTGGATTCTCTCCACTCAATCAAGACCATGGAAATGGTGGAATTTGTTCGAAGAGATCGACAAACTTCGAAGTGTTAATGGCCAAATTTCGTTTGTTTATTCCCCGAGGAACTTTAATTCAATGGCCGATCAGCTGGCCAAATTGGGTTTGCAAAGGACATCTCTGTTTTCAGCATGGTGGTAAGCCATAAGAATTTAATTTCGTGGTAAACTATTGCACGGTGGAGATTCTGCCAACATCCCCCCCCCCCTCTCACACGGAATTGCAAACAGGGTCAGTCTTCATGGACTCATAACCGCAGATTTCGGGTTTGGCTCGATGGCGATAAGAAGAATCAACATAAGGAGAAATCAGTTTTGTATCGTTCTTGTTAGCTTGTACTAGTCTTAAGTATCCTCTCATCTCTACAGTGTACCAATCCTCCACCAACATATGTGTACTCTTTTCCTCCATCTAAGTTTTAGGGAGGTTTTTAACGAGGCACATATGCTGGTTCGGCGAAATATTAATAAAATTTCAAATTGCCGAGCAAAAAAAATCAATTTAAAGGTAGTTGAGACTCTAATCTCAACTCTAAGTTCGTTTCACTCACAATTCGCCGAGCTAACTCTGAATTCGGAGACCTTTCGCGTGATCCGCGGTCGTTCCAGCTACGTTTTCTTCTTCAATTCTTTCTCCTCTAAGATCTAATACAATTAAGCCAATAATAGGAAAATTTTCAGAACTTTATTCATCTAATTTAAATCTGAATTTTCTCTTGATTCCAATTTTAGTCCTTATACTATTTTAATTTCGAATGTGGCCAAATCTAATATCACTAATTCATTATAATTAGTGCTTAAGTTTTCAAATTACTTACTTATTTATGTGAATTGCATTTTTAAAAGTCTACTTATCAATTTACCACCTTTCTTTTCATCCAATTTTACAAATAAAATTTCTCACTAGTTCTTCGATTTCTCTTATTTATTTTCACACTATTTTGATCACTTAACTTAAACTGTTTCCCATTTCCAGCATATAACTCCAAATTTGTCACTGTTTGTTTTTAAATTCAATTAACATGTTCAAGTTCATCCTATTAAAATTTCAGATCGAATTTCTAAGTAATTTATTTTTCACAATTTTTTAAAGTTCACTGCTCAGCTAAGAACACTGCTGGACAGATTTGCATGTTGTTTATTTAATTTTCCTGATTTCACCACAAGTCTCAAATCTCAGATTTACAATTTTTCTATCAACATAGACATATAAAAGTTTTTTATATCAAAATTTCATCATGAAATTATTACTATTTATTTTTCTACAATTTTCTGAAGTTGCATGTTCCAACTAATATGAAATATGTCCAACTTTGTTATATCATGTTCAAAAGCCTAATATTATTCAAATTTCTTAGTGTTTCTCATGTTCTTAAAATTTCCAGCAGCATCTCCCTTAATCTAATCACTTCCATGATTTTATAAAGACACTAAGATCACCAATTTATCAAGAATTTTCACATATTCGAAAGGTAGAGGGAGAGAGCTACTTACTTTTAATTTTTCCTTGAATTTTCTAGACCAAATCCTAAGCCATGCATGCCATTTTTTTCTTCACCGAAAGCTCTCAAGTTTTTCTCTTAATTTGTGTTTTCAATTTGTGTGTGAGAATGAACAAATGGTTACTTAGTGGTGTATCTTGGTGTAGCCGGTTAGGGAAGGGAGAAAGGGACATATTAATGAGACTTGACTTTCATGTCAATGTCTCAACTAATATCTCCTTATTACTCTTTGATTATACCATCAATTTGCATTAATCCTAGGTTAATTTAAAGATTTTTGAACTTTAGCATGCATCTCTTGTATTTGATGCTTAATTCGGTTTAGTCACTAGACAAAATAACTGAATTCTTCTTGTACCTTCCTTTAAATTTCAATTTGGTCCTTATTGAATCCATTTCCAATTCAATAATTTAAGATTTTAATCTAATAAGTCATCTAATTATTTAATTAAATCCTTAAACTTCTAGGCTAATTTTTGGGATGTTACAACTTTGATCTGTTACCCTTGTGTTAATTATGTTGGTTTCTTAGCTATGCAAGTTACCCATAATTAACCATGCTGGTAGCATTAGACCTTTTAACAACTCGATAACGAAATTTCTGGTAGCAAAGTCGAGTTTTTGTCTCGTAAAACTTTGTTATAAGATTTGAGAGCTTTAACTTTCACCCAACAAACTTGTGTTAGAAGGTTGTACCTTATGTAAGTTTAATGGTCTCTTTTCTATTTTACTTTCTGTATGCCTTTAGAAAAACATGTGTATAAGCTTGTTCTTGGTCTCTGTTCTGTTTTATATTGATTATGCCTTTAGTAAAGCATGTTTATAAGCTTGTTGTTGGGCTTTGTTCAGTTTTACATTGTGTATGCCTTTAGAAAAGCATGTTTATAGGCTTCTTTAATTATAACTTTTCTATTTTACTTTCTGTATGCCTTTAGAAAAGCACGTGTACATGCTTGTTGGTCTCTGTTCTGTATTACTTTGTGTTTATAGTCTTTCTTTATGTTCTCTATTCTGTTTTATGCCACTGTTTTTGTCCATGCATTATTTATGGCTTATAGTTCTGTTTTATGCTACTATTTTTTGTGCATGCGTGATTTATGATTTATGGTTCTTCTCAGTCTAACAACATTTAACAATTTTAACTATTCAGTTTTTAACACATACATGGATGATTTTTCATATGAGTTGAACTACCCTGTTGAAAGAGGTAATAATTTTTCTTCTTAATTTCTCTTTTTGTGTTAAATTGTTATATATTTTCTAACTACACTTGTAAGTTATTGTCTTTGTTCTGTAGCAGACCTACCAGAAAATCAAAATGTCCAACAATATCAAAGAGGTATATAATTCTCCTCTTTTTTAATTTCAAATTTATATTTTGTATTGCTTTTCTTTCTCATTAATATCTGTTTGTCTGTTTAAAGATGATGTACATAATCAACTGTCTGAAACTGTTCATATTTTGAAGCAGAGGGCTACATCTGTAATTTCAGAAGATTTTGGAAGAAGAACTTCTCCTGTTTGGAGTCATTATACCTTTGTTAAGCTTCCAAAAGGTATGTTTGCTCAATGTAAGTAGTGCAAAACCAAAAATTATAAAGTTGATTCTTATATTGGGATATCTAACCGTAAAAGGCATATTGAAAATGCACTGTTTACAAAGACTTTCTTGCTACTATTCCCAATACTAGTTCAGAAAGTTCTTTTGATTAGAAAACTTACTGTGATTTATTTTCTGAGGCTATTTTGTGTCATGGTTATGCATTAAGTGTGGTTGAGCATGAAAAACTTAGGGCTTTGCATCAATATTTGAATTCTATTGTGAAGGATATTTCGAGGTATACTGTTACTAAGCATTGCATGTTAAAGCATGAGAAGCATAAGAAATTGCTACTTGATTCAATGCATTCTATTTCAAGTCGAATCTGTTTTACTTGTGATGGATGGTTTACTTGCACTTCTCGTTCATATTTTGCTTTGATTGCTCATTTTGTGGACAATAACTGGAAACTTTAGTCTAAAATACTTAACTTTCGTCATTTCTCCCTACCCTATGATGGTGAGTCTATTTATAAGTTTGTCAAATCAATGTTGTGTGAGTGGAATCTTGAGAAAAAAGCTTTTACCATAACTCTTGATAATGCTTTTCAAATGAGAAAATGGTTAAGCGACTAAAAGATGATCTGCATGTCATTTCTCCCTTTTCGTGCAATGGTAAGTATTTTCATGTAAGGTGTGTTGCCCATATTTTAAACTTGATAGTTCAAAAAAGTTTGAAGGTAATTCACTCTTCTGTTGTTAAATTACGTGAAATAGTTAAGTTTATTGATTCTTCTGATTCTAAACTTTGTAGCTTTGATTTGGCTGTTAAAGATTGTGGTTTTGTTTTTTCTAGGAAGTTGATATTAGATGTTCCTACTCGATGGAACTCTACTTACTTGATGCTTTGTAGGGCACTTGATGCTAAATCGGTTATCAATTTGTTAGTTAATAGGGAAAATGACTTGAATTTAATTACTGGTGTTGAGTGGGATACTGCACAGTTAATTTGTGATTTCCTTGAGCCCTTTTATGAAATTACTACTTTGTTCTCTGGATCCAATTATCCCACTTCTAACTTGTACTTGAAAAATGTTGTATCCATTGAGAAACTGTTGTGTGATGCTTATAGTGATCATTGTCAGGGAATTTCTGTAATGGCAGGACCTATGCTTGAGTTGTATGAGAAATATTGGTCTGACCACTCAAGTATTCTCTCATTTGCTGTTTTGCTTGATCCTCGATATAAATTACAACTTCTGAAGGAGTTGTATGGCGTCCTCTATGTTGAGGATGAGGTTGAAAGGAGGGTAAGTACAGTTTACAATGAGTTTGTTAATATGTATATATATTGTTCAAAAATTGTACTTTGTTCTTTATCAAATTTTTCTGTCTAAAGTAACCCATCCTCTCAAAGTTCAAGTGTGTCGAGTTCCGGTCAGCCTCAAACATTCAAAAAATTCAGTCTATTTCAGGTCATTTTTTATTTTCATTAAGTTCACTTAAGCTTATGTTTTTATATTTATTTAATGCTTGAGATTCAATTGCAGTTTACTTATTAAGTTTTTATCTATTTTAATTCTAGAACTTCGATGCCAATTTAACTGCTTCTAGGAGTGAAAAAATCTGATGTTGACTCTTACATTTTCTTGCCCTTTCTCCCTCGCACTGAAGATGTTGACTTTGACTTTTTACAGTATTTGAAAGCCCAATCTCTTTCTTTTTCAGTACTGTCACAGATGGCTAGAGATGTTTTAGCCATTCTAATCACTTTAGTTGCTTCAAAATCTTTCTTTAGCACGAGGGTCGTATTTTAACCAATTGAGGTCTAAGCTGTTGCATAAGAATGTTGAGATGTTTGTGACAACACGTAATTAGTTGTATGATTTTGAACTAGAGGAAAGAGATGAAGAATATCTTACTGTTGTGAAAGATTCTTCATTCTCTGATGCTTCTGGTGCAGATCTACTTCCTGATTAAGGTATAACTTATTTTTGTATACTTATGTTTTTTGTTTTCTAATTTTGTCTCTAATTCTGTTTGTGATCCTAAAAATTATTTTTTGATTCTCTTTTCTATTGCAGGGTCCCCTTAAGTAAAGCAAGCACACTAATACTTAGTAGTGAAATATGGTGTGAAGGTTGGTATAATTTTACTTACACTTATGCTTTCTTTTGTGTTTCTTTTTGTTTTTCTTTATTTTCATTTTATATAAATGTCCTTTTGTAGGATTCAAATTTACCTGCTGTTGCTGCTGTTATCACTTGATGTTGTTGTATGTTAATTGCTGCAGGTTGCCTCTTGCTAAATGTGGTCTGTTGTTTGTTGCTGGATGCTAATTATGGTTGTTGCTTGTTGCTAATTGTGTCTGTTGCTGGATTGTAATTGTGTCTGTTGCTGGAGTCTAATTGTGTCTGTTGCTGGTTTGTTTGGTACTTTCACCCAACAAACTTGTGTTAAAAGGTTGTACCTTAATGTTTATTAACTTATATACTGTTCAACTTTTATTTCGCTTCATTAATAATATTATGGGTACTCTTTTCCCCTACTTAAGTTTAGAGGGGGTTTTAATGAGGCCTTTTTCTTATAAAAAAAAGCTATACATTTTTCGTGTTTTAATCGAATTATGCCATATCCAATTACAATTCCTATTGTTTTGGTTAATACTTGTAATTTTCATCTCTACTTATTTTGTTTTTAACAACACCAATTAATCAAGAAAGATTTAAATTATAATTGTAAAAAATAAACAAGGACTTCAGTCTTTTGTCTTGAAAAATATTAGTTTGTTTTAAAATATTTTTCAGACTTAAAATAAACAACACCAATTAATAATTGTAATTGTAAAAAAATAAACAAAAACTTTAGTTATAAAAATTCTGGTGTAATTTACCTTAGCAAATATTGACAAATTTGTCTATATAGTATGCCTTAGTAAAAATTCTACATATACTATGTATTTATTAGACTTTTATTATAGACATAGACTTCTTCATATCATATATTAAAAATATCATTATTAGGTATCAACTATCAAACCAGGTCAATATCAGTTCGGGTTCAAAACAAGTCGGGTTCAAAACAGATCAGGTCCAAAACAAGTCGGGTCTAATAACAGGTCGGGTTCAAAACATGTCGGGTCCAAAGCAGGTCGGGTCCAATAATAGGTCGGGTTCAAAACAAGTCGGGTAAAATTGAATCTCGGGTCGATTCAGTCGGGTAATATCAGGTAATTTGCCAGGTCAATCTCCGGTTCGGGTTCGTTTCAGTCGAATGCAGGTCGGGTTTCGGGTAAAAATTAACAGGTCCGATTCGGGTTCGGGTCGTTTTCAGTCGGACGCAGATCAGGTTCGATTTCTATAGTAACAGGTTCAACTCGGGTTCGGGTCAGCAACAATCAATTACAATTCGGGTTCGGGTCGTTTTCAGTCGGACGCAGATCAGGTTCGATTTCTATAGTAACAGGTTCAACTCGGGTTCGGGTCAGCAACAGTCAATTACAATTCGGGTTCGGATCATCGAATTTTCAAGTTAAATCAGATTCTAACTCGAGCAGGTTTCATGCATGTTTTCAGGTCGGGTCAGCTTTTTACAACACTAACGAAGGGAAGTAACGAGGAGTAGTTAAAAGTAGAAGCGATATGATGGTGAAAATCCCAATATTAATGCAAAGTCCTTGTCCCAACTCCCAACTGGTGCAACCACCGCTTCATGTTGCGTGCCTTCCGCTTCACCATAACCTCCCTTAACTCCACCTTCCTCCCATTCTTCAATATTACTCACCTTCTCTTTTTACGATACGAATGCAACATGAAACACAATACATTTATGATGTAGGAATACAACATCCATCTCTCTTCTTCACCCTATTTATTGGCCCTTTTCTTTCACTTTGCTACGTTCATTCTTTCATTCCCAGTCCCACAACCTGACTTCAACAATGGCTCTTTCGGTCGACAAAACCTCAAGCGGCCGTGAGTACAAGGTGAAGGACATGTCTCAGGCCGACTTCGGCCGACTCGAGATCGAGCTGGCCCAAGTCGAAATGCCTGGTCTCATGGCATGTCGAACTGAGTTCGGCCCCGCCCAACCTTTCAAAGGAGCCAAAATCACTGGCTCCCTTCACATGACTATTCAAACCGCGGTCCTCATCGAGACCCTCACCGCCCTTGGAGCCGAAGTCCGGTGGTGCTCATGCAACATTTTCTCCACCCAAGACCATGCTGCTGCCGCCATTGCTCGTGACTCTGCTGCCGTGTTCGCATGGAAAGGCGAGACTCTCCAGGAATATTGGTGGTGCACCGAGAGATCACTCGATTGGGGTGCCGGTGGCGGACCTGACTTGATTGTGGATGATGGTGGAGATGCTACATTGTTGATCCATGAAGGTGTTAAAGCCGAGGAAGCTTTCGAGAAAACCGGGAAAGTCCCGGATCCTGCTTCAACGGATAATCCGGAGTTTCAGATTGTTTTGACGATTATTAGAGATGGATTGAAGGCTAATCCCAAGAAATTTACTAAGATGAAGGAGAGATTGGTTGGTGTTTCGGAAGAGACTACGACCGGTGTTAAGAGGCTTTATCAAATGGAGGCTAATGGAACCTTGTTGTTCCCTGCTATCAATGTCAATGACTCTGTCACCAAGAGCAAGGTATATATTTGTTATTTCTTTTGCTTATTAGACGATCTAACTTGTCTAATCAACCTAGCTAGATACATATATGTTGATATGTTGATAGTTTTAAATGTTATGATTCCAACAGTTTGATAACTTGTATGGGTGCCGTCACTCACTTCCTGATGGTTTAATGAGAGCCACTGATGTCATGATTGCCGGCAAGGTCGCCGTTGTCTGCGGTTACGGTGATGTCGGAAAGGGTTGTGCTTCTGCCATGAAGCAAGCCGGAGCTCGTGTCATCGTGACCGAGATTGATCCCATCTGTGCCCTTCAGGCTCTAATGGAAGGGCTCCAGGTTCTAACTCTTGATGATGTTCTTTCTGTGGCTGATATATTCGTCACCACAACTGGTAACAAGGACATCATAATGGTTGATCACATGAAGAAGATGAAAAACAACGCCATTGTTTGCAACATTGGTCATTTCGATAACGAAATCGATATGTTAGGCCTCGAAAAGTACCCCGGCATCAAGCGAGTCACAATTAAGCCTCAAACTGATAGGTGGATATTCCCTGAAACCAAGACAGGGATCCTTCTGTTGGCCGAAGGTCGTCTCATGAACTTGGGATGTGCCACCGGTCACCCTAGCTTTGTGATGTCGTGTTCGTTCACGAATCAAGTGATCGCGCAGCTCGAGCTGTGGAAGGAGAAGGCGAGCGGGAAATACGAGAAGAAGGTCTACGTTTTGCCGAAGCACCTAGATGAGAAAGTTGCCGCTCTTCACCTAGGGAAGCTTGGAGCAAAACTCACCAAGCTGACCAAGGATCAAGCTGACTACATTAGTGTCCCCATTGAGGGTCCTTACAAGCCTCCTCATTATAGGTACTGAGGAGTGAAGATTCGGATGGTTTAATCATTTGTATTTACTGCAATTTATCACATGATTTGTGGTAGGACTTATGTTTGGGTGGTGGGAAAATGAATGGTATGGTCCATGTTCAAGAAGAGCAGATGGGTTTAGAATAAGGTATTGGGACCGTGTGGGAGATAAAATCATAATAGCTTCCATTCATGTAACTCCACCTTTGTTGCATCTGGTTTATCAATTAACTATCCAAAATGAAGCAATTTGTTTCTTAGTTGCATCTGGTTTTAATAATTTTAAAAAGAGTCAACAGTTGACATGAAATGATATAAATATAGCCCCACCATGAATCCAGTTTCACATAGCAAACGTCCGAGTTCATTCTCTAAAAACTTTGCTTCCTCATCGCTTGTCTCTTAGATTGTAGAGATGGGAAAGTTTACATGGTTGTATCATGTCCCAAGTGTCTCCTTACTGTTGTTCTTTCTTTCCATACTCCATTCTTCTCTGGGTTCGTCTTCCTCTTCTCTTAATCCAACTTCTTGGCTTTGATTCAATTCAAGAACACCTTGCACATTGATGATTCAAAAACAATGTCCTGGAATGAAAGCACAGATAATGAGGATTAGTTCACCAAAATTTCATAACTCTACTTCTCAAAAGCTCATAACTTTATCCATGTCTTCTTGCAACGCAAGGCGATTCCCGAGTTTTTTACGATCAGCTAAACGCTTGAGGGAACTTGATCTTTCGAGTAACAGAATTCAAGGTTCAATTTTGAAGTCGGAAATAGAGGGCTGGGAACAATTGCATACTTTAAATCTTTCTCATAACTTATTGACCGGTTTCGAGCAATTTCCCGGGAAGAATCTTGGAACGGTTGATCTAGTTCCAACCTACTCCAAGGCCATCGTCATTGCTAGAATTCTTGATTTCAGAAAACAAATTGACAGGAGAAATCCCTCCTTCACTTGATGTTCTTGACTTGTCTGGAAATTACTTGACAGGAAATATTCCGGCTTGTGTCGGAAACTTAAGCTATTTCATCTCAACCGTAAACCTACAAATGAACAACTTCAGCGGCAAAATCCCAGACTTTTGCGTTCGTGGCTACGGTTTGAATGTTCTTGCCCTCAACGACAACCGATTCGAAGGGCCATTGCCACGATCCTTGATCAAATGTACTACCTTGAGGATTTTAAACGTTGCAAACAAGTTAAGTGATACATTTCTAGAGGTGGCAATCGGGTCATCCGGTTCGGGTCGTTTCGGTTCGGGTCATTTCGGGTCTATTTAGAATCGATTTAGATTCGGTTCGGGTCGGTTCGGGTCTAATTCGGGTATGTGATGAGTCGGATTCGGTTCGGGTATTGGATCGGGTCAAAATCGGATCGGTCGCTTTCGGTTTGGGTCAAAATCGGGTCGTTCAGGTCGCTTTCGAGTCGGGTCAAAATCGGGTCGATTTCGGGTCAATTTTGGGTCGGGTCAACATTTAAATTTTCGAGTCAATTCGATTTGAGTTTGGTTAAAGGTTTGAGGTTTAGTATTTATGGTTTAGTTTAGAGTTATTGGTGTATGAGATTAATTCTGATTCAACTTGTTAATCTATGCATTTGAATTTGATTAAATATTTAAATCAAAGCTTCATGTATCGATATCAATTTTTTTGTATAATTATATTAGATCAAAGTTTAATAATAATAATAATAATAATAATAATAATAATAATAATAATAATAATAATAATAATAATAATAATAATAATAATAATAATGTCTGAAATGAATTAATTTATTAAACTTAGGATGTAATTGAGCTAACTAAAATCTAAAAGCATAAATCACGGACATAATTAAAATAATTCTAAAACTAAATGTGAAATTTCAATTAAATTAATCTAAATTGAAACTCAATTAAATTAAAAAAAAAGAAAAAAGAGAAATACAATTGGTAAAAATTGAGAGGGAAAAGACAAAATTTTGGAGGGAAATAAGCCACCAATTTTTTAAGCTAGATTGAAAAAAAAAGACAATTGGAAAAAATAGAGAGAGAAAAAGACAAAATTTTGGAGGGAAATAAGCCACCAATTTTTTAAGCTAGATTGAAAAAAAAAAGACAATTGGAAAAAATAGAGAGAGAAAAGACAAAATTTTGGAGGGAAATAAGCCACCAATTTTTTAAGCTAGATTAAAAAAAAAAGACAATTGGAAAAATAGAGAGAGAAAAGACAAAATTTTGGAGGGAAACAAGCCACCAATTTTTTAAGCTAGAGATTAATTACTTTTTAGGTCATATTGCATTTAAAATGTTACATTTTAGTCAACTTTAAGTATTAGTTTAATTTAATTTAGTCACTAGTAGTGATGCAATTAAAGGTTGTCCCTATGAATTGGTCTATTATGTATCCATTCCTTTTAATGCAATCTTTTAACATTTTTTTCTTTGTAAATGTAAGATTAAATATTGAGAGAAAAAATAGTACATTGAAACTCTAAATTTAAAAATTGGTTTATTTAATTAATATTGAAACATAAAATAACATAAAATGTTATTATACCACAACTTTGACAAGAGGAACGGTCTCTTCCATGGTATAATATAAAAAGATAATAAAACATACTTCAATTTATTATTTATTATATTGTTAAAAATAGATATTCGGGTCAAAATCGGGTTAAAATCGGGTCGATATTCGGTTCAGCTTTCGGTTCGGGTAGCATTCGGTTCGGGTCCATTCGGTTCGAGTCCAATTCGGTTTCACAAAAATTTCGGTTCGGTTTCGGTTCGGTTCGGTTTATTTCGGGTTTCGGGTCAACTTTGGATCATCATGTTCGGGTCAAAATCGGGTTTCAGTTCGGATAATTCGGTTCGGGTTTCGGGTCTTGGGATTAGCCTTGAATTTCATGGCTAATCCCAACTTGGTATTCTAACTTTTTTGTCAAGGACATGTTAATAATCATCGTATAGTGAATCGAACGTGAAATTCAAGGCTAATCCCAACTTGGTATTCTAACTTTTGTTAACTGGTTTCACAAATCCAGTTGAGCTTTGATGGTAAAACATGGCAATCTGATGTTCCACAAATCCAGGTCTGCTCTAAGTTCTAACATTCACATCAACTTTTCAGATTATCATATCAATGGCAATAGATCAACATTCTTACATTCTTTACAGAGTAATCATCTGAGATGATCCAGTTCAGCTTTGATGGGAAGCAACTATACGTGACAAAGGATCCAAAACTTGTGGAGAAAGGTTCCCACTGTCCACATGCTGCAAATCGATGTCAACGCCGAGAAAGGTGGTCTTAAAATAAACCCGTATTTTTTGTCGATTATGGAGCTGAACCTGATGGACCTTACCTGGCTCATGAGATGAGATGCCCAGGTGGTGACTGCACTTCAGATATTTGGATTTAAGCATCTCCAAACCAGTTTGGCCTATGAAGAAATCATCCTTTATAACGTGTAGGACAAAAATAGTAATAACAATCAATGCAACCAAATGATCTACACACAATTATTATCATGTTTATCTGGTGGGGAAGAATCAATTCAATAAAAATGAAAGAAAACTCTCAAAGGGAAAACAAAAATCAAATCCAGTCAAATGAATGAAAAGGGAAAACAACAAGATCCCTATATGAGCCCTTAATGTCACTACCTGCATGTGATGATCAAAGCTAATAAAACTCAGCATTTGGTCTACATTACTCGAACTCGGATGAGTGTTGCATATGATATATTTAGTTTTTTCAAGAGGATCACATCTCTATATTCAAGTTCAACTATGCATTGGACACTGATGTCAAACGCAAGCACTTTCAGAAAAATGAGAAGTCATGGAAATAATGTTAGAGTAAACCACGTGAGACTATTAACACAGTATTTAGAGTAGGATAGGCTAGAGAGATGCCATGGATTTACCTTGAAGTTAATATTGACCATTAGAAAAGGACAGTTCAAACCTAATTGTAAATTAACCTTTTCCTTCTGTTCTCCACTCAAAAATACTTGAATAGCTAAACAAATAGTGGAGAAAACTTACATTTTACACAATTATTGGGGGGGGGGGGGGGGGGGGGGGTCAGTTCTAAGTTCTAACCATGAAAATCAGAACAGCTGATTCAAACATAGAACATCTTGAAAACCCAAATTTTGCCAGTATATACTCAGTTTATCCCCCTAATCTAACAAGAAAGCCTCAAATGTACTGAAACCAAAGTTAAACATGCATTTATATATAGAAAATTGAAGGCAAGTACCTCAAAATATACAATAATAACCCAAAAAAGATCAACAAAAACAGCTCTAGAAACCCATTATCACTTGCAGAAAGAAGCTGTCACAGTTGAAAAAAAACACACATCAAATTTGGGTTTTTTTAGGTTCTAAGTTCCAACACCTTTGATCCCTCTAGCACATCTTGTAATAATCTCACAGCCCCTACTATAAGGATTAGCTTGACCAGCATGACAATCATAGTAAGAAGCACCAGGCTTTTCACAAGGGATCATGTCCCTCCTCAGTGTCTCATAACTGATGTACCTTCTCTGCATCAAAAGCAGCCTCCTTTGGCTCTCAGACTCCATTTCTTCATCTCCTAAACAACCTTCAAGCTTTTTGGTGCAAACCCTTTTCACCATGGCATCAACTTCACTGGTTTCCAGTGCATTTTGGAGCTCTAAAACTGAGACAGCAACACAGGTATGGAGGCAAATAAGGGAAAGAGAGAGTGCGGTGAAGATGAGTTTGAGAATGGACATTTTGGGGGGATTTGGGGAGTTAGCTGCCTGTTTTAGGTGTCTTTCATGGGGGGGCTGAAAGTAAAGACATTTTAGGGTAGTTGGAGAGGAGATGGATAAGGACAAGACATTGAAACAGAACAAGCTTCCTTACATTTCTGCTCCCACCCAAATTATCCCACTTTGCTTGGAAATACAGTAAAGAGTAGGGTATGTATGCTTGATTAATTTTTTAAATTAAGTTTTTTATTGTAAATTATAAATGTAAAATAAATGAAAAACTTATCCTTGAAATTATACAGATTGAGACTATTTTTTCTTAATATTCATGTAAATTAATGAAAAAATATTCTTTAATCTCATGAAGTGTATTTTATAATTTTTTTAATGTGACACTTTGTGATTTATTTTTAAGTGTAAAGATTATTATTTTAATTTGTGAGGATGATTGAATTAGGTCAACACTTTTAATTTTGGGAGTACTAGGCAGTTGGCTTATAAGTAGCATAATAATTGCATGTTCTCCATATCTAATAATATAGACTTATTTTTCACTTTAATGTAAAGGTGAACTTAGTAGGTTAGTTTAATGGAAAATGAAATAATTATTGGCGCACACACTACAGTAAAATTTTCAAATTAGAAAAATATAAAACGATTCCTAAATGGAAAAGGATATAGGTAAAAAAAACATTTTTCATTCTTTTTAATGAAATTACTGATATAATCTTATAAATATAATCTTTTCATGATATTGATGATTTTTTTTCATTTCTTTGGTTTATTGTGCTCGTGAATAAAACTTTGGCTTCATTACTCTCGTGAAGAAAATAATAATAGATGGAAATTGGTGAGTTGGAATGCTTGGTTTTGTCATTTTCCATTGTTTTTTTTACAACACCAAAACCTGGCAATGTGGGATTTAATATTGTCATAAATGAACCTCTCAAAATTTATTGATAAATGGACCCTATGACCAATGATTTTGTTGCTTTACATTCATAAGAGTTGAGTTGGGTTTGGGACCAACTTGTTAAGTAACCATTACCCTCTTCCTTTGAAACCAGCTTATCATGAAGAGTGGCACTCGAGTTTATATATTCGAAAAACTTTGCTTGTAAACACTCTATCTACTGCCTTTAACTTGTCTAATTCATACCTCTTCCCTTTACTTTTTGTCTAAGACCCTACGGTATCTGATAGCTGCATTGGAAATCAACTATCATGGAGTGTGGGACCCCAAACAGAGAAAGTTCTCCACAATACCTATTTTCTTCGTTCACAAGACTTGAAACCAGATGAAGCCTAAAAAAACATGATCTTAAACCATGGGTGGCATTCACTGCTCAAACTAATGAATAATCTGTGAATCGATCGGCCAAATCAAACAAAATAATATTGCAACTCAAGACTGATGTAACAAAAAACAACAATGTCAAAATGTATGAGATGGATTGCTAGATGAACATTTTAAGACGGAAACAGTTCTGTTTCAGTTGGCCAAAAATGGAAGTTCTAGGCAGAAAAAAAAAACACTTTAGAGGAGACTTCAGTTTCGATAAAGGAAGAAAGGCAGATTATGTCGGTGTTACAATATACACATAGTTGCTTAGTTACCGAAACCTTGAAAACTAGACAGTACAACTACATAACTTTCTATTCTACAAATGAAAAAAGGTTGCTATCTCTCGAATTTGAGCACTTATGGTAACATGCCACTAACCAAATGGAATTCAACATGATTTTATTTAAACTAATTTTGGGCAGTTATATATAAAATAGAATCCTATAAATGAAGTAACTATAAATATGCAAAGAAACAAAAGGAATGAAAGACACCTTTGTAGACTTCTCACTGGATTTCTGGAAAGACAACTTTGCTGCTCATAGACTAAGCTGCTGAATGTTCTTAGCATTCCTTGCTAGTCCATGGGCCGGCCTTCTGTCTTCTTGCTCTTCATATGGATTTGCTCGATAATTGGAACTGGCCTCTTCATTGTCAGAGGAACCTGGTCTTTCAGTAAGGAACTGTTCCCAAAATACATCATTCACTCTAACTGGAGGAGCTACAGGCTCTTGATTTCTATTAGAACCTTCTTTTGATGAAGATAATGTTGTTTCCCCATCAATCATGTTTCTGCTGTTCTCGAAAGCTATGGTATCAGAGTCTTTACTATTGGCATTGGACCTTGGCTCGGAGACTTTTCCGATTTCCCAATTTAGTTGCGACATCCTAGTTAAGCTAGGACTTTTATTGACTTGCAATGACGACGATGCCAGAGTCAAATTTAATTGACAGGAAATATTACCATCAGGTTCCTCGTTAGAACTTAATCTCTGTTGCAGTGAATGCACAATTGGGCTTTCATTCATTGATACTCTTTGAGTGAATGATGAATCCATGTTGAATGTAAAAGATGTGCCTGTATCTGAAAGGTCTAGTGTTTCGGGAGTGAATGAAATGCCCTCGGGTCTGATATTATCATCCTTTGGTTCACCTTGAGATATCCTTCTCTGAAGACTTTCTCCATCTTCGTTAGAACTTTGTGTGCTCTGAGAAACCAAATTAATATCTGAAACGGCTGATGACAATTCTAGTCTTAGCTTGTTCGAGAAATCGAGGTGGACAACGTTTCCAAACTCAGGTGTAGAACTGCTTTTGTTGTCCAAAAGGCTATTTTGTCCAATTGGCTTGGTTCGATCATTTTCAGGCAGTCTTCTTTTCTTATTATATGCAGCAACATCATCCATAGATTCAATCTTATGAACAAGATGCTCGACGAAAGAAGGGTCTTGCAAAGCCTTTTCTAAGAAGTTAAACAATGTCTCCTGCCTCCGCTCCATTTGATCAGCCTGCATTGTCAGCTCTTCCACCTGCTGCTTCAAAGTTGATCGCTCTTGCCTAGACCTCGAAACATTAGCCTCAAGTGCAGCTTTCTCACGCGAAAGCTTTTCGATTTCTTCTTCATATCCAGCTCTCTCTGGGTCTGTCAAAGAACCTGGAGGATTACTATGGCTGTGAATAGGTTTTCTACGGTGGATGCTCTTGAGAAGATGCCTTTGATCTTTCACAAAATCTTCATTGGCAAATTCCCACTTTTCGGGATCAATCTTCCGGAAACCCTGTCACCAAAGTAGAGACATATGCACTCAGATCATACTTAGGCACTCAATTCTAATACATCTAACCTAGGCAAACTATAAGTAATAGAAATCTATTTACTTCTTATTTTAACCGCCCTATGCATCGAATATAAACTATCATTAGAAAACATGAAAGAAAGAATGAAAGAAAAGGATATTTTGGTTGAGGAATGCACAAGAATGACAAATGAAAATGTCAAACATATTTAATTCAAAGTCAAAAAAAGACCTATTTACAATTCTGACGTTTTCTTTACAAGATTGATAATTGATTCACCTCCATAGTTCTTTGACTAACAAAACACCTCAATTCTAATACAATTCGCTCCTATGAATCGCAGCATAAAACATTGACAGGCAAAGATTGATACCCAAAACCAGTTTGAAATCAAGTTGTTTAGTCAATTATCAGAAAAGAATAAAAATTGGAAAAATTCCCCAATCTCAAGGAAAAAAAAATACATAAAACTAGAAATACTCCATACATTTTCAATCACAGAATGAACTCAAAAGCTTATAATTTCGCCTAATTATCAGAGAATTAGATAAAGATACATTAATTAGACAAAAACCCAGAAAGAAAAAAGCATACTTACATAGGTATTAAGCTGCCTGATGAAGCTGGAGAAGTTATTGTGCTTGAAATAGGTGGGAAGCAAAAGGCGGGCAAATTCAGGAGGGTTCCAAACCACAAAGCTATTTTTGTTGGAGCTCCATGAAACGATGTCGTCGGTGGATGAGTCGTCCACCATGTCGTATGTCTTTACAAGGAAAGGTGCAGGCCCTCCTCCGCTACCAGCGCCGCCGACGGCCGACGCGGAGGGTGCGGTTGGGTCCATTTTTCGATTTTTTTTTTTTTTTTTTTTGGGGGGGGGGGGGGGGGGGGGGGGGGGGGTAAAGGAAGGTGTTCAAGGGAAAGGTCGTCGAGTTGCGTAACGTAACGGAGAAATTTGACAAAGTTGACACTTGACACTATCATTGTCGTGTTTGTAAACTTAAACACAATATTATTATGGGTAAATTACATTATTTTACCACTCAACTTTATTTTCACTCTTATTTTAGTCATTAAAATTTAAAAATAATTTTAATTTAATCACTCAACTTTTAAATTATTCCTATTTTGATCATTCTGGGAAAGCATGGTCTATTTTATCAAAATTTCCCTATAACATGACATATTTTATAAATATTTGAATGTCATGTCAGATTTAAAATAAAATCTTTCATATTTCAAAGAGAACTACAAAATAGGATCTCATGATAATAATTTTGTATAATTTTTTCAATAAAATTATACATTGCTTATAAAAAAATGATAGGAGACCCTACGAAGATTATGTTCTTAGAATGAGATATTAGTACAAGGCATGTCACAAATCGTGGACCAATATGGACATGCTGCAAGGAATGCTATGGAAGTTGGTCAAGTTTATATCTCCTTTTAAACATCACAAAGCAAATGAACAAATTTAAAGTTAGGGTCACCTTTTTCACACGAGGAAACAAATATCCTAATATCAGAGTTCTTAGTTCGGGTTTAGAGTTTGTAGATTGGAGATTAGGGTTTTTATATTTTATTTTCTATTTTAAATATGACATGGTATTAAAATATTAATGAAATAAACTATGTCATCTTAGAGTGACCAAAATAGAAGCAACTTGAAAGTTGAATGATTAAATTAAAAATTTTAAAACTTTAGTAGTCAAAATAGAGAATGAGAAAAAAGTTAAGTGATGAATGGTGTAATATACCATATTATTATATAATCCGTATAGAAATAAAAATAACATGAATGTACCAACAGGGGGTATTCTGAGTGGTAACTGGTAAGTAGCTTGATATCGCTTAAGCAAAGTCTCGAGTTTGAGGCGTTGTGTATGCAGAAAATCTTCGCTGGGAGAGTCACTCACCAAAGCCAGATATGCGATGCGGGTCAGTCCGGATTAGTTAGGTGAAGCCCTGGAAACCAGAAGAGCAACAAAAAAATAAAATGAATGTAATATAATAGAGTAAATTACACATTTCATCACTCAACTTTCTTCTCACTCCTATTTTAGTCATTAAAGTTTAAAAATTTTCAATTTAATAACTGGACCTTTTGATTTACTCCTATTTTGGTCACTTTTTGGTTAAATACTTAACTTCGTTATGATTGAACACTTATTTTTAAAATAATGAAATGACCCAAAACTTTTTATTTTTTGTGAAAATACCCTAGTCTCGAATTACCTTTAATTTCACGACGATGGAGAATCTTTTTCCAAATCTCAAGAATGAGGAGGTGGGAAGAAGGAAGTGAGATGTATATCATGATTTTAAGTTGATTGAACTTTGGATATTGTAGATTAGATTGATTTAGGGTTTTGTGAGTTTTAGATTTTTGGTTGAGTTTCGTAAGTTTTAAAGTGATTTTAAAGTGATTTTGAGAAAATCTAAACTAATAGAGAGGTAGAAGAAAATGAAGTGAGTTTGTTAGTGTCTCGAGCTGTCGAAAAAGACATCAGAGAATGGAGATTCCAACGTCGACGCGAAATATGGAATAAAGTAGAAAACTTTTATTTTTGTGGGGAAAAGTAAAAAAAGAAAGACAAAAAAAGAAAAATGATTTGGGTGGCACGTGACTGTCATGTCAGCAAAAACAGTCCACGACAGAACATATAAGTGCCATGTCACCCTTTCGTTTTTGATTTAATGCTCGAGTGATCAAAATAGGAGCGAATCGAAATTTTAGTGATCAAGTTGAAAGTTTTTAAATTTTAATGATCAAAATAGAAGTGAGAAGAAAGTTGAGTAGTGAAAATTGTAATTTACCTAATATAAATTTATTGGCTTAAGGGCTACTTTTGCTCATGTAGTAGTCTCAATTTATAGATTTCGCCCCTATAGTATTTTCGTATCAATTTGGCCCCTGAAATAGTCGAATTACATCACTGTTTGCCCCTTGACTGATACTCTAAACCTAATTTCTAAATCTCAAACCCTAAATCCTAAACTCTAATAAATTTTATCAATATAAAGTAATTATGAAGCATAAAAGTATTCTTAAACCCTAAACGGTGATGCAATTCAACTACTTCAAGAGTTAAATTAATGCGAAAATACTATAGGGACGAAATCGATAAATTTAAACTACTACAAAAGTAAAAGTAGTCCTGAAGACAAATATTTTAAAATACAATATGTATCGTTAATAATGTTAAGTAAAGTATATAAATATAAATTGAAAACCATAAAATATAAAATAATTATCAAACTTTAAAATTTAATTTTTCAATATATTAGTGTGATTACTGGTTAGATGATAATATTTATTCAAAAAATTAAAACAAGAAACACCAATTTGTACACACGTATTCAAACTCGAATTTCTTAGAATAAATATTATCTTTTTCACTAAAATCACTTGTTAATTTCACTTAAAAAATTATTTGAATAGACTGTGAGATACATTATGTTGAGATTAAAAACAGGAGCGAGATGAAATTAATTATTACAGAGGTGAAATTGCGATCGTAAACTTGAAATTATTGATATTATGTGTTTGAAATTTAAAGCAGTGGTAATAATGAATGGAAGGATAATGAGAAGGAAAAAATTACCATTAAAAAGTGACGGAGCACAGGGGCGGAAGTCTAGGGCTGTAAACTAACCGAACGAAAACGAACGAGGGTGTATTCATGTTCGTTCGTTTAATTCTAACCGAACAAATGAACGGACACGAACATAAACGAACACAAAATTTTTTGTTCGTGTTTGTTCATTAAGGAATGTATCTTGTTCGTGTCCGTTCATGTTCGTTCGTTTAAATGGTAAACGAGCATAAACGAACACAAACGAACATAAATGAACACAAACGAACATATATAATTTGTTAAATATTTAATATTTTTGGTTAGTTCGATTAATTCAATTAATTAACCGATTTTAAACCGAATTAATCGATAATTGAAATTTGAAAAAACTCTTAATCATTAGCTGAAACCTAAAATTATCTAATAGATTAACCAATTTTGTTTTGGTTCGGTCGGTTAGTTCGGTTTAACCGAATAATGAACACCCCTAGACATATGTGAATAAATTTAAATGAACATAAACGAACATAAATGAACGAACATAAATTAACATAAACGAACATAAACGAACGAACGAATTACCGAACGTTCACGAACATAAATGAACGAACAAGCCTTTTGTTCGTGTTCGTTCATTTAATTAGGCGAACAAAAAATCTTGTTCATGTTCGTTTGTTTAATAAATAAACGAACATAAACGAACTTCCCGCCGAACGGTTCACGAACGGTTCGTTGAACGTTCGGTTCATTTACAGCCCTAGGCGGAACACAGTTAAGGCTTTTGGGTCTATGGTCCCCAAAATTTTGGAAAATTAGTTTTTAGTACCTTAAATTTTTTTATTAGACCTCCACAAAAATTTTAAAAACTCATATTAAGGTTGAAATTTTTTGATTAAATTCCACACATAATTTGTAAAAATTTCAGTTTAACATCTAAATTTTTTAAAATTTTAATTTGCCCCAAACTCTCTCACCAAGTTTCGCCACTGAATATAACATAATTCAATTCCACATCATTAGACACGTAAGGATACATCAAAAGGATGCAACAACAGATGAAGGATTGAAGAGACCAACATATGGTTCAAAACCTGAAAATGAAGAGGTACAGGCTGTAAAGAGTAAGTGATCAAATGAAGCCTTATGGTTTGGTTGGCAAAAGCATATGTTTGAATGTCGTGAATTTAGATGATTTTGTTATGTCGTTGAACTTGGTGCTTCTCTTATTTTTCATTGCCATCATTGGACGTCTTGGGTTCGGACTCATTGCTTTCATGATTTTGAATTATAGCGGGTTCCACTTTCTTCCATGAGGATTATACATATTTTTATGGGGGCATTTGGGTTGGTCATTCATAAAAGATGATCAATATACTTGTTTATGTCACGTGGTGATATTTGTCTGAGTTCCTTGAGTTTATTTTAAGGGTAAAATACTTAAATCATCACTCAACTTTGCTCTATAACTTATTTTGGTCACTCAACTTTCAAAATGATCAATTGATTCACTGAACTTTATTTTCTGACCTATTTTGATATTTTGAATTATTTTATTAATATTTTAGTATGACTTAACATATTTTATTATTATTAAATATAAAAAATAATTTAAAATAAAAATAAATTATATTTTACTTATTATTAAATACAAAAATTATAAAAATAAAACCCTAATATCCCCAAACCCATTTGCCGAGAAGTTCTAAAAAACACCTTAAATACAGGTTAAAAAAAGGCATGTACCAAATTTGTTACAAAAATCGTAAAAAAAATTGTACAATGTACCGAAATTCTTACAAAATTGTAAGAAATTCGGTATGTACATAATTTCTTACGACTTTTTTGTACATACTGAATTTCTTACAAAAGTTGTAAGAAAACAACACTCTGACCACTGGGAACGACCCCTAACCGAACTTGGGTAGTTTTCTTCGCCCTTTTCCTTTTCCTTTTCCTTTTCATTTTTTATTTTGGCTGTTGCTTTGATCTTGTTTGTTGGGCTTTGAAATGAATGTGTTGTACTCAAGGGAGCCGAGAATGGTGTGAGGTGATTTCAATTTGAGGGCAATGAGTATTTGGAGAATGAATGGTGGTGTTTAATGGCTTGGTTCTCGGATTAGGGTGGTGCCGAGAAAGGGTATGGAGCAGTGGTTTTTAGATGTTGGTCAATGATGGTAGTTGAAGAAAGCTCCCAGGTAATGGTGGGTCGTGGTTGGTTCGATTGAGTGGGGTGGTGAACGGTGGTTGAGTGACATGGTTGGGTTTTTTTTGTATATTTTATTTAATATTAAATAAAATATGATTTATTTTTATATTTAATAAATAATAAAATATGCAAAGTCATACTAAAATATTAATAAAATAATTCAGAGTGATCAAAGTATGTTAGAAAATATAGTTCACGTTTTGAAAGTTGAGTGACTAAAATAGATCATAGAGTAAAGTTGAGTGATGATTTAAGTATTTTATCTGTTTGAGTTTGTTTCATTTTTATATGGTTGATTGTTTTTGTTTTGTTTGATGAAAGGCGTTGATTTTTCCTTGTTATATATTGTTGTTTTCACGTGAGTTCTTTATTTGAGCCTTCTATGTTTCTCGAGGATACTTCGTGTTGGCAACCTCTAATCTTGTAACTCCATTTCGAGTTTATTATTATCAATTTATCATTACATCGACGAATTGAAAAAAAAAAGAGAGAAACAAAGCTTAATAACATTGCATTTGTAGGAAATAAACCCGTTTTTATAAAACGAATTAGTACACCAGTTACAAACTCATTGAATTCGTTTATAGTCGTGCCATTGTTTAAACTGCGGGCCTAGGGTTTTTCTGGAGTAGATTTTGTTTGCCGGTAATTTTAGCCTTTTAGGTTTAACATTCTTACATTGCGACACCGCAAGTTCTTTAGGTCCACTATGTTTAATATCAATGTTGGCGAGTTCCACATTTTCGCATGACAAACCCCCGCTGCAAATGATTTTAACAGCTTTTGGAAGCGCAAATGTGCCACAAATGTTTTTGAAGCTGATGTTGTTTAGTTTAACTTTTGATTCTTCCTGCATGAACAAGATAACAATTAGATGATTGATTAACTATTTTCACAGCATCAGGATTTTGATAAGCGTGTACATACCTTCAAATTGCATTTATTTCACGGGCAATATTTCTGGTCAATTAGGATAGGGCTTTCGACATTATTCACGGTGATATCCTCAAAATGCATATTTGATGCAATGTCAGGGTAAGAGTTTGGCCATGTCTTGATTCTAACACCATTCCAAGTATTACTAATGGTGCAGTTTGAGACTTTAATTCCTTCAACTGGTTCTTCATTTTTAAATTGTCCAAGACTGCCGATACTAATGCCATGTCTTGGTCCACTAGTTACTCCCTTGACAAGCAAATTTTTTGAACCATCCCCGATTGAAACACAGTCATCATCGACTTTTATTGCTAAATTAATAATATTAACTACATTTGATCTCCTAATGTGAATCCATCTGTGTTCGGGCTCTCAACAAGTGCAGATATAGTGAAACGTTCAAGAATAATGTTTTTACATCCCAGAATATTAACATGGAACTCTTTGCTATCTTTGGATGTTATGTCTTGTATCCTTGCGTAGGTCAAAAAATTAAATTGTATATTCTGTTTATTTTTAAGAGTAAATAGAGTCACACACACATATATATATAGATATAGATATAGATATATATTAGTTATAATCATTTAAAAAATTTCAAATTCTTTCAAAGGGAAAAAACCTTACAATGGGGAGGTGACTACCTTCTCTACGATAAGCAGCGGCTCCTTGGCCATCTAAAACACCTCCACCAAACATTTTAAAATTTTTAACTCTGTAGAAGCTAACCCATTTAGGCTCCTTGAAAGCTTTAGGATCAGTCGTAGCCTTTATAATGCCCTGAACTTGAAGCTCAATAGGAGCCTTGTAAGGACCTTCCAAGTGTGTTTGATTTAAAAAATATGTCCCTTTAGGAATTAGAATTGTCGATGGAGTTGTTGAACCACATGCTTCTTTCCAAGCATCCAACAATGGCTAAAACAAAATAAGTAAATAAATTCTACATGCTCTTACAAATGGATTTTAAATTAAGGTGCCATTTTGATTATTTTACTCAAATATGTTTTTTCGTTAGCCTTTGCGTCAAATTTGGCTACGACATTAATAGCACCTGCTTGCCCTTCAACGACCAACGTGAATAAAATTATTATTATAGACATGGCTAAAACAACTTTAAATTGTACAGCCATGCTATAATATTATTTTCACTTGATGGAAGAATGAGTTTCCTTTAAACTCTATTTCAAATATATAGAGATTCAGGAAAAATTACAACCAACCAAAATTTTCAACCAAATCATTTTCTAAATTAATTAATGTATGTGAATCCTATGGTTGGGCTTTAATTTCTTTGAAAATATTTTTTTATATATGTACGTGGCTTGGCTACAAAAAGAAATGGTTAATTAGTTCACAAACTTGAAGCATGCAATAATACAAGTTTCATACTCGAATATAAATCAAAACGTGACATACATGCCCTCTAATTACACATATGCCGTACTCCGCAAGCAAAACCGAAGAAACTCTCATACCAACGTTGATAGCTACAACATGGTAGATCTTTTAACCTGTGATGTTAAAAACAACATGAGCTTCGAAAAGCTCAGTAATACAAACTAGCAGGAGATGCTAAAGGTACAAGTAGGTATATGGCAACTTAACATTGTCATGAAGAATTAGGCAACGGTAAGCTCAAATTACAATTCGATAGTTCAGTGTAGCATTATTAGGAGGTCACAGAGTTGTTCTTTATTTGATCACCCAAACCTTAAGAGGTAAGTCTAAAGCCAAAGATTCAAAAGAGATTCAGATTTCAGAGGTTGAATCAAGGAGTTCAAAGTGGTCCATTAAGCGCAAATTGTAAGTTTACTGAAAGTTCAACATTGATACATTAATTTAGTAGGGTATGTTTCAGAAGAGGTCAGAAAGTTTTATTAATTTACTTAACTACCCTCCAACCGAACTCCAAAATGCAATTCTCCTTGAACTACATACAGAAAGTCTTACCCTAGGCCTGAGGCGTAGGAGCCTACCTAAGGGAATGCCTCAGGTTCAGAAAGACTTACTCTAGGCCCATTGGGCGTAGGAGCTTAGGTCCAGAAGGGCTTACCAGCGCTGAGCCTACAGATCTTCACTCATATCCCAGATAGTATACCCCATATGATTTTAGTTTATATTCAGAAGACAGTATTACAGAAAATATATTTCATATCTATTTTTATACCAGAAGACATATGTCAAATTTATTTTATTATTATTATTTCGTATTCAATGTCATATACCGAAGATATTTTTCATATCAGAGGTCAGAATCAGGGAATTGCTTTCCTTTTGTATAACATTGTCATACTTTTAAATTTTAAGCATATGATCTTGGTTTAGAACAGAAAGTATTTACAGATACATAGTACGTGTTTTATGACTCAATTCATTTCTCAGAGGTACTTGATAGATATCAGAAAGATGACATTTGATAAATTTGGACTGATTTCAGAGCGAGGTCCCACGAAAGGGAGTTCAGTAACAATGACTCAAACCAGACATCAAAGTTGATGCATCAAGATCATTGAGAATTCAGATATATCGAGAGTGATTTGATCATTAAAGTCTACGAGGGTATTTTGGTTATTCTGACCTTCGGAGGTAGTCTGGTAATTAGACCAACAAGGTATAAGCAGTGATGTACGGAGTTCAGAGATTTCTAGTTGCTTATCAAGTTTTTGAGTCCCTTCGAACTAATCGCAAACCATCATCGCAATGTTTATTATTTGACCGGGTCGATACACCTTAAGTACTCACTTCTCAGAACTAACTACATTTTATAACGAAAAGCTCGTCTTCACCAAGCAACCACTGATGTACAACGGAAAAATCGAACATGTGTTCAACTGGTATTTTCCAAGTATTCGAACATGTGTGTTGCACATGAACTCGATCCATGGCATCAAATACACACGAAGAACAAGCTGCTCTTAATATTAACCTAGGTACTTTCTCCAAATAACTCGAACATGCTCTTGTATGTTATTCTTCCAATGTCGTAATAATTCCCGGAACGACCAACCACAAGGGTCGTGCATTACCATTTCTAGAGCTATTGCATTTGCTTGACTTTATTGATATTTCTCAATCCAAGTCTTAGAAGTATTTTCAGTCTCCTCGATGTCCGAAGGTGTTTCAATTATTCTGAGCCTTTTGGTTCTTAACTACTCATCCATTAAAGTTCCCGAGGGTAAATCCATCATTTTGATTAATTTGGCAATTGGTGATGAGGATAGATTATCCTTTTTGGTCATTATGAATATCCCGATCGATTCAGCCTTATCATTATTTCAAAATATTTCAGTCATTTCGATCAATTCAGCAATTTACGCGACTTTGACTAATCAAAACATACAATTATTTTCTTGCGAATGTCTTCAGAGATTATTCAATCTCAAAAAGAATTTGAGCAATTTACAATCTCAAGGGTGAAGCCTCGCTACTATAACTTCCCAAGCAAATTTCAAGGTTTTCAGAAGGATCATTTGTTTTACCGGATTTGGTGTAGATTCTCAGACCACTTTCTTTAATAAGGGTATTTTAGTCATTTTCATACATCAAGGGCATTTTTGTAATTCATTAGCCAAAATAATCAGACCTAGAGATCAATTGTTTTTTATTAGTCATTTATTGAACTCGGAAGTACTTTCGATTTATCAAATCTCTTATTCGAATATTTGTCTTGGCCATTAATATTCTTATTTCTTAATTGATTGACATAGCAGAATTAATTACATGCTCAATCATGGTCGTGCAAGCATTAACCAAATACCAACGAGTTTTGGAAGCATGCAGAAGGTAGTAATGTATAACCTTGGCTCCGAGCAACAATAATCGATCTGTGAACGACATTCGAACACCCTTGAACCCGGATTTGACATCCCTCAACAATTCGTATTCCAGGAACTATGATTACCTTCAATTACACAAATCTCAAGATCAGACCTTATTCACAAAGCTCTTAACCAATTAATTAAATACATAAGCAATCTCGGGGTTCAAGGTCAGATTCGGAGGCCTTCGGGTCAGAATTTTGCGAAACGAATTCTAAAATCAGACTCAAAACGTCGAAAAACATAGAATAGAAGTTTTCAGAAAAATTGAATTTTTGGGTCAAAGTCAACGATGACGTCAGCAGTCTAGTCAACGCTGACGTCACAGGTCAACTGGGTTAACTCGGTTGATCCAACTCAGGCGAGTTGACTCACTGAGTTGACTCGGATGGGTTGGCTCACTGATTTGACTCGGTCAACAGGTTAACGAGTCGGACGGACAGGTCTGGACTTGGTTCGGGTTTGGGCTCAGACATGAGTCGGGTCAGATATCACAGCTTAGGCTCTAGTTATTGGGCCTCAACAGGCCGACCCACTTTTGGTTTAAAATAAACAAGCCCGATCTATGATGACCGGTTTGGGCCGGATCAGATTTGGTGGACATGGGTTGACAGCTGGGCTGACCAGTCTAGGGGTTGGGTTGAATTGAGAGTAGTTTACCCGGTTCAGAGGCAAACTCGGTCTCAGCAATCCACCTGTCAAACTCGCCGGCGGCTCATCGAGATCCTCGTCGGTGACTCCATTGGCCGCTACATTGCCGGAAAAACACGGATCATCATACCTTCAACTAAACTAACCAAAAAGAACAACCTAACTAACCGGAATCTCGTCGGAAATACCTAAAACGCGAGATAACGATCGAGAAACGACAACTCTGTCGAGGGCTCAAACAACGATCGAATGATGAATGATGACCAAGGTTTTGCTCGCCGTGACGTGGGGAACCCATATCCGGTGGCCGTGACACAAACGGACAACGAGGATGGCAGGAAACGGCGAAAAAACGAAAGGCGATGCTTGGGTTCTTGACAGACTTCAACCGGCTCTCCACGGTGAATGACGGCACATCACTGTGAGTGGAGGGCTAGGTGACGGTCGGAGCAGGGTGACGGTCACGTCGGTGCTGACGGTGCACGCCACGACTCGACGGTGGCGGAGAACGAGCAAGGGCAAGGGTGGTGGCGGTCGGGGGAATTTTAGAACCCTCTAAATTTTCTCATATTCGAATACATACCCAAAATTGGAGGGTAGATGAAACGGTGGTTTGTTTTAATTATTATTGTGTATACCCAACGGATATAATTTAAAATTAACCCCGAGACAAACTTAGACCAAGAAAAGTCTTGGCCTTGATGGTAAAAGCCCTCATTTATAAAGCTAGAGGGTGCATGTTTAAACCCTTACAACCACAAATCTATTTTTTCTTCTCTTTTTTTAATAGAATTTGTCCCTCTTCGTTTGTAATTATACAAATAAATATTCGGAGTGTGACAACATTTTTTGTAATGTCGTCATTGTAAATATATTTATTAATTGGTTTTATAATAGAGACAGATGTGCAATTTCATTAAGACGACGGTGCCAACTAGATCCACAATTAGCGATTCTACAATATTCCTCAGGTACCATGCACCCTACACCATATACCCTAAAAAATACACTATACCCTAAATTCCTTAAACCCTAACCACAACCCATAACCTAAAACCCTAAACTCTAAACACTAAAATTAATTTTGAGCGTGAGGGCATATGTAGGGGCACCGAAAAGGGGTAGAAGATTTCTATCCATCATCTAGAGACTAATTTTACATTGTTTCCGCTCGTTTGCACAATCAATTTTAAGGTTTAGATTAATGTTTGAATCTGTGGGCAATGAAGAGAGTGGTTTTTAATAGAGGTTGAGAATGTCTGACGGTGAGGTTGGACTCTATTTGTGGCGAATTTGTCCTTGAGATTGTATTGGGAGGGTCTTTTACAAGCATTTGATCGTCATGGAAAGGTGTTGGATGTGTTTATACCGAAGACAAGAGAGAGAAATGGTTCACACTCACAGTATGGCTTCGTGCAAATGAAAGTACAAAGAGTGATGGATCGTTTTGATGGTTTGTTTTTTTGTTATATGCATCACATGTTTCAAATTTTGCCTGGGGAGCAGAAAAACCTCAATTTTAGTGGCATAAAAGAGATGGTTTTATCCATGGTGCCGAAATTAAAATTGAGAGCAATCCGACACACAAATCAATTTTAGTGTACATATGATGATATTACATTATCTCATCAAAGATAACATCATGTTAATATTATAATTTTTGTCCTACAACTTGTAAGTATGGTTTGTGATGCTTAAATCCAAATATCTGAAGTGCAGTCACCACCTGGATATCTTATCTCATGAGCCAGGCAAGGTCCATCTGCTTCAGCTCCGAAATCCACAAAGAAATTCGGGTTTATTTTAAGGCCACCTTTCTCGGTGTCGACATCGATCAGCAGCATGTGGGAACCTTTCTCCACAAGTTCCGGATAGAATTGTCGATCCCATGTGCTGAATAGTGAGTTCGTCACGTACAGTCGCTTACCGTCTAAGCTCAACTGGATCATCTGCGGTCCCCCTCTCAGACGATGTCCCTGAAAAAACATAACAACGTTCATCAATCAGCATTAATATGATTAATCTGACAAGTTGATATCAATGTTAGAACATACCTGGATCTCCGGAACATCGGTTTGCCACGTTTTACCATCTTCGGTCACAGCAAAGACAGGGCTTCCCTTTTGAATCACTCCACCAACCCATACTTGGCCAGCCAAGACTGGATTTTTGGGGTCTTCGATGTTATATTGTCGGATATCTCCTTGCATCCAGTTGATTAAGTACAGATAACGATCGTCGAGAGAGATTAAGAAGTCGGTTATAAATCCAGGCATTTCAGGAAGAATCCAGTTTTGCACCTTCAATGGTTTCACTGATATTGCTACCTGCAGAAGTTAATAAGTATATGTTACAAGGCTTTTGGAAATTAAAGATTATATACAAAAAAGGTGGAGTTATTTTATGTGTCTACCTCATGGCTCCATGAACCGTCTACGGTTTTGAAATACCGAACCATGTTACTCGAATATGCACACCCAACATACCCTGTATCTTTAGAGGGATCATGCAGGAATCTTAACTGCAAATGACAAGATTACATAGTCAATCTGAGGTCTCACTATACAATTCTAACAATGGAAACGAAACAGAAGTAGATATCGCCTTCGAGCAAAACCGAGTCCTAAAAACAAAGTTGTAACATGTAATCAGTCAGTCACCTCTAAGGGTGTGAGACCGGTGTTACCGAGATCCAGTATTTGTTTCAGCTCACCATCAGGCCAGCTGTAGACATGCAGATGCCTTGCATACATACCATCTGCAATATGCTGGGGATTGAAACCTCTGGTGAAGGTAGCAGGGGCGCCCAATGACGAGCTGATCATCGTATTATGTCGAGGTTGGTACCAAAAGTCGTAGCTGAACAGAGGACTATGCCCTGGTTTCTCCCACCTAAAGAATTACAAGTGACAGTTATTCAAAATCGATTATGTATAGCTCGCCTTAATTGTTCTTTAGGTTTATGAGTTTACCTCCCTTTGATGTTGAATTCCGAATCAAGGAGAAGAAATCCGTTTCCTTTGGCATTTCCATGTTTGTCTCCGAGACACGAAATCATTACATCCCCAGAGGCAAGGCAGTGAGATGTGTGCGGATACGCTAGGCCGGTCTTCTCGTCAATATCCTCAGGCTCCACCACTTTGTGCAAGGAGGGTGCCTTGGGATCCTTCGATGTGTCAACCACATAGATACGACCAGACCTAAAACAAGCGACACATATTTAGCTACGAGTACAAAAGTATGATCCTTTAGGTATATGAAAATGAAAATCCAGTAAAGACTGACAGTCACTTACACCACCGAAGGCAGGATCAGGAAACGTCGATGGACCGACGGATCTCCGTGGCAAGAGCTGCATGCATTCCACCCCGAGTGATGCAGTTCATCGCCTATATATGTCATAAACAACCTGTGGATAACTTTAGAATAAGTTGGTGAGTTTGGATCCACATCAACCGTTGCTAGGAAATCAGGCTTGTTTCTACCCGTTCCTGCATACATAGAAATTATCTCATTTGAGTTGAAATTCGAGACTCGAGCTCGACCAAAATTTAATTTTCAATGCATAAACACATATAGAAAGAGGGAAAGTACCATTATAAATACAATTAACATAAAGAATAGCTTCTCGGGGACCAGACATGGCTTCCAATGGAGTTGCATATCCTGGTCCTGCTCTCTTGCAACACCCTGTTTCTTCACCCATTTCTCTTACAGAAATGCTTTCTAATAACAGCAATTGCTATTTGCTAGTGAAAAAGATTGGGGGGGAAACCCTTTTGAAATTTATAGGCCTTGTCTTTACCAAGTTGGCTGAGAAAATTCCCTTTGTATTTTAAGTGCTCCTTTATCTGAAAAATTGGCCTATGGGAATTATAAAAAAATGGTCCTATGGGAATTATCGAACTTAAGACGGCATTTGTGGTTGTCACATAGCAATGTAGTGTCTTGACCGAATGCAGAAGTGGGACCCTGTCCGTACACATGGCAATGGTTGATAAGCTGTCTGTTGAATTTGTTAAATCCAATGTTTAGAACAGATTTTTACATACTGATTTTATAATCATGTTCCGAGTTCGTGATTCTTTTCGGGTATAAATTAACAACGCGTTCGTATAATGTTTTTTATGCTCGTTTAATAAACAAATACGAATAGAGGTGTGTTCGGTTTGTTTATGTTCACGAACAAATTCGTTTATAGGATCGCTTAAAAGCTGGTTTATAAGCTTGTTTATAGGCTCGTTTATAGAATAAAAATGCTCGTAGATGTATCTAAATACTACTTTTTGTTGTTGCTAAAAAATAAAAATCCTTTACCTTTTTGTTTAAAAATACAGGAACCAATATGAACACCTTTAAAAATAAATAGATGATCTTATTTATTCAATTCATTTACAAGCTTCTCTCGATTATGTGGTTTTCAAAGAAGGAATCTAGACTCTTTCTCTGAGAATATTCTCAGAAATTTTGTTCTCAGAAAGTGTCACTGCCATGAAGTACTAAAGGTAATTTGGGAGTCTTTATTGATCATTTTCAGCAGTTTATAATTGCACTTGTTATGAAAATATTACATTGATCAAAGAAATCTACAGATTGCACTGATTTATTACAATTATTATTATTAATTTTGTCCTACAACTTTGAAGGATGGTTTCTTCAGTGCTAAATTGGTTCTGAGATGATTAGATCCAAATGTCCGAAGTGCAGTCACCACCTGGGTATCTCATCTCATGAGCCAGTGAAGGGCCATCAGGTTCAGCTCCAAAATCGACAAAGAAGTTCGGGTTTATTTTAAGACCGCCTTTCTCCGTGTCGACATCGATCTGCAGCATGTGGGAACCTTTCTCCATGAGTTCCGGATAGAATTGTCGATCCCATGCGCTGAACAGCGAGTTCGTCACGTATAGTCGCTTCCCGTCTAAGCTCAGCTGGATCATCTGGGGTCCCCCTCTTAGACGATGTCCCTGTAATGAACATAACAATGTTCATCGATCGCCATCGATACGATCAATCCGAAAAGTTAATATGAATGTTAGAACAGACCTGGATTTCTGGAACATCAGATTGCCATGTTTTACCATCTTCTGTCACAGCAACTATAGGGCTTCCCTTTTGAAGCAGTCCTCCAACCCATACTTGGCCAGCCAAGACTGGATTTTTGGGGTCCTCGATGTTATATTGCCGGACATCTCCGTGAAGCCAATTGACAAAATACAGAAAACGGTCATCGAGAGAGATTAAGAAGTCGGTTATGAGTCCCGGCATTTCAGGAAGGATCCAGTTTTGCACCTTCAATGGTTTCACTGAGATTGCCACCTGCAGAAGCTCAATCAATAAACTATGAGGCATGTAAAGTTCAAAGACTCAGAAAATTTATCAGCAATGGCAATACACGAGTATATGTGCCCACCTCATGGCTCCATGATCCGTCTTGGGTTTTGAAAAACCGGACCATGTTACTTGTCAAGGCGCAACCAACATACCCTGTATCTTTAGAGGGATCATGAAGGAATCTTATCTGCATAGAAACCAGAAGATCATATTCAGTGAATCGGAGGTCTGGACATATCATTATAATACGGAAGAGTTTGTAGAAGTCACCTCTAAGGGTATGAGACCGGTGTTACCGAGATCCATGGTTTGTTTCAGTTCGCCATCAGGCCAGCTGTAGACATGCAGATGTCTCCCATACAGACCATCCGCAACATGCTGAAGATCAAAACCTTTGGTGAAGGCTGCAGGAGCACCCCACGACGAGCTTATCATCGTTTTATGCCGAGGTTGGTACCAGAAGTCGTAGCCGAATAGAGGACTACTTCCCGGTTTCTCCCACCTGAAGAATCACAACAGCAGCTGAGTTCAATCACAAGTAACGGTCATTTCACCATCATTTACCCCTCTAATTGTTCTTTCAGTATATCACATTACCTCCCTTTAACATTGAATTCGGAATCAAGGAGAAGAAATCCGTTTCCTTCCGCATTTCCATCCTTGTCTCCGAGACAAGAAATCATTATATCTCCAGAGGCAAGGCAATGAGACGTGTGGGGATAAGCCAGGCCGGTCTTCGTAACAATATCCTCCGGCTGCACCACTTTATGCAACTTGGGAGCCTTCGCATTCGCCTTGGTGTTGATCACATACACACGACCCGACCTGAAACAAGCAGAATACAGGTTTAAACGCAATTCCGGAACCTTAAGTCCTTAACATAAGTATCCAAACAGTTAAAAACATGTCTGTACCATAACCACACCATCTATAGTTTTCATAGTATTAAATTAGGACCGCAACGCATCTCATGTCCAACATACATGTACATGAAAATGAAAAGCCGAAGTTCCTTACACCAAGGACGGCAGGATGAGGAAACGTCGATCGGCGGAGGGATCACCGTGGCAAGAGCTGCATGCATTCCACCCTGAGTGATGTAGTTCATCACCTACATATGGCATAGATAGCCTGTGTATGACTTTAGAGTAAGTGGGTGAGTTTGGATCTACATCAACCGTTGCCAGGAAATCAGGCTTCTCTCTTCCAGTTCCTGCAAACATACAAATCCATTGAAAACCGATGATTCAAACTTAATTCCCAGATTTTCTTTTTAAATTGCAGAAAAAAAAACCCATTCTTGCTGATAAGATAAGATAAACACCTCACCCAAAAAAAACAGAAAATTATTTAAAAATGGAGAAAAAAGATAATTACCGGTATAAACACAGGTAACATAAAGCAGAGCTTCTCTAGGACCAGCCATGGCTTCCAATGGAGTTCCATAACCTGGTCCTGCTGCTCCGCAACACTCACTTTCTCCACCCATCGCAGTTTTCTCAAGTTTTTTTTTTTCAGAAATATCAAACTCTTTGCTTCCTTTTTTTGATAAAATCAAGTCTCTTTAAATAAACCGATATTAAAGCTTACGTCAAATGTTTGTTTTTTCTCATTTCAATATGAATGTGGGCCCCATAGATTATGTCTGTTACGTGTATCGAGATGCCCAGCTCATCTGACGGTGTTCAGATTCACACGTTTTCGATAAGATTTGCGGTTGGGTTCATGTCTTACGGAATATCTTGCCGAACACGTGGGACCCGGTTTTCCCACGTGTCAAGTGTTGGATTAAGCGCTCAGCTGATTTTGATTGGGCTGTGATTCTGTTTACGTATAAATTATTGGATCAACACAGTCCATCACATCATCGGTGATCCCCGCTAATAAAATTCATCCATATTATTTTTTAAGATGAATCATCACCTCTTTTTTATATGTTGATAGAGAGTGTGTAGTTAATAGGTAGTTATTTTAAAGTGGATGGATCTTATTGGCTGAACCACAGATGATGTGCCGAACATGGTCTATGAAATAATTTCTCTTGTTTAGAATTTTATTCATACTTAATTTTGTATGAGTTCTTTTATGTTATTTATAGACTATCACAAATTAAATTTTCGTTTAAGGGCTCGAGAAGTCCATAAACTTTTGAAAAATCAATTAAGCTTTTAATTTTTTTTTCACTCAATGTTACCATCAAATCCCAGAAGATAATCAATTTAACCCTTTGACTGACGAAATTCGTCGTTAACCATGACGGTACTAACATGACGGTCCACGTTAAAAAAAGTGATGACGTGGAAGATGGGCTTAGTTGATTTTCTTTAAAGTTTGAGGGTTTAATTGATTTTTTATAAAGTTTGAGGGCTTATTTAATCTTTAAGAAAAATAAAAAAAATTGTTAAAATATTCTAAAAATAAATATTAAATTACTAAAAATAAAAAATATGACCATTGTAATAACAAAGTAAGATAAAAGTTATGTTATAACCTAATAAGTTGGGTAAAATCTAAAGTATATTCCAATACATATTGTTGCATGTAAAAGAGTCCTATCGCAAATAGTGCAAGTGTACACGACGCAAGTAGTAAAGTGATACTTGGAGTATCAGATATCGTCTCCACAGAGACTGGAAATAGCTCTATCCTTGAATTGCTGCACAGGAGAGAGAATAGTTTGATTAAATTGGTGAAGTAATCTTGAGAAATAACTAAAGTAAAAGAGTAAAGAATCAGATTTAAGAAATAGGCCGGTATTGATTTGCTCAGTAATGCAGGCGTTGCACTGTAAAAGGAACTTCTGTGTTTTGTCGTCGTCCCTGTCGCGACAGCACCTGTCGCGGCAGAAGTCTGTTGATGTCGCGGCAGCGATCACACAACTCTGTACTTCAAGCTTGGCAAGAATCCCTGCTATGACTTGTCCTATCCCTAGGCCCAAGTTCTGTCGATGGACACTTCTTGGATAATACCTCCCGGCGTGAATCGAAGGGTGAACACCAATGTTGTTGAATTCTTCCTTAGCCACTTAACCTCGTACTTATCCCTAAGCCGAGATGGTTTAACCATAAACTGTAAAACGCGTATTTATTTCGTTCGTATGCTTGACTCTCTCGATATCAAACAAATGGATAACCTCACAATGCTCTCCCGATACTCTTCGAGATATGAAAAACCAGAATAAATAAACTTGAAGCTTTTTATTATTTGACAGAAAATTCCTAAAACGGTACAATCCTTGCAACTACTTTACAGAATCAACCTTTAGCCCCAGGGGAAGTTTAGAACATGATGAAGAAGGAAAAACGTCAAAGGTTTTTGGGGAAGATGACTAGAAATTTAGATATTCTTCCCTAGGTCGAATTACATGCCTTTATATAGACCTTGGGTCCAAGTTTTCTAATATGGCAAGAATACAAGTTTAAACTAAAGTACAACTCTATTAAAGATTAAATCTTCTGAGTAGATGCCTTTAATTCGTCCTTTTTTCTTGCCTTGAGTTTCTTCCTTGGACTTTGGGCTTGGCCTTCATTCTGCCTCAGGGCTCAGAAAAATATAAGAGTGGTCCACGACAGACCGGCTTGAAATCCTTTATCTGTCGAGCTCCACTTCACTTTTCCACTTTACCCTTCTGTTGTCATGGCTGCCACGACAACGTTTGCTCCTCGACTCTAGTTCTGTGATCCAGCTCTGCTCCTTCGCTGCCCTGAGTCTGCTACAGTAGATACCTGCAAAAGTAACCAAAATCAGTAGCAACTGTGCCATTTTATCTAATTGTGATGTATATGCAGAAATTTATCCTAAATGCAATGAATTATGCTTGAATGCAGCAGAAATATGGGTAAATGAGGGGTAAAATATAGAACTTTTATACACTCAACACATATGATGCAAACTCATGTCACAATATAGTTACACACATTTTATTTGATTGAACCGACAACTTTCATGGAATTTAAGTTAGAAAATAAGAAAATTTAAGAAACACTCTTGTTGCATACAAGGATTCTATGGTGCTTGAATTTATTAAAGAGTTTTTTCATCCGATCAAACAATAAATTTCATTTTGCTCGATGCATCCAATCAGTAGTATCATAGGAAAATCCAAGCTTTTTTTATAGTGAGATCACTTCTTTGGTGAAAGAAGAATTTTTTTATATTAGAAAATGTAGCTTTATAATTCTAAAAATTCATTGATAGTGTTTTTTATTTTAGTTTTTTTTTATTTTTTAATATTATAATATTTCTTTATATTTTTAATATTTCAATTTTAATTCAAATAATTTCTTAATTTTGTTTTTTTCTTAAAGATTAAATAAGCCCTCAAACTTTTTAACAAAATCAATTAAGCCCTCAAACTTTCTAACAAAATCAATTAAGTCGTTCTAGACACGTCATCACTCACACGTAGACTATCACGTCAGTACCGTGAACTACCATGTTAACACTGTGAACTGCCATGTCAGCACTTTTACGGTCAACGACGGATTCCGCTAGTTAAAGTTTCAGATTTGTTAATTTTTAAAGTTTGAGGGTGACATTGAGTGCGAAATAACTTTAAAGGCTTAATTGATTTTTCCCCCAAAATTCAAGGGCTTCTTAAGCCTTTAAGCCTTATTTTTTTAAACGTGTGTAAAGAAATGATAAAGAATTAGGCTAACCAGATTTAGTGTGGGTCCTTTTCTTTTCTGTTCTTTAAAGAAATGATTAATAATTAAAAGTGTGGTTTAAACTGAATTCGGATTGAGCTAGACATAAGGAGAGTGGTTTAGCATCTTGTGAAGGGGTCATTCGGGACATCACGGGATATTAGATCTGTGGATTGTGTTCACGAAATTTATAGGCATTTATTTGATGGTTGTAGCAGAGCTTTGTTGAGTGGATTAATTGAATCGAAATTGGTCAAGAGGGGAATGAATAGGCTTTTTAAAGTGGAATGGATCAAATTGAAAATGTAAAAATTAAGGACAAGACAATTTATAGTGGTTCAAGCTTCGAATAAGCTCTACATCCACTACCTTAGCTCCCACTAAGGATTTTGAATAATATCCACTAGATATTCTTCCCCATTTCTAGGATTATGAGGTAACATTTACAAACTGGTTAATCTTTCTACCCAAAGATTAACCAAGACACTCTCTTTACAAAGAAAAAATGGCAAGCTTAAGATTATCTCTCACAAGATTGATATGTTGCCCAAATTACAAACAAACTCTCCCCAAACTTGAAAGAAGTGTATACAAAGAAAATTACAACTAGTAGGTACAATAATTTGACTCTTTTAAGCTCAAGGGTTTGGATATATACTTGGATGTTGCAAATATGTTCAATAGTTGTTGTTGTGGCTTTGGAGGCTTGCTTTTAAGTCTCATCATAAACTTGAAAACCTCAAAACAATTCAAAAACAATGTATGTAATTATCATCGCATTCGATCCAATAAATATTTCAATAATTCAAGGTATTGTGAAAACACTATATTTTATAGGTTAAAAATATATACATGGATAAAAATAATTTTTGGTAAAAAGAATTTGAAAAACAATGTATAAAAATATACGATATATTTTTATATTCGAATAAAAAATTTTCAGATTTTAAAGTGTTTTTGCAAAGACTTTAAAACTCATACTATAAATATATTATGTATACAAAAATTAATTAAAAACAACAAATAAAATTAAACTAAAATTAAAAGACTTACTGTATCGATACACTGACATGGCGTACCGATCCACTATATCGGTACGATTTTCATACCGTGTCGATATGCGTGACCATATCGATACAGTTAAGACTATATCGAAGCCCATTTAGCAACTCTTATCGATTCAGTGTTACTCGTATCGATACTTCTTTGCCAGAAATGCATTTTTTAGTAGAATGGAGTTCAAAAACCAGATTATAATCGATCCTAAATGCATGTGTATGATGAATGAGCAATGTTTATGGACTAAAATAGATACATAATTTCCATAGCAACAAGCATAAATGCATCAAGAAGCAAAATTACATAAACATGATCATCATTCAAATTCAAGTAAATTTTTGACACTTAAAGAGCTCTAAAAGGTCAAGATAGGCTAGTTAGACCTAACTCTCCTAAGAGTCCAAAAACGTTCTTTGTCTAATGGTTTTCTAAAGATAGCCGCTAGTTGGTTTGAGGTATCAACATACTCTAGAACAACATTATTCTTTAAGACATAATCCCTAATGAAATGATGTCTTATCTCTATGTGCTTGGTTCGAGAATGTTGAATGGGATTCTTAGTGAGACATATGGCACTAATGTTGTCACACTTAAGGGGTATGGTACCTACATCAATTTCATATTCTAGAAGTTGTTGCTTCATCCAAAGGATTTGAGCACAACAACTTCCGGCCGATATATATTCCGCTTTGGTGGTAGATAGAGCTACATTATTTTGTTTCTTAGAGAACCAAGAAATGAGCATACTACCCAGGAATTGGCAAGTGCCAAAGGTACTTTTTCTATCTATCTTACAATCCCCATAATTCGCATCGGAATAAGCATGGAGGTTAAAGAAAGAGTCTTCAGGATACCAAAGGCCTAAGCAAGGTGTGTCTCTAAGGTATCTAAAGATTCTCTTAATGGCTATAAAGTGTGATTCTCTAGGACTAGCTTGGAACCTAGCACACAAGCAAACACTAAACATAATGTCGGGTCTACTTGCGGTAAGGTAAAGTGTAGAGCGTTTAGGTGTTCTATTTGTGAGCGCAAGTGCACACTCTGTCAAGTTATAGTATAAAAGTCTCCACAGGGATTGGAATAGCTCCTATGAATGGTTTTCTGCACAAAGATTTAGTAAAAGCGCCATTAAATCTCATGATGTGAAAATATAAAAACACAAGTAAAGATAAAGATAGTGATGAGAGGAATGATAAGGAGAGTTTGGGCGATAAGCTGGGTAAGACAAGTGTAGCTTAGTAGCTTGTGGGCTGCATTGTAAGGCTTTGAGTATGCTTTGCGCTGCCATGAATTGCTGCCTCGGCGGGTATGGGCGGCAAACTACGACCCTGTCACGCGGCCGCAGCAGGTTACTGCCTCTGTAGGGGTGTGTACTGTCTCGGCAGGTGGAACGAAAAGAAGTCCTGGCGGCAAGTCTGGCAGTCATTCCAAGTTCGGCAGGATAGTTGACAGTGATCCCTCCTATTTCTAAGTTAGGATGCTTGAGATTGCTTAACTTGAGTATCCCCGCTTGTCACGTGGCGGATACTATGGAACCAAATTAATCAACTTGGTTAGTAATCCCTTTTAGCTGCTGAAACTTGTGGACTAGTGTGGAACCAAGTTAGTCACGCCTCCCGTTGTGACCGTGCTTAACCCTTTTGTGAGCCTTGCACTTTCATGCCCGACAAATGGATTTTCTCTTCAAACGACTGGTGTAGAAAGATTGAAGGAACAAAGAACATAGATTAAGCAAACTCAGAACTTTATTGAAAACATCTCAAAACTATACAACCGTTTCCCAAATTAATTTACATACACGCGCCTAAACCCTAGAAGAGTTGGGCCGCGACCCCCAACACTCCAACCTATCTAGTTATCTCCCTATCTACCCTCTCGTTCTCTCCAATGTATGAGTTGCTTAAATCCCTCTCGATATGTGAGATATGGCATGCCCCTATACCCTTACATACATTGGGTATGTAACACCCTGGTTTAGGGGTTAGGTGAAAATAATATTTTTATATTATTTGGGTTCGGTTTTATGATTTAAAATGATGGTTCGGGTTTAGTTTTCAAATTAATTAATTTGATGATAGACTATGCTTTGAAATTAAACCCCAAATAGCCATGGATTTTATGTCCTTGTGAATATTTCATTTCATTAAGGGCAAAAGGGTCATTGGGCTTTTAACTAAAACAAAACAAATAAAAGACCCAAAATTTCACTCATCTTCTCCCTCTCTCCACAAAACTCACGACATACTCTCCTCACCATTGAGGAACACTGTTTCATCACCTCTCTTCTTCATTTCAACTCCGTCTTGAAAGGTAATAGCATTTTTGACTTCCCCTCATCTTCCCCTTCATAAAAGTACTCTTCTTTTTCATTTTCATGAAGTTTTTAGAAAATGGAGGTTTTGAATATTTTGATTAAAAATGGTGCCTTTGTGTAGCTAAACCTAATATTTTGATTTATTATGGTTAGTTATGGAATATAGGAGCCAAATGATATTACATATGTGAATTTCAAATGATTTTAATCAATTTTCGGAATTTGGCTTTAAGAGGGTTTTTGGGAGGTTTTAAAGTGTGTTTTGGGGCTGTTTAAGGTTGGATTTTGGGGGCTGTAGGTAGTATGATATATGAGGATCATTTTGGGTGTAATTGATGCTTGTTTGGGTGCTTGAAATGGGAGAATTCAGTGGGTGTTAAGGGCTGCTCGAAATTCTGTTTTTGGGGGTTGATTTTGAGTGTTGGATGCTTGGTAATGTTAATCCGGGTTAGTTTCAATGATAAAATATTGATTGTGGATGTTTTGCTTGTATTTGGGATTGATTAGAATCAAGTTTGGGCATCGGTGAAGCATCGGAAGTGAATCCGGAAAGTTGAAGGTTGTTGCTTGCTTGGTCTTGAGCTCGGAAGCTTAGGTGAGTGGTTAATTGCTTTAAATGATTTTAAAATAGTTGGTTCGAGTATATGGACTAGGTTGGGCTTGGTAGACCCACCTAGAGTTAGGATTAGGGTGGTAGCCTAATCCTAAACTTGATCTAGAGCCATTGGATGAACTCGTTATATTGTTGTGTATGTCTCGTATGAAATGTGGTATGAATGCTTGTGTGCATTGTATTATACATGTGGATTGAGATATGACTTGTGATGATTGAGACATGCATGATGATGGTTGTTGGTGAGTACGTGCTAAGCACGAGTTTGGTTGAAATGAGTAATGTGAAGTGAGTAAATATTGGCACTAGTTTACTTGAATACAAATGATCGATCATTAGGATGTTAGTGTGTACACATGAGTCTAAAGTCGCACGTGGCCTTGGTGGCGTTGAGTCACCAAGGAGGAGTACGGGTTCGCCCGGAATTGTATTTAATTGTAGTCGGTGATGAGTGGAATCCCATCGACGGGGCGTGAGGATGAGTGGAATCCCCTCCGCGAGACCGGTGATGAGTGAAATCCCACCGTGAGGTAATGTGGTTGTTGGATGTGAGTTCCAACATGTCTATCTGCGTATTCGGGTCTTAGCTAGGTGCCAATGTTGTTTGATGTGTATATCAAAATGTTGAGGCTTATGATCATTGATGAGATGCTTGAATGTGTCTACATGTAATGTGGAGTTAAGCTTATGATCATGACATTATAATGTACATTGCTTACGCACTTTATTCTCATGACTCTTGTGGAACCTTGGCATATTTGTGAAATGTCTTGGCTAGATCGTGCTCGGACCCTGCAATGTTGAGGTTTGTTTTTAGAGCTTACCCTCACTAAGCATCATTGCTTACGCTCTCTTTGTTCAACATTGCAGATCCTTAGTTCGTGGGTTGCTCGGGCAAGTGGAGGGCCTCCAAGTGTGGTTTTTGGCTTGAGTTCATCAAGTATGGATTTTTAATGGTAGACATGTAATAGTTTGAGCAATGGGACATGTATGGTTTTGTTGGATAGTTGTTGGTTGCTAGGAGCATGTTTAGACTCCTTAGTATCTTGTTTTTGGTATGGTGAATGTTGCCATGTTGAATTGTAGCTCATGCCTAATTGCTTATTTTGAATGCTTGCTAAATGCCTTAGAGGCCATCTTTAAGTTTGAATGATGTTTGAATGAATGTATGTTTGTGGGATGTTGCCTTAGGGTTAGACTTGTCTAAACCTTGTTGAAGCATGATAGTATGGTTGGTATGCCTTGAGTTCTATTTGTATGGTGTTGTGAGGTGTTTTGGAGGTGTTTTAGGGCACCCTTGTGCCTTAAAACAGCCAAATCGTGTCTGCAGACAGGGGGCATTTCGGAACGGGTCCCCCTGTTCTGGAACGGTCCCTTTGCAAATGGCCTGCCGTTTCGAAACGGATGAGGGTCGTTCCGGAACGTTTTTGCTACTGGAATTTTGAGAAATTGACGAGATGAAGGCGTTCCGAAACGGGCCTTTGATGTTTCGAAACGGTCAAATCTCGTTGACCACGAGATATTGACCGTCAAGGTCGTTCCGATACGGGTCACCCCTGTTTCGGAACGGTCACCTTATGGTTGACCCAGGCCCGTTGACTAGGTCAAGGCGTTTCGGAACACCCTAAGGGCGTTTCGAAACGCCCTGCTGTAAAACATTAAAATGAGCTGTTAAATGCTTGGTTGGTCGATGTATGTTGCAAATGTTTGTTTTTCCGCTGCCGTGCTTTACATAGGATTAATTTATGCATATAGACAAGATAAAATAAAAAGAAAATTTTAGGGTCGTTAACCGAGGGGAAACCTTAACGGGTTTCTCTTCGGTTTTCCCCGTGTGGCCCACTCGGACCGGTCATCCGACCAGACCGGGACGAGGGGGTTACACTTGTTGGTATCAGAGCATAAGGTTACCGATACCTTGGGCAGGTAAGTGAGGTAAGTCGAACTTTTTAAATTGAAATGCACGGTGTTTGCTTGTTTTACAAGAATGATTGCTTGTGTGAAAAGTATGTTGGTTGTTTTATTTTAAAGCATGTGTGTGAGTCCCATTGCTACTATTACATTGGAAAAATGATTTTTAAGTGAGGGAACGTACTTGAACACTTGTAAGCCTTGCCTTGCTAACCCAGCTTGTATGTTTTGTTGTTGTGGCTGTAGTTGATATTTGTGAGAGCGATGTCTAGACCGAGAGGTAGACCGAGGTTGGTTCGTCAGGAACCACGAGTTGCGGCTCCTGTTGAGCCGGCAGTTGGTGTGGAGGCTCACCTTGAAGGGCCGGTGGCCGCGGGAGTTGGCGCTCCTCCACCACCTCCACCACCACCACCTCCTCCACCTGGAGTTGGGGGCGAGGATGGAGCCGGAGGTAATGGACCACAAGGTGGCCAAGGTGGCCAAGGTCCAGCTGGAATTGACATGACTCCGCTTGTGCAAGCAATAGCGGGAGCATTCCAGGCCGCAGTTGCGGGAGCTCAGGCTGCAGCTCAGCCTAGATGTGATGATGCTAGTCTACCTTTGGAGAGGCTCCGTAGCTTGGGGGACGAGGAGTTTAGGGGATCTACTCCGGAGAGGTCGGAGTTATGGTTGGAGAAGACAGTTCGTATCTTGGCTCAGATGGGTTGTGCGGGCGCACGTAGATTGGGTTGTGTGATATCACTGCTTCAGGGTGATGCCTACACCTGGTGGGTCACCATTACTACCGGGGTTCCAGAGGCAGAGGTTGATTGGGAGTTCTTTGAGTCTACTTTCCGGAAGAGGTACTTGGGACCGATGTACCTAGATGAGAAGAAGAGAGAGTTCATGGCTCTCACTCAGGGAGATACTTCTGTGACTGATTATGAGATTCGTTTCGTTCGTCTGAGTTAGTATGCCCCGAAGTTAGTACCTACTGAGAAGGCTCGATGTGATCGTTTCAGATACGGACTTCATGAGGAAGTTAAGAGGTATACCTTAGCTTCTGATTATTCTGACTTTGATGTCTTGGTTGCTAGAGCCAAGGACATTGAGCACAGCTTGGGGCTGGCCAAGCGTTCTGGGGGATCTAGCTCTGGTAAGAGGCACAACAACTTTGATGGTAGAGATGCTAAGAGGCACAAAGGTGGCGGACATCAGTTTGACCATAGACGTGGCGGTGGCCACCATGGTAGGGGCCATCAGGGCCATAGAGGAGGAGGGCGTTTGCCCGAGTGTACCCGTTGTAGGAGGCAGCATGCTGGTGAATGTTGGGGTAATTTCCATGCCTGTTGGAACTGTGGTTCGAGGGACCACTTTAGGAGGGATTGTCCGCATCAGGCGGCTCAGGCACCGAACATTGCTCAGGCTCCCGCGAGAGCGAATGATTTTCAGAGAGGCCGTGGGCGCGGTCGTGGCTACTTCCAGCCTAGGGCTGATGCACCTAGGGTAGATGCTCAGAGGAACCTTGCTCATGTGGTGGCTGTGCAGCCAGAGGCGGGAGGACCAGCGAGAGTCTATGCTCAGAGAGAGGCCGAGAACGACACCGATGTGATAGCAGGTAATTTCGAGTTACAGTCTATGTCTTTGCTTTCTTTGGTTGATTCGGGTTCTACGCATTCCTACATTTTGAGTGAGCATGCACAGAAGTTAGATATTCCTGTTGAGATCTTAGATGTAGGTATGCACGTTACTAGTTCTTTTGGTGAGACAGTTGTGGTTAGACGTATGTATAGGAGGTGTCCACTGAAGATTCAGGGTCATGTGTTCTCAGTTGATATGATGGAACTCCCCTTCTATGGTTTTGATATTATTTTGGGTATGGACTGGTTGGTTGAGCATCGGGCTAGTGTAGGTTTTGAGACAAAGAGAATTTCCTTGAAGCTTTCTGATGACTACGAGGTAGTGGTAGTGGGCGAGAACATTAAGTTCTTGTCTAATGTGGTGTCAGCTTTAGAGGCTCATAGGTTGATGGACTCTGGATGTGGGGCCTATTTAGCTTATGTTATGAATCCGGACATGAGTGAAGCTAGACCGAAAGATATCAGAACAGTGTGTGACTTTCCAGATGTGTTTCCTGAAGAGTTGCCGGGTTTTCCTCCTGACAGAGATGTTGAGTTTGTGATTGAGACAGTTTCAGGGTCTAATCCGGTTTCGATAGCTCCGTATCGTATGGCTCCGAAAGAGTTGAAAGAATTGAAGAGTCAGTTGCAAGAATTATTAGACCGTGGTTTCATTAGGCCTAGTAGTTCTTCGTGGGGTGCTCCAGTGTTGTTTGTGAAAAAGAAAGATGGTAGCATGCGCATGTGTATTGACTATAGACAGTTGAATCAGTTGACTGTGAAGAACAAGTATCCGTTGCCTCGTATAGATGATTTGTTTGATCAGTTGAGAGGTGCTTCAGTGTTCTCGAAGATAGATTTGAGATCCGGGTACTACCAGTTGAAGGTGAAAGAGTGTGATGTCCCAAAGACAGCTTTTAGGACTAGATATGGTCACTATGAGTTTCTTGTGATGCCATTCGGGCTCACGAATGCACCAGCAGCATTCATGGACATGATGAACAGAATTTTCAGAGACTATCTAGACCGTTTCGTAGTTGTCTTCATTGATGATATACTTGTGTATTCGAAGACAGAAGAAGAGCATGATGAGCACTTGAGATTTGTCTTACAGAGATTGTTGAGTAACCAGTTGTATGCGAAGCTTAGTAAGTGTGAGTTCTGGATTAGAGAGGTTGTATTTCTTGGCCATGTTGTTTCGGTCGAAGGTATCCGAGTTGATCCATCGAAGATTGAGGCTATTGTTGAGTGGAAACAACCTAAGTCCGTGACTGAGATTAGGAGTTTTCTAGGATTAGCCGGTTACTATAGGAGGTTTGTTGATGGCTTCTCTAGAGTAGCTGCTCCCTTGACTAAGTTGTTGCAAAAGGGAGTCAAGTTTGAATGGTCAGATGCAAGACAGAAGGCCTTTGAGAAATTGAAAGAAGCTTTGACGAATGCTCCAGTGTTAGTGCAACCTGTTTCAGGTAAGGAGTTTGTGATTTACAGTGATGCTTCCTACGTAGGCTTAGGATGTGTGTTGATGCAAGATAGGAGAGTTGTTGCCTATGCTTCTAGACAGTTGAAGATTCATGAGAAGAACTATCCTACTCATGATATAGAGTTGGCCGCAGTTGTTTTTGCATTGAAGATTTGGCGTCATTACTTGTATGGTGAGAAGTGTATAGTTTACACCGATCACAAGAGCTTGAAGTACTTGATGACACAGAAAGAGTTGAATTTGAGACAAAGAAGGTGGCTAGAGTTGTTAAAAGATTATGATTTGACCATTGAGTACCATCCGGGTAAAGCAAACGTAGTAGCCGATGCTTTGAGTAGGAAAGTGGCCGTTGAGTTGAGAGCTATGTTTGCTAGATTGAGTGTGTCCGATGATGGTGGTTTGATCACCGAGTTGCAAGTGAAGCCTTCTTTGATTCAGTTGATCAGAGAGAAGCAGTTGCAAGATGCGAGCCTAGTTCCTCATGTTCAGGACATAGCCGAAGGAAGACCGACTGAGTATAGTTTCAGTGGTGAGAGTTTGTTGTGCTTTAGGGATAGAATTGATGTACCGAAGGATGTTGAGTTGAGACGTCAGATTTTGAGTGAAGCACATTCGAGTCCCTTTTCTATGCATCCGGGTAGTACCAAGATGTACCGAGATTTGAAGAATGATTACTTCTGGGTTGGTTTGAAGAGAGATGTAGCCGAGTATGTGAGCCGTTGCATGGTTTGTCAGAGAGTGAAGGCAGAACATCAGGTTCCTTCAGGTTTGCTACAGCCTTTGAAGATTCCGGAATGGAAATGGGAGAGGATCACCATGGATTTTGTATCGGGGTTGCCTTTGTCTCCTTCGAAGAAGAATTCAATTTGGGTGATTGTCGATAGGTTCACTAAGTGTGCTCACTTCTCAGCAGTGAACACTACGGATTCCTTAGACAAGTTGGCAAACTTGTACATCCGCGAGATTGTGAGACTTCATGGGGTTCCGAAGTCTATTGTTTCAGATAGGGATCCTAGATTTACTTCGAGGTTATGGAGTTGCTTACATAGTGCCTTGGGTAGCCGTTTGCATTTCAGCACATCTTATCATCCGCAGTCTGATGGGCAGTCAGAGCGAGTGATACAGATTCTTGAGGATATGCTTCGTTGTTGTGTAATTGATTTTCAGGGTTCTTGGGAGAAGCACTTACCGTTGGTTGAGTTTGCTTACAACAACAGTTATCAGTCTAGCATTCAGATGGCACCCTATGAGGCTTTGTATGGTAGACGATGTAGGACTCCGATTTGTTGGGCTGAGACAGGTCAGAGGTTGTTACCTATGCCAGACTTGCTTAAGGGAACCACAGAAAAAGTGAAGTTGATTTGTGACCGTCTGAAAGCAGCTTCCGATCGTCAGAAATCTTATGCAGATTTGAAGAGGAAAGAGATTGAGTACTCAGTGGGTGAGAAAGTGTTTCTGAAAGTATCTCCGTGGAAGAAGGTGATGAGATTTGGCCGGAAGGGCAAGTTGAGTCCGAGGTTCATTGGTCCGTATGAGATAGTTGAACGGATTGGGCCTGTAGCTTATCGTTTGAGGTTACCTTCTGAGTTAGAGAAGATCCATGATGTCTTTCATGTGTCTATGCTTAGGAGATATAGATCAGATCCTTCTCATGTGATGCCCGTTGAGGAGATAGAGTTAAATCCGGATTTGTCCTATAATGAAGAACCCGTTGAGATACTTGCTTCTGATAGCAAAGTGTTGCGTGGCAAGACCATAGAGTTGGTCAAGGTGTTGTGGAGACATAGAGGTGTGGAAGAGGCCACATGGGAGAGGAAGGCGGATATGGTTGAGCAGTTTCCGTATTTGTTTCCACCAGGTAATTTCGAGGACGAAATTTCCTTAAGTGGGGGAGAGTTGTAACACCCAGGTTTAGGGGTTAGGTGAAAATAATATTTTTATATTATTTGGGTTCAGTTTTATGATTTAAAATGATGGTTCGGGTTTGGTTTTCAAATTAATTAATTTGATGATAGACTATGCTTTGAAATTAAACCCCAAATAGCCATGGATTTTATGTCCTTGTGAATATTTCATTACATTAAGGGCAAAAGGGTCATTGGGCTTTTAACTAAAACAAAACAAATAAAAGACCCAAAATTTCACTCATCTTCTCCCTCTCTCCACAAAACTCACGACATACTCTCCTCACCATTGAAGAACACCGTTTCATCACCTCTCTTCTTCATTTCAACTCCGTCTTGAAAGGTAATAGCATTTTTGACTTCCCCTCATCTTCCCCTTCATAAAAGTACTCTTCTTTTTCATTTTCATAAAGTTTTTAGAAAATGGAGGTTTTGAATATTTTGATTAAAAATGGTGCCTTTGTGTAGCTAAACCTAATATTTTGATTTATTATGGTTAGTTATGGAATATAGGAGCCAAATGATATTACATATGTGAATTTCAAATGATTTTAATCAATTTTCGGAATTTGGCTTTAAGAGGGTTTTTGGGAGGTTTTAAAGTGTGTTTTGGGGCTGTTTAAGGTTGGATTTTGGGGGCTGTAGGTAGTATGATATATGAGGATCATTTTGGGTGTAATTGATGCTTGTTTGGGTGCTTGAAATGGTAGAATTCAGTGGGTGTTAAGGGCTGCTCGAAATTCTGTTTTTGGGGGTTGATTTTGAGTGTTGGATGCTTGGTAATGTTAATCCGGGTTAGTTTCAATGATAAAATATTGATTGTGGATGTTTTGTTTGTATTTGGGATTGATTAGAATCGAGTTTGGGCATCGGTGAAGCATCGGAAGTGAATCCGGAAAGTTGAAGGTTGTTGCTTGCTTGGTTTTGAGCTCGGAAGCTTAGGTGAGTGGTTAATTGCTTTAAATGATTTTAAAATAGTTGGTTCGAGTATATGGACTAGGTTGGGCTTGGTAGACCCACCTAGAGTTAGGATTAGGGTGGTAGCCTAATCCTAAACTTGATCTAGAGCCATTGGATGAACTCATTATATTGTTGTGTATGTCTCGTATGAAATGTGGTATGAATGCTTGTGTGCATTGTATTATACATGTGGATTGAGATATGACTTGTGATGATTGAGACATGCATGATGATGGTTGTTGGTGAGTACGTGCTAAGCACGAGTTTGGTTGAAATGAGTAATGTGAAGTGAGTAAATATTGGCACTAGTTTACTTGAATACAAATGATCGATCATTAGGATGTTAGTGTGTACACATGAGTCTAAAGTCGCGCGTGGCCTTGGTGGCGTTGAGTCACCAAGGAGGAGTACGGGTTCTCTTGGAATTGTATTTAATTGTAGTCGGTGATGAGTGGAATCCCATCGACGGGGCGTGAGGATGAGTGGAATCCCCTCCGCGAGACCGGTGATGAGTGAAATCCCACCGTGAGGTAATGTGGTTGTTGGATGTGAGTTCCAACATGTCTATCCGCGTATTCGGGTCTTAGCTAGGTGCCAATGTTGTTTGATGTGTATATCAAAATGTTGAGGCTTATGATTATTGATGAGATGCTTGAATGTGTCTACATGTAATGTGGAGTTAAGCTTATGATCATGACATTATAATGTACATTGCTTACGCACTTTATTCTCATGACTCTTGTGGAACCTTGGCATATTTGTGAAATGTCTTGGCTAGATCGTGCTCGGACCCTGCAATGTTGAGGTTTGTTTTTAGAGCTTACCCTCACTAAGCATCATTGCTTACGCTCTCTTTGTTCAACATTGCAGATCCTTAGTTCGTGGGTTTCTCGGGCAAGTGGAGGGCCTCCAAGTGTGGTTTTTGGCTTGAGTTCATCAAGTATGGATTTTTAATGTTAGACATGTAATAGTTTGAGCAATGGGACATGTATGGTTTTGTTGGATAGTTGTTGGTTGCTAGGAGCATGTTTAGACTCCTTAGTATCTTGTTTTTGGTATGGTGAATGTTGCCATGTTGAATTGTAGCTCATGCCTAATTGCTTATTTTGAATGCTTGCTAAATGCCTTAGAGGCCATCTTTAAGTTTGAATGATGTTTGAATGAATGTATGTTTGTGGGATGTTGCCTTAGGGTTAGACTTGTCTAAACCTTGTTGAAGCATGATAGTATGGTTGGTATGCCTTGAGTTCTATTTGTATGGTGTTGTGAGGTGTTTTGAAGGTGTTTTAGGGCACCCTTGTGCCATAAAACAGCCAAATCGTGTCTGCAGACAGGGGGCGTTTCAGAACGGGTCCCCCTGTTCCGGAACGGTCCCTTTGCAAATGGCCTGCCGTTTCGAAACGGATGAGGGTCGTTCCGGAACGTTTTTGCTACTGGAATTTTGAGAAATTGACGAGATGAAGGCGTTCCGAAACGAGCCTTTGATGTTTCGAAACGGTCAAATCTCGTTGACCACGAGATATTGACCGTCAAGGTCGTTCCGATACGGGTCACCCCTGTTTCGGAACGGTCACCTTATGGTTGACCCAGGCCCGTTGACTAGGTCAAGGTGTTTCGGAACACCCTAAGGGCGTTTCGAAACGCCCTGCTGTAAAACATTAAAATGAGCTATTAAATGCTTGGTTGGTCGATGTATGTTGCAAATGTTTGTTTTTCCGCTGCCGTGCTTTACATAGGATTAATTTATGCATATAGACAAGATAAAATAAAAAGAAAATTTTAGGGTCGTTAACCGAGGGGAAACCTTAACGGGTTTCGCTTCGGTTTTCCCCGTGTGGCCCACTCGGACCGGTCATCCGACCAGACCGGGACGAGGGGGTTACAGGGTATATATAGGGCTCATGACCTAAATTTGAGTCCTCCTTAAAGTAGAAGTTCTAAAAGTATATTTACATTTATTACAAACTCATTTTGACTTAAATATGGACTCTTTGGATGTTGCCTTCTTCTGCAAGTAAGGATAAGTGCTACTTCTTATCGGTCTTGGATCAGCTCTACCGGCCGCTACAGGCTTCAAAAAAGTGCGAGACTGGGCTCATTGGGCTTAGGAAATTGCCCTCTTGAAATCGAGACCCATCTTGGCTGAGTCGGTGTAAGTCCTGCCCGGGCAGCACTTGGCGGCAATCCTGCTTCGACAGCGTCCTTGGCGGCATCTTTGAACTGCTTCAGTACAACTCCTTTGGTTCCAGCTTCCTTGCCTTGTCCTTTCCTCTCTTCTCCTCTCCTAGCTATAGCACCTGAAAACATAAACTAAACTAAAACAATAAATTTTCTTCACCAAACACAAGATATTCAATAAAAGCATGGTAAAAGAGAATATGTTGTTATAATGCATGAAATGTACCTAAATATGCCTAAATGTGCTGAAGAACAACAATAATAAGGGCATAAATGTGTATAAAATATAGAACTCTTGGACACTCTACATAAAGCAAATAACCAATCATTGAACGATAAAGCTTAGAATTAACACACTTACCCCATTCATCTTTTTTCAAGCTTAATTGATGAGATCATTGGAGTGGCTTGAGGCTTCACATTTTCCAAGCCAAACTTCTTGAGCATATCCTTGATGTACTTAGCTTGACTGATGAAGATGCCATCCTTCCTTTGCTTGATTTGGCTCCCCAAGAAGAATGAGAGCTCCCTCATCATGCTCATCTCAAACTCACCTTGAATTAGCTTAGAAAATTATTGGCAATAAAACTCATTAGTAGAACAAAAAATTATATCATCGACATAAATTTGTACTACTAAGATTCCATTGCCATTTCTTTTTATGAAAAGTTTAATGTCCACATTGCCTTTTTCAAAACATTTTTCAACAAAAAGTTTGAAAGTCTTTCATACCAAGCTCTAGGAGCTTGTTTCAAACCATATAAAGCTTTGGTTAATTTAAAATTATGGTTTGGAAATTTTGGATCTTCAAAACCGAGTGGTTGTTAAACATACACTTCTTCATTAGTAAAACCATTTAAAAATGCACTTTTAACATCCATTTGAAAAAGCTTGAATTCATGATAATATGCAAATGAAAGAAGCATCCTAATAGCTTCCATTCTAGCTACGGGTGCATAAGTTTCATCAAAATCAATTCTCTCTTCTTGAGTGTAACCTTGAGCAACAAGTCTATCTCTGTTCCTCACTATGTTATCGCTCTCATCTTGTTTGTTTCTAAAGACCCATTTAGTTCCTATAGTAGACTTATTACTAGGCCTATCAACTAATGTCCAAACTTTACTCATCTCAAATTGATTAAGCTCTTCTTGCATGGCCAATATCCAAAAATCATCTTTTAATGTTTCTTTGATATTTTTAGGCTTAATGCATGAAATGAATGCAACATTATTAAGCAATTTAAGAGAGGATCTATTGGTAACCCCCTTGGATGGATCACCCAACATTTCACCATCTTTGACATAGTTGAGTTCTCTTGGGTAGCTCACTTCCTTTTCACCAAGATTTATGTCCTTCAAAGCTTCTATGAGAAGATGTTGTGCTTCTTCTTCTTTGGTTGGAACCTCATCCACCTTTGATGATTGTCCACCATCATTGGCTTCAATGATCCCTACATCATCATCATCATCATCATAAGAATCCTTCCTCGGAAGGAGGTTATCATCGAAAGCCACATGTATAGACTCTTCTACAACTAAGGTTCTTTTGTTAAAAACTCGATATGCTTTAGAGTTTAAAGAATAACATAAGAAAATAGCTTTATCACTTTTTTGCATCAAATTTACCTAAATGATTCCATTGTTTAAAACAAAACACTTGCATCCAAAAGGATAAAAATAGCTAATGTTAGGCTTCTTTGATTTTAAAATCTCATAAGGAGTTTTCTTTAAAATTGGCTTAATCATTACTCGATTTATGATATAACAAGCGGTGTTTGTGGCTTTCGCCCAAATGTAATTAGGTAAATTGTTTTCACAAAGCATGGTTCTAGCAATTTATTCTAAAGATCAATTTTTCCTTTCAACTACCCTATTTTGTTGAGAAGTGCGAGGTGCGGAAAAATTGTGGCTAATACCATTAGTGTTAGAAAAATCTTCAAAACTTAGATTTGAAATTCCTTTCCATGGTCACTTCTAATATGAGAAATGTTTTGACCAAAGTCATTTTGAGTAATTTTTGAAAATGTGATGAATTTTTCTAAAGCCTCATCTTTTGTACTTAAAAAGAGAACCCAAGTGTATCTAGAGAAGCCATCAACTAAAACATATGCATATGATTTTTCACCCAAGATAGTTGTCCTAATAGGCCCAAAGAGATCCATATGAATCAATTGTAATACCCTACTAGTTGAAACATCATTAATGGATTTAAATGAAGTTCGTTTTTGTTTACCCTTAGCACAAGCATCACAAATTTTATCTAAGCAAATTTTTAGCTTAGGTAAACCTCTAACTAGATTTTGGGAAACCATTTTCTTTAAAACACTTATGCTAGCATGCCCTAGTTTCCTATGCCATAACCATGCTTCATTTTCATTTTGAGCAACCAAACATGCGTGGGATGTATGAATGTCATCTAAATACACCATGTATATATTACCTATGCGATGACCAATGAGCATTATTTTATTTGTTTTAATGTTTGCAACCATTAACATCAAAAAGAACATTAAAACCCTTATCACACAATTGACTAATGTTCAACAAATTATGTTTAAGACCATTGACATATAAAACATCTTCAATGAGAATAGAAGAGAGATTACCAATGGAACCTATACCCTTAAAGTGGCCTTTGGAGTTGTCACCACTCCACCACTCTTTGGCTTTATCTCTATGAATCTACTCTTGTCGCTGGTCATGTGTCTTGAGCATCCACTATCAAGGTACCAAGTGTTTTAACTTGAAGCTTTGGCCTTGTAGCAATGTTCCCCCAACAAACAAATATTAGTTCTTGATTTTTGGTACCCAAATCATTTTAGGTCCATGTGAGTTAGCTCCTTAATACTTGGTTCCCGTAGGAATCCAAGAACCAATAGCATGGATATTATTAGAAACTACTAGTTCCTTAGGAACCCATACACTTCTAATTCTTTTACCTTTAGAATGCCTTTGAAATATTCTTTGTTTGTAGACACTAAAGTTCCTCTTCACATAGTTAGTTTTGAAGAACTTGCTTTTTTTCAAAATCTTGTTTTGCAACAACATTAAGAGAAGCCTTAAGCTCATTCAACACTTTGTGGTGATCATCATGAACTTTAGAAAGAAGATTGTTTAAATCAGCATTTTCACTTTGAAAATATTTTAAGTCATCTTGTAAAACCATAATCTTATTTTCAAGTTCCGAGTTGGTTGTAGAAAGGGAATCGTTTTGATTTTTCAAATCGGAAATTATTTTCTTGTTTTTCAAAACTGATTCCTTATATTTTCCACCAACTCATCGTAAACCTCTTGCAATTCATCATATGCATCTTGGAGCTCATCAAAGTTGAAATCAAAAGTAGATGAGTTGGGGTTTACCTTAGGATCATCATCAATAGCCATGAGGCAAAAATAGCCACTTCGTGATCCTCTTCATCGGATGATGATTCTTCATCACTCCAAGTAGCAATGTGGGCTTTGAGCTTCTTCTTTTTCTCATAGCCCTTCTTCTTGAGTTGAGGGCAATCCGATCTTATGTGCCTCAGCTTCTTGCACTCATAACAAGTGAGTTGATCCTTCTCCTCTTCTTTGTTCTTGTTCTTGAAGTCTCTTCTTCTTTGAAATTTTCTTCCTCGATTGGACTTCATGAACTGAGAGAATCTCTTGGCTATCATAGTCAATTCCTCAAATTCATCCTCGCTAGAATTGTTTTCCTCTTGAGAAGCTTTGAGATCAAATCATTGCTTCTTCTTTTCTACCTCTTCCTTCTCCACTCTTTTCTCTTCTTTTATTCTTCCCTTCCTTGCTTCATGATCTTATGAGTAAGGAGAGATCCCACAAACTCATCGAGCTTCAATGTCTTCAAATTCATGGCCTCAATGATTATGGTTCTCTTCACATCCCATGATTCAGGAAGAGAGTAAAGAATCTTTCGGACTAGCTTGTCTTCAAGAATGACCTCATCGAAGCCCTTGAGACCATTTACTATTACGGAGAACCGATCAAACATTTTGGAGACACTCTCATCCAGCTCCACTTGAAGTTCTCGTAACTCAAATTAAGGATCTCAATCTTGGACTCCTTTACATCGTTGGTGCCCTCGTAGGCGGTCTTTAACTTGTCCCACACCTTCTTCGTACTTGTGCAAGATGACATCTTTGTGTACATATCAGGTCCAAGTGCACAAAAGATTATGTGTAGAGCCTTTTGATTTACTTGTAGTTGTCTTCTATCTTCATCCGTCATCACTACCTTGCTATTTGGAATGAGTTTTCCTTCTCTATCTCTTTTCATCGGAATGTTCAGACCATCTTCTACTACATCCCAAAGGGTGTAGTCATTAGACTTGATGAAAAGCCTCATTTTGTTCTTCCAAAATGGGTAGTTATCCCTATTCAAGAACGATGGTTTGGTGATGGATTACGACTCGTACAAGTTTGTCCTGGAGGTAAATGTCAAGGCTTTGATTTGTGGTCAATTGATCTTCTTCTAGGATCTCCTCTTATGGATGTGAGTCCCTCAAAGAGTTAAGCTCTGATATCAATTGAAAATGTAAAAATTGAGGACAAGTGTAAGACCCTAAAATCTGGCCTAGAAGTATTCTTACATGGAATCATTAGTTAATTGCTATAGAGCTATTATCTATTAGATTAAAAAAACTGAATGTTGGGGCTAAAATTAAATCAAGGAAACTTGAATAGCTAAATATCAAAGTGACTAAATTGATTCAATACCATAATTAGAAGAATGCATGATAAGTTACAAAATTTAAGGGCATTTGTTGAGTGTGTAAAAGTTCTATATTTTACCCCATATTTAACCCACATTTCTGCTGCATTCAAGCATAATTCATTGCATTTAGGATAGATTTCATTTATACATCACAATTATATTAAATGGCATATTTGATACTGAATTTGGTTACTTTTGCAGGTAGTTGTTGTAGCAGACGTAGGGCAATAGAGAAGCAGAGCTGGAACACAAGACTGCAGTCGATGCAAAGGATGTTGCCATGGCCGCTGCCGTGGCAGCCAATGACGACAACCATATTGAAGGGAAAAAGTGAAGTTGAGCTCGACAAAAAGAGGAAATTAAGCCGGTCTATCGTGAAGCACTCCTATATTTTTCTGAGCCCTAGGTCAGAATGAAGGCCAAGCCCAAAGTTCAAGGAAGAAACTCAAGGCAAGGAAAGAGGACGAATTAAAGACATCTACTCTGAAGATTTAGTTTTTAATAAAGTTGTACTTTAATTTAAACTTGTATTCTTTCCATATTAGAAAACTTGAACCCAAGGCCTTTATAAAGGCATGTAATTCGACCTAGGGAAGGATATCTTATTCTCTAGCCGTCTTCCCCTAAACCCTAGTCGTTTTCCCCTTCTCATCATGTTCTAAACTTCCTCTAGGGCTAAGGGTTGATTCTGTAAAGTAGTTGCAAGGATTGCATTGTTTTAGGATTTTTTCTGTTCAATAAAATAGACTTCAAGTTTGCTTATTCTGGTTTCCAACATCTTGCAAGAGTATCGGGAGAGCATTGTGAGATTATACATTTACTTAATATCGGGAGAGTTAAGTATACGAAAGGAATAAGTACGGGTTATCCAGTTTATGGTTGAACTTTCTCGGACCTAGGGATAGGACGAGGTTAAGTGGCTAAGGAAGAATTCAACAACATCAGTGTTCATCCTTCGATTCACGCCGAGAGGTATCATCAAAGACGTGTTCATCGATAGACTTGGACCTATGGATAGGACAAGTCACAACATGGATTCTTGCCAAGCTTGAAGTATAGAGTTGTGTGATCGCTGCCGCGACATCAACAGACCTCTACAGATGCTATCGCGACAGGAGCAACGACAGAACAAGGAGTCCTATACATTACAACACCTACACTACTGAGCAATTCAATACCGGCCTATTCTCTCTATCCTGATTTCTTTAATCCTTTATTTTCAGTATTCTTTAGTATTCCCTTACAAACAATTAAAATTATCTTCTTCTTTCTTGTGCAGCAATTCAAGGTTAAGGCTATTTCCAGTCCCTGTGGATTCGACATCCGATACTTCGTGTATCACTTTACTACTTACGTCATGTACACTTGCACTCTATTGTGATAGACTCTTTTACACGCAACAAGTTTTTGGCGTCGTTGCCGGGGACTGGCAACATATCTTTACCCTACTTTTACTGCACATTTTTTTTTAATTTTTCTGTTTTTTTATTGTTCACCATGTGCTTTTCACAAGGTCTTTTGTTTGCTTATGCGTAGATCTCAACGAGGCAAAGAACCTGAGCACAAATTAGACCCTGAAATCGAACGAACGTGCAACCTCAGGAAACGAGTCCGCCTCCTAATAGCAAGAAACGAGTACCTGGAGGAACAATTAGAAGCAATGGTGAACGGAAGACACGAAGACAAGAGGAACAACCAAGGGAATCCCCAAGATCCTAACGATCCTATCGGAGGTGGAGGAAACGGACAGCCGGCCGCTCCTCCTGCTGCTGGGGCCGCACGCCGGTCATGCTGTGATTACATGATCAATGATCATATGAAACTGGAAGCCACCCTGCCAGACGTGGAAGCCGAAAATTTCGAGCTGAAACCTATCAAGTTCAGCATGATTAATTCCGCTGGCCAATTTAGTGGTGATGTTACAGAGGATGCTAGGGAACATCTGAAAACGTTCCAAGAAATCTGTGGTTCATTTAGACTACCAGGAGTAAATCCGGAGATACTGAGGCTTCGGTTATTTCCTCATTCATTGAGGGATAGAGCAAAAACTTGGTGGAACAAACTAACGCCGGGTTCAATACGAACTTGGGCAGATTTAACTCGTGAATTTTTATCTCGTTTTAATCCTTCCCATTTATTTATGCGATTACGTAACAAAATTGCTACTTTTCAACAGGAAGATGACGAGCCAATGCACGAGGCATGGGACATGTTTACTACTCTTCTGAGGAATTGCCCGATGCACGGATTCCCTGTGTGGAATCAAGTCATCAAATTCTACAATGCTGCCAACCTATAGACTCGCATGAGAATTGATTAAGCAGCCAATGGGTTGCTGTTAGATAAAGATCCGGATGAAGCCATGGTAGTGTTAAAGAATTTGGCGAAGAATGAAGAGCAATTTCCCACATCGAAGAGAGGTAAACGAGTACTAGCTGTAAAGGATTATGAGGCCGATAACTCCCTAAAAACACAAGTTGCGTATCTCACAGAGGCAGTAGAAAACTTGCTGGAGAAAGATTCTCAACCGGTCTACGCTGGAGAAGAGGTATGTGGAACTTGCAGTGAGAATCATAGTTCGGAAGACTGTCCGCTGCAGGTAGAGGAAGGGATTTATGTTGGAAACTATAAAAAGCAAAACTACAATTCCAACAATTACAATCCCAACTGGAGGAAAGACCCCAAGTTCTCTTGGAGCAACCCAAACAATGCCCTGAATCCTCAAGTACAGAACACTAAAAATCAGGGGGCACCTAGAATTCTAACTCGGCAGCAACCGCAATAGCAGCCGCAACAGCCGCCAGCAGCCACACCTAGTATACTGGATCACTTCGTCAAGAAGTCTGAGTCATTCATGGATAAAACAGAGATGCGAATGACTAACCATGAAGCTACTCTGAAATCACTGGAGACACAGATGGGTCAGGTTTCCCAGCATATTAAGCCAAGGCAGAACGAAGGATTCCCTAGCGATACTGAGGTCGCTAGACAACCCACACATGAGCAGTGCAAAGCCATTACAACAAGGAGTGGGAAACAACTGCCAGGGCCGAAAAAGAAAGCTGAACCAATTCAGGAACCAGCCCTAGAAATGACTGCCGTGAACGCTGCCCCGACAGACGATAAACAGCCTGCTGCCGCCACACCTGTCACGACAGCAGAAGGGACAGAGGAGAAGGATGAAGAACCTAAGCCTCCTCATATCCGAATACCATAGGAAGGACGCATTGAAGATTACCGTCCTCCACCTCCTTTTCCACAGCGGCTACAAAAACAGAAACATGAATTCCAGCTTAAAAAGATTTACGATATTTTTAAGCAGGTCCACATCAATATTCTGATGTTAGATGCCATCAAGAAGATGCTTGGTTATGCCAAATTTCTCAAGGATGCTATGTCGAAAAAATCCAGACTTGGGGAATTTGAGACGGTTAAATTGGCAGAAGGACGCATGACTATTCTGCACAAGCATCCACCCCAGAAAAAGAAGGATCCTGGGAGCTTCATAATACCGTGCATAATCGGTGATAAATTCGTGGGTAAGGCACTTTGTGATCTAGGTGCTAGTATTAATTTAATGCCAAAATCTGTATTTCAGAAATTAGGTATTGGACGAGCACGACCCACGACAGTTATGCTGCAGCTAGCAGACCGCTCTTACGTGCAACCAGAAGGAAAGATTGAAGATATTCTGGTAAGAGTGGATAAATTTATTTTTCATGTTGACTTTCTTGTTTTAGATTGTGAAGCGGATGAGAATGCACCAATCATCCTGGGGCGACCCTTCTTAGCCACAGGCAGATCATTGATTGATGTAGAAAAGGGAGAACTCACTATGAGAGTGAACGATCAAGAGATCAAACTAAATGTTCTCCAAGCAATAAAACACACTGATGCAGAAGAAGAGTGCAAGGCTATCACTGAGGTAATCCTTGATCAACCCTGCATCAGGTCGTGCTGCCATGACATCAAGTTTGGTCACTGCCACAACAGCCACCTGGAAGACTGTCACGGCAGCGACGACGACAGCAGCTCCTCAGATTCTGACATATCCGACACTAAAGGTCACGAGGAGGTAAATTGGATCGGCAATCGTCCAGGTAAGTTATTCGAGCCCTTAAACTATATCTCGAATGAACATATCATCCAAAAGCCATCAATTGTAGAACCACCTGTTCTAGACCTCAAGCCCCTGTCAGGGCAGCTCAAATATGTTTTTCTTGGATTAAATAATACGTTGCCCGTAATCATCTCTTCCAAGTTGATGTAGGAACAGGAACAACAGCTGATAGGGATGCCGCAGCAGCACAAAAAGGCTATTTGATGGACGATAGCTGATATCCAAGGCATCAGTCTGGCACTAAGCATGCACAAAATTCTCTTAGAGGATGATCATAAGCCGACCATTGATGCCCAGAGACGCTTGAAAGATGCTATGCGAGAAGTGGTTCAAAAAGAAATTATCAAATGGCTAGACGCTGGGATAATTTATGCCATCTCGGATAGTAAGTGGGTGAGCCCGGTGCAATGCGTTCCTAAGAAAGGAGGAATAACCGTGGTGACTAATGAAGAAAACGAATTAATCCCAACCAGGACTGTGACCGGTCGAAGGGTTTGTATGGACTACTGGAAGCTTAACAAAGCTACCCGGAAGGACCATTTTCCCCTACCTTTTATTGATCAAATGCTTGATAGATTAGCAGGAAAGCCTTACTAATGTTTCTTGATGGTTACTCAGGTTATAACCAAATAGCCATCGCACCGGAGGATCAAGAGAAAACGACGTTCACCTGCCCATACGGTACTTACGCTTTTAGGAGAATGCCATTTGGACTTTGCAATGCACCAACAACCTTCCAGAGGTGTATGATGGCTATATTCTCCGATATGGTGGAGGATTTTCTAGAGATATTTATGGACGATTTCTATGTCTTTGGAGATAATTTTGAAAGATACTTAGGCAACCTACAGAAAGTGCTTGAAAGATGTGAGAAAGTGAACTTGGTATTAAACTGGGAGAAATGTCACTTCATGGTGGATAAAGGGATAGTCCTAGGCCATAAGGTAAGCTGCCGCGGCATAGAAGTCGATAGAGCAAAGATTAAGGTGATTGAAAAGCTGCCGCCACCCACCACAGTCAAGGGAATTCAGAGTTTTCTAGGGCATGTTGGGTTTTATCAAAGGTTTATAGCAAATTTTTCGAAGATCACCAAGCCTTTATGCCACATACTAGAGCAGAATCGTCCCTTCGACTTCAATACTGAATGTACTGAGGCATTCAGAATTCTGAAAGAGAAGCTAGTAATAGCCCCAATTGTACAGCCACCCGACTGGAGTTTGCCATTTGAAATTATGTGTGATTCCAGTGATTACACTGTAGGGGCAGCACTTGGGCAGAGGAAGGACAAGCTGTTTCACGTAATTTATTACGCTAGCAAAACACTCAACGATGCCCAAGTGAATTACACCACAACAGAAAAGGAACTATTAGCAGTGGTGTTTTCTATTGACAAGTTCCGGTCCTACATACTTGGAACGAAAGTGGTAGTCCACACAGACCATTCTGCACTGAAGTATTTGTTTGCTAAAAAGGACGCAAAGCCCAGACTGATTCGTTGGATTCTGCTGCTGCAAGTGTTCGACACTGAAATCAAAGATAAAAAGGGGACAGAGAACCAAGTTGCAGATCACTTGTCAAGATTAGAGAGGGGAATGAGTCTTCCAACAGACAAGACACACATACTGGAGACCTTCCCTGACGAGCAGCTGTTCGCTGCCACGAGCACTGCCACGACAGCCATAGCGGCAGGTAAGTTTTCTAAGCTCCCCTGGTATGCTGATTTTGTTAATTATATAGTTAGCGGAATATTTCCTCCTAAACTTAATTATCAAGCTAGGAAGAGGTTCCAAAATGATGTTAAGCATTATTATTGGGACGAACCTCTTCTTTTCAAAAATTGTGCAGATTAGATTATCAGGAGGTGTGTACCACAAGATGAACAGGAAGCTGTGCTACATCATTGCCATGCTTCACCATATGGAGGACACCTAGGTGGTAACAAAACTGCTGCCAAGGTTTTGCAGTCTGGTTTTTACAGGTCCTCACTGTTCAAGGGTGCCCAAGCATTCTACAAAAGTTGTGACAAGTGTCAACAGACTAGAAACATCTCAAGGAGACATGAGATGCCGCTACAAAACATCCTTGAAGTCGAAATCTTCAATGTTTGGGGGATCGATTTCATGAGACCATTCCCAGCATCATGTGGGAATCTTTATATCCTTCTGGCAGTGGACTATGTGTTCAAATGGGTTGAAGCGATCGCCACACAGAAAAACGATGCCAAGACCGTTCAGAGATTTCTGCACAAGAACATTTTTTTCCAGATTTGGCATTCCTAAGGCGATCATCAGTGATGAAGGGAGACATTTCGATAATAGAGTCATAGCTGTTGCCTTAAGAAAATATGGCGTTAAACATCGGATCGCAACAACTTATCACCCTCAGACCAATGGACATGCCGAAATATCAAACAAGGAGGTAAAGAACATTCTTGAGAAAATGGTAAAACCAACTCTAAAGGACTGGTCCTTACACCTCAATGATGCACTTTGGGCCTACAGAACAGCATTTAAGACTCCATTGGGAATGTCACCCTACCGACTGATATATGGAAAAACATGCCATCTACCTGTTGAGATAGAGCACAGAGCATACTGGGCCATCAAAGCAGTGAACATGGACTAAGAAAAGACAAGACAGAAAAGGTTACTTGACTTGAATGAGATTGAAGAAATTCGAGCAATGGCCTATGACAACGCAAGGATCTACAAGGACAAGACAAAGAGATGGCACGACAAGAAGTTATTGCCACGACAGTTCTGCCCAGGGCAGCTTGTGTTGTTATTCAACTCTAGGTTAAAACTCTTCCCAGGGAAGCTGAAATCTAGATGGTCTGGCCCATTCCAAGTCGTGCAAGTTTTTCCTCATGGTTCCATCACGATCAAATCCCTAAAAGACAAGCACCAATTTAAAGTCAACGGACAGAGACTGAAGCATTACCAGGAGACTAAAGCCCCAAGAATGCAGGAAGTGGTTACTTTAGGAGATGACCCTCAAGGCATCCCTAATTTAACTTAATTTTTATTATTATTATTTATTTATATATATATTTATTTATTATGGAATTAGAATTATTTTATTTTTAAGGACTAAGTTTTATTTTAATTATTTTAGGAAACAAGGAGAGGAGAAGAAGTGAACTAGCCCACCATCTCACCAACATCCCAAAAAGCCCAAAAGAGGAGTCTGTCGTCACAACTGTCGCGGCAGACACGCAAACGCGTAACAGACGTGCAGCAGACACGAAAACGCGTGACAGACATGTCAAAAACCGCGTAACAGCTGGCCCCGTTATTCTCACCTGTCGTTACAGCTCCAACGGGCAGCAACCTCTTCATCTATATAAACTCCGTTTTACTATTCATTTTTCACCTCACTTTTACTCTCTCTACTTGATTTCTCTCTAGATTTACATTTTCTTTCATTTCTATAGTCTTGCAACTATGAGTACCAGAAACACAAGGAGAAGTGCTGCCTCAAGCTCTACCGCAGCAGCAGGCACTCCCAGCCACGACAGACTCCTAAACCGTTTTGCCACCGCAGATTCCAATGCCTGATACTACACCTCCTTCCAGAAAAGGGAGATGTGGGAAGAGAAAGGGTTCATCTACACCAAACGAACGGAGAACCTCGGGCTCGAACCATTCATCGCCCGAAAGATAAGAGCACTTCAATGGCAGATGTTTGCTGCCCAACCTGAGGAAATGAATGTCACTCTGGTTAGAGAATTCTACGCTACCGTCGATAGCAAAGACACGACGGCCGTGACAGTACGTGGTAAGAAATTCCCTCTTGAGCCGAAATACATTAATACCCTCTACGGACTTTACGTCGGCAGAAAGGAAGATGGGCATAAGAGGTTCATGGAGAGCCTGTCGGTAGAGGACTACGACGCTGTCATGGCAGAATTGATAGAGGAAGGGGCCCAGTGGAATACCGACCCAAAACACCCACAGACGGTAAAACGCGCTCAACTCACTCCCGATGCAAAACTGTGGAACCACTTCGTGAAAAAGAGGATTATGCCTTCCTCACACAACAACGCAGTGGATCAACCCAGGTTAGCTCTCGTTCATTCCATTTTAAACGAGAGACCCATTAATTTTGGCCGCTATATTCGGGAGGGGATTTTGGACTGTGCACTTCGTCCATCGGGACCACTTGTCTTTCCCTACCTCATCACAGAAATCTGTAGTGGCCACAGCGTCCCTGAAATTGCTAAAGATCTCAAGGTTCGAGGTAAAGGATGGATGGAGAAAAATATCTTCAGTTTGATGGAGCTGAAAGCTGCCACACCAATCTCCTGCTTCAACCCGTCTGCCGCGGCAGAGGAGCCAGCAGAGCCTACCCAAACAGAGCCTGCCGTCACAGAGCAGCAGCAGCTCCCCCAGCGGATTCCTTCACCCAAATCTTAGCTACCCTGCAGAAAATGGAGGAACGACAGCTGGGTCTGATGAGCTTTGTCCGCGACTTCACAACAGCAACGACACATTTCATTCAAAGCATTTTAAATTTTACAAATGTACAATTCCCTGTCTTCCCCGATCACTACTTTGCTGCCCCCACACCTGCCCTTACCCCTACACCTTCTGCCACACCAAGAACACCCTCTGCTGCGTCCACTCCAACCCCGGCCGCGACAGCTACAGGTGGCAGCCATACCGCCACTGCCTCTGCCAGGGGAGAAAAGCGAAAGGAGCCATCGTCTGACCTTGACGAATTTATTGATGGTTTCTCTTCATCCTCAATCTGGGAGGGATCTGATGGTGAGCCCTCTGTCAAGAGAAACCTTTCCAAAGAATTCACTCAGATGAAGCGGTAGAAGCACAACCCCGGTGACGGACCATCCGGCCAAGGGAAGTCTGGCAGCAGTAGAAGCAGTAGCAGCTCTTCCGAGGAGGTACAAGTGCTGGAAAGGCCACCCCAGATCTCACCTACTCCAATCCAGCCCCCAAGGGAAGCCAAGAAAAAGACTGCCTCCGCCTCTCCGAGCCATCTGCCGGCACCGACAATGAAGGTCACTACCCGCCGGCAGGTACAGATCAGCAGCAACGACAACAACACTTAAATTTAAGTTTTTTTTTCTTATCTTTGATGTATGCTATTTTGTTATAATTGTGATGTTTTTATTTTCTCTTTTGTTTATCTGTCATCATGCATTGAGGGCAATGCAACCCTTGAGTTTGGGGGTGGCATCCCTCCATTAATGAAGTGTCTTTTATGTTTAGAAATTGTGTTTAAAAGTTAGTTTATTTTTGCTAAAAAATGATGAAAATTTGGCTTAAGTCTTTGAACTTAACTTACCTGTCGCGACATATGCTGTCGTGACAGTGCCTTTAGGAAATTTTAGGATCTATTTAGAGCCTTGCTATGATTCTACCCTGTAAAACACTCTTCGGGACTCTTATGCTTTCTAGATTACTTTAGTACACTGGAATAAGAATGTCTACCCGCTTGAACTTGCCCCTAGATATGCCTATCACTGGCTCTAGGAAAACAAAGAAAGAAAGAAAAAAATATTCAGACTCAATTGCTTGCAAAACTGCCTTGCACTTATTTTAGGAGATTTCTTTTTTAGCTAAGTTAGAAAAAAACTAAAGGAGCCTAAGAATTGCCTCCAAAAAAGATGCAGTTAAATAAAGAGTCAGAAAAAACTAAAGGAGCCTAAGAATTGCCTCCAGAAAAAAAATGAATTGGCATAACCTCAAGTTTGTAGGCATAACTATTCTGGTATACTAAGGTAGTCTAGATGCATAAGTGTTCACAAAACCTACACACACTTCACAAGAATTATAGCATGGTTCCGGATAAATCCAGAAATGCCCGACAAGGTATTGCTCTTGATAGAATATAAGTGGTAGGTAATGTAGAGTTCACTGATTTAACCCAAAACAAAAAAATATTTCATTTAATTTAGGTAATAATTGCTTGAGGGCAAGCAAAAACTTGAGTTTGGGGGTGTGTTGAGTGTGTAAAGGTTCTATATTTTACCCCTATTTAACCCATATTCCTGCTGCATTCAAGCATAATTCATTGCATTTAGGATATATTTCATTTATACATCACAATTATATTAAATGGCACAGTTGCTACTGAATTTGGTTACTTTTGCAGGTAGCTGTTGTAGCAGACGCAGGGCAGTGGAGAAGCAGAGCTGGAACACAAGACTGCAATCGATGCAAAGGATGCTGCCATGGCCGCTACCGTGGCAGCCAATGACGACAACCATATTGAAGGGAAAAAGTGAAGTTGAGCTCGACAGAAAGAGGAAATTAAGCCGGTCTGTCGTGAAGCACTCCTATATTTTTCTGAGCCCTAGGTCAGAATGAAGGCCAAGCCCAAAGTTCAAGGAAGAAACTCAAGGCAAGGAAAGAGGACGAATTAAAGATATCTACTCTGAAGATTTAGTTTTTAATAGAGTTGTACTTTAATTTAAACTTGTATTCTTGCCATATTAGAAAACTTGAACCCAATGCCTATATAAAGGCATGTAATTAGACCTAGGGAATGATATCTTATTCTCTAGCTGTCTTCCTCTAAACCCTAGTCGTTTTCCCCCTTCTCATAATGTTCTAAACTTCCCCTAGGGTTAAGGGTTGATTCTGTAAAGTAGTTGCAAGGATTGCATTGTTTTAGGATTTTTTCTGTTCAATAAAATAGACTTCAAGTTTGCTTATTCTGGTTTCCAACATCTTGCAAGAGTATCGGGAGAGCATTGTGAGATTATACATTTACTTAATATCGGGAGAGTTAAGTATACGAAAGGAATAAGTACGGGTTCTCCAGTTTATGGTTGAACTATCTCAGACCTAGGGATAGGACGAGGTTAAGTGGCTAAGGAAAAATTCAACAACATCGGTGTTCATCCTTCGATTCACGCCGGGAGGTATCATCAAAGACGTGTTCATCGACAAACTTGGACCTAGGGATAGGACAAGTCACAACAGGGATTCTTGCCAAGCTTGAAGTATAGAGTTGTGTGATCGCTGCCGCGACATCAACAGACCTCGCCCACAGCAGGTGTTGCCGCGACAGGAGCAACGACAGAACATGGAGTCATATACATTACAACATCTACACTACTAAGCAATTCAATACCGGCCTATTCTCTCTATCCTGATTTCTTTAATCCTTTATCTTCAGTATTCTTTAGTATTCCCTTACAAACAATTAAAATTATCTTCTTCTTTCTTGTGCAGCAATTCAAGGTTAAGGCTATTTCCAGTCCCTGTGGATTCGACATCCGATACTTCGTGTATCACTTTACTACTTGCGTCATGTACACTTGCACTCTATTGCGATAGACTCTTTTACACGCAACAGCATTGGAACTTGTCCATACATGACCAAATAAAATGTCAAGAGGGAAGGATGGTTCTCGTGTAACACCCCGACCCGGATGTCACAATTGGGCTTCAAGCCCAACTCAAAAACCATAAAAATTTTAAATTGGGTTTAGCCCAACCAAGTTATTTCCAAAACATTTAAAGCACACAATTGAAAATATAGTTAATTAATCAAAACGGTACAAAGGAGCTCCAATTTAATTTAAATAGTTGAACAATTGATTTTATTAATACAATTCCAAAATAAGAATTATAGACTCCAACGTGTAAGGTCCTATGAATACATAGCCCACTAAACACAAGTATCGTACTCTAAAAGCATCCACATGCTGGAATCCCATACTGATAGTGCTCATCGATTCCCAAGATTCGACGATCAACCTACGCACGGAAACAACGATTCCGAGCGTTGAGCTTACAAAGCTTAGTGATACATATCTACTCTACTATACTTCATGATAATCATAAACATAAGCATGCAAGCTAGTACGAGCAATAAGGATAGATAAATAAATAGGTGGCGCTACCACTAATCGCCTAAACACATGCTCTTATATCATAGAAATCATCATGCATGTCCCATATGGCCAAACCATACTCGAGATCTCATCAGAATGTCCGAGCTGAAGCACACAAGTTATACACAAACCTAGAATGATGCCCGCGTCCACACAGCATCGGGATCGTACACTCCTGAGTGAGGCCCGGTGTCACACAGCCACCGGAACATACACCTACACTCGGTATCTCCCCTTGAGTGTTTTCGAATGAGGCCCGATGTCACACAACGTTGAGAACGTACATTCAGCGTATCTAACCATGGAGTTGCAACATTTTTTCTCTAGGTATCCGAATCCCACCAATCAACCGACTCAACCATACAAGTTCCCTTACTTGGCACGTAACCACACATTATCCACCAAGGATACCTATAATTGTTATCACAACAAGTCACGCCACATTACCGATTTATTACACATTAGGCTCGTATACAATTATTCACATTCATTATTTCCATTAGTCTATGTTATCATATTTATTCAAGGTGTAATTCCATTATTAATATCTTATCAATTTCCATCCTTAACTTGCATTTATAGATTATCTTTCGAATCGGGTACTGGTACTCGTACACGAGTATCGATACGGTACCCTCAAGTATAGGTACTCATACGTGTACCAATACGACCAAGGCTCATGCCAATACCCTATTCATGGGTTCGTACAATTCCCTAAAATTACGATATCATAACGTTTATTCGATCACTAAAGCTTAAGAAAGTCATTAGGGTTGGTTTACTAACGCATTCATTCAATTAATATTAATTACCTACTTCATAATCATTTATCCGAATATTACCCAATTAACAATACATTTAGTATAATTTCCACCAATCTATTCAAACAATACACAAGGCATCACAAATATTCAAATCGGTTGAACAATCATCAAATAATCATACGACATTCCGAACGGCCCTAGACGGCCTCTATCGCCCCCACAAGTCTCAACGTATTCACAACATCATCATGCATCATATAAATATCGAGTCACATAAAACCAGTCTCTACTCATGCTTATTTATCGTCTACCTAATTTGCGGATGGTGTAGGAGGTGTCGTGCACGGCGACTCCGACGACCGTAGATCGAGGCTCAAAACCTCCCCCTTCACTTTTTTTTTTCTCTTTTCCCTCATTTTTCTCTCTCCCTCTCTCTCAAAATATCTCATTTCTCCTTGTAGGGTGTGTAGGTGTTCCCCTTTTTGTAAGAGCGCAAGTGCACACTCCGGCCAAGTTATAGTATAAAAGATGTCGAATCCCACGAGGATTGGAAAGTGATCTTCCGTTGTTGGTTTTCCTGCAAAAGAAGCAAGTAGTTTAGCTTTATGTTTAAAGAAGTGAAGAGAAAGCAAGTTTGTAAAGGAAGTGATCAGTTTGATAGAGAGGGCAGGGTTATGCTGCTAATATGCTGCCACGATATGCTGCCTCGGCGGGTAATGGCGGATTGAGGCTGCGACCCTTTCGCTGCCGCAGCGGATCTCTACTCTTGCAACTTTCGCTATCTCGGCAGCTGGAATGAAGAGAAGTCCTGGCGGCAAGTCTGGCAGATACTCCAAGTTCGGCAGAGCAATTCTGAAGTGATCCTTCCTATGTCTAGGTAAGGATTCTGTCACCACGTGATGTAGGCAATACCTAGCAATCTCAGCAAAAACCTAACACAGGCAGTCGATGTTTGGTTGCTCATTTTATCCGCTAAAACTCGAACTTATGTCTAAGTCAAATTAGTCAACACCTCAACATGATGAGACCGTACTTAATTCTTTCATGAGTTTGACACTCTCGTGCCCGACAAATGGATTTCTTCAACTGGACTTTTAGAACTAATTGAAGAAGTGAAGAACATGAATTAAGTAAACTTGGAATATTTTATTGAAAACAAACTTGAAACCTAAACAATTGTTTTCACAACTAACTTACAGCATAACCCCAAACCCAAGGGAAGTTTAGAACATGACGGCGGCAAAGAGAACCTAAGCTATGTCTAGAGAAAACCTCAGATCTTTCTCTCCCTTGATTTGATAAATACATGAGGTTTATATAGGCAAAGGTCTAGTCTAAGTCCTTCTTGGAGTAGAAGTCCTTCTTAGAGTAGAAATCCTTCTTGGAGTAGAAGTCCTCAAAAGGCTTTTTGCATTAAATGCAACTTTAAAATCTGACTTCTTTGAGTTGAATATGGACTTCTTTTCCCGTTACCTTGTTCCACAAGTAAGCTTGTTCTTCTACTCCAACGGCTTTGTCTACTGCTCCAGGCGTCAGAAAATTGAGTGGATGACATCGTTAGAATCGGGAATTTCTGCTCTACCAATCGCACTATAATTTACCAACTCCTCAGTTTGCTGCCATGGGCGGCACTGGGCTCACTTTGCTGCCATCGTCTGTTGCATCAGCATCCTCTCCTCTAGTCTATCCTTCTCCTGTCAGCTTCTAGCCCTGGAAAACTAAATCTACACTAAAACATCATCTTTACTTCACCAAATAACAAATATTCAATAAAGCATGACAAAACAAAGAATAATGTATTTATGCAATGCATGACCTAATTATGCCGAAAATGTACTTAAAAACAACAATAATATGAGATGAAATGTGCATGAAATATAGAACTTCTGGACACTTTACATATCCCAAACTCGAACTATTGCTTATCCTCAAGCAATGGAACCTAAACATACTTGCTCTTATAGTAACCAGAAAGAAAAACCTGTTTCTCAACTTGATTTCATACCTCAAGGCCGTGGCACCTATATTAAATCAGTGAAGGGAAAATAACAAGAAATAACTCAGAATTAATCTATAATGCCAGTGTAGTGTGTGTAGTACTGTGTACATGCTGAATATGAAGAATAACTAGATAAACAAAAATGTTGTTATGATACATAAGGTTGCTGCCGCGGCAGCACAATTAAGCACAATTATTAATCATGGCAATGAGGGCTTCAGCTCATCACAACTACTCTTCTAGGTTTGAAATTAAGATAGGAGCAAACTACAAAACCCCGAACCCATGGAGTAGAGTCATCTCGTGAAGACTTTCATTCACTCATGCTAATTTGTCCGTCATTGCAAAATTTTTCAGATTCATGGACTTTGATAGCAGCGGAGTGTCCTCGCACATGATTCTTCCTAGAGCCTGTTGGGGTCACCTCTATGGTAAAACAACAATGTTCTTTGTTTTTACATTCTGATGCCGTGGCAGTGCTGTATTTTTCTGTTTCTCTTGCCTGCTTCGGCGGCTACCTGCAATCATTTGTTAGAACTTTGCAAAGAATTCTAAGAACAAGCTGGTAGTGTTCACTAGATATTCTAACAAATTCAGAAAGTAACAGTGGTGTTTGACAATTTTGGCAAAAAAAAAAGAAAAATTCTAAGTCATTTTCATGCTTTTCCCATATTAAGTTCGATTTATTATTGGTGCAAAAATAGGTAATCGGCTAACTATCATAGGCGCAAGTTATATAACAAATTTTTCTGTTCCGATTATCACTAAGTCAAGTTCAATGCAACCTATATGCTACTAAGTATGCCTAGACAAATGATGCGAGAGCTATCCCCCCTAAATTCGAGATGGGCATTGCCCTCAATGGACAAAACAAAACTAAAAATGAAAAATAAATATAAGAAAGGGAAGGAAAACTCAGGCCTAGTTGCTGTAAGATGGTGGAGAAGATGTGGAGGAGTTATCTGCTCTTCCGCCAATTGCGGGTTGCGGTAGTGCTGCCCTTGTTGTGCTCGACGGCTCGATTCCTTAGGGTCTAAATCTGGGTAAGTAGTTGTGAGACGGGAATAAAACACAAATAAAATCTGGTCCTAAGTAGGTAAAATCTACTCCTAAATAAAACAATAATGATGTGGAAAAATAAAAACTTATACAAAATTTTTGTTACTCTAGGAGTGCATTGATATGCATCTCCTAAAGTAACTACTCCCTTATCGGTTTACCTCAAGAGGGTCATTTTCGATACTTCTTGTAATCCATCCGCACCCTCCATCTGGTGATTATCCTCATGGTAGAGGAGTCATTCTTCCTCGTTCCCTTGTAATCCATGTAAACCTTCCTTCTTGTTCCTATTCCTGAAGGCATGAACATGTAATTAGGAAAAATTATATAACTAGCTAACCATGTACTTACCTCATTTTTGTCGAAGTTCGTCATAGGGGAAAGTTTCTTTTGCTGTCGTGGCAGCTGCTGTGGCAGCCAGTTACTGTTGTAGTCTTTTGTCATAATGCAATGTAGGTCAATGGAAAGCTCATACACTTCATGACTCCTCATACTACTTTCCTCAGGTTCCTCGAAAATCTCCATCAGTAGATATTTCAGTGGCTTTTGAAGCTGCTAGCTTCAGCTTTCTAAATATATGTAGTCCATGGTTGTCGAGGTTTCTGCCGAGGCGGGCATGGTTGTCGATGCATATGATATCGTGTCATCAATTTCTTTTTCGGTCTCTCTTGTTGTTGATGTGGTGTTGCTTTGTGTAGGTGCTGTCAGTTCGTCTTCAAGATAACATTCTAGGTGGCTGTCAGGACGGCTGTCAATCTCGCTGTCCGGGCAGCATTCTGCATCCTCCAAGATTGGAGGTTTTAGATGCTCCTCACACTTCAAGGATCTTTCCTTGCTTAGCTCTTCGTCCTCTTGTCCTGGGACATCAGTATCCCTCAGGCTTAATTGTTCAGGTTCATTCATTGCATTACTGAAGACTGAATTTCTCATATGTGCATCCATCTTAGCGATGCTGGCGTCAATAGTAATTGACACTTTGTCCGTGAGCGCAAGGAAAGCTTGAAGTGTGTCCTCCAAGGATGTTGATTGTTGCTCGGGCATGTCAATTTCTGTAGCAAAATTGTTTTGGTAAAAAGATTTTTGGGATTTTTGATCATACCATGAAAAGTCTTGCTGCTGTGGTGGCGGCATCTGCGGTAGTGGCATCTGTTGTTCGTAGTCAGCCATCCACTCTCGAGTGGCTTTTCTCGACATGTCTTCTGAGGGCAACTTTCGAACGCATAATTGCCTTCACAAAATTCACAGAAATCTTCCCACATGTGACTGGCTTTGACTTGTAGTTCACTTGAATAAGAGTTTTCCCACATTTTTTTTCGTTTTTTTATAATTAATAAAGAAAAATTAAAAACTAAAACTAAAGGCAGAAAAGAAAAGTGTAGAAAAAGTAAAACCGATGGTCATTGTTGCCAATCCCCGACAACGGCGCCAAAAACTTGTAGGGCATGTAGGTGTTCCCTTTTTTGTAAGAGCGCAAGTGCGCACTTCTGCCAAGTTATAGTATAAAAGATGTCGAATCCCACAAGGATTGGATAGTGATCTTCAGTTGTTGGTTTTCCTGCACAAGAAGCAAGTAGTTTAGTTTTATGTTTAAGGAAGTGAAGAGAAAGCAAGTTTGTAAACGAAGTGATCAGTTTGATAGAGAGGGCAGGGTTATGCTGTTGAATAGTGTGAAACTGCGTTGAATAGGCCAAGTTGTTTTGCGCTGCCACGATATACTGCCTCGACGAGTAATGGTGGATTGAGGATGCGACCCTTTCGCTGCCACAGCAGATCTCTGCTCTTGCAACTTTCGCTGTCTCGGCAGGTGGAATGGAGAGAAGTCCTGGCGGCAAGTCTGGCAGATGCTCCAAGTTTGGCAGAGCAATTCTGGAGTGATCCTTCCTATGTCTTGGTAAGGATTCTGTCACCACGTGATGTAGGCAATACCTAGCAATCTCAGTGTAAACCTAATACAAGTAGTCGGCGTTTGGTTGCTCCTTTTAGCTGCTGAAACTTGAACTTATGTCTAAGCTGAATTAGTCAACACCTCGACATGATGAGACCGTACTTAATTCTTTTGTGAGTTTGACACTCTCGTGCCCGACAAATGTATTTCTTCAACTGGACTTTTAGAACTAATTGAAGAAGTGAAGAACATGAATTAAGTAAACTTGGAATATTTTATTGAAAACAAACTTGAAACCTAAACAACCGTTTTCACAACTAATTTACAGCATAACCCCAAACCCAAGGGAAGTTTAGAACATGACGACGACAAAGAGAACCTAAGCTACGTCTAGAGAAAACCTCGGATCTTTCTCTCCCTTGATTTGCTAAATACATGAGGTTTATATAGGCAAATGTCTAGTCTAAGTCCTTCTCAGAGTAGAAGTCCTTCTTATAGTAAAAATCCTTATTGGAGTAGAAATCCTTCTTGCAGTAGAAGTCCTCAAAAGGATTTTGCATTAAATGCAACTTTAAAATCTGACTTCTTTGAGTTGAATATAGACTTCTTTTCTCGTTGCCTTGTTCCACAAGTAAGCTCGTTCTTCTCCTCCAACGGCTTTGCTGCTGCTCCAGGCGTCAAAAAATTGAGTGGATGACATCGTTAGAATCAGGATTTTCTGCTCTACTAATCACACTCCAATTTACCAACTCCTCAATTTGCTGCCTTGGGTGGCACTAGGCGGCACTGGGCTCACTTTGCTGTCCTCATATGCTGCCTCAGCATCCTCTCCTTTGGTATGTCCTCCTCATGTCAGCTTCTAGCCCTAGAAAACTAAACCTACACTAAAACAACATCTTTACTTCACCAAATATCAAATATTCAATAAAAGAATGGCAAAACAAAGAATATTGTATTTATGCAATGCATGACCTAATTATGCCTAAAATGTACTTAAAAACATCAATAATATGAGATGGAATGTGCATGAAATATAGAACTTCTGGACACTTTACACTCCTCTTCTCTCTCTCCTCATCAAATCACCAACACCTTTATTTTAAAATCCTTTCTTTTTCTTTTCTTTTTAAATTATTCTCCCACATAATATCTCCTTAATTTATCACAAAGCCCAAATCTAACTATCCTTTATTTGGGCTGCCCAGCATAAGGTCCAATTAAATTGGGCCCGAGGCCTAATTTTAGAAAGCCCAAAATTTGAGTCGTTACAACTCTCACCACTTTAAAAGAAATTTCATCCTCGAAATTTGTACCGATAAACCATAGAAGATGCTACAACTTTTATAACTCTCCAAGCTCCAAACATAACTCGCACTGCTACTCTAATCTCTCACAAAACTAACCAACAATACCAATATATTCTGAACTAAATCATTCGGCTATTTTAAACCAAAAACCCATTTTAATTAATTATCTTGAAAATGGCCCCCATAGACTATTATTTAGAAAAATGACCCCCAAATCTGCCACATATGAAGAACTCGCGTTTTGGAGGTCACGAGATACGAACTCGCTCTACGTAGAAAGTGAGTTCCGCATACATGGCAACACTTTTCAGAATAACGGACTTTACGAAAACTCGCGTTCTGCCAAACGCGAGTTCCCCGAGAATTTCAAGAGGCGACTGAATTTATCGCGGGAAACTCACTTTCTGCAGAAAGCGAGTTTTTTGCAATTCTAGGTGGAAGAACAAGCTTCGATAGGCATGTTCGAGCATTATTTCAAGCTTATTAATCAAATATTTTTGGTAATCATTCAATTTAGGTTCATAGTACTAGAAATTATCTTTCATTTGACACCAATTTAGCCCAGTTCGGTCCGTTCTAAACCTAGTAAAATTTGCGTCAAAAACGGTAATGAGCTTGTTTTGTGAATGTATGAAAGTATAAGATGGCTTCATAGGCTCTTTCTGCAAGAACGACAAACCGGAAAAAAAGAATTTTTAAAACAAATAAGACTTAGTTAATACGAGGGCCCGAGCGATTATGACACTTGTTCTTTGTGTGTCCAGGATTTTGACATCTACTGCAATGTTTCCTTTATCCAGTTTTTCTCTATGTTCGACCAGATCCTTGGCACAGTAAATTCGTGTCGATCGTGGACATCCCTTTTCTTTTATTAGTGTTGGATCTGGGCGTATGGTCGGTTCATTATCAACGGCATAAGGATCAATTTCATTTCCGGTGGGAGGAAACTCTTTTCGTAAACCTTGAATACCGTTTCGAGTAAGTATACCGGATCAAGCAGTCTTATATAGTTAATCTGTTGGTTTGAACAAGCAGCAATGGCGTCTGAGCACGAGTATTTGAATGTTTGGAATACTCCATAGTCACAAGTTCTTTTCCTAAGATCTACCACGTACGCGTTGTGTTGTATGCCTTCCAACGGCCTGGAAAATTTTGAAATACAGAACAAATATCCTTCTCGCGAGAAGAGAGTTGCAGTCATCTCATTTGAACGGCGCACTTCAATTTGCAATTTTTCTTGAAAGTTCAAGTGGACTTTGTGGCCACTTGCCATGTACTCAGTTGCTTGCCTTCCCAAGGTTGCAAATAGGGTAGCCAGACGATAGTAGGCCGCTTTGACAACGGAAGTGATAGGCAAATGCCGCACTCCCTTGAGTGCTGATTTGACTGCCTCGGCCAAGTTCGTTGTCATGTGACCATATCATTTACCCTCGTCATATGATCTAAGCCATTTTTCCCTCGGGATTTTGTCGAGGTAGTCCGCGCCATTTTTATTTCTGGCTCTCAATTCTTGGAACAGGTCCTCTACCTTCTGTACGTAATGCGAGTTGCCTAGGGAATGACAGTTGAATAGTTAGGGGTGAACAACACATGCAAAGATATCGTAAATGAAAATGACCTAAAAGGCATACCCATTCGAAGCACAAGAGCACGTTCATCATGGTTCTTGAACTGCTGCAAGTAGTTCGCCGCAATGTGTCGCAAGCAGGTGGTAAATGTACGGAGGCTTCCAAGAATCGCCCAAACGTTCTATTGCCCACAAGATCGTTGTGCCTCTGTCGGAAATAAGACATATCCAATTGTCCCTTTCTCGCATTACAGGAGAAAGAACATGTTTCCATAGGTTCTTAAAGAATAACACCCAAGACTCGAGATCCTCCTTTTCGACAATTGCGAATGCTACAGGCACGGTTTTTTGATTGTCGTCTTGTGCAACCGCCAGAAGTAGGACCTGTGTATATTTCTCGTACAACCATGTACCGTCAATTTGAACCATTAGTTAGCAGTGCTTGAATACATTAATGCACTAGGGGAATATCCAAAATATCCAGTGGAATTGACAAGTACCTCGAACGACACGATCATTTTCGTATGCCAGAACCGTATGAAGTTCGACAACCGTTCTGGGTATGTGTTTCTGCATCAGGTTTAGCCACGGGCGCAACTCATTGTAAGATTCCTCCCATTGGCCAAACAGTTTTTCTACGGCACGGTTCCTTGCATACCATACTTAAAGGTATTCAGGATAGTAGAGGTGGACCTGTTGAGCTGTAGCCTGACAGACGCGAACCGTGACCTGGGGATTTGATTTTACCAGTGGTATGAAGGTTTTGCAGAGGACGTGTACATCGAGGTTCTTGTGATCGTGACTTACGCTAGTAACGGTGCATGTATGGGGTCCTTCCAGTTTTATGATTCTCCCAGGCCGCCAACCTTCTTCAATTGAGATACACAAATTTCACTTACATCCCTGATTCTTCTTGTGGGCGCACAACGCCTTGTAGAAACTTGCTTGTGTTTTCTCCACATTCGTCGTAACAATGCGGCGAATGTTGTACTGCTTAATAGCGGCCACCGCCAGTTCTTTTGTAAGAAACGTCATCCCAATGGCCAGTTCACCATCAGCACGGTTGATTCTGTCGTCAATTGTTTGGTATTGGAATTGTGAAAATTCTGGAACGTCCAACGCATCCATATAAACCGTCATGAAATAGGATGGTGTCTGGTAATAAGAAATAGGTGCGGCTGATACTAGAACGCTTCTTGTTGGCAGGTGTTCTTCGTTGCCTTCCAACTAATCCATATCAATTATTGGAATGATCACGTCTTTTGGTTCTTCATAGAAGGGCCCTTGCTCGTCGCCTTCGGTTCCGGGTTCCCTAAGTGGTTCTTCGTCAGAATTATCCCCCTCGAATCGATATATTTCAACATTGTCGATCGCTATCCTTTCAAGCGAGCAGGTTGGTCGTCGATCGCGAGACCGCTCATGAATCGTATTTCCAAGATCAAATTCCAAAGCACCTACACAAGAATATCTCCCCATAAATGGTTGAACGTACTTCGTGCTAGGGACATACATTGAGTATCGTCCATATGAGGAATCATCGAAGGGGTTGAATGCTTCATGGTCGGACCTCAAGTGGGATGATGATGATGCCTCCCCACCATAGTAAACTGACTGTACGGATTGTACGTTGCATGTCTTGGCGTATCGAATTCATAGTTCAGGGGTTGGTTCAAGTTGAACCCAAAACTAGCTACGCACGAATGTCTTGGCACAACAGACGATGATGCACCGAACTCGTTGCATGGACTGTATGTAGTTAGCAGGTTGAAATCATTACATAAACTGGCCGCCGAGCTATCAACATTGGCATTCGAATCAAAGTCGAAATTCGCCCGTCTCCATGTTGGGATTTCGATAGTAAGATTAGAATCAAAAAATGATTCATACAGCTTTAGGGGACCGCCTCATGAATACTCCAAGTGGGTTGACATCATCATCTCCACATCACCGTTGTCTGCAATGCAGCATACGGAGTACGTTAATAGATCGACAGACGATACTTCAAGTTAGACAAATTTTGGTTTTGGCCATACGGGACATTGCTCTCTAGTTCCTTAATCAACTTATTGTAGGATAATCTCATCTGACTCTTCAGTGTTACAGTATTCGATGACTAAAAAATTACGCCGAGCAAGGCATTGGCGATTATCTCACCATCGTAGTATACTAGAGCAGTAATACCTCCTCGTCTCGAAATTTTTTCCGAAAATTGAAAGACTTGTTTTGTGAATGCTATACAATATCAGTATTTCATTATGTTTCATATAAAGGAACAAAACGAATTCTGGTATCTTATTCATCCGGAAAATCTCGGAGAATCTTGCTTTTGCAGACGTGTCAGGGAACTCGCTTTTTGCAGAAAGTGAGATTCTATGAGATTCGATGATCTCGTGTTTCACAGAAAGCGAGATTCTATGAGATTCGATGATCTCACGTTTCACAGAAAGCGAGTTCTTTCGAATGTCGCGTTCTACAGAACGTGAGTTCTATATCGAGTCAGCCACTGACAAAGCTGGACTGACACGTCTGAAAAGGTCAATAATAATTGTACTATGCACAACGATATATCAAACCGAATTGAATACATGTTTGCATAAGTGAGGCAATGAAGGTATATATATATACCCGGAAGGTTGGAATTTAATTTGTAAGGACTTTGATCGATATAATATATCGAGACGAGAAACTATTACAGCTTTGGTATACTACAATGGTCAGATAATCGATGATGCATCTCTCGGCGTCGTTTTTCAGTCCTCAAGTGGTATATTGCTTCCACTGCCATACAACTTTTCGTATAAGAAGTTGATGAATCAAGTGAAGAAACATGTTCCACATAGTCCTGGAAAAAAGATAAAATCATTGAAGTACATAATGCCAACGTCGTTAGAACCATTAACGTACTCATTATTTCACATTATGGACGACGCTGATGTGAAAATGATGGTGGAATCCCATCATCAGTTTTGTTCAGGGTGGGCCCTTGAGCTTGAGCTTTATATAATGTTTTTTGATCATAGTAATGTTACATGAGTCAGAAATAATATGTAAATTGCGACCTCGAAAATCACGTCCTGTAAAACGTGACTTCTATGAATAATGTCAAAAATCGCGTCCTCTAAAATGCGACTTTGACAAATTATTTGGACATTGTTCAACCCTATAAATGTTAAGCCAGAGTTCCAAAAATTTTACACAACTCAAACAACATTTTTACACTACTCAAACAATTTCTTTGACAAATTATGGCGCGTTTTTCTGCTACTGTTTTCTTTCGTGGAACCTACTTCTACATTTCTTTCAATGAGAAAATTACAAGAGATGAATTGTTTGAGTTAATATCAACAAGAGTTAAGGAGTCTACAAGCTCCAAAATTTTCGATTGTCTTCTCAATCGGGGAAGGGAAGCAACACTCAGTCGGGAAAAAAATTGCCTTCTCAATCTGTGCGTGAAGTTTTCGACTGTAACTACTAGTGGCAACAAATCACGTATCGAGAAAATTTATTCCCAAACTAATTTCCCCGATATTGTGATTTGTTGTTATTTTTAGTTGCATATATATGTTGAGCAGATGTTAACTATTCGGTATTTATTCCCAAAATTTGAGGTCTTTTTGAATGGCAGGCAGTGGCAATATATCCAATAGACCTCCAAGATTCAAGACAGACATCGAGTGCAAGGCAAGATTCACGAGGGTCGGTCATTAGCATCACCTTAATGATGATCATCATCGTCAGAACAAGTTTTAGCTTCTTTAACAAATGTGATTTTATCATTTTAATTGTAAAGAAATACCATAATCCTTTCAATTGTAAAAAATAAATATTTAAAACCGATTTTAAATGGAAATATATCAGTTATAATTATATTATTAATATTACTATAATTAATAAATAAGATAACTACAACAAAATTATTATATTATACTAATATTCAAATATTTTAATAAATATAGCCATAATATGCTGATATTATTATTTATTAATATATATTATATTATATAGCCTTATTAATAAATTTGAAACGAGCATTCAAAAATCTCGTGACCTTGCGTCCTACGAAGAGCGAGTTCTTCGAAAACTCGCGCTCTGCAGAACGCGAGGTCCTCTCTGCCCATTCAGTGTACGTGCCTGTTGCGATGTCGCATCTCTTCAATGAAACTCGCGTTCTGTGTAACGCGAGTTCTTTAGAATATCACGTTTTGTAGAAAGCGAAGTCTCTTTAATATCGTTTCACAGGGGACGCGATTTCTTCTATAAATAGCCGGTCCCTACCCCACAAACAAATCACAAAGCGAGTTCTATTTCATCTTCTGCTCTAATATTTTTCATACTCCATACAAATGGCGAGTTTATTGCGACTAGACCAGCAACTAATGTTCGACTACTAGAGGACAACTAATGAGGTAATATTCTTTATATTTTTAATTTTTTTTCTTTTTACCTTATTTTATTTATTTAGTAATTTATTTATTTATTACTATTTTTATTTATTATATATTGTTTTATTTTTTTCAAGCACTACAAATGTGCATTGACGTTATACGTCAATCGTATCACCGCCGCGCCGGATCTAGAGATTATGCCGTTCATTGAGGAAGCTGGTTTTGGTCACGTCGCGAAAATCGTGTCCGGTACGAAGTTGAATCGTTCTCTGATTAACGCATTAATTGAACGGTGGAGGCCAGAGACGCACACTTTTCATTTTCCATGTGGCGAGGCGACAATTACACTAGAAGATGTCGCATACCATCTTGGCTTGCCTACGGACGGTGATCTTATTACCGGTATAGTCGATGGTCACTGGCCAACCCTATGTCAAGACCTATTAGGAGCAGAACCGGACACGTTCGACGGTGGCAAAATCTACATTACTTTTTTGCACTAACGTTTTTCAGTCCTCCCCCGATGCGGATGACGAAACAAAACGGGTAAATATTTTTTTATTATATATTTCGTGTTTTTTAATAATTGAAATATTTTTTATATATTTCGTGCCTTTTTTATTAAAAAAAATTTATTATTATATATTTTCAAAGCGGTTTACTTGTGCACACACACTATGCATTATTGGAGGGATTTTGATGCCTAATAAATCCCGCAACAAAGTGCATGCCATGTGGCTATATCATCTAATTAATTTTGCGGAATCAAGAGCAAAATGTCGGGGAGCAGCGATCTTGGGCTTTCTGTTAAAGGAGCTTTGCAGAACCGTCGACCCTGACAGACAAGCAATCGGAGGGTGTAACGCCCCGGTTTTGGGCTCAGAAGTTTTGGGCGTTGACCGGTTCGGTCAAAGTGCTGATCGAATATATAAGAGTGAATTTAGGAAAGCCTAGTTCGGGTTGCATTAAAAATATGGAAAAATGCTCTAAAATCATCTTTTAATATTTATAAGTGAACTATGAAATCAATTTTGGAAAATGAGGTTCGGAAGGTTGACATTTTGGCTAGTGACCAAAATGTAATTTTTGAAAGTTGCGGGACAGTTTTATAAAGGATTGAAACTTTGAATCTTTAAGGAGCTATTATTCCAAAAAGGATTTCTCCAGATTTTTCTAAGATATTTTAAGGCTTTATTCTGATTTTAAAGATTATGAAATGTGGAGGGAAATCATTTTTACCATTTCTTAACTAACTTTTCATTTTCTCTCAATTTTCCTTTTCTCTCATTTTCTCTCCACCCAAACACATTTCTCCAGATTTTCTTCTCTGATTTTGACATCTAAATCTCTCATTCCAACTCTCTTTTGATTCCTAATCATCTCTACAACAAAACCTCTCAATTTGCAAGTTGTTTCATCAAGCTTTTTGGCTCTAAAAAGGAGAAATTCAAGTTTGGAGGTAAGAACGTCCTTCTCCTCTAAACTATCAGTTCTTTACTGAAATTCCTAAGTTCTCAATCCTTGATTTATGTTTTGTTAATGGCTTTGCAATTGAAATCTTGATTTTTGGCTAAAATGCAAGATTTGGTGATTTTGGTGAAATTTTCGTGTGATCTGTTTGGGCAGTGTTTTGGAGTGTCAAAATGATGTTAAATGAATGCTAAATTGATTAGAAGTTGAGGTTTAATTAATGCAATCCCGGATAGGTTGAATTTCCTAAGTTTGGCTTGAGTTTTTGGTTGTTTTTGGAGTGTTTTTGGTGATCTGTTATACCTGGAGATATAAGGATGTGTTTGTGATCATTTTGGATGTTAATTGATGTATAAAAATGGTTAGAAGTGATGGATCTTGGCTGGGTTAAGTTTTGGAAGTGTTTGGAGGTGATTTCGGTTGTGTTTGGTAGCCGAATTGTTGGAATTGTGATGAGCAGCGAGTTGAGTCTTGTTGCTGGTGTTCTTAATGCATAATGATGCATTAATGCTCTGTTTTTGTGTGCTTGAAACAGGGGAGTTTGATCCGTGAGCTTTGGAGGTGTTTGCGGAAGGTTTCGGATGCTTGGAAGGCTTGTTGGCTAGCCTTGTTTTGTGTATCGGTGAGTGAAGTTAGGATTTCAGCTTTTAAACCAAGGTTTGAAGGTTTTTGGGAGCTTAGTGTAAGTCTAAACAACTTTGCTAAGCTCAAGAGTAAGTGAATGGATTTTTGCTCTTGAATTGTGTTGTGATTTGGTTTTAAAAGCAAATGTGATTGATGATTGAAATGCATGTGTTTTGCATGGTTTAATTCTGTTTTGTAAGCATATTTTAGCATGGTTTAATGCTGGTTTTGAAAGCCGTATGTGAAGGATGCACAAGGTAAGAGATCCTTGGTTTTTATACATTGAAAATGTGGTTTTGATGCATGGTGTTTCATGGCTTTGTGTAATGCTTTAAAACAGTGAATTGATGATGATAAATAATGGTTTTGCATATTGGTTATGCATGTGAATCATTGGATTAATGTGGAATGGTTTTGCATATTGGTTATGCATGTGAATCATTGGATTAATGTGGAATGGTTTTGCATATTGGTTATGCATGTGAAACATTGGACTAATGTGGTAAGATGGTTATATTGGCAAGTGATGTAAGTGGTTCTTGGTTTGTTGATCGGATATAGTTAGCCGGCTATAGGATTGGGTGCACCGTGAATTAAGTCGCCTTGGAGGAGGAGTGGTCAAGAGTGGACCGGAAAGCTCCCTTCAAGTATCCTAACGAGATGGTTAAGGTCATAATGGAGGTGTTGCCCATTCGAGGACCTTGGTTGAGCAAAGGTTATATGGTGTTTAAAAGTCCATATATGAGAACCTTGTGCTTGTTAAGATCACAATGGCGGTGTAAGACCATGTGTGGATCTTGTGTGGGGTGTCCCGGATCTCGTTAGTGATTTATACAACTACCAATCGGTTATGCAAAGGTTGTATGGTGTTTAAAAGTCCATACATGGAAACCTTGTGCATGTTGAGGTTGTATGGTGTTTAAAAGTCCATGCATGGGAACCTCGGGAAAAGTTAAGGTTGTATGGTGTTTAAAAGTCCATACATGGGAACCTTAGGCTTGTAAGGTCAAATGGTGTTTAAAAGTCCATTTGGGAGGCCTTGGATTGGTAGGGTGTATGGAGCGTAGGGACAACGCTCGGAATCCGCGTATCCGATCGGGTTGTTGAGTTGAAAAGTGGATATGGTTGATCACTTGGAAGCCAATGTAATGTTCTTGATCATAAAGAAGCATGAGATGCTTGAAATGATGCATAATTGCATATGAGGCATGAGATGCTTGAAATGATGCATAATTGCATGTGAGGCATGAGATGCTTGAAATGATGCATAATTGCATGTGAGGCATGTGATGCTTGAAATGATGCATAATTGCATGTGAGGCATGAGATGCTTGGAAAAGATGCATGGTTGCATGTAAAGTGTATAATGCTTGTGAATGCATGTTTACTTGTTAAGTTGAACAAGTGTTGATTATCATTTGGTAAATGATGCATGTGAGCATGAAATATCTCTATTGCATTGGAGTCTTGTAAGGCTTGTTTTTAAAGGCATGTGAAGATGATGTTATGGTTTCTATGTTGCCTTGGTTAAATGCTTGTGATGGATTATTTGAGTTATGGTTTCAAAAGGTTTCTTGTTCGAAATGGCTTTTAAGTTTAAGAAAGGTATGTTGTGAAATGGGAGTGTTTTCCATGGTTTTGTTTTAAGCTTTGCATAAGGTGTTTATGCATGGATTGGCTAAATGGTTGATTTATGTGAGTTGTTCTTTGAAAAGGTTTTCTTAGCTTGCTAAGCTAAGGGTTGGATTTCATGTATGTGCAATGCATGGTTTTGAGCTTGATGTTGAAAAGGATTTCCAAACTTGGCTTTGGTAAACAAATCGGGTTTGTTTTAAAAGTGTTTAATGACCCGCTGCATTGATGGTGTTTTGGTTTTGAGCATTCCTCACTAAGCATTATGTGCTTACGCTCCTTTTTGTCCATCAATGCAGATTCTTGAAGTTTGGACAGCAAGGAGCAAGGGATTCAAGGTGGACTCCAATGGAGATGTATGTCTCGGTGAATAGCTATAGTTAATAAAGGCAATGGGGTAGAATCTCTCGGGTTTATGTGTATGTGATCGTATATGTTGATCAAGAATGTTTTAATGTTGTTGCTAATGTTGTTGGAACATGATTGGCTTAAATGAGATTGATTTTGAAGGATTGTGCCTAAATGGTTGCTTGTGTAGGAAGCATGCCTATAGATTTGGGGCTTTTCTTATATGTTGTGTTTCTGTTGAATTGTTGATGCAAGTATGTCTCATTTATGTTGAATTGCATGTTGGTAAAGTTTGGTGGCTTTTGGAGCATGATTGGATGGTCAATGATGTGTTTGAGTGAGCAAAATGCAGCAATCTGGGCTAGGCGTTTCGGAACAGATGACACCGTTTCGGAACGGGTGCCCTGCATGAACCCAGGCGTCCGAAACGGGTGCCACCGTTCCGGAACGGTTTGGCTACTGCCAGACCCCCGTTGCGGAACGCGTTGCGGAACGGCCCCGTGTTTCGAAACGGGCTTTGCCTGTTTCGGAACGGGTGACCGTTGGGGGCTGACATGGGCGGTTAAATGTTTCAAAATGTTTGCATTTTGGTCCTGAATCTTGTTTGTGCAATTGTATGAGTTCGGGATGTCCGTTTGAGCTGAAATTTGGCAGGGAAGCATGAAACCTGATTAATTTTAAGTTGGTAGCTTAAAATCTGGTTAAGTCCTTAAAGTTTTCAGAAATTACTATTTGGTCCCCAAAATTGTAATTTGTTCAATTGGGTCCCTGTTTGATCTCTGATGCTTGTGATCTTTGAGCATGATGTTGTGTGATCACATCTAAGGTTAATGTGTATCTAGACAAGATTAAAAAGAAAAAAAGAGGGTCGTTAATCAAGGTTGACTTTCGGGTTGACTTTGGTTTTCCCCGTGTGACTTTCTTAATTCGGGTCAACCGTCCAGGCCGGGTTAAGGGGGTTACATTTGGTGGTATCAGAGCTGAGTTGCGAATGTTGGGGAAAACAGTAAGTTGTTGTGATGTTTACCTTGTTGAGTGGTTGAAAGTTGGTTGAAACATGTGTTTTTGAGTATGCTGTTGATGTTTCTGAGCATGTTGCTGATGTATGCAAGCATGTTTTGTGGTTATGAATCTTGGTTGAGTTTATGTGGATATGTGCTGATGCTATGAGCTGATGTTATGCATGGTGAATGTGTTTTGAGCATGATATGTTGCTAATATGCTGATGCAATTGGATGCTGTTTGATGTAAGCATGATCAAGGTATGTTGTTGATATGCTTGATGTTGTGATATCCATGTTGTGTTGACTGTTATGTCATGTAAAGAGGAGGATTCGGGATACCCATTGCCTTATTAATATAGCTATTGTGTTATTTTGGAGTTGGAGTTTGAATCCTTGCTTAATGCTGGTCTAACTGGTTTGTTTGCTTGTTGTGATTGTATGTTTGTTGTTGTTAGTGGTATGGCGAAGTCGATGAAAGAATGGCGGTTGAGTGAGATGGTTGCTGCCTTGGGGCAGGTTGTTAAGGCAAGGAATTCACCTTTTTGTAGAGGTGTTTTGTCTCAGCCTTCTGTGCCTAGTGTGGAAGTGGTAAGGCAAGGGAAAGAAACTTGTTCTGTGATGAAAAGTTCATTATCTGTTGTTCAGGAGGTGTTGGGAACATCTCAGGCTGTGGTAGAGGTAAAGTCAGTGGATGTGCTGGCTGTGGGATGTGAGGGTTTGCCGAAGCAGCGTTTGCTTGATTTGGGTGTTGTGGAATATCATGGTTCTACACCGGAGATGTTTGAGGCCTGGTTGGCCAGTGTGATTCTGATCTTGGATCAGGAAGGCTGTGATTATGCCTGTAAGCTGGGGAGTGTTGTTTCTCTGATGTTGGAGGATGCGTGTGCCTGGTGGACATCTGTGGCTGTGGCGTCACATATTCCTGATATTGATTGGGATTTCTTTGAATCGGCCTTTTATGGGAGGTATCTTGGAAGGGAATTTCCAAGGGTTAAGCAAGGCGCGGGTAGTGCTGTTGTGGGGCAAGTGTTGCTTGGGCAAGGAGTGGAAGTTCAGCCACCGGTATGTGACCGTTGTGAAAGGCGCCATGTTGGAGGTTGTAGGGGCGCGGGTGCTTGCTGGAATTGTGGTTCTAAAGTGCATGTTAAGAGTGATTGTCCACATGGAGTGAAGTCAGCTTTGGTGTTAGCCAAAGGGTCTCAGAAAGGTCGTGGGCACGGCCGAGGCAAGGTTCAGAGGTGGCAGAAAGAGCAGAAGGTTGTGAAGAGTGTGGGAAAGGAGAATTGCTGGAAATGTGGGTCTGCTGGACACATGAGACGTGATTGTTTGATGTTGGCTCGGAATAGCCAAGGTTCTTTACCGCAAGGAGTTGGTGGTGACCCTGGTGTGTTAGCTGGTGCTGCAATGGTGCGGCAGGAGGATGATGGTTCCGCAAGGAAGAGAGCTCGTCTGATGAAGCTTCAGGGTGGTGTTGTGCTTTCAGGTAACCTTGTTAAGTGATCTTTGCTCTAGTTGCCTTGGTTTGGTTTCTGTTGGTTTTCCTTGCGTGGTAAGTCTAGTCTTGTTGCTAGTATGTTTGGGGTAATGGTAGTTGTGGTTTGGTAACATCTTTGATGTGAAGAAGGCTTAAGTGAGTATCTTGTGGTTAATGGTTGTTGGTATGATGGAGTTAGATAAGTTAGAAGGGAGGTAGGAGGTTGTTCTTAGACGGATTTGAGGATGTTATTGGAGGGTGTGAACTGGCATTCATGCACAGTTAAAATCATTGTTATATGCTATATTATATATGTTGGTCCATGCATACATGTGGCATGACATTAGAGGTTTTGCATACATGTACATCAGGCATTGATAGGGCATGTAGGTGATCATGCATACGATGTTCACACTTGCTAATAACTAATCGAATCTGTTAGTGTTGTGGTTGGATTAGGTGGGATGATGGTTTTTAGAGGTTGTTTGGTGCTGAGTGAGAGTTAGAAGTGTTGGGGTTTGTTAAATTAGTTGCTAGTGATAGTGAGAGTGGTATAGCTTGTTGGTAGAGGGATAGTGTTTGATGCTCAGAGAGTTTAGTGGTTTGGTGGTGAAGGGTACCGGTTGAGGTTAGAATCGGTCAGGTGGTTTGAATAGCTAAGTGGAAGGGGTAGTTCCTTGGTGCTAAGTGATGTTGCAGCTTAGTGGTTGTGTTCCCAAGTGCTGAAGTAGCTTAGCTTTAAGCTGTTGTGGAAAGGTTGTGTTTGTAAGTGTTGGTTCTTGGCAACCTTCGAAGAGTTGAGAAGATGGTCTGTATGTTTAAGCTGGGCGATGTTCTAGTAAGGCAAGTGTTGTGGTCAAAGCTTGTAGTGGAAGGACAATGAAAGATCGAAGGCTTTCGTTGGTTGTTTGGGTTCTTGTGAGAAGTGGTTGGCTGGTTGTGGTTAAGAAAGTTTCGTTTGAAGTCAGCTTGTGGTGTGTGGAACGGCTGACGAATTCAAGTTGGGGTTGGGATGTAATTATTTTGGTATCTGGGTGAGTAATCCTAGTGAGCTGTTATGGTAATGTTAGCGGCAGATGTGAAGGATTGTCAGCTTCGTTGAAGGGTTTGGGTAACCAGTTGATGTTTAAAGATTTCTGCTTGTTGGGAAAATCCTTGGAAGAGGTTTGGGAGTTTGCAAGAGTTTTAGAGGCTGAGAGGTTTGCATAGTGGTTGAGTTGAATTGGTTTGGTGGTTGTCTCTGTGTAGACAAGTCTTGGGAGTTGTGTGTTACAGTGTTGTCTGCTGTAAGAGCTGAAGTTCTTCAGGTTGATGTTGGGGTTGTGTACAGTCCGGTTATGTGAAGGGTTAAGTTGTGGTTGTCTTTGTGTGTTCTGGATTTTGTGAACAGCATGTGGTGGTGTTGGGTTTGGTGGAACTTTGTGTGGAATGTGTTCAGTGTTGGTTAAGGCTTTTGTGTCGCCTTGTGTGTTGCTTTGAGAAGGTTGTGGTTCTCTTTTCGTCGGTTGAAATTTCGAGGACAAAATTTCCTAAGGGGGGGAGAGTTGTAACGCCCCGGTTTTGGGCTCAGAAGTTTTGGGCGTTGACCGGTTCGGTCAAAGTGCTGATCGAATATATAAGAGTGAATTTAGGAAAGCCTAGTTCGGGTTGCATTAAAAATATGGAAAAATGTTCTAAAATCATCTTTTAATATTTATAAGTGAACTGTGAAATCAATTTTGGAAAATGAGGTTCGGAAGGTTGACATTTTGGCTAGTGACCAAAATGTAATTTTTGAAAGTTGCGGGACAGTTTTATAAAGGATTGAAACTTTGAATCTTTAAGGAGCTATTATTCCAAAAAGGATTTCTCCAGATTTTTCTAAGATATTTTAAGGCTTTATTCTTATTTTAAAGATTATGAAATGTGGAGGGAAATCATTTTTACCATTTCTTAACTAACTTTTCATTTTCTCTCAATTTTCCTTTTCTCTCATTTTCTCTCCACCCAAACACATTTCTCCAGATTTTCTTCTCTGATTTTGACATCTAAATCTCTCATTCCAACTCTCTTTTGATTCCTAATCATCTCTACAACAAAACCTCTCAATTTGCAAGTTGTTTCATCAAGCTTTTTGGCTCTAAAAAGGAGAAATTCAAGTTTGGAGGTAAGAACGTCCTTCTCCTCTAAACTATCAGTTCTTTACTGAAATTCCTAAGTTCTCAATCCTTGATTTATGTTTTGTTAATGGCTTTGCAATTGAAATCTTGATTTTTGGCTAAAATGCAAGATTTGGTGATTTTGGTGAAATTTTCGTGTGATCTGTTTGGGCAGTGTTTTGGAGTGTCAAAATGATGTTAAATGAATGCTAAATTGATTAGAAGTTGAGGTTTAATTAATGCAATCCCGGATAGGTTGAATTTCCTAAGTTTGGCTTGAGTTTTTGGTTGTTTTTGGAGTGTTTTTGGTGATCTGTTATACCTGGAGATATAAGGATGTGTTTGTGATCATTTTGGATGTTAATTGATGTATAAAAATGGTTAGAAGTGATGGATCTTGGCTGGGTTAAGTTTTGGAAGTGTTTGGAGGTGATTTCGGTTGTGTTTGGTAGCCGAATTGTTGGAATTGTGATGAGCAGCGAGTTGAGTCTTGTTGCTGGTGTTCTTAATGCATAATGATGCATTAATGCTCTGTTTTTGTGTGCTTGAAACAGGGGAGTTTGATCCGTGAGCTTTGGAGGTGTTTGCGAAAGGTTTCGGATGCTTGGAAGGCTTGTTGGCTAGCCTTGTTTTGTGTATCGGTGAGTGAAGTTGGGATTTCAGCTTTTAAACCAAGGTTTGAAGGTTTTTGGGAGCTTAGTGTAAGTCTAAACAACTTTGCTAAGCTCAAGAGTAAGTGAATGGATTTTTGCTCTTGAATTGTGTTGTGATTTGGTTTTAAAAGCAAATATGATTGATGATTGAAATGCATGTGTTTTGCATGGTTTAATTCTGTTTTGTAAGCATGTTTTAGCATGGTTTAATGCTGGTTTTGAAAGCCGTATGTGAAGGATGCACAAGGTAAGAGATCCTTGGTTTTTATACATTGAAAATGTGGTTTTGATGCATGGTGTTGCATGGTGTTTCATGGCTTTGTGTAATGCTTTAAAACAGTGAATTGATGATGATAAATAATGGTTTTGCATATTGGTTATGCATGTGAATCATTGGATTAATGTGGAATGGTTTTGCATATTGGTTATGCATGTGAATCATTGGATTAATGTGGCAAGATGGTTATATTGGCAAGTGATGTAAGTGGTTCTTGGTTTGTTGATCGGATATAGTTAGCCGGCTATAGGATTGGGTGCACCGTGAATTAAGTCGCCTTGGAGGAGGAGTGGTCAAGAGTGGACCGGAAAGCTCCCTTCAAGTATCCTAACGAGATGGTTAAGGTCATAATGGAGGTGTTGCCCATTCGAGGACCTTGGTTGAGCAAAGGTTATATGGTGTTTAAAAGTCCATATATGAGAACCTTGTGCTTGTTAAGATCACAATGGCGGTGTAAGACCATGTGTGGATCTTGTGTGGGGTGTCCCGGATCTCGTTAGTGATTTATATAACTACCAATCGGTTATGCAAAGGTTGTATGGTGTTTAAAAGTCCATACATGGAAACCTTGTGCATGTTGAGGTTGTATGGTGTTTAAAAGTCCATGCATGGGAACCTCGGGAAAAGCTAAGGTTGTATGGTGTTTAAAAGTCCATACAAGGGAACCTTAGGCTTGTAAGGTCAAATGGTGTTTAAAAGTCCATTTGGGAGGCCTTGGATTGGTAGGGTGTATGGAGCGTAGGGACAACGCTCGGAATCCGCGTATCCGATCGGGTTGTTGAGTTGAAAAGTGGATATGGTTGATCACTTGGAAGCCAATGTAATGTTCTTGATCATAAAGAAGCATGAGATGCTTGAAATGATGCATAATTGCATGTGAGGCATGAGATGCTTGAAATGATGCATAATTTCATGTGAGGCATGAGATGCTTGAAATGATGCATAATTGCATGTGAGGCATGTGATGCTTGAAATGATGCATAATTGCATGTGAGGCATGAGATGCTTGGAAAAGATGCATGGTTGCATGTAAAGTGTATAATGCTTGTGAATGCATGTTTACTTGTTAAGTTGAACAAGTGTTGATTATCATTTGGTAAATGATGCATGTGAGCATGAAATATCTCTATTGCATTGGAGTCTTGTAAGGCTTGTTTTTAAAGGCATGTGAAGATGATGTTATGGTTTCTATGTTGCCTTGGTTAAATGCTTGTGATGGATTATTTGAGTTATGGTTTCAAAAGGTTTCTTGTTCGAAATGGCTTTTAAGTTTAAGAAAGGTATGTTGTGAAATGGGAGTGTTTTCCATGGTTTTGTTTTAAGCTTTGCATAAGGTGTTTATGCATGGATTGGCTAAATGGTTGATTTATGTGAGTTGTTCTTTGAAAAGGTTTTCTTAGCTTGCTAAGCTAAGGGTTGGATTTCATGTATGTGCAATGCATGGTTTTGAGCTTGATGTTGAAAAGGATTTCCAAACTTGGCTTTGGTAAACAAATCGGGTTTGTTTTAAAAGTGTTTAATGACCCGCTGCATTGATGGTGTTTTGGTTTTGAGCATTCCTCACTAAGCATTATGTGCTTACGCTCCTTTTTGTCCATCAATGCAGATTCTTGAAGTTTGGACAGCAAGGAGCAAGGGATTCAAGGTGGACTCCAATGGAGATGTATGTCTCGGTGAATAGCTATAGTTAATAAAGGCAATGGGGTAGAATCTCTCGGGTTTATGTGTATGTGATCGTATATGTTGATCAAGAATGTTTTAATGTTGTTGCTAATGTTGTTGGAACATGATTGGCTTAAATGAGATTGATTTGGAAGGATTGTGCCTAAATGGTTGCTTGTGTAGGAAGCATGCCTATAGATTTGGGGCTTTTCTTATATGTTGTGTTTCTGTTGAATTGTTGATGCAAGTATGTCTCATTTATGTTGAATTGCATGTTGGTAAAGTTTGGTGGCTTTTGGAGCATGATTGGATGGTCAATGATGTGTTTGAGTGAGCAAAATGCAGCAATCTGGGCTAGGCGTTTCGGAACAGATGACACCGTTTCGGAACGGGTGCCCTGCATGAACCCAGGCGTCCGAAACGGGTGCCACCGTTCCGGAACGGTTTGGCTACTGCCAGACCCCCGTTGCGGAACGCGTTGCGGAACAGCCCCGTGTTTCGAAACGGGCTTTGCCTGTTTCGGAACGGGTGACCGTTGGGGGCTGACATGGGCGGTTAAATGTTTCAAAATGTTTGCATTTTGGTCCTGAATCTTGTTTGTGCAATTGTATGTGTTCGGGATGTCCGTTTGAGCTGAAATTTGGCAGGGAAGCATGAAACCTGATTAATTTTAAGTTGGTAGCTTAAAATCTGGTTAAGTCCTTAAAGTTTTCAGAAATTACAATTTGGTCCCCAAAATTGTAATTTGTTCAATTGGGTCCCTGTTTGATCTCTGATGCTTGTGATCTTTGAGCATGATGTTGTGTGATCACATCTAAGGTTAATGTGTATCTAGACAAGATTAAAAAGGAAAAAAAAGGGTCGTTAATCAAGGTTGACTTTCGGGTTGACTTTGGTTTTCCCCGTGTGACTTTCTTAATTCGGGTCAACCGTCCAGGTCGGGTTAAGGGGGTTACAGAGGGTGTCTTTTGCTCCTTCAGTCTTGGGCTTGGTTTCGTATGCCATTTTTAAGCCCGCAACCTAGACAGCCCACGCCCTACATATTTCCACTTCTTCGGAGGTACTATTAAAATTATTTCATTGAATATATATTTTTTAATAATTTCTTTAACGAATTTATTTAGTTTCCATTAATAACAGGTGGGCCGGTACACTCACCCACCAGGGATTGCCAACCAATCAACGAGACTACAAGCTTGTGATCGACAAGATGCGCCACGATATGGTAATCTGAATATTTATTTGTTGTTCTTAATATTATTTCTCTAATCAAATTTCATATAATTAACATTCGAATAAATTTTTTCAGTTCGTGTGGACTCCGTACGCTAGTCTTGCGATTCGCCAGATTACTCCGCTAGACATTGTGTAGTCCTCTCACGTATGGTTGCTGTGAATGCCACTCATCAACTACGAAATTGTCGAGTGGCATCCTATAGACCGGGTTCTTCGACAATTTGGGTACATCCAAAAGGTTCCGCATCTGCCGCCTGATTTGGACGAATTACATTAGTTGACACGGCAGGGGAAGACAGAAATTCATTGGGGCCATCATCACGCTGATTGGGTCCAGTAATGAATGGACCGATATGCTATTCGACCGCCCATCCTTGCACCCATTGTGGATTGAGCCATGTCTGTCACTTTCGACTATTTCTAGTGGTACCTCCATAATGGGAAGCCACATATACTTACTCCGGAGGAGCGCGATCGAGAAATTGAGATGCCTCCTCAAAACCGCCCACGTCCTCAACGTTGACCCAGCCAGAGCCAGAGCTAGTTGAGGCAGCACGATCCAAGACCACAAACTCATATTGCAGGGGCATCATCTTCTGGAACAACATTTCAGAATTTCACTGGTCCTTCCACGTTTCAGGAGATAAGTCCTCCACCCGAGTTCGGCTTCTCAGATGCCTATCATCCCTCCATGCCGATGAGTGGTTCTCCGGTGATCGATGTTCCACCGTTGGCATCACAGTTCGACTACAACATTTTCCAGCATACGCCGCAGGGCAGCTTGTTCTCCACCCGCCCCGGGCCCAGTAGGAGTCCGCGTTTCAAGGACATCTTTGGAGCTGATGATGTTGATGCTGTTGCTGCTAATGATGATGATGAGAACGACCCTGGAGCACATAACATTTGGAGGAATCCACCACGGGACCGTCGTGCACCCCGCTTTGGAACGGGTGGACATAGACATCATTAGGGCCTTTTTCATATTTAATTATGTTTAATTATATTTATGAAAGACATTATTTTTTATTTTATAATTACGCAATTTTAATTTTCTTTAGTAATTTCTTTTTTATACTTTTTCTAATTTATATTTAATTTCGTTTTTAATTACTGTTATTCGATTAAAGGTAAATTCAATAAAAAAACAAACTAGGATACCGTTTTCTAAGTGAATTTAGGTCGGTTTAGAATGGACAGAAATTGCCCATATTGGTGCCATATGAAAGAGAATTTCGAGTACTACGAACCCAAACTGAATGATTACCAAAAATATTCGATTAATAAGCCCAAAATAATGCTCGAACATGCCTATCGAAGCTTGTTCTTCAACCTGAATTGCAAAGAACTCGCTTTCAGAAAGCGAGTTCCCCGCGATAAATTCAGTCGCCTCTTGAAATTCTCGGGGAACTCGCGTTTGGCAGAACGTGTGTTTTTGTAAAGTTCGTTATTCTGAAAAATGTTGCCACGTATGCGGAACTCGCTTTCTGCGTAGCGCGAGTTCGCATCTCGCGACCTCCGAAACGCGAGTTCTTCATACGTGGTAGATTTGGGGGTCATTTTTCTAAATATTAGTCTGTGGGGGCTATTTTTTAAGATAATTAATTAAAATGGGTTTTTAGTTTAAAATAGCAAATTCTTTCTCTTAGAAGAAATCCATCCCCGTTCGGTACAACCCATTCCAACTGACCATTTCTTTTAAAGAGATCCATCACTATACGGTGCATAACTAAAGCCATAAAACAAACCCAGCGGTACCTTGTCCAGAGCGTCACACAAAATGTCATCAAGAAACTTAACTCATGCTAAACAAAAGATTGATGCACAACAAAATCCTTCCACAAATCTGTATGATCTAAACAGCGCAAAAGGTTTAAACAACTGTTACATCCAAAATGAAACGATTCCTCTTGTGGTGACTCCCCAAAGGAGACTCTAGCACTGCTAACATACTTTATCAAAATCATTGTTTGCCCAGTGTAAGGCTTCTAAAAGCAAAAGACGTCTCAACTTACCCCAAGCACTTACCTCAAACTTAGCATAATAACTCATATCGGCAATAAAAAAGCACTAAAAACTCAACTCACACAAGAGTCTTACACTCCAAACTATAACGTGTCAGAAGAACATGTCATCCGTACCAACTCTCAAATCTTTCATCACATGAAAACTTAACAAAGGATAGGGTCCCCTCACAGACATTGAATCTCGTGCCAAGATGTAGCATGTACAGTCCACAGTGCCGTACAACCCACCTACCACAAACTAAACAACTCCCTATTTGGATCTCACCTTTGCCAAAACATCAAACGGTACATACCAAGAATTATTTCATCAATTAACGTAACCCCAATGAGATGTGCACTTACAAATCCTTTAAAGGTCCACGATCATCTATTTAACCTCTTCTAAATAACATCAAAACATCACAACAACTCTGAGGACTCAATGCTAGAGTCCCAACTGACAGTAAGTCAACCACTTATCGCCATCTCAAACACATAACTTCACACTGTCTCCCAAAACTCGCGGTGAAAGTTTGATACAACATGTCACTCTCAAAATTCACCATGTACTTACCATTGTACAATATCGGAGAACTTTGTACAATGATACATTGGTCTCTACTGCACACTTAGAAGATCTTGAGGTCAATAAAAGCCATCGAACTTATATAATCTTAACATCATACCCATGTAAAAACAATCAAATGTTATTCTTGCGTTTTCCAAGGCAAAACGATCCTTAACTCAAACTTAGCTAACAAAACACATGTGTACCAATAAAGAACGTTTAATACTATGTAAGAAGAATCCCTTACCTTAACATGTCTTTCTCAAAAACACCCACAACAAGATCTCACAGCCCATAAAAACCCATCAAACCTAAATCCAACCGCAACATTGAACCCACTTAATTATAAGTAATTGATACTTCTCACGGCTTCCAAAACTAAATAATCCTCAACACGAAGCTTGACCATATAAACCACACAGGCATCGACGTTGGCCAATCAGTATCGAAACTGAAAGAAACAAGTATCGGTACCGCCTATAGCTGGTATTGATACTCCCTTACATGACCATCACTTGAAATCCTTGATCACCTCACATGGCAACCTGACACACAAGTCTGATCTAACTTCGTACACCCCATCATTTACCGAGTTCACTTCACTTAGTTGGTGACCAACCACACAGTCAACGATTTTCAATTACTTCGACTCACGTCATTATCCAAATCCCAAATTCTTTAAAGACCAAGTACCCAGAATTCACACTGTTGGGTAGGCACACCCTTCACCCTTCTTGCACAAAAATGCAAACCTGACAAACAATAAAACAACCTCAAAAATCACAAAACCTTACTCGAATTTGATCGAGTCAGTAGAACTGTCACAACATAACGGTCTCACGAAGCTCAAATTTCCACCAATATTCCTCAACTCCTTCCACATAAACCATATTACAATTAAAACATTTACGAAGTCTCAACCCTTGCTTCTTTGATTGATTACACGGTAATTAATCATTCTCACACACAAGGTCATCATGGTAATTATCTTGTCAATACTCATCTTTTTTATATCTCTTATACATCCACACATGTCACGTAGAGCATCGCACTCATATTCGAGTGAAACTATGGTGGCCCCCACCTGATCACCGTTGAAATACCTCAACATTACTACAGACATCAACTGTTACCACGACACACTTAAAGAGAGAGACCCTCGATAAAAAATTCATTTCAAACTACAAGCCCTTGATACGTTAACCATAACCTTCTTGTCCTTGAACCAATCCCGAAAAACACACGGGTACACCACAACCGGTTAAACAAGACATCCACCTTATAAGACATGCAATGATATTTCACTATTACTTAACAAGCTATCAACTGTTTAAACATCACCACAACGGACTAACTTCTCGTTAGCGAACAAGAACGACTCTTCCTTGAGCGAAACGCTTAGAAAAAAAGAAACCTCGTTTGAGTTGCGCCTTTGCAACTGAACCTCTAACTTTCTCAACTGGGCCGATGTCCTTTGACAACGAAGATGGGCACCGATGTCCAACTCGGTCTTACCTTAACACCCACTCACATTCTTGATAGGGAAGAAGTCTTGACGACTCTTCCAAGGAGCATAAACAAACACTTAAGCGTTTCAAAAGCTCTCAAGCGTCGAACTACGTACATTAGCATATATTGAATGGTCGTACATGCCTCACAACCCCGTTGTGCAATTTTATGAACAACCACCACAAAAATCCTGATAGAAAGGCAATGGCTCAACATCCTCATTACCAAAGACTAAGTTCGCTCAAGGTCTCCAAGCCTCGGGTACCACTCACGACATTTACAGGCTAGCATCACGCTTGATGCTGGGATGTTCGGTGCTCGATTCCTTCAACCGTTCTTGCTTGCCAAGTGTGGAGAAGTTGGATAATTTGGTGTTTTGTGGGAATGGAAAGATAGGCAATTGACACAAGGATTTATAGTGGTTCAACCTTCTAACCAAGGTCTACATCCACTACCTTAGCTTCCCACTAAGGATTTCCAAACAAATTCACCAAGAATTTCGTCCCCTTTTCTCGGCTTAGGAGGAAACCGTTACAATGATCAAGCTTTTTATCCAAAGCTTGGTCAAACACTCTCTTACACAAGAAAGACTTAGCAAACTAGAAATCCCTCTAAAAGGTATATGTTTGCACTATAAATCTCTCACCCAAAACCTAAACACTTGAGCAAATTTAACAATATTTAGCTCACTAGTGTTGTCTAAGCAAGGAATGTACAATTAAAGTTCTAGACACAATTTGTCATCATAATGTTGTAACAATTGAAGCATTAACCATTATTAGATGCTTGGAGGTCCCTTTTATACTTCTTAATGAGTTTGTGGTCGTTACTAGCCGTTGGGGTTGAATTGGAGTCGTTGGAGACTTAATTTCCCACCATAAATGCAGTTCTGCAGCTCCCCGTTTCGAAACACTCGACCCCGTTTCGAAACACTCTTGGAATAGAAAGAGTTGTTGCAGTCTGATGCAACACCTGTATCGAAACGCCCTTGGCCGTATCGAAACACCCGTATCGAAACGCTTATCACCGTATCGAAATGATCTACATTTAAAAGGTAGTTAAGAGATAGCCGTTGGGGGTTTATAACCGTTGAGGTCAATGCCACATAGGCGTATCGAAACGGCAGAGGCTATATCGAAACGGCAGAGGCTATATCGAAACGCTATGCAAAAATCTCACCCAAATAAAGCCCGTTTTGAAACCCGTTTCGAAACACTTTGACGTTGTAAAGACCCGTATCGAAACATCTAGGGGTGTTTCGAAACACCTGGATGGTTTTGTTGAATTTGGCTTTGAAAACATGTAAAAAAATTTAAAACATCCCCTAAACATAGTTTCAAGTTGTTTGGACTTTAGAAATGGTTTTGAATTCTTTTTAACTTTGTCCAAAACATTTTTCAATTATTGTATCAAAACATTAGTTCTACAATCTCCTCCTTTTTGATATAATAAAACCAACTTGAAAATTTGTTTGGGATTCTCCCCCTTTAAATTTAAAAATGAGAATAAAAGATGAAAAATTCAAAATCAAGTAAAGCTCCCCCTTATTCATTTGAAAATGCAATTTTTCAAACCAAACTCTCCCCATTTTTATTATATCAAAAAGAATTCAAAAGACATTAAGTTCAAAATAACTTAGGAGGTTTGAAGAAAATTTAGAATTTTGGTTTTAAAATGGCTCCCCCTTAATCAAAGCATCATCAAAATGTTAGTCCAACATATATGATCATCTAGTTGAAATAAATGAAAAATAAATCAAATAAAAGCAAAAACAACTAGATTTTTACCACACTTGAATCCAAGGGAGGATGTGAAGCCTTCCTTCTTCAAGTGTTCTTCCTTGTGTGCATGGAGCTCCCCCTTAATGTTTGACTTGTTGATCACTCTCCATCACACCTAGTAAAATATAATCAACTAATTTTTGGCATCCAAATTGCTTTGGATCCATAGATGTTAGTAGCACAAAATTTAGTCCCCTTAGGAATCCATTTTTCAATTTCATCCTTTTTAGTTGAAGTACCTAGTCCTTTTGGGATCCAAATATTTATAAAAACTTTACCATTTACAAATCTAGGGGCACTAGATTGTCTTACATAAAAATTTGATTTTTCCTAAATTATTTTTCTTTTGAAGTTCATTGAAAATCAAATATTTTTCTTTCTTGAGATTATCAACCTCTTTTTAATGATCTTTTTCCATTGTTTGAAGCAATTTTTGTAAATCCAAAACTTTAAGCTCAAAATCTTTAATTTTTGCTTCAAACTCTAAATTGGTTTTAGAAAGCAAATCATTTTCGGTTTTTAACTTTGAAATCAATTTCTTGTTTTTCGAAAATGAAGCCTTGAACTCAAAAACCAATTCATCATAAGCTTCTTGTAACTCATCAAAAGAATGTGAATTTGAACCAGATAAGTTAGAAGTTACCCCCCCCTCATTGAGGGCCATCAAGCATAGGTGGTCTACCTCATCATCGGTGGAGTCTTCATCACTCCATGTGGCCACATATGCTTGCTTTGAAGATGATCCCTTCTTGTTGAACTTGTGGGATTCCTTCATCTTCTTTCTCGATTCATGCTTGGATTTTTTCATTTTGCTCTTCATGAACCGGGCAAATTTTTTGAAGAGATAGGCCATCTCTTCATCTTCGCTTTCCTTCTCACTTAGTTTTACATGATGGCATGTGGAGGATTTGAGAGTAACGACACTTGCGTTGATGCCTAGCTCCATGATCTTCTTCTTTCCCATCTTTCTTATCTTTTCCTTTTTCCTTCTTCTTCTCCTCTTATTTTTCTTTCTTCATAATTTGGTGAGTGAGAAGTGACCCCATGAGTTCATCAAGCTTCAAGGTCTTCAAATTCTTAGCTTCGATGATGGCGGTCCTCTTTGAGTCCCATGACTCGGGAAGGGAGTAGATGAGCTTTCGAACAAGCTTCTCTTCCAGGATGGCTTCTTCATAACCTTTAAGACCATTGGTGATAGTGGAGAACCTATCAAACATCTTCTCGATGTTCTCTTCCGGATCCATCTTGAAGTTTTCATACGCTAGGTTGAGGAGCCCGATCTTGGTCTCATTTACTTCATTTGTCCCCTCGTATGTGACTTCAAGCTTGTCCCGTACCTCTTTGGCACTCTCGCAAGAAGACATCTTCTCATAGATGGTTGGGCCAAATGCACAAAAGAGGATGTGCATGGCTTTGCAATTAAGCTCCATCTTCTTGCGATCTTCGACACTCCATTCCGATTTGCTTCGTTGAGGCACGAACGGACCATCTTCTACTATGTCCCAAAGCTTGTAATCCTTTGACTTTATGAAGAACTTCATCCTTGTCTTCCCATGGGCATAGTGTGCTCCGTCGAAGAAGGGTGGTTTGTCGATTGATTGTGCCATTGAGCCGGTTGATTGAAATGTTGATCGAGCTTGCCAAATCTTCTCAATAGGATGTTAATCCTCTTCAATTGAGCCAAGCTCTGATACCAATTGTTGGGATGTTCGGTGCTCGATTCCTTCAACCGTTCTTGCTCGCCAAGTGTGGAGAAGTTGGATAATTGGGTGTTTTGTGGGAATGGAAAGATAGGCCATTGACACAAGGATTTATAGTGGTTCAACCTTCTAACCAAGGTCTACATCCACTACCTTAGCTTCCCACTAAGGATTTCCAAACAAATTAACTAAGAATTTCATCCCCTTTTCTCGGCTTAGGAGGAAACCGTTACAACGATCAAGCTTTCTACCCAAAGCTTGATCAAACACTCTCTTACACAAGAAAGACTTAGCAAACTAGAAATCCCTCTAAAAGGTATATGTTTGCACTATAAATCTCTCACCCAAAACCTAAACACTTGAGCAAATTTAACAATATTTAGCTCACTAGTGTTGTCTAAGCAAGGAATGTACAATTAAAGTTCTAGACACAATTTGTCATCATAATGTTGTAACAATTGAAGCATTAACCATTATTAGATGCTTGGAGGTCCCTTTTATACTCCTTAATGAGTTTGTGGCCGTTACTAGCCGTTGGGGTTGAATTGGAGCTGTTGGAGACTTAATTTCCCACCATAAATGTAGTTCTGTAGCTCCCCGTTTCGAAACACTCTTGGAATAGAAAGAGTCGTTGCAGTCTGATACAGCACCCGTATCGAAATGCTCTTGGCCGTATCGAAACGCCCGTATCGAAACGCTTATCACCGTATCGAAACGATCTGCATTTAAAAGGTAGTTGGGAGAAAGCCGTTGGGGGTTTATGACCGTTGAGGTCAATGCCACATAGGTGTATCGAAACTCCAGAGGCCGTATCGAAACGCCAGAGGCCGTATCGAAACGCTATGCAAAAATTTCACCCAAATAAAGCCCATTTCAAAACTCGTTTCGAAACACTTTGACATTGTAAAGACCCGTATCGAAACACCTAGGGGTGTTTCGAAACACATGGATGGTTTTGTTGAATTTGTCATTGAAAACATGTAAAAACCTTTTAAAACATCCCCTAAACATGGTTTCAAGTTGTTTGGACTTTAGAAATGGTTTTGAATTCTTTTTAACTTTGTCCAAAACATTTTTCAATTATTGTATCAAAACATTAGTTCTACACTTGATTATCCCAAACAATTTCTGAAACACAACAACTCTCAAGAAGGTAGCTCTCTCAACCTGTAGAACGTCTAACTTCAGCCACACTTTAAAGAACTAGTGGATCTCGAATCCACTATCTCCGAGAAACGCCTCTAGGAAGGGTGATGATACTCTCCAAGTATCAATAAAACTCACTTTTAAGCGATCAAAAGGGGTCCTCCAACCAATATGCATCCACTGTTCAATTCCGATAGCGGTTTGTCTAAACCCGCATCACAACGTTATTCTCGTATAACTATAAAGATTCCTTGCCAAAACTCTCATAACATATCCGAAGGCTCCGAAACGACCATAACATGCAAAGAATATACCATTTAGGTGGCGGGAGTAGGACATATCCTCGACTCCAACATCATTTAACCAACTCATATCTCAACAATCCGGGGTGAACTCGTCACCGGAATCGCTCTCGTGAGCGGCTCAACACTTAACTTGGCCCTCTCGGCCTCAATCGTAACCATTTTATCCTCGCAACATTGGACGCACCATCAGGATTCCAATCTTTAAGGAGTACATACTTGATTTAATGGCTTGTATTCACTAGAAACCTTACCAAAAGACCTATACCACCCTGGGGTTTCCTAGAATCGGCTAAACCTAAGCTCTGATACCACTGTTGTAACACCCCGACCCGAATGTCACAATTGGGCCTCAATCCCAACTCAAAAACCATAAAAAATTTCAAACTGGGTTTAGCCCAACCAAGTTATTTCCAAAACATTTAAAGCTCACAATTGAAAATATAGTTAATTAATCAAAACGATACAAAGGAGCTCCAATTTAATTTAAACAGATGATTTTATTAATACAATTCTAAAATGAGAATTACATACTCCAACGTGTAAGGTCCTATGAATACATAGCCCACTAAACACAAGTATCGTACTCTAGAAGCCTCCACATGATGGAATCTCATATTGATAGTGCTCCTCAATTCCCAAGATCCGACGATCAACCTACGCACAGAAACAACAATTTCGAGCGTTGAGCTTACAAAGCTCAGTGGTACACATCTACTCTACTATACTTCATGCTAATCATAAACATAAGCATGCAAGCTAGTACGAGCAATAAGGATAGATAAATAAATAGGTGGCGCTACCACTAGTCGCCTAAACACATGCTCTCTTATCATAGCAGCCAACATGCATGGCCTACATGGCCCAACCATACTCGTGATCTCATCAGACCGTTTGAGCTGAAGCATACAATTTACACACAAACCTAGAGCGACGCCCACATCCATACAACATCGGGATAGTACACTCTTGAGAGAGGCCCAGGGTCACACAGCCTCATGAACGTACACTCTCTCTAGGTGAGGCTCGGTGTCACACAGCCTCAGGAACAAACACCTACACTCGGTATCTCTCATTGAGTGTTTTCGAATGAGGCTCGGTGTCACACAATGTCGGGAACTTACATTCGACGTCTCTAACCATGGTGTTGCAACACTTTTTCTCTGGTATACGGATCCCACTAATCAATCGACTCAACCACACAAGTGCCCTTTGTAACACACCCTTCCTGGTATGGTCGAGAACTGGGTCGAAAGGTGATACCGATAAACAGTATGGTGATCGGTGCAATGAAATTTCAACTTATAATCAATACTTGAACAATGTTATACAATAATACATTACCAAAATGCATCTTAGTCCAATTAATCCATTACAAATCAATAATTAAACATTTAGGACCATGTAACGCCCTGGTTTTGGGCCTAGATGTTTTAGACATCGAATCGGACCGGTCGGAAATGGTTCGAATCGTATTAGGTGGTTTAGAGAAATCAAGGATCGGGAAAGGATAAAAATATGACAAAAATTGCTAAAATCCTCTAAAACCATGTTTAAAAGTTTGGTCAAATAAATTTTACAGAAAGAGCTTTGGAAGTGGTACATTTTGGGTAGTGACCAAAATGTAAAATTTCAAAACTGTGGAAAAATGTAATTTCAAAAGAGGAGTCAAAAATCTTAGAATCTTTAGGGAGCTTTGGTGCAATTACACCTTCCTTAAATTGACATGTGTTTTAAAATGATTTTTAGATGATTAAAATAAAAAGGATTTTATTTTATTAAATTGCTAAAATAGAAAAATGAGAAGTTTTTGACGTAACTAACTCTCATTTCAGCAAAATTCATTTTCTCAACTCTTTCTCCAGATTTCTTTTCTCCCAAACACTCTCTCTTTGATTCCTAAATCATTTCCAAGAAATCTCTTCAAGTTCTTCATGTTTTGTGAAGAAAAAACTTGTCAATCCTTAAAGAAGGCAAGGATTGGTGGTAAATCCTGTTCTCAACCTTCAATCTAGGTTCTTTATTAAAATTCCCAAGATCTTTGACTCCTAAATGTTGTTTTTGGCTGAGTTTTGTTATAGTTTTGATTTAAGATCAAAATCTTGCAAAATCATGGTTTATATCTTGGTTTTCGGAGTGTTTATGATGAGCTCTATTTTGGAATGATTTTAATTAAGTTTTGAGATGATTATTATGTTGAAAAAGAGTTTTGATAACATAGTTTCTGAAATCTTTGAGATCCTTGAGTTTCTTGATGGTTGTAGTTGGGTTTTTGAGGTGGTTTGATGGTGCTCTACTTGCTGGAGGTATAAGGAAGAGTTTATGTTGTTTTTAGATGTGTTTTGATGTTTATTAATGGTTGGAAGTGATGTATGTTTGCTGGGCTTGGTTTAGGAAGCAATCGATTGAGTTTTCGGTTGTTTCGGATGTGTAAATTGGTGTAGTTTTTGTGAGCAACGAGTTTGTGTTTAGTTGCTGGTGTTGAAATGCATTTTAATGCATTTGGATCTCCATTTTGATGCTCTAAAAACAGGGGAACTTGATCCGGAAGCAAGCGAAGCATTTTTGGAAGCTTCGGAAGGGTGATTTTCGCGTCGGCGAGCGAGGTTTCGAGTATCGGTGAGTGGAATGGATTTTCCAACTTTGTAATGCTTTGAGCGTGGTGTTGGGAGCTTAGTGTAAGTTTGAAACACTTAGCTAAGCTCAAGAGTAAGTAAAACGAAAGTCTCTCTCAGAATGTGCTATGTTTTGGTTTAAAATGCACTTGAATTGAATGTGGATTGATTACTATTTTAAAGCATGTTTTGAGCATTGATGATGCTGTTTTTTAATGCCATTTTGTTAAGGATGCACATGGTAAGTGATTTATGTGATTAATGCATTTAGTTTAAGCATGTTTATGCTTGTGAAAATGGCATTGTGATTTATGCTTGAAAAACAGTGAAATAATGATGTTAATGATTATATTGGCAAGTGATGGAAATGTTTTTTGGTTACTTTAATCGAATATAGTTAGCCGGCTATAGGATTAGGTGCACCGTGAATAAAGTCGCCTTGGATGTCGAGGGGTTGTGATTGTGCCGTAATCTCCATCCAAGTACCCCTAACGATTGAGGCTAAGATCACAACGGTGGATGGTTTAATCTCGTGTGTGAGTCTTGTGGTATGTGTCTCGTACTCTCGTTAGTGGAAATTATACAACTACCGATGAGTGATGTTGAGGGGTTGTGATTGTGCCATTTATCTCCATCATGGGTGTTGAGGGGTTGTTAGCGGTCCTCACTAAGCTTTATGTTTACGCTCATTTGTTTCATCAATGCAGAGAATTGAGCAATTGAGGCAGCAAGAAAGCAAGGGAAAATCCAAGTATTTGGCTAAGCAATGTATGTGGTTTACTTTAGTGTAATAAGAGGCAATGGGTAGGATTTCTACTCTTGGTTTGTTGGGTGATGTTAAACCCTTTATGCATGTTTGGTTTATGTTTTTGGACTTGTAAATGGTCTTTAATTGGTTTATGGTCTTGCTTATAGTGTTTTAGCTATGCTATGGCTTATATTCTAAAGCATGCTTGAGTAGCTAATATTTTCACCATGATTTGATATGCTTGATGATTATGTTATGTTGTTTGTTGATGCTTATGTGTTTGGTAAGTTGTTTATAACATGTATGAATGTTTTAAGCATGTTTAGATGTTGTTAAATATGTTTAAATGGTTGTTGAATGTGCAATTCCAGTATGTGTATCGATACTTGGGAAGGAGTATCGATACACTAAGGCCAAATTTAGGCTTTTCAGCTTAGGTGTACCGATAGGATTTACCCGCGTATCGATATGCCTAGGCAAAAGATTGAAGACCGTATCGATACGGGCTTGGGCGTATCGATACCTTTTTCCCAAAACTCGCTACTGGCAATTTGCGTATCGATACAGACTGGGGTGTACCGATACGGGTTCGTTAATTTCGGTTAATGGAATCTTTTTAAGTTTTGAATTGTTGCATCTTGGTCCCTAAATGTTGTATGTTCAATTGGATGTGTTTGGATGAACCGTTTGAGCTGAAATTTGGCAGGTTGGCATGTTACATGACTAATTAAGGATTGGTGACTTTAAATTCTGAAAAGTCCATGTATTTTCTAGAAATTGTAATTTAGTCCCTAAAAGTCAAATGTATGCATTTGAACCCCTAATCGATCTCTGATCGCTGTGTCGTTTTCGCCTAATCGCTTTATTGAACATATAGGATAATAATGTGCATCTAGAGCAGATAAAAGGGGGGAAGGGTCGTTAATCGAGGTTGACTTTAACGAGTTGACTTCGGTTTTCCCCGTGTAATCTTCTTAGTTCGGGTCGGACGTCTTGGCCGGGCTAAGGGGGTTACAGACTAATTCTTAACTATTACAAGTTTTAGAGACTAAATTGTAAATCTTGACAAAATAGAGATCCTTCGATACAATTGATTATACCTTAATGAATTCAACACAATAACAACAAGCCTGTAAAATTTCATGCAATTTGGAGTTCATTTACTCATCCAATTGATTTGTCCTAAATTCAGTGACCAAACTGCGAACATTGTAAACTTCCAAGTTATGCCTTCTTAACCAACTTAACTAACCTTGTATCGAAACGCCTTGATGTTGTTTCGATACGGGTGCACGATAGTCAACCTTGGTAGACTTTGCCCATTACCCCGTATCATTACGGGCAAGCCTTGTATCGGTACGGGTTGACTTCCATTGACTCGTTTCGATACAAGTTGGACTCGTATCGAAACAAAGGATTCTAGTAGCAAAATGTTTCGATACAGCTCCAAACCGTATCGATACGCCCTGCTCTCTGAGTTCAATTAAGCTTAACCGTATCGATATAACCTGACTTGTAATGACAATTTTTTGCTGGTTTTTAGTCGAATTGACCTACCAAACAATGTTCAAATGTAATGAAACTTTAATGCAATATTTCAATGCTCTAAACTACTGACATGCCAAATTTCACGATCATGCGAATACGTTTACTAGGATTTCACCTATAGGAGCCAAATATGCCATTTTTACCCACTTTTAGCCATTACAAAAGTCATTCTAGGGCCTTTAACAATATTACAACTTAAGCACCTTACAAGCATACCAAAATAAGCACAAAAGACTAGTTCAACTACTTTCCACCTTCCTAGGAGTTCATAAGGTCAATATACATTACTTTGGCTTGTAGTGACTTGTATTGCTGCGACTTGTTCAATCTTCCGCGATGGTCGATTCCTTAACCTGAAATTCATGAGATGAGACACATTAGGCATACTTTACCTAGTGAGGTAGTCATAACAATTTAATTATCAATGAGTATTGTATGTACATATTCTCATGCTCATCAATATCAGTGTCATGTTTCAATATGCAACGTTTACACATCAAATTCATTATTAACCCTTGAATTGAATCAAGATAGTGGATGCACGAATTCCTACGCTTCGCCAAATCAATGAATTGTTTAATCCCTCCGCCTCGACAATATGACCAAAACCAAAACATATCCATCCGCCTCGTCAAATCAATATAGGTTGTAGCCTACCCGTACACTAAGCTCATGAATTCTATAGCATGCTAGTTGTATCCAATGTCCATTCAAATCCAAGGTTTCAATGTCAATATCCATATTCAATATTCAATGATAATTCTGATGACCAATTACTTCAATATTATCACTATCAAACATGTCTCATTATCAAAATTTCATGGTTTCAATAGCAATGCCAATATCAATATTTGATGAATTATTTAATCCAATTGGGTGATGACACGTGTCATCATCTGATTGGTTGATTAATTTTATTTAATTAAAATAAAATTAGGATCAAATTAATTCAATAAGTAAATAACATGGACCAAATATGTAATTTTACAAATTTCTGTTAACTGTCACATCACCCATTGTTAGTTTTTTAATGACAGTGGTCAAAATAAGTCAATTTAATAAGTTTGGTGATCTGATTAACGAGTTGCTTAGTTCAGTGATCAAAATAAGTTCCCCTTAATAGTTCGGTGGCCATTAGTGTAGTTTACCCTTAAATATAATTATTATATAGTCTAGACATTGTAATTTATACATTCAATATATATTATATAAAAAATTGAATAATCTCTCTCGTCCTCTTATCAAAAATTAAAAAAAGTAAAATACTTAAATCATCATTCAACTTTGCTTTAGGACCTATTTTGGTCACTGGACTTTTAAAAAGCTCAATTTACTCATTAAACTTTACTTTTTGACCTATTTTAGTCACTTTAGATTATTTTATTAATATTTAGGTATAACATGGCATATTTTATTATTATTAAATATAAAAAAATAATTTAAAATAAAAATAAATTATATTTTATTTATTAATAAATAAAAAAGCAATTTAAAATATAAAAAAAAACCATAACCTCAAACACCCCAAATATCCCAAGTATTCCAAATTCCAAACACACAAACTCTCAAACCCTTACCGGCGTCACTCTCACCGGCGGCCACCACTCTCTCTGCCGCCGACGACAACATCGCCCCCCGCTGACGGTTCCAAAGTTGATCCTTCTAGGTTTCTTGAAACTCTTGGTGGATCGAAATACCCTTGTAGAACTTGAATGCTAATTTTCACAGCTGAAGTTTTCTTCGTTTTTTTATAGTTTTGATTTTGTTCACTGATTATTATCTCAATGGTATTGAGATTCTTTGAATTGGGTTGCAGAAATAATTGAAAGGTGGCCGATACTTCCCTCTTACGACAGTTCAGAGTTTCGATGTTGCTGTAAGCTCTTAAATCCATGCCTTTTTTTCTCAATTTCACAACAAAATTTGGCTGCTTTAATTGGATATGATTGATAGTTTGATACAATACTGAATACTGAAAATATTCCTTGGTTTCGGAGAGGGAGTGGTGGGCGATGGTAAGGGTTTGAGAGTTTAGGATTTGGGATATTTGGGGTGTTTGGGTTAAGGTTTTTATTTTAAATTACTTTTTATTTATTAATAAATAAAATATAATTTATTTTTATTTTAAATTATTTTTTATATTTAATAATAATAAAATAGGTCATGTCATACTTAAATATTAATAAAATAATCTAAAGTGACTAAAATATGTCAAAAAGTAAAGTTTAATGAGTAAATTGAGATTTTTGAAAGTTCAGTGACCAAAATAGGTCCTAAAACAAAGTTGAGTGATGATTTAAGTATTTTACCCTTAAAAAAACCTTAAGGCTATCGTAAGCCCTTAAACTTTTAAGAAAATAGTTAAGTTTTTGGACTTTTTTTCACCCAATTATGCCATGATACTATAAATTTTATCAATTTACTTTTTTGACCAACATTGACTGTTAAACCTAATATTTTTTTGAATTAATTGGTGCAATATGTCATATAACAGTGTTGTCACTTGACTTTTTCAGAAATTTTTTATTTTATTTAAAAAATATTTAAATATTCTAAATATTCTAAAAAGAACTTATAAAACTTTTATCAAAATAATTTTGTAAAAAATATGTCCATGTAACAGACAGAACTGTGGTGTTACGTGATATTAATATCTCAAAAAAAATTTATAAAAATAATGTCAAAATTGATCAAATAACTTAATTAATTTAATTTATTAATTCGATGATTTAATTAATTAAAAAAATCAAGAGTTTAATTGAAAATTTTGAGAAGGCCAAGAACTTTAGCAAAAAAAATGGCAACTAATAATTGTCTATATATTTTATAAATTTCAATTATGTTATTATTATATATGTGTGTGCAACAATATATAAATTGGTTTTGATTTCTCATTAATTTTTTATTTTACATATTATGGAATCAAGATACGATAATATTAAAAGATATTTTTGCACTACCTGTTGATTTTTTTTCATTATGTTATTCTTTGAAAAATCTAAAGATATCTTTCTCCCAATCCCAAACGTGGAAATTATTTGGCTTTGTTGACTTTTCGATGAATGCAACTTTTTCAAGTATCTTTATTTCCAATTTTCTATGATTATAACCTATAATCGCAGCGTAATGTGTATCATAAAAGATCTGGTCAAACTAAATTGTCTTTAATTCTTTTATTTAAACTTGATATGTAAAAAAATTTTGTTGGAAGACTCACCCACCAATAAGGGCAAAGTCAAGATCGAATATTGGCAAGGGCTAAAATATTGAATTTCAAAATAACAAGAGTTTATTACGTATTTATACTCAAAACTCATAGGGAAATGCCTAATTTGTCTAACCTTTAAATTTATAAGGACCTAAATTGTTATTGGGCCAAAAAAAACTTGAGGATTCATGTTCATTCTTCTTTAGTTCAATCTAGAGGTGTAAATGAACAGAATGTTCGAGGAAATTGTTAGTAGACCGTTCGTATAACATTCGTTTATTAAGCTAAATAAACAAGTATGAAAAATTTTTACGTCCATTCAATAAACAAATGAATGCAAACAAAGGTGTATTTTGTTCGTTTATATTCACGAGAAAGCTTGTTTATTGGCTCATTTATAAGCTCACTTACTTGGTTTCTCTCCCCCCCCCCCCCCTTACATTTTAAATATTGGTGAAAGTGTGGACTAAATTGAACATGTGATAAAATTTTGAGTTCAAACTATAAAGCCTAATGTGCTTAAAGACTAGTGGTGTAATTCCACCATTTTGGGGAACATTGCACGGATATGTTCACAATGTTAAACGAACATGTTTGTGAATGTTAAAGAAACGAACATCATCAAAAATAAATAAACGAACACAAACATGATATTAAAAATTTAAACGAACTGGACATGAACATCTTTAAATATAATTAAACAAACACGAACAAAATCTTATTCATTTTCGTTCAAGTTCGATTCATTTACACTCAAAATTCAAACCATACTTGATTATATAGTTAATAAACTCTTATATTTTTTTAATTTAAATAATTATTTTTTACAGACGCCAAATTGTTATTAAACTAAAATTATTAAATAATTAATTTTACAGGGGCCGAGTCCCCTTGGGATCCAAGGGAGCTCCGCCCATGCCCACCAAAACTAGGTGTGCGACGCAAGTCAGTTCAGATTAGTCATGGTAAAATTCTGAGAAATCGGAAGTGCTACCAAGAAAAAAAAATTGAAATACAAATTTTATAATAATGTATTAAATTCATAATTTATTTTATTTATCATTATTTTTGGGTAAATTAAAAATTTCATCACTCAACTTTACTCTCATTCTTATTTTGGTCACTCAACTTTCAAAATTTTCAATTTGATAACTCGACTTTGGACATTGAATTTTTTAATCACTCTACCGTTATATTAGTAACTCTATGATGACATGTTTATTTTATGTATATTTAAACCAAGTAGGCTCCATGTCATAAATTAGAGTAAAAATAAAATATCTCTTTTAAGATTTTAAATCCCTAACCCTAACCTCTTCTCCGAATAAAAATTTTCTGCCCTTTTTTGGTGCCTTTATTTATGCCTCACACTAAAAATTAAGTTTTAAGGTTAGAGTTTAGAGAATTTAGGGTATGATGTATTTTTTAAGGGTAAAAGGTGTAGGGTTTAAGATTTAAAGTTTAGAACTTAGAATTTAATTTTTTAGTGACGAGGTATAAAAAGAGAGACCGAAAGAGGGCATAGAATTTTTATCCCTCTTCCCTAGCCCAATTTTTGTATCCAATTCCTACCTTGTTGCTTTGACCATTCTTTTTGGAGTTCTTTTTTGTGTACAACGACTTGATTACGTTCAATTATTTGTGTACCAAATCTTTAGATAATTTAGGAATCGCCAATTGCATGATAAAAAAATCGTCAATTTCACCATTAGTTCCCCGCAAATTGTTTTTCTTGGTGAAATGGTTGCTGCTATTCTCGTGCTTCGGAGTCTTAGCTCTCGGCTTCTAGTGATGAAAGACTGAAATTTTTAGGTTTGGTTCACTCAAAATTACTCATCGATTTCAATCTCACAATCGAAAATTTTGGTAGCGGTGGTGGTGGCGACGCCGTTTCCATTACAAGGTTGGCTTTGGTTCACTTTTTGAACCCAATTACCATGTTTTCAAGATCTCAAAAAAAAATTAAAGCTTCCATGGAAGAAATACAGGAAAGAAATCTAAAGAGAAAATGGGTGAATGTGCTCCTTCGGTGGGGGAATTTTAGCTGTTTAAAAGGCTCTTGAAAAAGGACTTTGTATTTCCTTTGATGACCGGAAATCAAAAATGGTCTTTTGATATTCACTTTTACAAAGATTCGAACAAAAAAGGGATAAATAGGCAAATAGCTTATTTAGCTCTGCAGCCTTTGTTTCTCAACAGTTATGTAAGAAAGGATAAATCAAAAGATTAAACAATGGTGAAAAATGAAAAGTGTTGATTTTTAATATAAAAAATCAGAAAAATGCAAGGGAAAATATAGTTAAAAGAGAAGAAAGTAAATGAATAGGAAGACGAGGCTTATGAGCAGGATGAAATAGAAAGACGAAGATATGGAAAATTAATTTTTTTAAAATTTTTGTATGGATTCAAAATTATGTCGTTTTAGTGATTTTTTAGGGGATCAAAATGACGTCGTTTTGATTTGTCATCACATCATCTATCATGCCATCACACTGTTTGTGATTTAACGGTCGAGTGACTAAAAATGACACAATGTCAAAGTTGAGTGATTAAATTAAAAAAATTCAAAGCTCAATGACCAAACTAAGAATAAGACTAAAGTTGAGTGATGAAATTTGTAATTTATCCTTATTTTTTGGGATAAGATTTATTTTTCATTTTTATCCATGTGGTGTGGAACGTTTCGTGGTGGAAGTGTTCTTTAACTTTTGTCTGAAAATGGCCCATGGGTTTTGTCTCCATCCATTTTTTCTAGGAGCGTCATAGGATTCTGTTGAACTAATTAAACAATCGATTTCATAGTAATTAAATTAAAAATAGTTTTTATCTAATATAATTGATTCTTTATTTTTTTTTCACAATTCTCAAATTAATAAAAGTGATAGTGATGTTATCATTTGAATCAATCTAATCACTAGTTCTTTATTGAATCAGGTCAATCAATAGATATAGGGCTGAGTCTACCGTATAATAGTCTAATTTAAGGTTAAAAATCGATAAATTTTGAAAATTTTGCAGGTAACTTAAAATGTTATATTTTTTGACAATATTTTTAGGTTGGTTTTTTCTCAACAAATTTTAAAATTTGGTTTTTTTTTTAAGTTAGTAGTTTTCCGACAAGTTTCAAAACTTATCAAAAAACCACGGAAAGTTAACCTAAAATATTATCAAGTACAACATTTTAAGTTATTTTGACATGTTTCGAAACTTGTCGTTTTTAACCATAAATTAGGCCGTTGTATCGTAAACTCACCCAATAAATATATCCAATTAGGCATATGAACTTTTTGGTTCATTTAAGTATTTGAACTTACATTTTTTGTTTAAATTGATACTTAAGTTTGGTTTTTTTTTGCTTCAAATACGTAGTTGCGATTTTTAACCAAATTTAAACCAAGAAGTCAAATTCAACTATCTATTTGGACCAAAAGGCCAAGTTTAAGTACCGATTCAAACAAAAGATCCAAGTTTAGGTACCTAATTGGACAAAAAAAAGTTCAGATATCAAAATATCTAACTTGTTTTGAGATGCTTAAATCCAAATATCTGAAGTGTAATCACCACCCGGATACCTAATCTCATGAGCCAGGCAAGATCTATCAGATTCAGCTCCGAGATCGACCAAAAAGTCCAGGTTTATTTTGAGACCACCTTTCTTGGTGTCGACATCGATCTGTATCGTGTGGGAACCCTCCTCTATAACATCATAGTAGATCTGTCGATCCCATGGACTCGGACACAAAGATCAGGGACTCACCAAAAGTCATTGCATGAACATTTCCCATCCTTAAAATGGTGATATCTTTTGGCATCCCGGACAACGATTTCTCTTTTTACTATGTCAGTAATGAGTTTTAAGACGGTATGACAATCCCCGCATACACGAAGATTCTTCACTATCCGTATGATGGTCCCCGGAACAGATTTAAGAAGCCCGTAAGCAACGGCCAACCTCTCACTATGCCAAAACAGTTGCCTCTCCTTTTCTTGGTGTTCCGTGTTATGCAAAATCCAACTTGTATCAGGAACATAACCTCTTCTTTTCATCTCTACACCCAACTCATTCAACAAACTGAAAATCTCTTCCTTCATCGGATGAGATGATTCCCCGGCGTAAAACGTTTGGCTTTCTTTGCCAAAATATACGTAGCTATAACCGGGTTCTTTCCTAACTTCAAGAGCTTCCAGCAAGTGCCTTGCTTTCGAAGCATGTTCCCATACACCGGAACTAGCATAGACATTAGATAACAGAATATAAGTCGAAGGTTCTTCAGGTTTCAAGCTCAGTAGAAGGTCAGCAAACCTAATAGCCATTTTGGCATTTCCATATTGCTTACATGCACTTAACAATGCTGCCCATGTGGGTTCATCTGGTTTAAATGGCATTGAATTTATAATAGTTTCGGCCTCCTCAAGGTATCCGGATCGACCAAGAAGATCCAGCAAACATGTGTAATGCTGCAAGGAAGGATGAATGTCGTGATCCTCAACCATAGACTTAAAAAGTTCACGGCCTCTATTCACCAAACCAACATGACTACAAGCATAAATCAATCCAACAAAGGTCACTTCGTTCGGCTTTACTCCATTCAGAACCATCTTATTGTACAAGGACAATGCTTCCTCGGCCTGTCCATGCTGAGCGGCCCCAACTATCATAGATGTCCAAGAAACATCTCTTCGTGACATCCTACTAAAAACATCTCTTGCCGCCAATATATCACTACATTTTGCATACATATCCACAAGAGCATTGCTTATGAACACACAAGATTCATATCCAAGCCGTATAATGAGTCCATGAACATGCTTTCCTAATTCCAACATTGCTAAATTAGCAGAAGCACCAACTATGCTTGAAAGAACAAGAGGGTCAATTATACTAATCCCTATCCTTCTCATCTCCACAAACAAACCAAATGCATCAACCGCATTTCCACTATGTACTAACCCGGATATCAAAGCAGTCCAAGCAAACAAATCTTTTACAGGAGCCCTTGAAAACAACTCCAAAGCATCTTCTTTTCTCCCTTTTCTAGCATATCCATATATCATAGCAGTCCAAGAAGGCATATTTCTCGACTTAATAGAATCGAAAACTAAACGACCATCATCAGGTAATCCACATTTTGCATACATATCAACCAAAGATGACTTAACGACATCATCGTCGAAAAACGGTGATACTAAAAAGTTTCCATGAACTTGCATACCTTGTTTAATAGCCCCCAAGCTACCACAAGCCTTGACAAGGGTTGCAAAAACAAAATCATCAGGCAACAACCTGTCGAGCGAAAACATAGAAGGGAACCTAGAGAGGGTCTTATTGGGTAAGTTGGCTTGGTTTTGAGCAGTAAGAATGGTGGCCCATGAAACATGGTCTCTTTGGGGCATTTCGTCAAACAGTTGGAGAGCGTCTTCAAGGAGGTTGCATTTGGCATATACATTTAAAAGAGTATTGGTTAAATGGATAAACTGGGTTAGGCCAAGTTTGTTGAAATGGGCATGGAGCTGTTTGGTGGAGGTGATGGAACGGTGCTTGGCGCAGTTTTTGAGCTGGTGAATATAGTGAAGAATTGGCATACATTAGCCTGTGTTGAAGAATTGGAGCCAAGCGACCCGGTTTAAAGAATCGTTATATTTTGGGGCTTTTTTCTCGGTCTTTTTTTTATATATATTAATGATAGTCTTTAGGTTATAACTTAGAGTTTATTGCATAAGTCCCCACATTATAGGTAAAATTTTAAATTAATCCTTAAATTTCAAAACATTTAATTGAAACAAAGGGCTAACAAAAATGGGCTTTATCATTGAAAAAACCCCTTTATAAAATTATTTAGATAAATAACCCCATCCAAGATTATTTAGATAAATACTCCTTTCAGTCCATAAAAGCCAAATCTGTGTCTAACCAAAAGCGAGTTTTAAACTCGTGTTTAACTAAAAGCAAGTTGTGCATAAAAATAAACACGATAAATTATTTTTTTTCTTACCTACTAACTCAATACGGAACGCGCATTTAATTAAAAGCGAGTTCGAAACTCGCGTTTAGTTAAAAATGAACTTTGTGGGCTGAGAGGGGTATTTATCTAAATAATATTAAATGGTGATTGTTTATCTAAATAACTATTTAAAAAGAGTTATTTAGATAAATTAACCACGAAAATATATAATTACTCCCAGTGGTAAATTACAGATATGAATAAGTAAAACAAATAAGATTTAACATTTAATCAACACTTAAAATCAGAAAATCCATTCCCTTATTTTTTCTTTATCGTAAAACAGACATTTTTTTCCTTGTACTTAGATGCCATGAAACATCGTTATTCCCTAACAAATTTACGAGTTGACAATATTCTAACAATAAGATATCCACTCCACTGTGTCCGAATTCCTTGATAGAAGCTAAAGTTTGAGGTTTATTATCATCTTCAAAGAGTCACACTAGGGAAATTGCAATGTCCACGACCTGATGGAAAAAGGAACCAAATTAGAGACATTTAAGACCAAATTCAAAGCTTGTAATAATCAGACAATCAAGAAAACTTACTTGGGTTATTTCTGGTCTGTCTAGCTAAGCCATTGAAGTAGCAGGTTGCACCTTGTTTTCGGAACTTGGCCCAGTATGAGCTAAATGCATAACTCGCATGCCAAAACATCGATACTGGCTCATAACACTGTTGTCCGGGGTTCAATGCGGCACAAGTCTGGTTACCTTGGCTGCAAGCATACGACAATGCTGACGACAAGTTGGCCACATCGACCCCCGGAGCCACCTCACACCAAAGCTTACCCCTATATGGCATGTTGCTTCTGGCTGCAGGAAGTGGTTTGTAACTGGAAAGAGGCCGCCTCCCGGTGATATCGATATCGTAAATCGGTGTTCCGTTTGAACGTAGCAAGCCCCAATGCCTTTGGGTTGTTGGACCTGGCTTTTGGTTTTCGTCGTATAAGGAGAAAATGAATGTTGGTATGACTGCACCGGGTCTAGCAGGGGTCCCTAATGGTGGCTTACTAGTCATTTTTTGAACCAGTTTTCGGTTATAAGTGGCTGCATTGTTGATATTCGCCCCTACTTGATCCATATCCCCTGCACTAGGCCAACCTGTTTCGCCTATCGCGAGCCGGATATCATGGTATCCGAGTTTTCTCATCGCGAAAATGACCGAGTCGAGCATTTGGTCTAACAGATTTGTGTAAACTAAGCCGGTTTTATGGTCAGTTTGATTTGTTCTCCCTCTAAAAAGAGCAAAATCTAAGCTGATGTTCCTTGAGTTAGCAGACCATGCTAAATATGGGTAAGCATTGATGAAGAAAAACGATTTGGTCCCATTCAAGAATCTCAGCAACGGTGCCATCACCGTATCGGTAATATTGGACCGAAATTCACCGCTTGATGGAGGAAAAGCCGATTGCAATACGTCCATCGTTAACGGAGTACTAACCTTGATGTTCTTAATATCATGAGCATTCAGCGAGTTCTTAATCCTACGCATTGCAGGCACAAGGCTTGGCCAAATTCTGCGGTCATGGCTGAGGACATCGTTGCCAACTAACACAAACCGGATCATCGTGTCGGGGTAAAAGTTTAGGACATTGTTTTGAACCCATTGTTCAGCAGCTGCTTGGCTTGAAGCAATGCGGATTATGTCATTGTTTGGAACCGTAGTGGACACATGAATATTAGTCCCTGAAAGAAGCTTCAATATTTCATGGTCTGAATCATATAGCTTAATACGGCCTGCATTCATCAATCTCACGGTCTCGATGGTTTGATATGGCGACGGCAAATTGTTCCCTTTCCGACCATAGTTTACTCCTATCTTGCTCGAGATATCAGCCGCTGTTCAACCATGAAAAAAGGGTTAAATTTAATCCAAGTGTTTGATAAAAAAAAAAAAAGACAGCATTTTTGACATTGAAAGACTTACAAGAGACAAGAAGAAGAGAAGACAAGAGGATTGTTGCAAGAAGAGCCGCCATTGCTGACATTATCAAACAGGTTTTGTCTTCTGAAATGTGATGGATTTGCCCCTCAAAGAGTTCATTGGTTTATAAAGATAGAAATTTTGGGTAAATTAAGTGAGAAGTAGCTAACATTGGTTCAATGAAGCTTGCTGAGTTTCTTTAATTTATAACAATCAAGGAAAAGGACATGAAACAAAGATTTTATGTTGTTGATAATGTAAATGAAAAGCCTAAAGATTATGAAGTATTACATATGGTGGGTCTACTTGTCACCTTGATTGAATATATGTATGTTTTCTTTACTATTTTTTAGGTTTAAGTTGACCAAGAGAGTGTAATAGAGTTGTTCTTGGATCGCAGTATATGTATTGTATCAATTAAATCGGATTTGAAATTGAATTTTTGTAGTTTAATCGGATTCAAAATTCAAACATAATTTTAAAATAATAATAATTATCAATTTAAAGAATATAAATATATTACAATTTCCCTTTCCCTCCAAAAACCCATTTTTCCTATGTAAATGCACCATTAAACAAAACAAAAAAAGCAAATAACATAATATGATCATAGCATTCTTAGCTATCATATCAGACAGTTATGACCAGTATTGCACTTCCATCACCGGCCATCGGATGAGTTAAATGTGGCCGAAAATCCCAAGGGCTTTGCGGGAATGCTTGACTGCGTTTCGGAGTAGGAAAAATCACCAAACATTGTTGAAGTACCTTCATCTGCTTGCCATTTCTGTAGGAACTGAGGTAGGCTCATGTGAAGATCAGTTCCCGAGTTTCCATCGTCTTCTTGGGTTGTAGGTTTCCATTGCTCAAAGAGAGGTCCGAGCACGTTGACGGCATGCCCCATGTCAGGTCTCTGATATGGCTCACGAGCCGTGCAGTGACCGGCCAACTCGGCTACCTTGAAGATCATTGCCATCGTCTCCTCGTCATCACAGTTGATCGTTTCATCGACCACTTTTGGAATGTTGTCTTTGTTGATTAGAACCCTACGGAACCATGTGACCAAATGTGATTTCTCATCAGGTAAGGTTACATCTAAAGCTTGTCTGCCGGTGATTATCTCCATCAACACAACTCCAAATGCGTACACATCCACCTTTGTTGTCACCCTTCCAGTAGCTGTCGAGATCAAAAGAAAATGAAGTATATATTTTAAAAAATTGATCATTTAACCAAACAAAAAAATGTCATATAGTTCGTAGCCTTTGTTATTCGAACTCGAATATAAGTATCGAGTTCTCATATCCATGTAAACATCAGTTGGCTAAAAGTCCGAGGCCTAGGGAGCAAATTTAAGGATATGAGTCATCGGACAATGTTTTGAAAAGAACAGCCAGGCAAAAGTAGACGACAAAAGGTGATAATGTGAAACATGGCATGGCACAACATAAAAACATAACACGAACATGACATGAATACAAGAATATAAAATCTTATGCAAAACGAATTAGTGACGCATCAGCATTTATACTCATGTAATTGGAACACACCAACAATTGCATTGAAAAATTAAAGATAGACCAAAATTACTTTCAAAAGGTTTGATTTTCCTAATGCAATTTGTCAAAGAAAATGTAGAACTAAGCAAATCATATAAAGTATTGACAATTTTCCAGATAGGGGTCAACTTACCAGCATATTCAGGAGCAAGATATCCAAATGTTCCTGCAAGTTTTGTTTCCAGAGAGTACTTTCCCTCGGGTGCATTCTTAACAAGGCCGAAATCCGCAACCTTTGCCCTCATGTCATCACCTAGTAGTATGTTGGAAGGCTTCAAATCGCGGTGAATGAAACTTTGTTGTGCCAAAGAGTGCAAATACTCGACCCCCCTTGCGACATCCAGTGCAATGGTGACCCTTTGCTTCCAGGTGAGTGGAGCATAACCCTTTTCTCTCCATTCAAAGAGATGCTGACTAAGGGTACCTTGAGGCATATACTGGTAAACCAAGAGCCTCTCGTTGCCATTAATACAGTAACCCAAAAGTGCAACCAAATGCCTGTGTCTAACCTTTGTAAGCACCGCAATTTCAGCTTGAAACTCGTTCATTCCTTTAGTACCTTTCGCCGCACACTCCATCCTCTTGACAGCTATCTGTGTGCCATCAGGCATTTCACCTTTATACACAACCCCGAAACCTCCTCGTCCTAAAACATTAGCTTCATTGAAATTATCAGTCACCTCTCTTAGCACTTGTATCGAGATTGCAACATTCCCATCCTCGAAGAAATGGCGTTCACTATGATCACCGCTACTTTGACTTTGCATTTCAATAGGCAATCCTCCGTAGCCATTTGTTGCTTTACCCATCACCCCATTCTTAACTGCTCCCTTCTCAGCATCACTGGCATTGCCATCCATCTTACCGAATTTCCCGTATCTCTTGTTCATCACATACTTATAAGAAACAAAGCAAACAACAGCAACGAAAACCAATACACCGATCACAATACCAACAACCAAAGCTATGGAATTCTTACCATTGCCTCCGTTTTTCAAATTACCACCCGAACCTCCACTAGATCCTCCAGAACCTGGAGTTCCTCCACCACCAGAATCGGTCGATTTTCCTAGTAAACTATTCCCTGAGAAAGTAAACGTCACCGAATTCGAAAATTTCGGAACGTCCCCAGTAAGATTATTATTAGACACATCAAAAAGCTTCAAACTACTCAACTTAGTCAAACCATCAGGGATGGGACCTGTTAAGTTGTTATCATTGAGATTCAAGTTCTTCAACATTGTAAGATTCCCAAACGCCGGAGATATCGTCCCTACCAAATTTTTCTTCCCAAGATTCAAAGTGATCACATTTTTTTGTGAATCACAAGTAACAAAAGTGAATTGGCAAGCATCATTCCCTGCCCAATCATCAGAGAGAAAAACAGGATAACCAAAACCACCAGCAATCTCAAGCAGTGTGGCAACTTGAGGATCACAAGGATTTCCATTATTATTACAGAAATTATTGGTCCCATTAACAGCAATGTTCTCAACTGAGGGAGGAAACTTTGGGGAAGGGCCCTGCAATTTGTTATTAGACAATGAAACATTCTTCAAACTGGGAAGACTAATTAAAGATCCCGGGACAGGACCAGTCAACTGGTTTTCTCTAAGCTGAAGATCGAAAAGACCCACACATTTAGACAAATCTGGGATCTGACCGGTGAACATGTTTTTATGAACCCAAACCTGAGACAACATTGTCATGCTGGATAAAACATCTAAAGTACCTGTGAACCCAACGATCTGATTGTTGATCCAGAAATTCTTAACCATCGAATCGCCGAGAGAAGCCGGCAATGTACCGCTCAAATTGTTGTAAGACAACCTTATGCTTTCTAAACTGTTCAAAGAATCGAAAACATCGGGTAAAGTACCGTATAAGTTGGTGTTGTCGAGTTGAACTCCGACGAGGCTTGTCGATTGGGACAAATCTGGGAAAGTCCATGGACTTAGCTTCGTGTTCTCACTTAAACTCAGCGTTTGAAGACTGGTTAAGCCGGAGAACGCGTCCGGGGACACCGATGTGAACGCATTGCCGTCGAGGAGAATTGTTTGCAAGTTTGACAGATTGGCGAAAGATGGGACGGACCCAGATAAGGAGTTTTGTTGTAGATATACAGTGCGGAGTTCCGACAAGGTGGCGATGTCGGGGGAAAGTGAACCAGACAGAGATTTGGAAGCTAAGTTGATGGATGTTACGCGGTTGGATTTGTCGCAATTGATGCCTGGCCAACTGCAGTAGTTGTCTGAAGAGGTGGAAGACCACCCGGTGGGAGGTGTACTGAAGGATGAAGCTAGTTTCAGCATAGCAGCGCCGTCGTCCGCGGTGGCGAGGACGACGGAAAGGAGGAGAAAAGGGAGGAGGAGGTGGCGGTGGTTAGTGTCTTCCATTACAGGAATGAAAACAAAGAATGAAGAAAGCGTTTCAAAATAAAGAGTTGTTTAGTTCGAGGGAAATAGAAAAAAGATATATACATAATTAAAGGAAATTTATTACCAGAAATTATTACAACATTCATAAATTATTACAGTTTTTATATATATAATATGTTCAAAACAATTTAATTTTTTTAAAAATAAAAATAAGATAATATTTTAATTAAGCTTTTTAATAGTAATAAGGTTTGATATTTACATAATAACATATACTTAAGAAAAATGACATAATTTTTTACCACCAAAACTATTCAACAAATTTTTTGGGGACTAAACTATTCAATAAATTTAAGATTAAATGTATTTAAAAAATTTATTCGATTAATATTTTTCCTCTTTTAACAGAATTCGGTTGGTATTTTTCTACATTAAAAATGTCTTAGCTGTATTTTGTTTTTGTACAAAGTGAATTCCGTGCTTTACCCGAAAATAAGACTAAGAATCTTCCATTAATTATGCCGTGATTTCAGATTTCTAATTGTGAATATAAATTTTGGGTAAACTACATTAGAGGTCACTTTATTATTATTAAGATTACATTAGGTCACTCAATTATTAAAAATTTAATTGGGTCACTCAACTAATATTCTAGTTATAATTGGATCACTCTCCCGTTTAAATGCAAACAAAAGTTAAAATGTCGTCATCGAGTAACAAACAGGTCACCCAATTATTAGTAAAGTTATAAACATGTCTTTCAATTAAAATTTGGTTATAATCAGGTCACTTTAGAGGTCACTTTATTATTATTAAGATTACATTGGGTCACTCAATTATTAAAAATTTAATTGGGTCACTCAACTAATATTCTAGTTATAATTGGACCACTCTCCCGTTTAAATACAAACAAACGTTAAAATGTTGTCGTCGAGTAACAAACAGGTCACCCAATTATTAGTGAAGTTACAAACATGTCTTTCAATTAAAATTTGGTTATAACCAGGTCACTCTTCCATTAAAATTCAACAAATATGTAACAAGGCTTAGTATAATGACAATTTTAGTCCTAGAAACTTATATGTTCTATCAATTCAGTTCTAACTCAAAACAGTTCAAAAAACATAATCCTTCATATTTAAAATATATATCATTTTACTAATTCCTTTCTCTTAAATCACTTGTATACACTTGTTAACAATAAAATATTTTATTTAAAATTATTATTTAATATAATATTTTAGTTACAATCGGGTCACTCTTCGTCAAGATGTTATTGGTCTCCCTACTATAAATCTATTGCTAAGTAATCCCGGGGCGTAGACTTTTATTTGAAAATCTAATACTCTTTTTAAAGAAACAATAATTAAATTAATACAAAAATTTATAGATGCAAAAATATTTATATATTTTTTAATGTTAGATCTGTAATTAGTATCTACATTAAAATAAAGTTTATTAAAATTTATTTAAAATTACTTATAAAAACCTTCAAGTTTTAGTTGTTGTTATAAAGTTACTGATTTTTTATTATAAAGCAAACTTCTTAAGTTCTCTACAAGAATGCTTATTTTCATTAAAAAAGCTATATAATCTTCATAAAATAATTTAATTTTTTTGTTCTTATTTACAAACTTACTCATTGTTAAATAATTTTTATTATTTTAAAAATATACAAAAAATCATTCGTGTTTAAAACATGACACATAGGTTGTTTCTACACAATGAAACATATGCATGCACGAAACAATGAAAAATATATTTACATTACATTAATATATAATATTTTTTTATTATATAATTCAATTAATCAACAAAAATATTAATTGATATATATATTTTAAAATATGAATGGTTAAATTTATTGAATTATTTTGAATTAGGACTAAATTGATTGAATATATAAGTTTCAATGACTAAAATTGTCATTGTATCGTTAGAATTTTAACAGAAGATAACTCGATTGTAACAAAATTTTAATTGAGTGCCTCAACTGTAAGTTTTAATAATTGAATTACTTGTTTGTAACTTCACTAATAATTGAGTGACCTCCGATGTATTTCCCGACGACAACATTTTAATGTACGTTTGCTTTTAGACAGAAGAATGACCCAATTGTAACTAAAATATTAATCGAGTGATTCAATTGTAATTTTTAATAATTGAGTGACCCAAATATATACTTACTAATAGTTGTGTGAACTTTGATGTAGTTTACCCATAAATTTTTAATAATATTAGTAGCAATATTTATGTCTTTTTAGTATAATTATTGATATTTTACTCATTGATTGATTAATTCAGATTGTATTTACAAAAATTAATTAGTTGAACGATCATTTAATCTAATTCATTTTATTCAGAATGACAAAATTTTAATCTTTAATTTTAATGTATCTAAAATTTTGTCTCGTTAGACCAATTAATGGTGGATATAATTTAATAGTAGGATTTTCTTTTAAAAATATTATTTCGTTCCATAATTGGTTGTCCCAAAATGTTCTTCTGCCAGCACGCATATCACCTTCACAAAATATTTATTGCATCTTCGTCATCTAATTTCAAGATCGTAGTTTGAAAATCATCCAAACTTATGAAAAAGGACTGATGTTGGTGTCTGCCTTTAATATGGGCTAATACAACATTGAAAATTAGTTATTGTTGTGCTTCATACTTTGAAAAAACAAAATGTATTATTTTTCTAAAAATATATTAGTTTAATTTATTTTATTTTTAATTAAAATAAGTAAATGGGAATACCACCAAAAGATACAGCTGTTCATTAGCTAATACCATATAATGAAATTTTATTCTTACCCTTTCTTCCCTTATGTGGATAACCGCGTTTTTCTTTTTTGTTTTTTTCTTCTTTTAATTTATTCCATATATTATATATAGTATTTATTGCTATGAATCTATACATTGATTATTTTCGAGTTATATATATAAGATCAAATTACACAAATTATAAAATTCATAGTTTTATACGTGGTGCTGGAAGAAATTTGTAAATTCTCTTTGTTTTATTTTCAGAGTGGATCTGGTACAGGGTTTTCTTTGATTAGTTTGTATTAGCTACATTGAGGAGTTTCTTTGAATGAATAAAACGATAAATGAAGTTTAATTTATTTATTTTAAAAAATTAAAAGTTCAGGTAGCTCCATTGGTCATTTACAACCTTGAGAAGGAATTAATTTTTTTCTTTTTTGATAAAGCAGTACACAAACAAATCTAAGAGCTAAGCAGCGGCATCATGAAGTAACGCAGCAGCGGCTTCAGGAGGTGGAACAGAAAACATCGAAACAACAGCAGGAGTGGTGACAATCGGGTCATTCGGTTCGGGTTCGGTTCGGGTCATTTCGGTTCGGGTCATTTCGGATCTATCTAGAATCGGTTTAGATTCGGTTCGGGTCAGTTCGGTTCGGGTTCGGGTCTAATTCGGGTCTATGTTGAGTCGGATTCGGTTCGGGTATTGGATTGGGTCAAAATCGGATCGGTCGCTTTCGGTTCGGGTCAAAATCGGGTCGTTCTGGTCGCTTTCGGGTCTGGTCGATTTCGGGTAGGGTCAACATTTAAATTTTCGGGTCAATTCGATTTGAGTTGGGTTAAAGGTTTGAGGTTTAGTATTTATGGTTTAGTTTAGAGTTATTGATGTGTGAGATTAATTCTGATTCAACTTGTTAATCTATGCATTTGAATTTGATTAAATATTTAAATCAAAGCTTCATGTATCCATATCAAATTTTTTTGTATAATTATATTAAACCAAAGTTTATTATATGTAATAATAATAATAATAATAATAATAATAATAATAATAATAATAATTTTTGAAATGAATTAATTTATTAAACTTAGGATCTAATTGAGCTAACTAAAATCTAAAAGCATAAATCACGGAAATAATTAAAATAATTCTAAAACTAAATGTGAAATTTCAATTAAATTAATCTAAATTAAAACTCAATTAAATTAAAAAAAAGAAAAAAGAGAAAGACAATTGATAGAAATAAAAAGGGAAAAGACAAAAATTTGGAGGGAAATAAGCCACCAATTTTTTAAGCTAGATTGAAAAAAAAAAGAAAAAGACAATTAGAAAAAATAGAGAGAGAAAAGACAAAATTTTGTAGGGAAATAAGCCACCAATTTTTTAAGCTAGAGATTAATTACTTTTTAAGTCATGTTGCATTTAAAATGTTACATTTTAGTCAACTTTAAGTTAGTTTAATTTAATTTAGTCACAAGTATCCCCACGGTTTAGACTTCGGATATAGAAATCCCCTCCCCGTAGTGATATTTAGTCTCTAAAAATTTACTTTTAGTCGAAATTAACTAATCTTTGTAATTTAGTCTATTAATTTAATATAATGATATTTTTGTTCATTTTAATTTCTAAGATTTAATTTTTAGCCAAAATTGATATTCGGGTTAAAATCGGGTCGATATTCGGTTCAGCTTTCGGTTCGGGTAGCATTCGGTTCGGGTCAAATCGGTTCGGGTCCATTCGATTCGGGTTCATTTCGGTTCGGGTCCATTTCGGTTCAACAAAAAATTTCGGTTCGATTCGGTTTATTTCGAGTTTCGGGTCAACTTCGGATCATCATGTTCGGGTCAAAATCAAGTTTCGGTTCAGGTAATTCGGTTCGGGTCTCGGGTCAAGTTTGTCAGGTCTAAGCAGAACCATCACGATATATCTTGACTAGACAATCGGCAACTAAATTTGTAGTTCGATGCACATGGCACATTTCAACCAACCAATTCCGCGAGATAAGCTCCAGCAACGATGCTACAAGTGAGTGAAAATGAAGGGTCTGCGATGTATGATTCAAAATCCGGGTTGCTTTCAAATTATCCGACTCCAATATCACTTTTCGAAAACCAAACTGCCATGCTTGTTGGAGACCATCATGAATCGCCCATAACTCCGATAAAAGAACAGTACAATCACCAATGTTGCGCGAAAAACCCCAAATCCAATCACCATTGCTGTCCTATATAACATCGCCAATTGCAACAGCTCCAGTCCTAATCTAACCTAACCTCGGGTTTTCCCAAAAATCAATAATCGCCAAACTAAGATTTAATGCAAAACTTGACTTGCGAAATATTTCTTCAAATTCACAAGCAAGATGCAAACAATGGACAAAAATTTTTTTAATGTAGTAATTGTTCGATATAGATAGACATTAAAAATAAAGAATAATTATAAATGTTAAAGATCCTTCGAATAATGTTAGATCTGGTATTAAAAATAAACATAATATAATATAGTATAAAATCTAATATAAATATGAGGTAAATGCAAATATTTCAAATTCCAATATAAAACCATGGTAAATTATACAACAAGCCACTCGTTATTAGTAAGCTTATAAATAAGTCGTCGAATTACAAAAAGTCATAATCAGATCACTTGATTAATCGATAATAACAAATGTATTGCAGCTATTATAAACCGCTATTTTCTACAATAATAATTTTAAATAGTACCTTTACCACCACATAACAGCTGCTATTACGATAACCGACCGCTATTTGAATCCTTAATTAGCTTGAGCAACATCATCAAGAAAAGCCTTAAAGTTGGTGTCCAAGGAACCACCTGCCATGGCGGCCTCCCTGGCTAAATCTTTCCATTTCTCAACATTCTTTCTCACTTCCCTGGCTTTGTCTCCATCTCCCATCACCAAATCCAAGCACCGAACAATCTCACCACGTTCAACTGTACCTTCTTCGTTGGCAATCACTCTTACCCCCGTCCCCCAAACATCTTCAACGAGCTTTGCATTCGTCCCTTGATCTGCAAACCGAGGGAACGCCACCACCGGCACGCCGGCAACCAAGGTTTCCATCGTCGAGTTCCACCCGCAATGTGTGACGAAGCAACCCAACGACGGATGAGCCAACACTTCCACTTGAGAACACCATGGGACTATCATCCCCAACTGCTCTAGTTCTTCTCTGCAACTCAGTTTATCTTCTTCCGTCTCTTCCTCTCCTCTAGCTTTCTGATTTCTTACCACCCACAAAAATGGCCGCCCACTAGCTATCAAGGCTCGAGCGATTTCCTCCATTATTTGCCTTGCTAGAACGACAACGCTTCCGAATGATACGTAAACGACACTCGATTTCCGTTTCGAGTCTAGCCATTGGAGATAATCCTTTGAATTGCATTCAAAAATATCAGCTCTTAAGGAACTATCCAATGGATCTTTAAGAAAAGATGATTGGATTAAGGGTCCAACCCCAATCATTTTAAACTTTTCAATGGCTTTTAATGCTTCCGGTTCCAATGCATCGAATGTGTTAACCAGGATTTTGGCGTTGGGTTCTCCGGCGAGAACTTCCATTTGCTCTTGGAACAATGACAGCGTAGAATGGTCAGTGTTTGAGGCGGTGATGAATGAGGGAAGGTCACGGGTGGCGAGTGGCGGCAGCCCTGGTAATTTGATCAAACACTTGGATTTGGACTCCTCAGCTTGGCCTTTAATGGAGGCTTCATATCCATTGAAGTAGAAATAGAAGATGTCGAAAACTGTGGCGGGTTGGATCCAAAGTACAGCTGATGGAATGTGATATTCACGCGCTACCTCCGCCGCCCAATGGAGGAGCAAAGAGTAGACAACGCAAGTGATTGGTTTGCCTTGGTTTTCACTGGTTATAATAAATTCAGAGATGGCTTCTTTGCCTCGATGCCTAAATTCAGACATGGACTGGTCTTTTTCATCCATGGACTTGGTTCCGTCGTCGTTGCCATCGGAAAAGGGTAAAAACGATAGGCCTTGAGCGGCGGGAACTTTGGTCATGCGGCGACCGGCGGACATGCTGGTGGTGAAAGTGACACGTACACCAATACGTATTAGATACTTGGCGAATTGGAGGGAAGGGTTTATGTGGCCTTGTACAGGGTAGGATACTAGAAGGAAATGAGGTTGTGGCATGGTGGTACCGGCGGCGCGTGCTGGAGCGTGGACTTGGGAACAAATTGTTAATATTCTGAACGTCTAATTTGAAGTGATTGAGGAAAGGAATGGGTTTTATATACAACTTGTAGGCATTGAAAAGGTGATGTGACAGCTGATAAATTTTTGAGATTCACAAAGGACTTTTGTCTGGTTTTGATCTTAAGCACATGCTAGTGTCGGCAGGGATGTAAAAACATTTAAATGGATGAGTTTCAGGTCGAGTAATTTTAGGTCGGGTAAAATTGGGGTACATGTTATTTTTTTGTTTTCACTATACCCGGGTCGGGTGCGGGTCCATTTCGGGTCGATCCGAAGCAGATAACTGACAGGTTAATTCGGGTTCGGATACACTTCAGGTCGGGTCCATTTAAGGGTCGGGTCCAAAACTCACATTTGCTTCTATCTTCTTGGGATCCACACTAATCACACTAGCCGAGACCACGTGACCTAGGAAGACTACCTCCCTAATCCAAAACTCACATTTGCTTAGCTTGACATACAACTGATTCTCTAGTAGGGTCTGAAGTACTATCCGCAAGTGCTCATCATGCTCCTTTTCGGTCTTAGAGTATATTAAGATGTCGTCTATGAACACTACCACAAACCTGTCCAAGAACTCATGGAACACACGATTCATCATATCCATGAAGGCTGCTGGAGCGTTAGTCAACCCAAAAGGCATCACCAAAAACTCATAGTGCCCATAACGTGTACGAAAGGCTGTCTTCGGTATGTCCACATCCTTCACCTTCAATTGGTAGTACCCGGACCTCAAGTCAATCTTCGAAAACACAGAAGCACCTCTCAACTGATCTAGCAAGTCATCTATCCTAGGCAAAGGGTATTTGTTCTTCACTGTCACCTTATTCAACTGTCTATAATCTATACACATCCTCATGCTATCACCTTTCTTTTTCACAAACAAGACCGGAGCACCCCACAGAGAAATACTAGACCTAATGAAGCCTCTATCAGTCAACTCCTGAAGCTGTGTCTTCAACTCTTTCAACTCTTTCGGTGTCATTCTATACGGAGCGATCGAAACTGATGCAGAATCAGAATACGTCTCAATAGCAAACTCAACTGCTCTGTCTGGAGGCAAACCCGATAACTCTTCCGGAAAAACACTCGGAAAATCACATACTGTTCTGATGTCCTGAGGTCTCACCTCACTCATATTCGGATTCATTACGTAAGCCAAGTAAGCCTGACACCCCGAACTCAACAACTTCTGAGCTTCCAAAGCCGAAACCATATTGGACAAGAACATGACGTTCTCACCAACTACCACAACCTCAAAGTCATCAGTAAGCCTCAAAGAGACTCTCTTGGTCTCGAAGTCAACCCTAGCTCTATGCTCTACAAGCTAATCCATGCCCAAAATCACATCAAAACCGTAGAAGGGTAACTCCATCATATCGACCGGAAATACGTGGCCCTGAACCATCAAGAGGCACCTCCTATACACTTTCCTAACTACCACTGTATCACCAAAAGAGCTAGTAACATTTACACCTACCTCTAGCCAATCACATGGTAACCCTAATAACCTTGCGTGCTCACCCAAAATATACGAATGTGTCAACCCCGAATCTATCAAACAAAGCAAACTCAAAGACTGTAATGAGAAATTACCTACAATGACATCAGTGTCATTCCCAGCCTCTCGCTAAGCATACACCCTAGCCGGTCCTCCTCCTTCGGGCTGGACTGCTACTACATGAGCCAAGTTCCTCTGACCCTCATTCCTTGGCTGGAAATTTCCACGACCGCGCCCACGGCCTCTCTGATGCTCAAAGCCCCTAGCTGGAGCCGTTCTGCCCCTAGCTGGGTGTGGAGAGTTACGCCTCATGTGGCCTCGAGATCCACAGTTCCAACACGGTTCAAAGACACCCGCACACTCACCCTGATGGCTTCTCCCACACCTATTGCACTCCGGTGTGTGCATAACAACTCCTTGGCACTGATGGCCCTGACCATAGTTACAACCTCTATGTCTCGAATCGGGCTGGTACCTCCTATCCCTATGCCTCTTGGCATGATCTCTATCCCAGTTCGCATGTCTCTTTCCAGAATCGGACCCACTAGCACGTGCACTAGAGCCTAGGTTCTGCTCTATATCCTTGGCCCTAGAGACCAAGACATCGAACTCAGTGTAGTCGGAGGCAAGCATGTAGGTCTTCACATCGGTAGTCAACCCATACCTGAAGCGATCACACCGTTCCTTCTTACTAGGAACCAACTCAGGTGCATACTGGCTCAATCTCACAAACTGAACCTCGTATTCAGACACGGTCCTATTACCTTGAACCAAAGCCATAAACTCTCTATTCTTTTCATCCAAGTACTGAACTCCAAGATACTTCCTCTTGAAGGCATTTCTGAAAAACTCCTATGTGATATCTGCCTCGGCCATACCAGAAGTAACAGTGGTCCACCAAGTATAAGCGTCCCCCTAAAGCAAGGAGACGATGCAACCCAACTTACGGGCGTCTGAACACTCCATCTGACCCAAGATGCGAGTAGTACTCTCAAGCCACCCCTCTGAACCCTCAGGAGTCAACCCACGTAACTCAACTGCTCCCAAGTTACGAAGCCTCTCTAAGGGTAGACCTGTCCCCGCACCCTGAGGTGGTGCTGCAGCTTGCATACCGGCCAAAGCTATCTGAAAAGCCCCGACTATGGTCTGAATCAAATGGGCCACATCTGCACCTGCCTGACCCTGGCCCGCTTGAGCCCCGTTACCTCCCACATTAGCATCGACCTGAGGCCCATTACCATCACCTCCAGCATTTACCCCATTTCCATCGGGAGCATGAGGAACATGAGGCACGTCCTCGGGTGCCTGGTCACCCGCTCTAGGTCGTCCCCTCAGTCTCACCATAGCAAAATAAGATCTAAAACAGCAAACACACAACAACAAGGAAAATGTTAGGTTAGCAAAAGGGTAAGGACTCCGGTTCTCAAGCTCGTTAAACCAAAACAATTTTCCTTTTTGACAACAACACCTAACAATGGGGACATTTGACTAGCCCTTAACCCAACCAGAAAAAGCCACTGAAACATGCTTTCAAACACCGTACTAGCAAGCAAACATTCGAGCATTCATGACAAAACACTCATCAATACCAAGCAACATCATAACACATAAACTTACCTCACTTACCTACCCGAGGTCTCGGAAACCTCAGGCTCTGATACCACAAAATGTAACCCCCTTGTCCCGGTCTGGATGACTGACCGGTCCGAGTAGGCTACACGGGGAAAACTGAAGTGAAACCCGCTAAGGCTCCCCTTCGGTTAGCAACCCTAGAGAATTTCTTTAATTATTATCTTGTCTAAAAGAATTATTTAATCCTATATGAAAGGATAACAACGGAAGCAACAAATGAGACGATCAACCCAAATAGCATATCGAAAACAGCCCATTTTAGCTTAATTTACAGGCCGTTTCGAAACACCCAAGGAGTGTATCAAAACGCCTTGACTTGGTCAACATGCCCAAGTCAACACGAGGAGACCGTATCGAAACGGTGGTCAACCGTTCCGAAACACCCCTAACAGTCAACTTCTCGTGGTCAACGATACGAAGACCGTTACGAAACGCCATAGCCTGTTTCGATACCTCAATTTATCAGCAAAATCTCAGATTTCTAGTGGCAAAAACGTATCGAAATGACCCCCTGGCGTATCGAAACGCCTGGCCTGAAACAAGAGGCCGTATTGAAACGGGACTAACCGTTTTGATACACCTGCTGCGAAAAGATAGATTTTAGCTGGTTTTTGGTACAAGGCAGCCCCAAATTCCAACCAAAACGTCCCACAACCAAACACACAACAACTCTAGATGCTAGGCACCTTAAGGCAACATGTTTCACACTCATCATACGTATAAAAGCCACCCAAGTGAACGTCAAATTTACAAGGATTCATACATAGCATTTATCATACATGCCTTAGACAAAAACACATAGCATTCATGGGAAAGGCAGAATTCTTCAAACACAAGGCAATTAGGCATCAAGTAAACATGGTCCACAATCCACAACATAAAGGCATACATATGGCCAACATAGAAACTAGCAATTTAACATGCTCATCTAAACACAAAATCAACTAAGGGGTTTGATACCAACTCCTACAAGTCTACACCCCCATCGTCTAGGCATTATTACAAATACGTAAATCATACTTGAGCTACTTTAAGAACTCCAAAAGCTCCTCCCTTGCCCACTTGCCTCCCGAACTCTAATGATCTGCATGTTGGAAATAAAGGAGAGCGTAAGCTAACTAGCTTAGTGAGAGAAGCTCTATGATTTAACAAGCATGCAATTTTCAAAACACTTTTCATAATTGACAATAAATTAATGGATGCATGAATGATCTCACAACAAGACTACACATGGTTTGCACAAGCACAACCAACATACACACGGTGGGACCACACATCACCGTTTGACTAGTAGTTTTCCGATGGGACCACTCATCACCTTACTCTACTACTAGTCATTACCGGTGGGACCACTCATCACCGTAGTTAAGACAACAATCACGTGAGGCTCGACTTCAACACGACTACACAACAACAACGGTGTAAACAACTCAAGATGCACATGATACCACAACATATAGCCATCCATCAACACATAACAAAAAGGGTGGGAGTAGTAACTTACACTCGGGTTTAGGTGAACCCGCTAGGTCTCACCCAAACCCTCAAGAGTTCCATTTTGTAAAACAAATCAAAGGTTGACATTTATACTCACCGTTGCTACCCAAATGAGAGCCGAAAACCAAGCTCAAGTCACCAAATTCTCCGGATTCACTCCTGAGGCTTCACCAACGGGATTCCTTGCTTCTAATCATCCCAACACAATCAAAACAATCATAATTCAGTCCACGATTCAATGTAGCAAACCCGGAACACAATTCAAGCACAAAACACAAGATTCAAGCTAAGAACAACTCTCAAAATCCTCATTCCCGAGCAGCCATGAAGCACAGCCCAAAACCCTTGATTTCAACACTTAAAATACTCCCAAAAGCTTCCAAAACAACCCTTATACATAGCCTAACCATCAGCCAACACTTTCTCACACAAAGCACCCCCAAAACTCAACATTTAAGCTCTCTAAAACCTCCCCAAAACTCAACATTTAAGCTCTCTAAAACCTCCCCAAAACCCAATTTCGGGAAACACCATAAAACTATGTAAAAATCAAGTATGTTGGACCTTTTAGGTTGTAAATAACTCATATAACCTCAACAAATCAAAAGCTTAAGTTATAAGCATTAAAGATGACATTTTTAATCTAAAAACTCAAAACTTCCAATTTCAAAACCATGAGTATTAATGAAAACTAAAGGTATGAGCTTGAAGAGAATGACTAGGACAGGTCAAAAATGATTTTACCTTTGCAAAAGCTCCAACATCAAGCAAGATATGAGATGGAATAGTAACCTTGAGAGGAGGGGATGTTTTGTCGTTGGAAAGGAGAATGGGTGAGGGAAGAAGATGAGTTAAAAAGGTCTTTTAAACAAAATGGGTTTATTTAATTTTAAAGGCCTTGAAATTACAAGAATGCCATTGATGAGATGGCCATCCTTCCCTATTCCAATTTCCATAGAATTTTGGGTTCTAATTTGATTTAAAATTTGATCCAACATATAAAATGAATTTTAAAACGAAAAGGGAAACCCGAAACATTATTTTAATATTATTTTCACCCGACCTCCAAACCCGGGTGTTACATTACCCTAAACCTCAAATCAATCAAAACACTAACCCATATACCCTTAACCTTAAACACTAATCCACGATCCCTAAACCCTAATCCATAAACCCTTATCCCCAAAACCAGTTCGTATTCAAAAGGCCCTAATTTCCTAAAATCTTGTATTCTTTTTAAAAACCCTAATCATCTTTCATCATCTTTCTATGAACCCTAAAATCTCCATCTTCTTTCTCTAATTTCAAACACATAAAAACCCTAATTTTCTTAAACCTTTTCATCTTCTTTCTAAAAACCCTAATCTCCTTTCATCATCTTTTCATCTTCTCATCTCTCGGCTTCGGTAAGTTACTGTCTCATGTCTGTTCTTTTTTATTTTTATTTTTATTTTGTTTATTTTGTGATTTATGCTAACATTGTGCTCTCTCTTATCTCAGGTATATCCGTGTTTGGGTTTTTTGTGGTTTCTGCTTTCTGGCCTTCGATCTTCCTAAAAGATCCTTGTTGGTTATTTTTTAGTTTTTATATGTTTATGTTTTTTGGTTTCTGTTTGTCTGATTGTCTGATACGCATGCTTGATTGTTTGTTTAATATGCATGCTTGCTTGACTGTTTGTTATGTTCTTTCTCTAATATGCATGTTTGATTGTTTGTCTGATTTTGGTTTCTGTTTAATTTTTTATTATGCATGCTTTACTATTTATCTGTTTTTTGGTTCCTGGTTTAGGGTTCAATATGCATGATGTAATCATGTTTTAATAAGCATACTTTACTGTTTTCTGTTATTTGGTCCATGGTTTTTGTTTTAATATGCATGATGTAATGTTTGTCTGTTTTGGCTCCTGGTTCTGTTGTAATGTATGTCATGTATGTATGATTTATGTATGGTTTAATCCGAGTGTTTAGGTTGGAAACCTGTCTTGCGATGCTACTAGTGTAAAAGAATGTTCTTTTTAAAGGACCTTGGGGGCTGGTGTAACAACGCCACGTGTGAGGATTAAACATGTCTGTTATGTTGCTATACATATTTTAATATGCATGCTTGACTATTTGTCTGATTTTGGTTCTAGTTTATGTTTTAATAAGCATGCTTTACTGTAATTTATGCTAACATTGTGCTCTCTTTTATCTCAGGTATATTCGCGTTTGGTTTTTTTGTGGTTTCGGCTTTCTGGCCTTCGATTTTCCTAAAAGATCATTGTTGGTTATTTTTTAGTTTTTATATGTTTATGTTTTTGGTTTCTGTTTGCCTGATTGTCTGATATGAATGCTTGACTGTTTGTCTAATATGTACGCTTGCTTGACTGTTTGTTATGTTCTTTCTCTAATATGCATGTTTGACTATTTTTTGATTTTGGTTTTTGTTTAATTTTTTATTATGCATGCTTTACTGTTTATCTATTTTTTGGTTCCTGGTTTAGGGTTTAATATGCATGATGTAATCCTGTTAAATTTTTGGCTCTAGTTTATGTTTTAATAAGCATGTTTTACTGTTTTTCTGTTATATGGTACCTGATTTTCGTTTTAATATGCATGATGTAATGTTTGTCTGTTTTTGGTTCCTAGTTCTATTGTAATGTATGTCTGTTTTTGGTTCCCGGTTCTATTGTAATGTATGTCATGTATGTATGATTTATGTATGGTTTAATCCGAGTGTTTAGGTGTAACATCCGGGTTTAGGGTTGGGTGAAAATAATATTTTAATATTATTTTGGGGGTTCGGTGCTATAATTAAAATAATCCTTTGGGCCTCGAGTTTCAAAAACAAATATTTTTGTGTTGGACTAAATTGAATGAAATACAATTTGAAGAGATTATAAAGAAAATGGAAAATGGCCATTCATTAATGGCATTTTCGTAATAAGGTGAAAGTCAATTTAAAAAGGCCCTTTTTGTTAAAAGACCCATTTTTTTTATCATCTTTCACTATTCATCATCTTCAACTAACGGGAAGAAGAGCTCTCTCATCCTCTCCACTATTTCATCTCATTTCTTCTCCATTTCAACTCGTTTTTGAAAGGTAACATCATTTTTGACTTCTCCTCAACCCCCTCTCTTCAAAATTACAATTAGTTTTTATTTTCGTTAAAGTTTTGGAAATGGAGTTTTCAAGGGTTTTGATTAAAAATGATACCTTTATTATGTTTAACTTAATATTTCGATTTAATGTTGTTAGTTATGAAGTCTAGGAGCTAAATGGTACCACATATATGAATTTTACTTGGTTTTGAGCACATTCCCGAAATTGGGTTTAAAGGGGGTTTTGAAGGGTTTTGGGTGAGTTTTGGGGGTTGTTTTAGGGTGGAATTGGTGGGCTAATGTTAGTACTATGGTTAGGGGTTACTTTGGGATCATTTGTGGGTATAAAAGGTGTTGGAAACATGAGTTTTGATCAAGGTTATTGGGCTGCTCGAATTGGTTAAAAGTGGGGTTTGTTCATGGCTTGATATGTTGAGTTTAATGTTTGAATTGTATTTCGGGTTAACTACTTTGATGCTTGGGCTGATTGGAAGTTGTTTGGTTTGTGTTGAGGTTGTTTAGAGGCGAGAACTTGTGTTGGTGAAGCATCAGGAGGAAATCCGGAAGCTTGAAGTTGGTTGCTAGTTTGGTATTTGAGCTTGGAAGCGAAGGTGAGTGGTTAATGTTTTTAAAGTGGTTTTAAGTGTTTGGTTCAAGCATGTGTACTAGGTCGGGCTTGGTAGACCCACCTAGAGTTAGGATTAGGGTGGTAGCCTAATCCTAAGCTTTAAACTAGAGACATTGGTTGAACTTGTATTCGATGCTTATGCCTCGTAATATTTGTGATGTGATGATTTATGTATATTGTGCTATACATGTGAGATGAGGCATGATTTGTAATGCATTATGATATGCATGTGAATGGTTCATGATTGTGATCATGGTGAGTACGTGCTAAGCACGGAATTGGTTGTAAATGATAATGTGGATTGAGTTAAATGTTGGCACTAGTATGCTTGAGTACAAATGATCAATCATTAGGATGTTAGTGTGCACACATGAGTCAAATTCGCGTGTGGCCTTGGTGGTGTTGAGTCACCATGGAGGAGTACGGGTTCGCCCGGAAATTGTTATATATATAGTCGATGATGAGTGAAATCCCATCGACGGGGCGCGAGGATGAGTGGAATCCGCTCCGCGAGACCGGTGATGAGTGTAATCCCACCGTGAGGTAAAGTGGTTGTTGGATTGAGTTCCAACGTGTTTATCCGCGTATTCGGGTCATAGCTAGGTGCCAATATGAATTGATATGTGTATCAATGTGATGTGGAATGCGAATTCTACTTGGATGTTTATATGTGCTTACATATGTTGTGGAAATGAGCTTGTTGAGCATGACATATTAATGGATATTTGTTCATGCATCATTGACATTTGGATCTTGAGGATCGAAGGTATGATCATGCATTTTACCTTGGTTGAGATCGTACTTGGACCCTGCATTGTCAAGGTTTGTTTTTAAAGAGCTTACCCTCACTAAGCTTATTGCTTACGCTCTCTCTTTGTTCGAAAATGCAGATCCTTAGTTCGTGGGTTGCTAAGTGCAAGAAGGGGCCTCCAAGTGTGCTTCGTGGTGCTTGTTTAGCTACCAAGTATGAACTTTTTAATTATGATGTAATGGTCAAGCAATGGGACGTGTAATCGTGTTATGATGCTTTTGATCTATGATGTCGTTGTTTAGGAGCATGTTAGACTCCTCGTATGTATTCGTTAACTTGGCTTTTGTGATGTGTGCCCTTGCTTGTAAACCTTGTTAGTAATTGCTTACCTTGAATTGTCTAAGTGTTGGCTATGTTAAAGTATGCAAATTGTAATGCCATGTATGGTCTCTGGTGTGGATGTCTTCTTGTATATCTTGTGAGATGTTGTGTATGGTTGCTAGGGAGCATGCCTCTAGAATGTATTTACATGGTTTATATGCCTCGTGTAGTTGTTTCGGGCGTTTGGAACCTCTAGGAGTTGTCTAGATCAGATTTTGGGATTTTACAGACAACTAGTGTTTCGAAACGGGCTGGGCCATTTCGGAATGGGTTTGGCTTCAGGGACCCCGTATCGGAACTCGTTTCGATACGGTTAGGCCACTGTGAACCCCTGTTCCGAAACGAGTATCGGAATACTTTGGCTACTGGAAATTTGAGAATTTGCCGAGATAATGGGGTTTCGAAACGGGTCTAAGTGTTTCGGAACGGTTAATATCTCGTTGACCATGAGAAGTTGACCGTTGAGGGTGTTTCAGAACGGTTGACCTCCGTTCCGATACGGCCTCCTAGTGTAGGCTTAAAACCGTTGACCAAGTCAAGGCGTTTCGATACACCTTGAGGGTGTTTCGAAACGGCCTGCCTAATAATCTAAAATGGGCCGTTTTGCGTATGATTGTTCGAATGATCGTTCTTATGTTTGCTTATGTTTCCGCTGACGTGTCTCACATAGGACAATAGTAATGCATTTAGAAAAGATAAATAAAAGAAATTTTCTAGGGTCGTTAACCGAGGGGGAACCTTAACGGGTTTTGCTTCGGTTTTCCCCGTATGGCCCACTCGGACCGGTCAAGCGTCCGGACCGGGACGAGGGGGTTACATTAGGCTGGAAACCTGTCCTGCTATGTTACTGGTGTCAAAGGAGGTTCTTTTTAAAGGACTTTGGGGGCTGGTGTAACAATGCCACATACGAGGATTAAACAAGTATGTTATGTTGGTATACTTGTTTTAATATGCCTACTTTACTATTTGTCTGATTTTGTTTCTAGTTTATGTTTTAATAAGCATGCTTTACTATTTTTCTGTTGGTCTCTATTATGTTTTACATTGTGTATGTGATCTGAATGTATATGGCTTGAAATGACTGTTTGTATGATTAAGTTTTTTTTGTTATGTTTATTGTTTTGTTGATTATTAAATTATAAGACTTAAACTAGTTCACTGAATAAACTTTAAACTTAAACTGTTTTTTTACATACATATTTATTACCCTTTTTAGTTTTCAGTCTCTAACAATATATGACATTATTTTTTTTCCAGTTTTTTGACAGCTATGGAAGAATTTTCTTATGAGTTGGACTTTCCTGGTGAAAGAGGTCAAAATGACCAACTAATACTGTCTCAAGGTGGTATATTCTTCCTTTTTTTTCATTATGTATTTTTTATTACTTTTTTATTTATTTCTAATACATGTTTATTTGAATGCTTGAAGGGGATGTAAATGATCAACTGTCTGAGACAGTTCATACCTCTAAGAGGAAGGCTACAGCTTCAACTGGAGGGGACATTGGGAGAAGAACATCTCTTGTTTGGGATCATTATACCTTCATCAAGCTTCCAGAAGGTCTTGTTGCTGAATGTAAGTACTGCAAAACAAAAAGGTATAAAGCTGATTCTTATATTGGTACTTCTAACCCTAAAAGGCATACTGAAAAATGTGAATCTTATAAAGAGTTTCCTACTACTAATCCCAATAGTAGTTCAAAAACTTCTTTTGATCAGAAAAAATACTGTGAGTTATTTGTTGAAGCTATTCTGTGTCATGGTTATGCTTTGAGTATGGTTGAGCATGATAAACTTAGGGTTTTGCATCATTATCTAAATCCTAATGTGAAAGATATTTCAAGGTATTCTATTACTAAGCATTGTATGTTAAAGCATGAGAAGCATAAGAAATTGCTACTTGATTCAATGCATTATGTTTTGAGTCGTATTTGTTTTACATGTGATGGATGGTCTGCTTGCACTTCACGTTCATATTTTGCTTTGACTGCACATTATGTTGATAATAACTAGAAACTTCAGTCTAAAATTCTGAATTTTTGTCGTTTCCCCCCACCCCATGATGGTGAGTCTATATATAAGTTTGTTAAAAATATGTTAATAGAGTGAAGTCTTGAGAAAAAAGCTTTTACCATTACTCTTGATAATGCTTCTACAAATGAAATAATGGTTAAGCGACTCAAAGATGATTTGCATGCAATTTCTCCCCTACCATGCAATGGTAAGTTTTTTTCATATAAGTCGTGTTGCCCATATTCTGAACTTGATAGTTCAAAAGGGTTTAAAGGTAATCGACTCTTCTGTTATTAAATTACGTGAGATAGTTAAGTTTATTGATTCTTCTGATGCTAGACTTTGTAATTTTGATTCTACTGTTAATGATTGTGGTTTTGGTTTTTCTGGTAAGTTGGTATTGGATGTTTCTACTCGATGGAACTCTACTTACCTGATGCTTCGTAAGGCAATTGAAGCTAAACTTGCTATTAACTTGTTTGTTAATAGGAAAATGGCTTGGATATAATCGCCGAGAATGAGTGGAAAACTGCTCAATTAATCTGTGATTTCCTTGAGACATTCTTTGAAATTTCTACTATGTTCTCAGGATCCAAGTATCCTAATGTTAACTTGTACTTGGCTAATGTTGTTGCCGTTGAGAAGTTGTTGTGTGATGCTCACAATGATCCATGTGAGGGCATTTCTGCAATGGCATGACCTATGCTTGAATTGTATGAGAAATACTTGTTTGATCACTCAACTATTCTACCCTTTGCTGTTTTTCTTGATCCTCGGTATAAGTTACAACTTCTGGAGTTGTATGGTGTCCTCTATGTTTAGGATGAGGTTGAAAGGAGGGTAAGTGTTGTTTATAATGAGTTTGTTAATATTTATATATATTATTCAAGATCTGCACGTTCTTCTTCTTCTTCTAATTCTTCTGTCTAACGTAACTCTTCTTAAAGTACAAGTCAGTCAAGTTCTGGTCACCCTCGGACATTAAAAAAATCAATTCTCTTTCAACTCAGTGCTTATTTATGCTTCTATTTTTATATTTAATTATTTTTTTCAATTACAGTTTACTAACTCTTTTTATATTTTAATGACAGAACTTTGATGCCAATTTAGCAGCTTCTAGGAGTGGTAAATCCGATGTTGACTCCTATATTTCTTTGCCCCTTCTCCCTCGCACTGAAGATGCTGAGTTTGATATCTTAGAGTATTAGAAATCACAATCACTTCAGTTGAGGGCCGGATTTTGAACAAATTTGATGCCAGAGATGTTTTAGCCATTCCAATCACTTCAGTTGCTTCCGAATCCTCATTTAGCATGAGGGCCAGATTTTGAACAAGTTGAGGGCTAAGCTTTTGCCTAAAAATGTTGAGATATTTGTAACAACTCGTAATTGGTTGTATGGTTTTGAGCCTGAGGAAAGGGATGAAGAAGTTCTTGCTGTTGTGAAAGATGCTTCAATCTCTGATGTTTCTGTTGAAGATCCACTTCCTGATTAAGGTATATCATATTACTGTTTTTTTAATTCTTATTTTGTTTTTCAAAATGGTTTCTAGTTTTATTTTCTTTTGTAGGGTTTTTTCACAGCAAGTAAGAAAGCACATTAGTGCTCTAGGGGTCAACTAAGTTGTGAATTCTGATGTAAAATCAGGTATTCTGTTAGTGTTTCTATTTTTTTTAATGCTGCTGCTTTTGTTTATTATTTAAATATGTTGCTTTTGTTTATTACTTATTGTTGCTACTTCTGTTTATGACTTAGTGTTGTTGTTGCTTGACTTGGTTTTGCTGAATGCTGCTGTTTATGACTTGGCAATCCAGAAAGCATATTAGTGCTCAAGGGGTCAACTAAGTTGTGAATTTTGATGTGAAATCAGGTATTCTGTTAGTGTTTCTGTTTTTTAATGTTGCTCCTTCTGTTTATTATTTAAATCTGCTATTTTTGTTTATTACTTATTGTTTCTTCTGTTTATGACTTAGTGTTGTTGTTGCTGTTATTTGACTTGGTTTTGCCGAATGATGTTGTTGTTTATGAGTTGGTGTTGCTGAATGCTGTTGTTGTTTATGACTTGGTGTTGCTGTTGGTTACTGGTAGCTGGCTGCTTGTTTACATGGTTATTTTTCTCTCTGATCTAAGTGTTGTCCTTGTTTTAATTATGTTGGTTTCTTACCTATGGAAGTTACCCATAATTAACCTTAATGGTAGCATTTAGATCTGTGTAACCCCCTAGACCCGCCTATGCGTTACAACGGATCCTAAGAAGTCACATTAGGGTCACAAGAGCGACCCACAAAAAATACACATAAAAACTTTTTTATTTCCTCAAAACACTTATTAAACTGTAAAATCAACTTCTGTTTAAAGTACTATTTCAGAAGATCATTTAAACACATAACAAGAATTTCAGATAGTGCTTTACAGACTCTATCATAAAACAATACGTGACATACATGACATACATGCCCACTAACTGTACAATACCGTACTCCAGAGGCAACGCCGAGGGAACTCCGAACACTGATGTCAAACATTATGTCATGCTATATTCTTTTAACCTGCGATAGTAAAAATAACGTGAGCTTGGAAAAGCTCAGTAATACAGAACTACCAAAAGATGCTATAAGCTCATGCAGATATATGGTAGGCACAACATTTTCATGATGTTCCAAGCAGTGACAGTCCTCTTTTCCTTTCTGTTTTTTCAGGGTAACGTTATACTTGAGATTAACGGTACTTGTTCTTTATTCAATCATCGAGTAACAAACGGGAATTATACAAGTTGATAGTTTACGAAGATGAAAACGAGTTTAAAGTCTAGTGTGTCCCAAATGGTGCATATCAAATAGGCATAAATGCATACCAATCATATCATGAGAACACATAACAACTTAATGCAAATGTTCAAGTACATACACAGGTTTACTAGTAACTACCCTCCAACCTTACACCAATATGCAGTCCCCCAAAACTGCATCCACAAGGACTTACCCTAGGCCCGATGGGCATAGGTGCCACCTAAGGGGCTGCCTTAGGTTCATAAGGATTTACCCGTGCTAAAGCATCAATACCTACTCAAGGGGAGACCTTGAGTCCATAAGGATTTACCAACTAGATCAGGGCTGTACCGACAGAGACTTCATAACATAACCCAACAGTATACCCCGGATGACAATCAGTATTCAGATTTCAGACATGAGTAACAGAATACATGTGATAGACGTATTCTATTCAGAGTATCAGAAACAAAAGATTCGTGATTTTGACAGATAAATGGGCATACCATTGAGCAGAATAGACATTTTCATCATTGATCATGCAAACATATTGTATCATCATAGGCCAAGCTAACAGATCATACTATCAACTTCATCAGACAGTCAGGCAATATCATCACAGATCAAGCAATCACATAACAAGTATGCATATTGAGCATACATACATCAAGTAGGCAGAGAATGTCATCATATATCCGGTTCATCATTTCTTCTCATTTTCAGCATAGTGATGCAATTTCAATAACAATTGAAATGTTCATCCAATATAGCAGTGTTCACGATTAAATCATTATACAATTCATTCAACAAAATATATATATATCACACATGGAACACACTAGGTGGGACAAATCATTTCTTGGAGATACTTAGCATTTACGGCAGGTGACACTTTAAACTTTTGACAATTTGAACGAATTTATGAAATGTGGCCCCTATTAAAAGGGTTTCATACTAACGGTTTAACCCAGATATTCAGGAGGTGATACATTAAGATCTTTGAGAGTTTAGACGCGTCATGAGTTATTTAGTCATTTAAGCATACAAGGACATTATGGCCATTTTATCACATATGGACATTTCGGTTATTTATACCAACAAGGCATAAACAGTCGCACAGGAAATTATATTTGCTCATCAGGCTTCCAATCAGGCATTCAGAGATTTCTATGTCAAGATCTTTCACGATATCGGATACATTCAGGGCTATCTTAATTACTTTGGCCAACAAGGACATTTTAGTCTTTTAATTATCAGGGGTGATTTTTGTAATTTAGTCCAGTAATATAAAATGACGATTTACAATATTTAACATATATTTGAACGATTGCTTTCATAATTCACCACAGGACTTGCCACAGAGTAGCCGAACTTATATTTTGTGCGGAAAAACTTCCAACCTTATATTAATATCAGGAGTGATTAACATACATGAGTGTGCTTCCTAACACTTAGGGGCACTTTAGCCCTTAAAGTCTTATTAGAAATTCCAGAATTTCATCAAATGCACAACTGCCTATTTAACTCAAAAAGGCTTTTCAGTCATTTTGGAAATTGGAATAAATCTACCACTTTTGTCAAATTTTACTATTTAGCACCTCCATTGTTTACGTACTCGGTAGAGATTAAGTCGTTTTAATCTCTCCGGCCCTTATAGATGGTTTACACATTTTAGAACTTAAGGGTAAAATTGACATTCTGATTAATTAAGAATTTCAGTGCTCGAAGGCACTACAGTCTTTTTGGTCATTACGATCATTCCAATTAATTCGCCCATTACTGTCGCAAGGATCGGCTCAAGAATACAACGATAATTCCAGTAAATTCACCTTCAAGTGTTATACAAAGCTCGGGGGAAAATCCAAGTTCGTTTTTGTATCACACGCATTTGAATAATGATGCCGAAGTCTTTTCCAATAGAACATACATCTTAGGTGGGGTGATTTTTCAATCAATTCGAATGCAGATTTCGGGTCACTTCCTTTATTAGGGGCAGCTTAGTCATTCTTATACCTCAAGGGCATTTCTGAAATCTCATATCCAATATCCTTTACTCCATATTATGGGCATTGAATCTTAGACTCCGTTGGTCGAGTTGCAGATTTAACTGTATTATTTATTACTATTAACTTTCGATACTTCTGGTCTATTAGTATTCTTATTCGAATATTTTGGTTTTAATAATTTTCATACTTATTTGTCGAATCTAATTCGGCTTAAGCAGAGTTTACAAGACACTTCATCATAAGCATGCATGTGTTAACCGGATATTGACATGTAGATAAAGCATACAAGGGGTAGTAGTGTATTACCTTTAATACTTGCTATATCGTTCGACCATGATACTCTGTTCGATCACCCTCGAACCCGAATGCGACATCCTCAACATCCCGAATACAAAGAACTTCAAATACCTTCAATCACACAATTTCCAATTTCAGTCCTTATTCGCATTGCTCATAATTGATTATTAAAATACATAAGCAGACTCGAGTTCAAGGTCCAATTCGGAGGATTTCGGGTTAGAATTTCACGAAACGGGCTTCAAAATCGGACTCATGACGTCGAAAAACATAAAATAGAAGTTTTCAGAAAATGTTGACTTTTTGGTCAACGGTCAAAGTCAATGCTGACGTCACCAGGTCAACATTCAACATAGTCAAAGTCAACGCTGACATCAGCAGTCAACTAATAAGGTCAACTGAGTTGACTCGGGCTGACTCGGACGAGTTGACTTAGCTCAGGTTTTGGGTCAGGGGCGGTTCGGGTCGGACTCGGGTCAGGGCGGTTCGGATTAGGGTCATGAGCCGACCGGTTTAATCGGTCCAGCCGGTTCAGGCCAGTTCACTTACCCAAAATCTTAGGTCGCCGGAAAAATGGTCGTCGGAGATCTCGACGGACACGATTCTACAATAAAAATATAGATCGATCAATCACGATTCCAACCCATACAAATATAACGCGAAACAAGCTGGAAATCTATCGGAAATTACCTATCACGCACTCGAACGGCCAAAAAAAGCGACGAGACTCCGATGAGGAGCTTGCCGACGTCGGACGGGCAAGCGGTCGGCTGGGTTTTGCACAGCTCGACGCGGTGAACTCAGCCGTACCAACGACAACACGAGGCGACGGCGGCAAAATTAGAGGAGATAGAGGCGGCGATTAGGGTTTGTTATGTCGAACCTTCAAACGAGTTTTCACCGGCGATGGGCGGCTCGATAGCGCGCATGACAGGCGGCTAAAGGATCAGAGTGTGACGGCGCACCAACTGGTGGTGACGGTGACTTCCACCGGCGACGGAGACGGACGGATCTGGGAAAGAAATAGAGAGGGGCAGCCATGGGTTCTTCACAAACCTTCAAGGCCTTCTCCACGGCGGGCAACGGCATCTCACCACGAGTGGCTGGTGGCACTGGGTTCGTTGCACGACGACGAGCACGCCGCTGACAGCGGTGCACGGTACGACGCAACGATGACGAAGATCTGAGGGGTGGCCGGAACTAGGTTGGGGGAAAGCTTGAGAGGTTTCTAAAATTATTCCCCTTACTACCATTCGAATGGTATTCTAGACGGTAGGTGAGGAGTCAGATTTGAATAAATTTCAATGTAGCCACAAAAAAAAGGTGTTATTAAACTAGGGTAAATCAAGACTAATAATAGTCTTAGCTTAGATGGCTAAGACAAAATCCTAGCATGCCAAAGGGAATGGGTTCGAGTCCCCTAGGCTGCAGAACCTCACCAACATCATTCATTTTTTTACCTCATTTCATCATTCACTTATTTCTATTTTTTATGCAGAGATTTCAGGGTGTTACAATCTGATAGCTCGTTGAAGAAATTTCTGGTAGCAAAGTGCTTTTAGCTTTAGACTTTGCTATAATATCCGAGAGCTAATATTATTACCCAACAAACATCTTGTATTTTATAAGTTTCAGTTTGTGGAATTGTAAGTTTAAAGAATACTAACTTGTATTATTTTGACATTTTGTATTGAACTCCTTTTTTTAAATTAACTATCAAGTATTCAAATATTTTGTTCGTTTATTTAAGTTATAACAGTTAATATTCCTGAATACTAACTTTTTTTAAGTTATAACAATTATTATTCGTTTATGTAGTTCAAATTACTAAAGGTTAGTTAAGAATAATCAATAAGTCTACAATTTTTTTTTCGGTTAATAAGAAATCATTTATCCTCAATATGTTATAACTTAACATATATTTTGTTATAATTTGTAAGTCTAAAATTTTATTTAAGTTACCGAGAAAAAAAATCAATCTAATTTATTTTGTAACGTAAATTATCAATTAATTAGTATTTTTGATAATTGAGAACAAAATAAATATGTTTAATGTATTAGATTAGAAGTATAATATAATGTCTAATGTAATATTTCTTAATTTCATAAATTATTTGTACTATTTAGCTCAATATTTTTATTTTTAGTACACTCTTTATCAAGTTTTTGTAGTTGATAAATTATCAATTACTTTTTTTTTTCAATTTTAATATTTAATATATATGTGTGTGTGCGCGCGCGCATATACATCATATATGTATATCAATATATGTAGGTGTTATGTATATACATTATATATGTATATCAACTTATGAAAATTTTTAATTCATCAAGTCATATATTTTGGGTCAATATCAGTTCAGGTCAACGACAGGTCGGGTCACTTAAAAGGTCGGGTTTAAAACAGGTCGGGTCCAAAATATGTCGGGTCCAAAACAGATCGGGTTCAAAACAGGTCGGGTTCAATACATATTGGGTAAAAATCGAATCTCGGGTCAATTCAGTCGGGTAAAATCGATTATCTGCCAGGTTGGCTTCGGGTACGTTTCAGTCGGGCGCAGGTCGGGTTTCAGGTCCACAGTAATAGGTCTAATTCGGGTCCAGGTCGTTTTCAGTCGGACACAGGTCAGGTTCGGTCACTACTGTAATAGGTCGAATTCTGGTTCGGGTCAACAACAGTCGGTTGCAGATCGGGTTCAAGTCATTAAATTTTCAAATCAAATAAAATTCTAACTCGAGTAGGTTCCAGTCGAGTTTTCAGGTCGGGTCAGCTTTTTACCTCCCTAATTATCGGAGACATTGTGTAATTTATTATTCCAACAAGCTATGATTTATTCATAAGTTTTGAAAGTTTCGAGATTTAAAGATTACTTTTATTATATGGGTAAGTTACATAAATGATCACTAAATTTTTTGGTCGCTTTCATTTATGCCACCCAATTTTTAAAACTTTAAATAGGGTCACCCAACGTATATGTTATTTTTATTTTGGTCCTTCTCGTTACCTTCCATTAGAAAATACTAACGTGACTCGTCAGTTTTCCTTTCCTCAATAAAATAATGGGTAAATTACATAAATGGTCATCAAATTGGGCGCTTTTATTTTTGTCACCGAACTTTTAAAACTTTCATTGGGTCGCCCAACTTTAATTTTAGGGTAAACTATATAAATGATCACCGAACTTTTAGGGCAAATTTATTTTGGTCACCGTACTTTTAAAATATTTGATAATGTCACTCAACTTTTAGTTCAATTTCAATATAGTCACCTAACTTTTTCTTCGCTTTCAATATGGCCCCTTCCGTTACCTTCCGTTAAAAGCTACGTTAGTTTTTGTTTTTCCTTAATAAAAATGGATAAACTACACCAATCATCACTCAACTTTATTCTCACTCCTATTTTGGTCACTAGAGTTTAAAAATTTTAAATTTAATAACTTAACTTTCGAATTATTCATATTTCGGCCACTCTCAAATGACATGTTTATACAAATCAAAAAGTTCGATTAATCTTTAAAAAAATATTTTGGTTAATTGGTAAATTCAGATTATTCAATCCTCGATCTTATATTGTACCAATTAAATTAGATAATCAATTAACTAGTTAACTGTAATATTTGATTTTGGAAATGATTTTTTTTACTTTGTTTATTAAAATATCAAATATGATAATATGGTAAATTTAATAATTTCTCGATTGTGATAGAAGTGTAAAAACAACTAGAAAGTCAAAATTAAAAGTTCACACCTATTAATCCAACCAGAGCCAAAACTTAAAAAAAAAACATAAGGGTATCAAAATCACTAGACTATAAGATATTGTAATGCATAAAATTTAGAAATATTGTATATAATATATCAGACCAGTTAATAAATTTTGCTTAAAACTGTGAACCGTAATCAAATCGAAAAAATTAATTTTAAAAATTTATACCAAAATCGGGTCCGGTTAATCCTTAAAAAATATTTTGGTTAATTGCTAAATTTAGATTATTCAATTATCGATCTTATATTGTACCAATTAAATCGGATAATCGATTGACTGATTAATTAGAATATTTGATTCTAGTAATAATTTTTTTACTTTGCTTATTAAAATATCAAATATGATAATATGGTAAATTTAATAAGCAATAAAAAATCATTACCCGATTTTTTTGAAGAATTAATCAAATATTTCTATTTATATAATCATGTCATTTGAGAGTGGTCAAAATATGAACAACTCGAAAGTTAAGTTATTAAATCGAAAATTCTTAAACTCTAGTGACCAAAATATGAGTGAGAAGAAAGTTAAGTGATGATTGATGTAGTTTACCAATTTTTTATTAAGGAAAAACGACACACAATAACAAGAGGGCCCGTATCGAAATCGAACTAAAAGTTGGGCGACCTATCGAATATTTTAAAAGCGTGATGACCAAAATGAATTCGCCCTAAAAATTCGGTGACCGTTTATATAGTTTACCCTTAATTTTACTTTAACCTTTTGATTTCCAACATTAACCTTCGCTTGAAGAATTATTCGAAGTTGTTTCAAGACTTGAATAAAAATGAGTTTTCATTTTTTAATGTAATAAAGATTCTAACTTTGTATGGTGGATTAAATTGTTTAGTTGCACATCCATCATGTTGAAAGAAAGGCCTAGCAAGATTGAGCCCATTATGGATGATTCGAGAATTGCCAGCCAAAGCTCAACAACCTCACAAACAACCTCACCATCAGTAGCTCTTGCGGTTAGCGATGATCTCAGCAACCAGCATGCTGTTAGCCAGCTCAGCATGCACAGCTCATCTTCAACAGAATCGTCCCATGCAGCAGCGTTTCTTCTCTGAATTTGTGTATAAAATGCTGATGCTTACACTGTAATTGGATATAGTTTTTCCATTCAATAACAATTCTTCTTCATTCTCTTCTTTATCATATGTAAGCTAAATTAGGGTTTCCTAACATGGTATCTTTCGCCATCGTTCTTGGTGACCTTCATTTCCTTGTTGCGTTCCTCTTTCCTTAAACATCTGGCATCATGCCAAACAACTCCACAGAATCATCGTCTGATCTGTCATCCTCCTCTAAGGGTGGCAAGATGTTCACCAACAAGAAGGTCAATGTGGTTCTGGATGAAACGAACTTCTTGTTGTGGAAACAACAAGTTCTTCTCACTGTGCGAAGCCATCGTTTAGAGCGACTGCTTATGGGCAAACTCAAACCTCCTCCTGAAATGGTTCCTGGCGAAGATGGTGATCAGGTTCTCAACGAGGATTATGAGATATTTGTTGCTCAGGACAGTGCTCTCGCTTCCTGGCTTCTATCCACTATTGGTGCTCCTCTTCTTCCTAATTTTGTGGGTGCAGAGACGGCGGCTGATGTATGGACTACGGTTGTTCAGTTTTTTGCAAACAAATCTACCACTTGTGCCATGAGTCTTCACTGTAAGCTCAGATCCATTCGCAAAGGAGATCAAACCATGCGTTCCTATCTTACTCAAATCAAGGAGGTCAGTGATGCCTTAGCTGCGTGTGGCAGTTCCATCTCTAATATGGAACAAATTGCTACCATCCTGAATGGCTTACCTATTGAATACCAATCTTTCATGGCTGTCATCACTGCTAGCAAGGATCCGTACACGTTGGATGGTGTTAAGTCTGTGCTTGTTGATGCTGAAGCTCAGATCAAAGGATTCAGTGCTCAGCTTCAGTTACCTGTTAGTGTGAATGTTGCTCGCTTTCAGAATGGTGCACCTGTTCAACCTTCCTCAGCTTCTAAATCTGGCACTCCACAACAATTTTCTTCTGGTTCTCCGCAGTTCTCTGGTGGCAATTCTCAGTTCTCCCCTGGTCCTCAACATTTTTCTGGTGGTCAACAACAGTTCACTGGTGGTAGAAATAGTGGTCGTGGAAGGGGTCGAGCCAGACTTCAATGTCAACTCTGTGGCAAACTTGGGCACTCTGTTGATCGATGCTGGAGACGTTTTGATCAGTCCTTTGCTGGAGTGTTAGCTGCTGGTGGTGACACAACCAAGGACTCTCTCAGTGATCATGACTCCAATGCCCATGCCAATGTGACTGATGTTTCTGCTTCATGCTACACTTGCACTCATCATCCAAGCTCCACTCCTACTTCTACTTCTGATTCCTGGGTAGTTGATACAGGTGCAACGCACCATGTTACTCATGATTCTTCCAAAGTTTTGCAAGGGTTGGACTACAGTGGTCCAGGTAAACTTGTAGTGGGCAATGGCCACAGCTTAGATATTCACAAAGCTGGTCATTCTTACTTACTCTCTTCTTCTTCTTCTTCACGAATTCTCATGATTAATGATCTTCTACATGTACCCTCGGTTACTAAAAACTTGCTTTCTGTCTCTAAGCTTGCTAGAGACAACAATGTCTTCTTCCAATTCCATGCTTCTTGTTGTTTTGTTCGAGATGAAGTCAGTGGCGAGGTGCTTTTGAAAGGGAAGGAAGTCAATGGTTTGTATCAGTTTACTGGAGGCTCTATGGATTTGGATACTGCTTCTGAAGATCGTATTGTGGCTAGTCTTGCAAATAAATCTAATGTTTCTTATGCTTTGTGGCACAAACGTTTGGGGCATCCTGCTCATTCAACACTTGTTCAAGTGTGTAAAAACTCAGACATTGTAATTCCTCTTAATGAATACAACGATGTTTCTGAAATGTATGTTGCATGTAGAATGGGTAAGAGTCATAAGCTTCCCTTCTCTGACTCTACTACCACGTATGTTAATCCTTTTACCTTGGTGTATGCTGATCTTTGGGGGCCAGCTCATGTGGTCTCTAATGGCTTCAAATATTATATTTCTTTTGTTGATGCAACCACTAGACACTGTTGGCTATACCTGTTGAAATCCAAAGATCAAGCATGTCATGCATTTCAGCTGTTTGATCAAATGGTCCGGAATCAATTTCAAACCACGATCAAGGAGGTGCAAACAGATTGGGGTGGAGAATTTCGATCTCTCTCTACTATGCTAGCTACATTGGGCATCAAGCATCGTTTAACTTGTCCACATACCTCCGAGCAGAATGGAGTTGTGGAGAGAAAGCATCAACACATCGTCGAATTGGCACTTGTTTTGCTTGCACAAGCTGCTCTTCCATTTCGTTTTTGGTCCTATGCTGTTAGTACGGCCGTTCATCTTATTAATCGGCTCCCTACACGTACCTTGTCTGGCAAGTCACCTTTTGAGAAGCTATTTGGTCAACAACCAGATTATCTGTTCTTAAAGGTCTTTGGATGTCGTTGCTTTCCCCATTTACGACCGTACCAGAATCACAAGCTCAGCTTTCGATCACACCCATGCACGTTCCTTGGTTATAGTGCTCAGCACAAGGGATATCAATGTATGGCTGCGGATGGACGTGTCTACATCTCTCGACATGTGATCTTTGATGAGACACACTTTCCTTTTGCCACTAATAGTTCAAACTCCAGTTGTTCAGAGAATGGCTCTCCTTCTTCTTCCTTCACAGAGTCAAGATCTTTTCCCTTGGTTGATGGTGCTACTAAAGTTTGCATGCCTCGTCCACCGGTGCCCTCTTCTACTTCACCCAGCTTGGATACTTCTTCTCCCATTCCAGACTCATGTGTTTCTCCTGGTCCCAACGAATCAGTGTTAGCTGATGCTATGCCTCCTGAGCCTTGTCCTGGTGTCTCTCTTGCTACTAATCAAGGTGTCAATATGGCTGATACAGCTCAACATGATGTTCCCCTTACAGATGTCCTTGAACGTCCTCAGGTTACTGTTGTTAACTCAGTGCCACAATCTTCTGCTCATGAAGCCACTTCAGCTTCACCAACTTCTAATAACCATGAAACATCACAAGATTTGTTCGAGCCAGTGATTCCTGTTCCAGAACCTCACCCTCCTGATAGTGGACACCACATGGTCACTCGTAGCAAGGCAGGAATTTTCAAGCCCAAAATGTTTCTTGCACAGCAACTCACTGATGAGGAAGAACCTGCCACTATTCGACAAGCCTTGCAATCACCATGTTGGAAGGCAGCTGTACATGATGAGTTTGAAGCTCTAAAGAAAAATGCTACCTGGTCTCTCGTTCCTCTTCCTGAAGGTCGTTCTACTGTTGGATGCAAGTGGATCTTCAAACTTAAAAGGAACCCTGATGGCACTATTCAACGCTACAAAGCTAGGCTTGTAGCCAAAGGTTTCTCCCAGGTTCCAGGACAGGACTTCCACCACACCTTCAGCCCTGTTGTCAAGCCCTCCACAATCAATGTTGTACTTGCCTTGGCCATTCAACAACACTGCACTCTCAGACAGATCGATGTGAACAATGCTTTCCTCAATGGTGAGCTTCATGAGGATGTGTTCATGCAGCAACCACCAGGGTTTGAGGAACTAGCACCTGATGGATCCAAACTTGTGTGCAAGCTTCATAAGGCCCTTTATGGACTACGCCAAGCCCCTCGAAACTGGTTCTCTAAGTTGTGAAGTCACTTTCTATCAGCTGGGTTCTTAGCTTCTCAAGCAGACAATTCCTTGTTTATTAAAGTGCAAGGTTCCATAGCCACCTATGCTCTTGTCTATGTGGATGATATTATCATCACAAGAAACTCTACTGCAGATATTGAAAGTGCCATTCAACAGTTAGCACTTCAATTCTCCTTAAAGGATCTCGGTCCTCTCAATTTTTTCTTGGGAATTGAGGTAGTTCGAGTTGGGGATTCCATTGTTCTCAGCCAAAAGAAATTCATTATGGAACTCTTGGAGAAGGCTCAGATGAGTGGTGCTACACCTATGCCCACTCCTATGATTACTTCTCTCAAACTTACACAACAACATGCTGGTGATCTCTTGACTGATCCTAAAAGCTACAGAAGTCTTGTTGGTGCCCTCCTATATGCCTGTCATACACGACCGGATATTGTGTACAGTGTCAACAAGCTTGCACAGTTTATGCATGCTCCTTGTGAGCAACATATGACAGCTGTTCGAAGAGTCTTGAGATATCTTAATGGTACTTTAGATTATGGCTTAGCATTTGCTCCAACCAATGATCCTTTTCAACTTGTTGCATTCACTGATGCGGACTGGGCTGGGAATGTTGAAGATAGAAGGTCTGTCTCAGGTAGCTGTGTCTATCTCGGAGGCAACCTAGTTCAGTGGAGTTCCAAGAAGCAAAAGACCGTCTCACGATCGACATCAGAGGCTGAATATCGAAGCTTGGCTGACGTTGCTTCAGAAGTCACTTGGATAGACACCTTGCTTGCTGAGATGAAGGTTAAAACAACTGCTATTCCAGTGATTTGGAGTGACAATTCAGGAGCCATTGCCATGAGTGCCAATCCTGTTTATCACTCTAAAAGCAAACATGTTGAATTGGATGTGCATTTCGTACGTGAGAAGGTAGCTGCCAACAAAATCCTTGTCAACTATGTTCCTGCTGAAAGTCAAGTTGCAGATGGATTCACAAAGCCTTTTTCAAAGGTCTATTTTCAGTTGTTTCGACAAAAGCTAGGGGTTGTGTCCATTACAGAGTGGAAGAGTGAAAGAGCGAGGAGCATGTTGAAAGAAAGGCCTAGCAAGATTGAGCCCATTATGGATGATTCGAGAATTGCCAGCCAAAGCTCAACAACCTCACAAACAACCTCACCATCAGTAGCTCTTCCGGTTAGCGATGATCTCAGCAACCAGCATGCTGTTAGCCAGCTCAGCATGCACAGCTCATCTTCAACAGAATCGTCCCATGCAGCAGCGTTTCTTCTCTGAATTTGTGTATAAAATGCTGATGCTTACACTGTAATTGGATATAGTTTTTCCATTCAATAACAATTCTTCTTCATTCTCTTCTTTATCATATGTAAGCTAAATTAGGGTTTCCTAACACATCAATACCGGAGATGTTCGAGCATATTGTAAATGTTTCTAAAGGAAAACAAATAGTAACCTTTCTAGATTACGATGATATTCTTTCGTCGATTGTTGCGGATCCAGATCGAGCTTTCATGTCCAGGAAAGTTAGTCATTTGTTCATATTCGCATAATATTTCTGATTATTTTTCATCTGTACAGTGAGAAAAGCAGCGAAATGTTTTCCTACAGCTATAGTGAGTGGTAGATGCAGGGACAAGGTGCATTTTCAGTCTTTAAATTTCATCCTTTTAGTTTTAGTCTAGTTAGTGTTTTCACAACTGGTAAAATCATGTATTATTTTAAAAATTGTAAGTGTATAACTTTGTCAAAGGGTAAGTTGGGTCCGGTTGGTTGTGGAGGTGTGCTTCGTAATGATTTGGGACGTATTTTGACAATATTCTCGAGTCCTCTTGAGATTATGGACCCCAATGAGGCTAAACTTAAACTTGTGGCGATAAGTCGTGTGTTGTCTTTATTAAAATCTTGTAAAGAATTATCAAAGTTGGCAGTGATTGTTGAATCAGATTCTGTAGTGGCGGTATCTTGGGTGCTTAATTATGATAAGAGGCCATGAAAGTATTGGAGCCATTTTCGGCAAATTGATGGCAGCTGTGTGGAGCTTCCTTGTGTTTGCTTCCACAATGTTTTCCGAGAAGCGAAAGGGGGAATAGGTCCAGCTAAATTGGTTCCTAGTGGTGCATGGCCGATGCCCGATAGTGCCGAGGGTGAGATTTGAGTGCGTTGCTTTTGTAGACCTGCTGTATGGTTCTAGTGGTTCTTCAAGCGAAGGTTAATGCTGAAAATTAGAATGTTAAAGCAAAATAAAAGTTGGGTAACCCAATGAAAGTTTTAAAAGTTCAGCAACCAAAATGAAAGCGTTGTAAAAGTTCGGTGACCATTTATGTAGTTTACCCATTATTTTATTGAGGAAAAGAAAAACTGTGGGCCACGTCACCATTTTCTAACGGAAGGTAACATAAGGAACCAAAATGAAAGCAAAATAAAAATTGGTGGCTTTAATGAAAATTTTAAAAGTTTAGTGACCGACATGAAAATTTCCTAAAAGTTCGTTAAACATTTATGTAGTTTACCCTTATTCTATATAAATTTTATAAGTGGGTTTTGCTTTAATTTTATGTTGATTTAAGTTTTATTTTAAGTTATGTTCAGATTTATATTGATTTAAATTTAAACATATTCTGTACGAACCAATTTGTCTTAGTGGTTAAGGGAACGGTTGTTGTTCTTAGAGAACACGGGTTCGAGCACCAGCAGCTACAGCAAAGTGATTGAGCATGCATTGTCAAATGGTTGGGAGTATATTTAGAACAGATACTACTTGTAATAATAAATTTACTATTATATTATAATTAAATATTACAATAATCATTTATAACTTTTTCATCTTGTTTGGGCAAAATTAGTTCCACCGAAAGTTGAAGCTCTCGTGTGGAAGACTATTCATCATCGTCTTCTTACCTTGGTGGAGCTATCTAAAAGAGGAGTGTCCACCCAAGTGTCGACGCTTTGTGGTTTCTGTAAGGAGCAGGAGTAGGTCAATCACCTATTTCTTCACTACAGTGTCTTGTGGAGACTATGGCAAAAGTGGTGCAGGATGTGAAGCGTAGTTGTCACAGTTTCTGCTGATGTGAAATTCTTTCTTCAGGTATGGTATAATGTGAAACTAACTGGAAGCCATACCTGAAGAAACTAATCATCTAATGAAGTATAATGTTGATGGGGCGGTATGTGGAAGCCATGGGAGAGCGGGTATCAAAGGAGTTCTTAGGGACAACTTGGGGAGAATTCAAATCCAATTTTTCAAGTCCATCGGAATTTCGGATCCTACCTCGGAGGAAATTAGTAGTATCTTTGAAGCTTACAAACTGTTTAATAACTCCAAGTGGTGTGAGTCGTATGGGCTTATTATTGAGACGGATAGCTCGTCGGCTACAAAATGGATTGGAGACCCGTCCTTGGCTCCTCCTTGTTTTTCTGAGTTGGTGGTAAAGACCTGTGAAATGCTAAATAAGCATAAATGGTTTGTCGTATTTGAGTTTAGAGAATGAAACACGACGGCGCATCGGTTAGCTAAGGTGGGCGTATGGAGGACACGTGATTTTGTAAACATACCCCTTGATCACAGTGGCCCCGATGGTGAATCTGTACAGGGGCAGGAATTTGAGCGATTGAACCTTGGATTAGAGTGATAATGTAGGCAGGGGTTAATAGTTGATGTAGGAAGAAAGTATTTATTTCTTCAAAGGTGTTAATGGGTCTAAGTGAGAATATAAGTTCCTGTAAGTGGCATATATACGTAGCACTCTTTTTCCTACAGCTTAGATTAGAGAGGTTTTTTAATGAGGCTCGTATAATGTCGAATAATAGTTTGAGCATCATGAATAAATTGATTAAGCTAATTTTCAAAAAAAAAGAATTTTATAACAACTAATATGTTACTTTAATAGGTAAAATATAAATCGATCACTTAATTATAAGTTTTATAACAATTTAGTCACCTAATTAAAATTTTGTAACAAATATGTCACTCCGATGTTAAATTAAAATATGGTTTGATATAATAACAATTTTAGTACCCAAAACTTAAATTTTTTATCAATTTAGTCCTAATACAAAAACAATTCAACAAATTTAACTCTTCATATTTAATTTTTTTAACATTGCACTCTTATGACAATGGTGTTCATGGTTAACCAAAAATACTACAACGATTAACCGTAAGTTATGTTCTTAGTAAAATTAGATGATAATGTCTAAAGCTAATATGTTCTAATTACACTAAAGATAATATGTTCATGGTATATCGAGGGATGCAAACGTCACCGCTGACAAGTTGGCTAAGAGCGAAATATCCAGAGCAACACCATTGTTGTGGAAGTTTCAAGGGATTGAACTGAGTAGGTGATGCTGGAGTATCTGCGAAGCTTTCATTGTAGTGATGGCAACCTTAGATTTCTCTCCTTTAGGGATTGGTCTGGTTGTGATCTATTTATAGGTTGGCACGCTCTTCTCCAAAACTAAGATTGGGGGTTCAACTGATGTAAAATGCAGAATGCTTTGTAATATGAATGTGTAGTCTTGTTGTTGATGCACATTAACAAGTTGTACTATTTTTCTTCCACCTAAGTCTAAGGAGGTTTTTTAATGAGACTCTTTCTAATGGCTAATTTTTATTAATAAGTTACAACTTTTAAAAAAAATATGTTCTAATTACACTAAGAATAGAACCTACATACTACACGTCGTGTTATTGTCCATCGGCTCGATAATCAATAGATGTGATAACTCAACGGATACAACCTAGACAATTGATAAACTAATAGAATAAACTCATTATGACCTTAACGTCGCCTGCTAGTAGACACAATCACTTCACTAATGATTTTTTTTAGATATGAATGGTTAAATTTATTAAATTATTTCAGATTAGGACCAAATTAATAGAAAGTATAAGTTTTAGAGACTAAATATTGTTATTATGTCAAGCCGTCCATTTTAATTTTAACAGTAAAATGACATGTTTGTCATGAAATTTTAATTGAATAACTAAATTATTACTTTTAGTAGAACAATGATTTGTTTGTTATCAAACCTATAATCAAGTGATTTGTAGTGTATTTTGCTCTATTTTAATTAGGTGGACATGTTCATAAGTTCGTCATTAAATTATTAACAATATTTAACGACTCAAGATCTTTTATATAACAAAACCTAAAGTTTAATGCATATTTTTTAATTTTCTGGAGCTATTTGTGCATTTTACCTTTTATATTAACATTACAAGGTTACAAATTTGATGGGTATTTAATCTACATGGTTTAACCTTAGATATAGGCCGTGCAACACTAGGTGACTTAACTACTACACCAAATGGGTGTTTGTAGTGGGTTTCCCCTTAATGCCTAAACTATATAGAACGTTCCTCTCTTCTTTTTCTTTCAGTTTTCAGGTTTTTTTTATTAATTCGAACCGATCCACTTAACACACCTAATTATAAAATGTTTTTTTCTATAATAGTCTTAAGTAATTATAAAGTAATATTTGTTCATTTTTTTAACTCTTTGACAGTACACACACCTTACAGAAAAAGCTGATCAAAACTCGAATCTTCTAAGATGAACATCATCCTTTTTTTCTATTGAGATCACTAGCTAATTGAGTTAAAATTCTTAAATAGTAGGTAATTGTATATTTAAATACACTTATATCTATGAATATTTAGATATTATAACAACCATTGTGTCAATGAAACTGAAACTCATTCAACAATTCACATGTTAAAAGTTGAAATTATTGCTATATATTTTTAAGGTTTTTCGTATTTCATAAAAGTATTATATTCTATTTAAAAACTTGAATTTCAAATTTTAGATTTATATTCTATTTATCAAGTAAATTATAATAGTGGAATGTATACACGAGCGATAAACTTAATACAATATATACAAATTTGGATTTATCAAACCTAATTATAAACTACGAATTCCAGAATCAATACTCTATAGACATTTAAGTAATCCAAGGATTTGAGAAACAATCGTCAGTGTTACATTGCTATGTACTTTTACTTAATTTACACCATATGTGAAATTCAAATCTAAATTTCAAAACCCAAAGTTATCAAGATTATTCTGTTTTATTGTTATTAGGTAGTTATTAATATATTAGGTTATAGTTGTATTTTCTTTATTGTTTCTTTATTATTATATATAGACATATTGTATTTTATTTTAAAGTAACTTTTGATAAATAAATGAATAATAAAACACTTTTCTTTTCCACCTGAATCGTCATTACGCATCTAGCCCTCATTCCCAATTTCATTCTCTTCTCCTAAATTCCTTTTGTCCGCCTTCTTCAAACCGTCCAACTAAATCTTTCAATCTTTCAATCTTCAATCGAATCAAAGTATCTTGATTCTATCATGGTATCAGTAGACTCTATTTCCCATTCTCGATCGTCCGATGATACGAGTTCTTTTCGGAATGATGATCTGACGGATGATTTCTATATTCATCCTAATGAGAACCCTGCCCTAGTTCTCACCTCCGCCTTGCTCAACGGCTCCAACTATCACATCTGGGCCCGATCAATGAAGATGAGCCTCATCTCCAAAAACAAATTTGGGTTCGTCGACAGCAGTATCAAAGAACCTCGTTCAAATGATCCTAAGCACAGCGCGTGGATTAAATGCAACAACTTAGTTCTTTCTTGGCTCCAGCGTGCGATTTCACCGGAGATCGGTCAGAGTGTTCTCTGGGTTGAAAACGCTTCCGATTTGTGGACGGATCTGTACGATCGTTTTCATCAAGGAGACCTGGTTTGTATATCAGATCTGATGCAAGAATTTTTTCTTTACAGCAAGGTAATCTCTCGGTCACTAGTTTTCATACTCAATTAAAGGTGATATGGGATGAGTTGTGTAATTTGCGACCTTTATTTGTCTGTGATTGTTCTGCCGTTAAGTATCGCCGACAAGATTTTGTTATTCGTTTTTTGCGTGGTTTGAATGATAACTTTGCTGTGCCTAAGTCTCAATTGCTTATGATGAAGCCTTTTCCTAAAATAAATGAGGTGTTTGCTGTTGTCCTTCAACATGAGCGTTCTATTGCATCTGTTTCCCATAATGAGTCAAATATTTTGCTGGTAGATAGGTTTCGTAATAACTCTGATGGTCCTAAGAATGATAATAGATATTCTGGTGGTGCTAAGAAGTTTTATAATGGTTCTGTTAGTAAGAGGCCTATGTGTACATATTGTGGTTTGGCTGGGCATACGGTTGACAAATGCTACCGTAAACATGGATTTTCTTCATGGTATTGGAATAGAAATCAGGCTCCTAGGGCCAATTGTGTTGCTGCTGCTAATCTTGATAATTCTGGTTCTGCTCATGGTGTTTTTCATGATAATCTTGTGAATATTCATGGTTCTATTGCTCCTGGTCATGTGAATGCTGGTTCTGGTCCTAATTGTCCTAATGGTTCTGGTTCTGGTAGTCATAGTTTTATTAAAGAGCAATTCGATAGTATTCTTAATCTTTTGCAAGAGAGAAATAAGTCTAGAAATCATGGTTCTGATTCTGGTAATCCTGGTGCTACTGGTTCTGATTCCAAGGTGAACATGCTTACTGCTTCTTTTGATAATAATCCTTCTATGAACACAGGTATAATTCTTAATTCTACTCTTCACTGTTCTAAGTCTTTAGTTCAAAAGAATGTTTTAAATTCCTGGGTTATTGATTCTGGTGCCACAGATCATATTGCCCATTCTTTAGATTTATTTTCTAGTTATCATGATATAAAAGGTAAATGTGTTAAGTTACATAATAATGAGACCATTCAAGTTTCTCACATTGGTACTGTTAAAATTTCTCATTCCTTAACATTTTATAATGTTTTACACATCCTTGGTTTTGGTTTTAATTTAATATCTGCTTCTCAGTTAACTAAGTCTTCTTCTGTTTGTCTGATTTTTTATTCTGGTTTTTGCTACATACATGATGTTCCTCTTTTGAAGATGATTGGTTCAGCTAGAGAGGTACAAGGCTTGTATGTGCTGGAGGCTTCATGTGTTTTTTCTCCTGTTTCAGATTCTGTTTGTAATAATGTTGTGTCTTCATCTTTAGTTCTTTGGCATTCTAGGCTAGGTCATCCTTCATCTCAAAGGATGAAGTCTTTTTCTATTTTAAATTCTTCTATACCTACTGGTAATCTGATGGATTGTGATGTGTGTCATTTGTCCAAGCATAAACGTTTATCTTTTTTCAATAAGTGATTCTGTTTCTGTTTCCTTATTTGATCTTGTTCATATGGATGTATAGGGACCATTTTTTGTGAAAAGTACTTATGGACATTCATTCTTTCTTATTATAGTTGATGATAAGAGTAGATTTGTCTGGGTTTATCCCATGGTTTATAAATCTGAAGTTAGGTTTTTAGTTGAGAGTTTTTGCAATATGGTGGAAAGACTGTTTAATATGAATATAAAATGCATTAGAACTGATAATGCAAAAGAATTTGATGTCTTTTTTTTATGCTAGCAAAGGTATCGTACACCAAAATTCTTGTACTTATACACCTCAACAAAATAACATAGTAGAGAGAAAACATCAGCATATTCTAATTGTTGCTAGAGCCTTAAGAATTCAAGCTCATTTGCCTTTGGATTTCTGGGTGGACTGCATTTTGCATTCTGTTTTCCTTATTAACATTACCCTTACCCCTGTTCTCCAAGGAAAAACACCTTTTGAATTGTTGTTTGGTAAGCAACCTCAACTAAATAATTTGAAGATTTTTGGGTGTCTTGCTTATGCCTTAGTGTTACCAAAACTTAAAACAAAGATGCATCCTAAAGCTACCAAATGTGTGTTTCTTGATTTTCCTAAAAATATAAAAGGTTATAGGCTTTTTGATTTAGAAAAGAAAAATGTTTTTGTTTCTCGAGATGTTTCTTTTTCAGAAAACATTTTTCCTTTTGAAAGTTCAGATTCTTGTCCTAAATTTACAAGAATTATTCCTTCTTGTGATAACAGTCACCTTGATGATCCTTTCATACCTTCTTTTGAAAATTCTACTAAAAGGATTAGTGTCAATAATCATATTCCTATTTCTACTAATGATAGTTTTTCCTCTGTTCATAATACCATTCCTCTTCCCGCTGCTAATAATCTTTCTGATGATAATTTTTCTGTTGATTATCATTCTATTGATATTCAGCCTTCTAATATTCATGATGATACTCATCTTGCTGTTGCTAATAATTCTCTACATCATGTTTCTAGTAATAATTCTTCTCTTGACAGATTCAATTCTGTTATTCCAGCAAAACAAAATGCTAATTCTGATACTGTTCTTCCTCCTGTTGTTTCTAGGCCAACTAGGCAGATTCGTATGCCACAGAAATTCATTGATTACCATGTTTCTTTACCTAAAAATAGAACATCCCCTCATACTGTTGCTCAGATTTTTTCATATGATAAAATATCTTCTCAACATCAGACTTATATTAATAATGTAGACATTTTAAAAGAACCTAAGAATTATAAACAGGCCATTTTACATGACTGTTGGAAAAATGCAATGAATGAGGAAATTAATGCTCTTGAGTTAAATCATACTTGGGATCTTGTTCCTTTACCTCCTGGAAAACAAGCTATAGGTTGCAAATGGGTCTATAAAACTAAACTTAGGTCTGATGGTACTTTGGAAAGATATAAGGCTAGACTTGTAGCAAAGTGTAACATGGAATTGATTTTCTTGATACTTTTAGTCTTGTAGCTAAACTCACTACTATTAGGACATTAATTGTTGTTTCTGCTGCTAAAATCTGGTTTCTTCATCAATTGGACATCAATAATACTTTCTTACATGGTTTTTTGGATGAAGATGTTTATATGCAGTTACCACCTGGTTTTAGTAGTCCTAAATCTGACTTGGTTTGTAAACTAAATAAAAGTTTATATGGGTTAAAACAGGCAAGTAGGCAATGGAATGAGAGGTTGACTATTTCCTTATTAGAAAAAGGTTTTAAACAAGCCTCTTCTGATAATTCTTTGTTTGTTAAAGGTCAAAAAGATAATTTTATTGCCTTGGCAGTTTATGTTGATGATATTGTCCTTGCTAGTCCAAATATTTCTGAAATTCAGTCTGTTAAGTCTTTTCTTTATGACACTTTTAAAATAAAGGATTTAGGTGATTTAAAGTTTTTTCTTGGTCTTGAGATTGCAAGATCTTCCAAAGAAATTAATCTCTCTCAAAGAAAATATACTTTGGATTTACTAACTGATTCTGGTTTTTTAGAATCAAAACCAGTCAGTACTCCTATTGCTCCTAATTTAAAAATTTCTAAAACTGATGGTTCTCCCTTGACTGATATTACTGCCTATAGAAGATTGATTGGAAAGTTGTTGTATCTTACTCACACTCGGCCTGATATTTCTTTTGCTGTTCAACAGCCTTCTCAATATGTTTCTGCTCCCACGGATGTACATTTAACTACTGTTCATCGTGTTCTTCGATATTTGAAAGGATCACTAGGACAAGGCATATTTTTTCGTGCTTCTAATTCTTTCGATTTAAATGCTTTTTCAGATTCTGATTAGGCTTCTTGTCCTGATTCTAGAAAATCAACTACTGATTTTTGTGTTTTTTTGGGAAAAGCTTTAATATCCTGGAAATCTAAAAAACAACCAACTGTTTCCCGATCTTCTAGTGAGGCAGAATATAGAGCTTTAGCATTTGTTACTTGTGAATTGCAGTGGATTAATTTTCTTTTATCCGATTTACAAATTCGTCCTTCTATTGCAAATGTTTTTTGTGACAACTTATCTACTATTAAGATTGCCGAAAATTCTGTTTTTCATGAAAGGACTAAGCATATCGAGATTGATTGCCATCTTGTTCGAGAAAAAGTTCAAAAAGGACTCATTCAACTTATGCCTGTTTCCAGCAGCAACCAACTTGCAGATTGTTTCACAAAAGCTCTTCATCCTTCATCTTTTTTAGCTTCTATGTCCAAGTTGGGCATACAAAATGTGTATGCTCCACTTTGAGGGGGGTATCAGGATTATTCTGTTTTATTGTTATTAGGTAGTTATTAATATATTAGGTTACAACTGTATTTTCTTTATTGTTTCTTTATTATTATATATAGACATATTGTACTTTATTTTAAAATAACTTTTGATAAATAAATGAATAATAAAACACTTTTCTTTTCCACCTAAATAGATATTACGCATCTAGCCCTAATTCCCAATTTCATTCTCTTCTCCTAAATCCCTTTTGTCCGCCTTCTTCAAACCGTCCAACTAAATATTTCAATCTTCCAATCTTCAATCGAATCAAAGTATCTTGATTCTATTAAAAGTCACAAACACTACGTTAAGAGGTTCTAATATGGTGTCAGGTGATTAACTTTTAAATAAAAATATATAGAATAGAAATATATACAAAATAACCATTTGATGCAGTGATGTTATAAGTGGGTTTAAGATATTGTTATTTGTCATTCTAGTAGGAAGAGATACTAGATCCTTTCAGTAAGATTAGAGGTTTGAATGTTGACGTTGTGAATGAAATAAATTAGGTTGGGAGAGTCGCCCCATAATAGGCCTCTGCAGTACTCAATCCAGATTATCTAGATAATAGATTGGATATTAGTGGTAATTAAACAAAACAAAAAAGGGTAATCTTCACCGAAAGTCCCTTTTGTTTGGGCTTTGTTATGTTTTGGTCACTCGGTTTGAAAAAGATTAAAATGGTCACTTATGTTTTTAATCGTTACTGTTTTGGTCACCCGACCGTTAACCTCCGTTAATAAAAAAAATGTTAATGTTAATTTTAACCCCCATACTTTTAAAAGTTCATTATTTCCACCCCTATCAAACAAAAACCTCATCGTGAACCACAAACGCTACTCAAAATCCACAAAAATTAACTTTCACTTCGAATCTTTCTCACGTCGGATCACCACAGTCCGCTGTCGACTCTAGTCGAGTGAGCCACCAGATGAATCATTTTCTAATCATTTTCTTCTTTCTCGGCTTGAACTTACTGGGAACGGATTTGGATGCCTCGAAACAAGACCGAAGCCTCTTGCGTTTTAGGGCTTCGATTTGATGCCGTTCACCGTTGGATCTTCACAAAATCGATGTATGTATCTCCTTTCGTTGAATAAGGGTCGTCTACTGTTGAGATCCGTCTGGTGGTGCTCTGTTTGTCGAGAAATCACCATGGCCGAGAATGAGTGAACACTCTTTCTTTCCTTTCTTCGTTTTTTCTTTTCCTATAATTCTTTGTTGTTTCTTTTAATTTTGGTACTGGTTGTTTACTGGGTTTACTGTTTATTGAAGGAGAGGTTGGATGGGTAACAAAAAGGTGGCTTAAGGTGGTTTCAGTTAAGAGAGGTGTAGATGAGGGAGGTTCGGGTGAGAGGTTGTGGTTTTGGTTAGAAGTAATGGTGGTGGTGAGGTTGGAGGGTGAAAAAGTGAAAGGGATGAGTGGGTTGTTTGATTTAGAAGAAGTTTTGATGTAGGTGTGGGCTGAGAGATTAGTGGTGAACGGTTGTGTTGGTCAAGTGGTAGAGTTGCCTATAGGGGATGAAGATGGTGATGGGTAATGGTTTTTTGTGTAAAAGGGTGAGAAAATAATCTTTCAAAAGTTTAAAGGTCAAAATTAAAATTAATATTTTTTATTAACGGAAGTTAACGGCCGAGTGACTAAAACAGTAACGATCGAAAACATAAATGACCATTTTAATCTTTTTTCAAATTGAGTGACCAAAACTGAACAAAGCCCAAACAAAAGGAACCTTCGGTGAAGATTACCCAACAAAGAAAGGTAAATAACAACGTCTCAAACTGCTTGTGAAGTTTTAGAAGAAAATGACATGTTTATGATTAAACCTATAATTAAGAGACCTATAATATAGTTTGTTGTATAATTGTTATATTATTATCCGAAAGATACACAAGTATGATGTAACTACAACAAAGTGCACCCTTTAATATAAATAGCCTAATCAAATGATCCTAACAGTATTTCCTTAATGGAAGTCATCAAAGACTTGCGTTGCATCTCAATTTACTTTCAATGCAACTTTTGGTTCCAATTAAATTTTTTTATACATAAAGCGATATTAATATTCTAATATATGTATCAAGATTCGTACCCACAAAATAAATTAAAATAGAAGTAATTTTAGTACACAAGTTGGAAACCTTGAGTAACATCATCTATGAAAGCCTTAAGGTTGATATCCAAGGATCCACCTTCCATGGCGGCCTCCGTGGCCAAATCTTTCCATTTCTCAACATTCTTTCTCACTTCCTTCCCTTTTTCTTCATCTCCCATCACCAAATCCAAGCACCTAACGATCTCACCACGTTCCACAATCCCTTCTTCATTAGCACTCACTCTCACCCCCGTCCCCCAAATATCTTCAATGAGCTTCGCATTCGTCGTTTGATCGGAAAACTGGGGAAACGCCACCGTCGGCACGCCGACAACCAAGCTCTCCAACGTCGAGCTCCACCCGCAATGAGTCACGAAACAACCCAACGATGGATGAGACAACACTTCCACTTGCGAACACCATGGGACTACCATCCCGAACTGCTCTACTTCTTCTCTGCAACTCAGTTTATCTTCTTCTGTCTCTTCCTCTCCTCTAGCTTTCTGATTTCTTACCACCCACAAAAATGGTCGTCCACTTGCGATCAAAGCTCGAGCGGTTTCCTCCATTTGTTGCCTTGCTAAAACCGCAATGCTTCCGAATGATACGTACACGACACTCGATTTTGGTTTCGAGTCTAGCCATTGGAGATAATCGTTTGAATTGTCTTGAAAAAGATCTGCTCTTAAAGATGATTGGATTAAGGGTCCAACACCAATCATTTTAAACTTTTCAATGGCTTTTAATGCTTCCGGTTCCAATGCATCGAATGTGTTAACCAGGATTTTAGCGTTCGGTTCCTCGGCCAGAACTTCCATTTGCTCTTGGAACATCGACAGTGCCGAATGGTAAACATCCGTAGCGTTGAAAAATGAGGGAATGTCGCGGTTGGAGAGTGGCGGCAGCCCTGGTAATTTCATCGAACACTTGGATTTGGAGTCATCAGCTTGGGCTTTAATGGCGGATTCATATCCATTAAAGTAAAAGTAGTAGATGTCGAACACTGTGGCGGGTTGGATCCATAGGAGAGCCGATGGGATGTGATGTTCACGCGCCACCTCCGTGGCCCAATGAATGAGCAAAGAGTAGACAATGCAAGTGACAGGTTTGCCTTGGTTTTCACTGCTTGTTATAAAGTCAGAGATGGCTTCTTTCCCTCGACGCCTGAACTCAGATAGGAAAAGGTCTTTGTCATCACCGGGCTTCATCCCGTCGTCGTAGCCATCGGAAAAGGGTATAAACGATAGGCCTTGTGCGGTGGGGAATTTGGTCATGCGGCGACGGGCGGAGATGCTGGTGATGAAAGTGACATGAACACCAACACGTATAAGATGCTTGGCGAATTGGAGTGTCGGGTTTATGTGGCCTTGTGCAGGGTAGGTTACTAGGAGGAAATGAGGTTGTGGCATGGTGGTTTCGGTGGCGCGTGTTGGCGCGTGGAGTGAAAATTTTGTTAATATTTTGAACGTCTAATGTGAAGTGATAAAGGAGGGACAGCAATGGGGTTTATATGCAAGTGGTGGACATTGAAAAGGTGACGTTTGAGCTGACGAATTTGTGAGATTAAAAAATCTTCTTGCCTCTTGGTCTTTGTCTGGTTTTGATCTCAATCAGTTCAACACATGCTATTGTCAATCACAGTCTATCCAAGCACGACTCTTTGTGATGATAAAAATCTTTTTCTTTTTAATCCGTAGTAGCAAAGTTGATCGTCGTTTTAATTAAGAAACAATTTTAAAATTTATGGTTAATATATTTTTATATAAATTAACATTTTGAAATATATAGATGAGTTAATATTTTATGCACCGTCAGTGAAAGTTCTTCTTTTTACAAGCGAGCTTTAAATCATGTTACATATTATTTTAGAGACATCAAATTCTACACACTAAAAATCAAACCTAAACCTTATTAAATTTAAACCTTAAACCTTAAGAGCTAACCTTAAACCCTACAATTCTAAGAATAAACTTAAAACTCAAACCCTAAACTCTAAAAATACACAGTATGTGAAAAGCTTTTTACCGCCAATACATCAAATCATTTTTTAAGATAAATTATGAATTCGCTCAAATAAAATACCCTTAAGAAACCAAAAATAAAAAGCATGACTCTTGACACTGTATTTTATTTGGTAGACAAATTTTGATTTGATTTTACTTCTTAGTTCTAACTTTTTATTTTATTTCTAATTTGTTTTTTTAATAAGGTTTTATTTAATGACAATGTTATAGTTTCGAAAAAATTTCGATTTGAAGTTTGATTTTTATCGCACGTGAATATCAATTGATTTCAGGTATAGTTTTATGCTGATTTAAGTTTTATTATAACATCTGGAATTTATTTTATTTAAATATTAAATAACGACTTCATCATTAATTTTTATTAATCATGTTGGACTAATAAAGATCTTATATTAATTTATAAAGTGTTTCCAGTAAAGAAGTGTAAATTTTGAAATTCGAACTAAATTACAAAAGTTGTAAAGTATTATAGGTAAAATGATAATTTTAACAATATTAAATTATGAGAAAAAGTAACTATTACTTGTACATGATATAGATATAATAGTAGATATTCAATTATTGGTTATGCCCCGTTTTTTTTGTGTGTGTTTTGACGAGATTTTAAGTTTGTAAATTTGTAAAAAGAAAATTGAAATTTGTAAATAACAATCTAAAATGTTATAAAAGAGTATAACATTTTTTGTTGCTTGAACAAGTTTCGAAACTTGTTGTCATTTAGACTTTGTTTTTAGTTGTGTTTGGAGGGCCAAACTAGTTTTTCTACCCAAAAAATTCTAAAAGCAATAAAAATCACTCAACTTTTGAGTGTCAAAATATTGGTTTGCCCACCATTCACTACAACAAAATAGTTCTTTAGCGGCGTTTTTTAGCGCCGCTAAAAACTTTCCCGGCGCTTAAAAAAGCGCCACAAGAAATGCCGCTTAAAGCAGCGCCGCAATAGTTTGCGGCGTTTTTAGGTAAAACACGCCGCAAAAAGTCAAATTCTATAGTGGCGTTTGTAAACTCAAACGCCGCGAGAACATGTTCTATTGTGACGTTTTTTTACAAACGCCGCGAATAACACCATATTTTAAAAAAAATCAAATAAAGCATACATATTATATAATAATTTAAAATGCATTACATTAAAGTCTATCCTTAAACTAAAAGAGAAAAATGCGATCCCTTGAATGTGGTCCATAAACTAAAGAAATACAAAAAGAATAGGCACATTAAAGTCCATCCTTAAACTAAAGAAATAAAAAAAAAGTTTCATAATGACAACATGCTTGTTTGCCTCTTTTTTTCTTTCAGCTCGTTCAGCACTTTTGAAATAAAATGACCCAACAACTGACTTTACATCTGCGTTAGGCGAATTGACAGTTACCTAACTAATAAGACAACCAAAACAGTCTTCACCATTGTCTTCGGAAAGATTAGTAATCCCAACCCTTTTACCTGAAAATTTAAACAAAAATAATTATAATCGAGCTATAAACAGACACAAGGTTTCACTACACAATTTAAAAAAGTAAGGAGAGAGAGGGGGTAACAGTCAAGCTCTAAATGTGAATACCCAGATATAGTCATCTGCTTGAAACATACATTTGTTTCTAAAGAAGAAAGTAAAAAACAGTTTCCAAAGATATATAGATGTGTTAGAAAATAATCACACTAGGATAATATTAACCAACCTATCTAGAAATCAATTCATTGAGATCATCAGAAACTCCTGAACCCACTTTAGAATTTGTTTTCTGTAATCCATGAACATTCCAAAACCAAGATTTAAAAAATTTTCATCGCAAAAATTAAATCATCAAAATTCTAATCATGAAAAAGGTTAGCAAGAACCTCAATATTTAAGGAATCTGATTCATGCATAAGTTTTCAATCTAGTGCCTCCAGCAACTGCAAAATAAGTCAAAGGAGTACGCAACATTTTCCCTAAATATCAATATCGACCATAAAATAAAAAATTAGTAAAACATTTCAATAACTTCTTTTTTACCTTATTATGTAATGCTTTGATATGTTCAATCATCATCTCCAGTTGGCCTTCATGACAATGTGAGTAGGAACAAACATGAGAGACATAATTTTCATTTATTCCTGCTTATACAAAGAATATATAAACTGTGTGAAAATTAAATGCAATAACACAAGCAACACAGATACCCAGGGCCATCCTTGGGCCAGGGCAAAAGGGCGACGGCCCAGGGCCTAGTCTTGTCCAGGGCACATACCTAAATATATTAACTACAGACTTAAAATAAATTTATAAAATTTTAAGAGCCCATCACAATAGTTATATATATATATTTCAAAATAAAGTTGATGAATGGGGGGCCATTATTATGGTGAAGGTTGTACGGTGGAAAATTAGAAATTGACTACATGGGTTGGCGAGCCCACATCATCATTATTTTTTGGGATAATTTATTATTAATTTTTAAAAAGTTTGAACATATTCTTTTAAGTTACAAAATAGTGCAATCTAATAGTACCGTTATTTTTTTTTCTACCAAACAAAATAGTACATATTTACAAGTGATCTAATATTAATATTGTACCATTATTTTTTCTGCAAAACAAAATAGTACCGTTAGTTTATTGTAATTAGTACATATTTTAGTAGGTTTTAGGGTAATTATTAAAGTTTTAATGATAATTTATTTTTAATAAGAATAAAATTTTCAAATACACCTATAAAATAATCGTTGTATTGTTCTTGTTCTTCACATCTCAATTTTTCCTCAATTTTCTCTCTTTCTTATATTATTTTCTCACAATTAATTCTAGTTTTTTATATAATTTTGATTTGATATTTCAAGATGGTGAAAATTCATATATTCAAGGAGATTGTGGTTTATGGGATTTACTATTGATGTACTATAATCAAATTTGAGGCCTAACTTGAAGTCTTCAACGACAGAGATCCAGGTGCTATCATTCTATACTTTTTGCTTAATAATTCTTATAGTATAATGTTGAATCGAAAACATATTTTTGGTAGTGAAAAAAGAAAAAAAAACAAGTACAAGAATTAATAGAATCACAAAAGGGTGTTTTAGATAATTTTTTTCTAAAATGAGTAGAAGAGCCTTTAGATGATAACGAGTTGGACGTAAATGAAGATAATATTAAACATTATAATGAAAATTTGAATGATAAAGATAATACTAATTTAAATAACGACCATGATTATGTACTTGACGCATCAAATGTTGATGTTGACATTGATCAACATATAATTCCTTCTTTTGATATCTATGATCCTAAAAATTGGGGTGTTCTTGATACTAAAACTAAAAATATTTTGATTGAAAAAAGGACCCATTAGAGATTTGAATCTCACATTTCCTAAGGATAATCTTTCTAAACATTTTTCTTATTCCTATTTTTCTAAAAAAAATTGAGCAACAGAGAAATTCTTGATAGAAAATGGTTAGTTTACTATAGACATATTAATAAAACATATTATTTTTGTTGTAAGTTATTTAGTTCTCAAAATAGTAAAAATATTTTAGCAAATGATAGAATGGATGATTGGAAACATTTGAGTGATAGGCTCAAACAACATGAGAATAATGTTGAGCATATGACTAATATGAATACTTGGAATGAAACAAGAATAAGATTAGAAAAGAATAAAGGTATTGATAAAAATTTGGAAGAAGGAATTTTAAAAGAAAAGAAATGTTGGAAACAAATTTTAGTAAGAATAATATCCGTTGTGAAATGTCTTGTCAAAAATAATTTAACTTTTCGTAGATCTAGTGAAAAACTTTATGACGATGGTAATGATAATTTTTTTAATTTTAATTGAAATGATAGCCGAATTTGATTTAGTAACACAAGATCATGTTAGACGTATCCAAAGTCAAGAAATTCACTATCACTACTTTGTTCCTAAAATTCAAAATGAATTAATTTCTCTTTTGACACATAGTGTTAGAACTTCTATGATAAAGATCATTAAAGAGTCAAAATATTTTTCTGTTATCCTTGATTGTACCCTAAATGTGAGCCATCAAGAACAAATGAGTTTGATAGTACGATGTGTTAATGTGTCAAGTAATGAAATAAAAATAGATGATTTTTTAGAGTTCTTAAATGTAAATGGTACATCTGGATTAGGGCTTTTAATGAATTATTATATGCATGTAAGTCACTTGATTTAGATGTTAATGATATTAGAGGTCTAGGTTATGATAATGGTTCTAATATGAAAGGAAAACACCAAGGAGTTCAAAAGAGGTTACTTGAAATAAATCCAAGGGCTTTATATATGCCATGTGCTTGTCATAGTCTTAATCTCACTCTATCGAATATGACACATTCTTGTGTGAAAGCTTTTTTTTTTGAAATTGTGCAACGCATATACACATTATTTGCAAGTTTTACTAAAAAATAGAAAATTTTAGTTGATAATGTTAAAAATTTTACAGTTAAATCTTTGTGTAATATTCGATAGGAGAGTCGAATAAAGAGCATTAAAGCTATTAGATTTCAAGCACCTTAAATAAAATTAGCTTTATCGGTTTTGTACAATTTTAGTAGTGAAGATGCCAAAACAAAAAGTGAAGCGAAAAGTTTAGCTAATTCTCTTGCAAGTTTTAAGTTCTTACTTAGCTTGGTGATTTGGTATGTGATTTTATTTATTATTAACAAGATGAGTAAGAAATTGCAATCTAAATCTATGTGTATTGGAACTATAGTTAGTGAAGTGAAAAGTGTAATACTATTCTTTGAGAAATATAGAAATGAAGGGTTTGAGTCTTGTATAGATATTGCGAAAACCCTTGCATTTGGTATGAATATAGAACCAATATTTCCAACAAAACGTCATGTGTTCAGAAAAAACAATTTGATGAGAATGATGATGATGAAAAGTACAATCACCCGAAGAATCTTTTAGAGTCAATTATTTTTGTTGTGATTGTTGATTTGGCTATAACTTCTTTGAAAACTATTGTTGAACAATTAAAGTTATTTGACAATATTTTTGGATTTTTATTTAATTCTAAAATGTTAAAATCTTTAGGTAATATTGAATTACAAAAATCTTGTATAAACTTTAAAAATATTTTTTTTCACAACGATTTTTCTGATGTTGATGCAAATGATCTCTTTTCAGAATTGAAAGTCTTGCAAATGACTTTGCCAAATGAGTTAATGTCGGCACTTGAAATTCTCAAGTTTGTCAAAATTGTGGATTGTTATCCAAATGTTTCAATTGCTTATCGAATCTTTTTAACTATGCCGGTGACTGTTGCATCTGCCGAAAAAAAAATTTCGAAATTAAAATTGTTGAAAACTTACTTGAGGTCGTCAATGTTGCAAGAAAGGTTGAATGATCTAGCCATTTTATGTATTGAGAAAAATATGTTAGAACATATTGACGTAGACACTATTATTAGTGATTTTGCATCTAAAAGTGCTCGTAGAAATTGTTTTGTATGAGTAGTTGGATGTTTAATAAAATTTATTGATGTTTATCATTTGAATTTTGATGTATTTATTAGATTGTTTTTATTGTAATAAAAAATATAATTTACAAGCAAATTAATTTATTTTTGCATGCTCTTAAAATTATTATTTTTAGTTGTTGTTATTAGGGCCCAAAATTTTGACGTGTACTCAAATTTACGTGTACTTGATAATCACGGACCGAGACATAGACAGAGAAATGCACTACCTAAAGAACTTGGCACCTAGTACCTCAAATATCCGAAAACTCATATACCGGTAACGAACACCTCTACTGTAGACTCCCCCGCAAAGTTTAGTTAATGGATTTTATTTTAGGATTTATATTAAAAAGAGGTATATATTATGAGAAAATATATCATGCATTAGCGGTGGAAACGAAAAAAATTTCACAAGCGCTTTAATTTTAGGGTTTAGAGATTTGATTAAGGGTTTAGAATTTAAGTGTAGGGGCTTGGAATTTGCGGTTTAACGGTTAAATTTTATGTGTATTTACAACAATTGTATCTACCACATGGGTTAAGAATATTTCACCCTTAAAATTAACTTCAAATCACTAGTTTTTGTGTTTGAATTATGTATTATGAACTTTTAAACTTTTATGTTTTTCTTATATGGTTTTATAAAATTTTTGAATTAAAAAATAAAAAATGTGAACTGAGTATCCGGTACCCGATTTAGCCTCAAAGCCTAAATTCTACAAGCACTTGTATATGGAATAATTATCCTTGTATTATTTTTGCTTGACTCGAAAGTCGTGATAAGGATGGGTTGCTGGCGTAAGATAGAAGAAGAAAGTGACTGAACCAAGTTAAGGACGATATTTTATTTTTTTTATAAAAAAATATTTTAAAAAGTTAATATAATATAATTTTAAAAGAATAATTACACCAATTATTTTTTTTTTTGATCAATCATAACTTTCATTAAAACCACACCAAAACAAGCAACCACGTACAAGGAAAACAAAGATAGGCCGCGTGCCTGGCATGCCTAAACCCATGCAAACCATGCACAGGTCTTGCATGCAAACCATCACCAACAAAACACCACCAGGCCTTCCGACCGGCCACCATAAGGGTGACCAGAAAACCAAAAGCAGAAAAAAACCTACAACTGAGAGAAACCATAGCCAACATCCCTGCATAGAGGGGAAAGACCGGAACCAGCAACACCTTGACAGACCCAAGGTTCAAGCTGAAAACAAAGAAAATCGATGGTCGATTATAGAGGGAACGAAAAAGAGATCCTATAAACCAATTTTCCAGGATGACAAGCAACTCTGCGCCTGAGAGCTCTATACAGAGACAGGCTTCCTTCGTCATGACGATGGTCCTTATCAAGGCATCAACAGTTGCACTCCCGTAATGAAAACGGCAACTGAACTCGACATCCCCTCCCCGACCACAAAGCCACATCCAACCAACACTACTGCTGAACATAAAAGCACCTAAACGAGAGCAAAACCCAAGATCAACACATGCACACGCACGTCCAGTGATCCCGAGGGAAGGCAGAACCCGCATAAGAGACCTATGAGCCTTCCGATCATAGGCTGCGAAACAGAACGGCCTCATGGTGTTCCGAGATAACTCCCGTTGGAGTTATCCGACTCGAAAGCTTGTTCTTCAAACGAATTTAGAGAAGATTTAGATTTTGAAGTAACTAACACCTCTTCCCCATCACTAACATGCACCTCTTCATTCAGGACAAAATTATTGTCGATACACATAGACGAGATTCGAGTGATGGTCTTTCCGAAAGGATCAATGCCCAACTCCACCAGGCCAGCCTCGTCGACAACCATTCGAGTGTATTCCATGGCATACTTACGCCTTGCAGCCTTTCGAATCAAGGTAAGCCTCTTAATGCCCGACGTTTTCCCTCTTTTTTTACGTTCGATCTCCTGAATAATGGTGGACGAATTGAATAAGGAGCCTAGAAACAGGGCTGTTGTCAGCATCTCCTCTTTGGCGGCTGGACTGTTTTCGGAAATGCACCAGTTAGATGGACCGACTTGAACAATAGCTTGTGAAATTTGGTTCCACAATTCCTGTCTTTTGTTTGGTCCAAAGAGAACCAGCTCATCTTCAGATCTTTTCCTTTTTTTTTATGGCTTGAGACCTGCATATTATCAATGCCGGCAGCAATGATATTGAACCATGGGCTATTTTGGTTAACATCGGAAGAGGTGGGATTTGTTTTCGATTCTGAGTCAGCGAGGGGATAAGATTTTAAGCCAAAGGATACGCAATCTCCAATTGCCGGAGCCCCTTCCATGTTAAAGCCTACCTTCCCTTTATAATTGCACACACCGATGTTTTCCATATTTAGCTTAAGGAAGTTGACTTTAGGAGCTACTGAGGTGACAAATCCTTTATCCTTAAACACTGCTCCCTGCTTCGAATGATCTACGCCAGATATGCTTGGGGAGTCGCGTCCGCCTTTTCTAATTTTCCCATCTGAACCTTTGTCGTTTTGCTCCAAGTTCCTATCAATTTTCCTTCCGGCCACCGGAGTTGAGAAAGGTCTAGTGTTGCTCCCTGCGTTTGCACGAAGCCATGGCCCAAAGCGACCGGCAAGCTTAACTATCATAAGTTCATGTCTGCATTCCCTTTCAATATGTCCCAAACGACCACATTTAAAGCAGAACTTCGGAAGACACTCATATTTGAATGCAACCTCCAACGGTGAGTCCTTCTTCCGATTCAGCACAAACCCGGTCTTGAGGGGGTCCTCTACCCGAATGGCGACACGGATTTTCAGCACATCTTTCCATGTTGAGGGGCCTAAGTCATCCAGGGAAGATCCATAGTAAGCCGGGAACAGATTACCGATGCGTTTAACGTTCTCTTTGGTTTGGAGCCCTATCGGGAGATTGAGAATTTGGACCCAGAACTCTTCCAGGGAGAAGTCGATTTCTTCCAGCGCCTTATCCGGTTGCCATTCTTTGAGAACCATTAAAGCATCCTGAATCGCCCATGGCTTGCGCCCTAAAATCCTGTGTTTTTCTTCTGTAGATTTGAAAATGAACAGAAAAATTTTTTCCCCAGGTCATGGCATTCAAGGCCATCACAGCTCCATGCTTTTTTAAGAATAGCTTTGACCGTTAAAATCTTGAGGGGGGAAGGGGTCAGCAGTTTACCCAAAAGGGAGAGGTTTTTCAAGGTGAAATTGACCTCACTATCTTCATTGAGCTCAAGCTCATCAATGAAGTCAGGCTGCATGGGAGGTTGGGTGGACTGGTTGTTAGGAAAGCACGTATTAACTACCCCTATGCTTAGGACTTGGCGGCTAGTCATTATGGTTGGTGAAGGAGACAGGGGTTTAAAAACCACAGAACCTACACAGGGAAGCAAGAACTGACCTAGGATGACTCAAGGAAAACAACTTAAAAACGAGACCAAACTTAGGACGACACCAAACACAAGCAGTGGCTCTAAACCGGTCAAACTCAAGAGGCTGCCATGCCCGTCGGACAAGTTTCCAAGGATATAAAGCTGAAAACGAAGCTCACGACGAGAAAGAGCAATTTGATAGAGAAAGAGAGCTTGCTTCTTAATTACACCAATTATTATTAATTTAAAAAAAACTTAAAATGCTATATTTTTTTGGACAAGTTTTAAAACTTGTTATCATGTATTCTTAAATTTGATTGTTGTACAGTAGACTAGGGGTGTTAAAAAATACTCGGTCTGATTGACCCGACCCAACTACCCGATGACCGAAATGAAAAATCGGATATTCACTAAAAATTACTCGATCAGGCCTGGTACTCGACCCAAGATTTTTTTGGGTAGCTAGGTCGAGTCATGACTGATTTTTTTGTAGCAGGGTACCCGACCCAATACTTTTAATATATATGTATAATTTTAAATTATATTAGATATTATTATTTATAACTTTTAAAATTTTCAAAAATATTTATATTAGGTGTGTATTATTATTTTTTAATTTTTTTTTGAATTTAAACACCTCTAGCTATTATTGTTATGTAGTTGACATGTTCCTCCTTTTATATAATATATATATATATATATATATATATATATATAAATTAAAATAATCATGCGTTGGGATAATTTGTAGCATTTGCTACCATTGAATGTCATGCCGCGGTTGGCAGCGATGAAGCCTCTTTGTTCGACTTATCCAGGTAATGTAACTGGGTGGGGTCTCACTGTGGATCGCCGGTTCTCTATCAAGTCGGCGTATGCGCTGCGGCTCGGCACCATCACGGGTATTCAGGAGCGTGTTTGGGCATTAATCCACAAGTTCCACGGTTTGCAAAAGATCAAGCTTTTCATGTGGCTTGCATGTCGGGAGAAATTAATGACCAACGTTGAACGTAGTCGTCGTCATTTTACGACCGACTTGTGATGCCTTATTTACCATGGGCAGGACGAGTCTGTTGAGCACATGTTGCGCTCTTGTCCAGCTATCCAACCGATCTGGTTTCGGCTGATTCGAGCATCCAAGATTGTTGAGTTCTTTGATCTCTCACTACTGCAATGATTTGAGGCCAATTTACAAGAGAATGCTTCGTTTGGCGTAAGGGAAGGGGACTTGAATCTGTTGTTTGCTGCGGTGGTTTGGAACATTTAGTGTAGAAGAAATGTCATTGTCTTTGGTGCTGAGATTGATAATTGGGGTTCTATCATTGAACGAAGTTGTTGGCTTGCGAACGCAACTCGTCTATCGCTCGAAGCCAAATGTAGAAGACAGGTTGAGCCTTCAACACTGACACATGTAGCTCGTTGGTTGCCGCCGTCTATAGACCGGGTGAAGTTAAATGTCGACGCCTCGTGTTCGATTCATGATGGGAAAGCTCGGTGTGGTGGGGTGATTAGGGATCATTCAGGTTCCTGGCTGCATGGTTTTACTAAATTTATTGGCTGTTGTTCAGTCGTGGAAGCCGAATTATGGAGTATTTTCATGGGTCTTGTTATTGCGTGGGATCTAGGCTTTCGGAGGTTAGAGGTGGAATCCGATAATGCTCAAGCTATCAAGCTTATTCATCAGGTAGAGCGTGATGGTTTCGCTCTCGCTATCACTCGTGCTATCTATAATGTGGTCCAGAGAGATTGGCGGATCTCGATTCGTGTTATCCCTACGAAGTGCAATCAAGTTGCAGATGCTTTGGCAAAACATGCAAGTCTCTCGAATTTTGACTTATTTCTTTTGAATTCTGTCCCGACTTTTGTTGTTGATCTATTATGCGAGGACTTAGTTCCTTCTAGGCATGTGCACTCTTTTTCCTCCATTAAGTTTAGGGAGGTTTTTTAATGAGGCACATGATAACGATACTTTTTTTATAAAAAAAAAATCATGTCTAATATAGTTAATAATTTTTAAATTGAAATTTGCCTACATTAATAGACTAGGAACTAACAGACGAATGTTGAACTTCATGAGCGTCAGGAGCAAGTGCCATGCCAATATCACTCGGGGTGATCATACGTTGTTAGTTGGAAGTGTGTCAACCATGTTCAACAAAGAACAATATCAAATACAATTAATTAATTTATAATTTTCATAGATATTAAAATATAGGGTAAGATATGAGCACTTAACTATAGGGTTGGTGTTAATTTTACCACTATACTTTTAATTTTGGCAAATCTACCACTTAACTATTTAAATGGTTCAAATTAAGCTACCAAACGTTAAAAAAATGGAAAAGTTGACGGGGATGTTAAATAAAATTAGTATAATTATACATTTGATCTCATATATTTAAACAATCTATCAATTTAGTCCTAATTTTAATCTAATAAAATAAATTAATTATTTAATTAGGTGGTGACATGTGTCACGTCCGTAGACTTTCGCTACCTGGAACGTGCGGCCTTAGTCCACTTGCGGAACCTTGTGCGACTAAGTAAGCCTAAATCCACTTGTTGCGGGGCTAGACTCCTGCTAACAAAACCACGCGACCTTAGGCGAAGTTCTCCTTTCAAACACCTAAGTTAAACTGGATTCTCACTCTAGAAGATCAAACACTTCTAAATCCCTCGAACGAAAGATCGTTCTACGCGGAAGCTAATCAGAGAACAACTGAAAGTGATGGCAACAAGAACGAACGAAGAACACTTAAGATCATCCAAGAACAATGAAGAACAACTCAGAGAGTTAGAGTAAATGCTTCTTTCTATTACTCAGAGAATGAATGATGAAGTGATTACAACTGCGCTGGGGAGGCTCTATTTATAGTTGAACTCCCCTTGATCCAACAGTACAATTTAAATTACATCGACGATCGAGATTTATCCTATCTTTTAGTTTAAATCTCTAATATCACAAACATTATCTCTATGATAATTACAAATAATATAAGTGATATCACAATGGCTTATCGCATTTTACCATCTAATTTACCCCGGTAAATCCTCCAAGGAATTTACTAAGTTTGGTGGACTTGTGGGCTTGCTAGCTTTCTCCAAGTGCCAGGCCAAGTCTGATGGTCTTGGCGAGCCCGATGCTCCGCGCAGAACCTTGTTGCTTGATGTTTGTGCCAATGACTCGGTTCCAAAAGTTTGATACGTGGCATTCTCCCCCACTGAACTTAGCGACGCCCTCGTCGCTCCACTCGAACGATCCTGGCAGGGTCAACTTGATTACTCGTCAATGCATCAGCTTCGTGCAATTCTCCCATACGAACTGCTTGCCTTGGTTCAAACTGACTTGGACAATCGCGTACTAAGACGCCACTAGGTACATCACCATCATTGGAACTTTTTCCCACAAACTCTGATTTACCTCGACTCGGATCCTCTTGATCCAACGGCAAAGACTTGGAAGTCACAATGTTGAACACCTGTCGAGCTCCCAGAACTCTGAAAGGTCCCTTCCAATCTTTAGTTCTCTCAAACCGAAGGCTAGGTCTTACTCGACCTACGCTCATCAAATATGGTAAATCAAAACCACTAAGAATGTGTTTGCGATGTACCTTCCTCTCAGTCTCCGTATTTACTCTAAAATGGGTCAGGCCTTCTTTCTCCTCGAAGTCTGGCCCCCTTTGCATCAAACCTCCCTTCTTGGAGTTCTTTGCTTGCATCGACCCTTCTGCTACGAAGTTCGTTGCCCTTGATTGCACCCGCCCTCTTAAACAAGAGTTTGGTGCCAGCTTCTTCTTGCATCGGCCCTTCTTCTTTGAAGTCTGGTGCTTCCTCTTGCGTCGGCGCTTCTTACTTGAAGTCCTTCGCTCATTTCCATCCTTGCTCACAGGTTGTGTCTCAACGGTCCCAATGTCCATCAATGGCTTGGCCTTACTTGGCCCATTTCTAACTTTGGTCTCTGAAGAAGTGTTCTTCACACGAACACCCTCGGCTTGTTCTTCCTTCGGCCCTTTTCTAGTCGGCGCCTCTGAAGTAATGCTCTTTTCGCCAAGAACACCCTCGGAAATTTTACCCTTCGACCTTCTTGTCATAATGGTATTTGAAGCCATGTTCTTCCCATGGACATGCTCGGCGGACTCATTTGTAGCCTTCTCGGACATGTCTAACTTATTCTGCCCTCGGTCAAGATACACTTTGGCAGAACTCAACGGGCAATCTCACACCTTATGAGGCCACTTACATCTGTAGCACTCCAATTGCTTCTCCTCCCTCGGCTTGACAGTTTCCTCATTCGCTGTCGCACCAGGTCTCGGTCTTGGCTTGACTACTTTGGCACTCGTAGTCGAACCATGGACTCTCACTCGGCTTTGCGGCACTAGCATACCTGATCACCCCAAGTCTCACTACTTCTCCCCTTGACTCGTCTGCTGTCCTCACCATAGCAGCAAGGCGGTTCTTCTCGGGACATCCCCTTATCAAATGAGGACCATCACAAAAGTAGCACTTCAATTTCTGGCACCCCTTCTTCTTCGGCACAGACTTAGACTCATCATTCCCTTTGTCTTTCGAACTGGGCTTGGTCGATTCAAAACGAGCTTTCTTGCTTCCTGGGGGCTGGGTCAAGGTTTGGCAACGCCGACTATCTTTATAAGCCTCTTAGCACCACCTTACTCTAATGCGAGCTTCGCCCCCGGTCTAAGCTCCTCTAAGAAGGTCTTGAGCACACCCCATTCACTCAATGCGGTCTTGCAACTGAGCAGCTCACTCTTGAGCTCATTCATCTCCTTTCGCAAAGCCTCCATCTCGACTCTACGAACACAACTCTCTTGAACTATCTGCAACTCATCGAGAATATGTCGCGTCGTGCCATTGAGCCCGCGCTCAATGGACTTCCATTCTTCAGAATGTGACTCCACAACACTTAGGATCTTCTTGGCCTCCTTTTCGAATTCCTTAAGTCTATTGACCTTATCCTCCAACGACGAAATGTCTCTTCACTGTCTGTCCTTTACTGAGGCTATCTCGGTCTCAAATGAGTTGTCACGGCCATCAAGCTTATCGTAAAACTCAGTAAGAAGGTTTTCAATCTTGTCTCTGATTTTCCCTTTAGATTTCTCGATAGCTTCTTCTACTTGGCCCATCGTCGCCAACTTATTCTTCAGTGCCATTTCGTTCCCTTTTTTGCAACGAACTAGCATGATCCCTGATCACTTCGACTAACTCGAACACAAATCACCACCACGCTTGTCTGTAACTACAAGTTGGTCTGAACGCAAGTCCTCTCGACTCGCTCTGATACCACTTGTCACGTCCGTAGACTTTCGCTACCTGGAACGTGCGACCTTAGTCCACTTGCGGAACCTTGTGCGACTAAGTAAGCCTAAATCCACTTGTCGCGGGGCTAGACTCCTGCTAACAAAATCACGTGACCTTAGGCGAAGTTCTCATTTCAAACGCCTAAGTTAAACTGGATTCTCGCTCTAGAAGATCAAACACTTCTAAAGCCTTTGAACAAAAGATCGTTCTACACGGAAGCTAATCAAAGAACAACTGAAAGTGATGGCAACAAGAAAGAACAAAGAACACTTAAGAACATCCAAGAACAATGAAGAACAACTCAAAGAGTTAGAGTAAATGCTTCTTTCTATTACTCAGAGAATGAATGATGAAGTGATTACAACTGCGCTGGGGAGGCTCTATTTATAGTTGAACTCCCCTTGATCCAACGGTACAGTTTAAATTACATCGATGGTCGAGATCTATCCTATCTCTTAGTTTAAATCTCTAATTATCACAAACATTATCTCTACGATAATTACAAATAATATAAATGATAATCACAATGGCTTATCGTATTTTACCATCCAAGTTACCCCGGTAAATCCTCCAAGGAATTTACTAAGTCTGGTGGGCTTGCGGGCTTGCTAGCTTTCTCCAAGTGCCAGGCCAAGTCTGATGGTCTTGGCGAGCCCGATGCTCAACGCAGAACCTCGTTGCTCGATGTTTATGTCAATGACTCGGTCCCAAAAGTTTGGTCCGTGACGCATGCGTCGCCAACTTATTAGAGGATTTTAATTATTTTTATTTAATTTAATTAATTAATTTTTCTCTCCAATCAGGTGATAACACGTGTCACCTGATTGTAGAAGGAAATATAGAAGCAACATTAAATTGGGACTAGGGGGATTCAAACCAAAAACCCGGTGAAAGAGATGTAGGCTTGCTACTAGGCCAAGCTTGTTTTTGTGAAATGAAGTACATCATTTAATATATATGTTATAACATTGTTAATGAAAAATGAAAGCAACACAAAAATTGAAATTGGGGAATTCAAACCAAGGACCCTTTGGTGGAAGAGGCATGGGCTTACCGATAGACATGGTCTATGATCTCAAGTGGCTAGTTTTTGTGTTTAGTTTACGTTTATGGTTGTAATTTTAATTATTTCCTTTAATAAAAATTTGAATTCATTATCTATATCATATTATGTGCAGACACATATTTTGGATAAATAAATGAATCTTAAGCCTAGTGAAAACTGATTCATTCTGAAAGGGTTTGTTTTGGATTATTCATCCAATTGCATTTAACGAAAAGGATTCCGATCAGATCGCCTTCTTCTCTTGAACAAGACCAAATGCAAACATGTGCTTCATCAACCACCAAGCCTGAGAGTAAAGTGAAGCAATTTTAAACAGGAAGATGGAACTTCAACATATCGGCCATCGACATCCTTTGGATTACTCATTCAAAACCATAACGACGAGGTCCAATACGATTGTTCCGCATGTAAGAAATCATTATCTGCTCCAATTTACCACTGTTTCGATTGTTCCTATATATCATAAGGAATGTGGCGAAGTACCCCTTGAGATTGATCACCACTACGACCGTATGCATCCTCTTACTCTCTTGCCAAAACCACCTGCTCATCCTGAGAACTGCAGTTGCAGTTCAATGGGGAGGATTTGTTTATTCTTGCTCTGTTTGCAACTTTGATCTTTCCATTGATGATTTCTTTCCACCACCAACGATCACCGATGCAAGCCATGAACACCCATGGACACTTGTATCAAGATAAATGTCATTTATTTGCGACTTTTGTGGCACTGCCCCTATCTTTGCACCATATGTAATCTTCTCGTCCACAAGAAGTGCATTTCATTGCGACATCATCATGTGATTTCTCTCTTTCGAGGTACGGCAGTTACTGTTGTTCTGCTTCTAATTGCCATTATATTGCTCATGTAAACTGTGCAACTCATAAAGCAATTTGCCATAATATTGCCATTATCATCAACATCGACATCCACTGACTGTTGTGAAAAACATCTGGAATTGGCCTCCATGTAAGGTGTGTCGTGAGCTTTGCAATGGGCGTGCCCTCGAATGTAGAGAACCTGGATGCAACTTTACCGTCCACTGGGGATGCCGTTTTTTCTGAAACAGGGAGGTCACAACTCCACAAGCCTGTGTATCTGCATGCATGCATCAGATTTTGCAATAATGGCTCATGACCTTTGTGTTTCAGATCTAATGTTTGAGCACTTGTTGTTTGTTTAGCTCTAACATGATTTGTAACAAGACATGTCATCTGTTGTTCTATCTGGTTGTTATTGTGTTATTGTTTCAACCCACACTTTGATGCTACACAATTCTTAACCAATTAAGTGGGTTCGGCCTTTACAAACCAATGCAAATAAATCATAACCCAAAAGCCATCAATGCAAACTAGGAACGTACCAATGGAACAATTGCACTATTACCCCCTTCCAAAAATTAAGTTTTCATTTTTTTAGCCTTTTTCTATATATATATATATACATTTCGGATCCTGTCAAAATATTTACAACCTAATTTAATCACTTTTAACACAAAATTTTAACTTTTACGCATCAATTTTATAATATTATCTCGACGCCCAACACAAATCTTGACTTCACTTTATAAATTTATGAATTAAAAATGTAGGGAAATTATGGAGAGTTGATCAGAGATAAGGTTAAAAATTGGATCTGCTTGAAGCCTGTAATATATATTGCTTTAAGGATATTTTGTTAAATGCGTATTTCTATAATTCAACAAACACTTGTGTAAGAGAAATTATTATTATATCAACATCAAATTGAAAGGAAAATTTAAGAATTCCTATATATGGAGAAAGTCAACGTTGAGAAAACCCCTAGCGTCGTCAATGTGGATGCGATGGAGATCAACGTGCCGACAGCAAGGCCGGAGAAAGGGCTGCCGGATCCACCAGGAGTGGCTGTCCATGACGCTAGCGTTCTTAATACCGGGCCCTCTGCATTCTTCCATTTTCCCCCGCTGGTTTTACTTGAGAAGCTTGCTTCTCCTTTGGTGAGGGAGGACCCAAGGTCTATCAAGCGAGTCAAGAATGCGAGTACTGACTATGTTGAGGGACCGGAAATTTCGGATAGGGAAGATGTGCATGTGAATGATGTTGTGAACCCTACAAACGATGGTTCGAATGTGGAATCACGCCAGGATCTACCTGTGTCGGGTGGTACACGTCCCTCCTATGCATCTGTCGTCTCTGGTGGGATCGTTGGTGATGGAGTGGGGCAGGATGCGTGGAATTTGGAGGAAATTGTTCTTGCTGATGATGATGTTCTTGTGGACCTAAAGGGATCCTTCCCTAAGATTCAGTTTACTGATAAAGCACAGAAGCTCCTAGACCTAAATATGCGAAGGACGATAATTATCCGACTGCTGGGTCGATCGATTGGTTATAGGGCTTTGATGAATCGGTTGCCTTCGTTATGGCAAATACAAAGTAAGTTTCAGGTTATTGATCTTGAGAATGATTATTTTGCCGTTAAGTTTGCAATGAAGGCGGATTATGTCCATGCTCTAACTGAGGGACCTTGGACGGTGTATGGGCATTATCTTACGGTTCAACCTTGGAGCCGCACCTTTTCAACCTCTGAACTACACCCGTCGCATGTTATGGTGTGGGTGTGCTTGCCTGGCCTCTCCTTAAGGTACTACTCCAAATCTTTATTTCATCATATTGCCAACATTATTGGCCGGGTGGTGCGTGTGGATTACAACACGGCGGCGGGAGAACGTGGGAAGTTTGCGCGTATTGCAGTGATGGTTGATCTATCGAAGCCTCTTATCCCTTGTATCGTAATCGATGGAGTGGTGCAACATCTGGAATATGAGGGGTTACAAAACGTGTGCTTTCAATGTGGATGCTATGGCCACTTAGAGGCGCAATGTGGGACTGAGTGTGCCAAGGGGTCATCGCAACAGCAGGTTCCCACGAGTGACCTGGATTATTGTCTTGAAGATGCAAGATATGGTCCATGGATGCTTGCGGAAAAGCAGAACCGTAAAGGGAGGAGGCTGAATAGGGAAGCCACACGTTCCTTCGGGGATGTGGGGCAAGGGTATGGGTCTCGTTTTAATGTGCTCTTTCAATCGGATGACCAACTCCGAGATGAGGTTGCATCCGGGGTTGGTAATGTCGATGAGCAGGGGGATGTCCAAGGTATTTCCCCTGTGCGGGTTACCCAGGTTGGAGGCAGTCATGATGGGTACAGGAAGCCGGAAATAAGAGGGGAACGAGTAGCGGCAAAAAGAAAGTTAGTGAGGCGGTGGTTAACCATGCTAGTCAAATCACCCTGAGTGACGTGGTACCATTAAAAGAGGGGCAATCACCCATGGTTCTTCGCCTTAAGGCTTCAGTTCCGACGGGGCAACATTTTGCTTTGGTAATTAAAGAGGAAGGGGATGAAGGTATTAGTGCCAGGAGAAGGAATGGAAAAACAAAGGTTGGTAGCTCTAAGAAGGTGCTTTTAGACAATTCATGTGCTAGCTTAAAGGTGAAGAAACCGACTTCCTATCGTCCCCCTGCAAGGCCTGTTTTAGCGGATTGGGTGCAAAATTTGGTTTCGAAAACCTCGACTTTTGGTACAAGCAGTAGTGCGGCTACTGATCCGATTAATCCTGGTAATGTTAAAGGGCATGCGGTTGGTGTGATGATATGAATTTGGCCACTGCGAGGGATGCTGTGCAGAATGCAGACCGTGCGGGTGATGCTCTTGGCAAGGAGAATACCCCGATTGCCTAGTATGATCTGTGGTCTCTTCTTTTCCCTTTATAATTTTATGTTTACAACTATAATTTGGAATTGTCAGGGAGTTGCAAGTCCACCTTTTCGTCGTTATTTTATGAATTTTAACATGATTCATCGCCCATATCTCTTCGTTCTCATAGAGCCTAGAATCAGTGGTAGTAGGGCCGATAAAGTGATTCGCCGTTTGGGGTTTGATAACTTGTTTCGTGTTGACGCTCATGGCTTTAGCGGCAGAATTTGGCTCTTGTGGATGGATGATTTGGTTATTGATATCCTTAAGGTGTCCAATCAGTTTATTCATGGTCGTGCGAGGCATGGTTCCTCTCATCAATGGGCGTTTTTCACAATGGTGTATGCAAGCCCTAATGCGTCGAAGAGAAAGCATGTATGGGAGGCTCTTAAGGCTCTCGACCCAGGACCGGATTCTCCTTGGTTCTTGGGTGGCGATTTTAACACCATTCTTCGTCCAGAGGAGCGACGTGGAGGCTCTAGTGTGGTGACGGGAGGAAGCCGATTGTTCAATGATTTTGTTTTTGTGTGTGGTTTACTTGAGGTGCCGTTTTCGGGTCCTTTATTCACTTGGGCGAGGGGTGATTTATCCGAGAGGCTTGACAGATGCCTCTTCAATGACAAATGGCTGGCCTGCTTCCCGAATACGTATGTGGATCACCTTGCGAAGTTGGGCTCCGACCATTGCCCTTTGCTTCTTCAAACGTGCAGAGATATTGGCTTGGTGCATAATATGTCGTTTCGGTTCTTGGCCGCTTGGCAAGACCATCCTGAATTTTCTAATCTTCTTGTGGAATCTTGGGATATTAATGGTGACATCTAATCTAATTTGCATTCCTTCTCTTCGAAAGTGATGGAATGGAATGAGTCTACTTTCGGGCATATTGGCAATAAGAAGCGTGAACTTCTGAGGCGTATCAGAGGAATTGAAAAAGCTTTGTCTTCACGGTATTCGGACTTTCTTGTGGATCTTTTGGATAAGCTGAAAAGTGATTTGGATGGGGTTCTTGTTCAGGAGGAGAGTTTGTGGATTCAGAAGGCTAGATGCAATTGGAATCTGTATGGGGACCGTAACACCAAATTCTATCACTCTTATGCTATGAGTAGAAGGCGGGCAAATACTATTTTTCGTCTGCGCAATTTTGATGGGGATTGGTGTTCTGATCAAACGGTGCTTCGAGGTATTGCTGTTGATTTCTACAAATCCCTTTTCTAGACTGATCATAGCTCCAGTGCTAATTTTAATGTTCATGGAAACTTTTCTCGCCTTTCGAAAATTCAATTGGAGGAGGTAATTAGACTGGTTACTGATGATGAGATTAAGAACACAGTGTTCGAGATGGGGCCTTTAAAAGCACCTGGGGTCGATGGGTACCATGCTACTTTCTACCAAAGGAATTGGGGGACTATTGGTCCTAGTGTATGCACATACATTAGGCGGGTTTTTTAAGAGCAATCTTTTGATCAGATGATTAACCGGACCTTGGTTGTTCTTACTCCAAAGGTTAATAGCCTTGAGTATATTCATCAGTTCCGGCCTATCAGTCTCTGTACTGTGTCATATAAGATTGTATCCAAGTTGATTGTAAATCGCCTCAAACCGTTTCTGGAGAGCTGGATTTCAGGTAACCAAATGAGTTTTGTCCATGGTCGTAATATTTCTGATAATATTATTGTGGCACAGGAGGTGATCCATTCCATGCGTGGTAAGAAAGGGAAGATTGGGTGGATGGCAATCAAAGTAGACCTGGAGAAAGCGTACGATAAACTTGAGTGAACTTATTGATGATACGCTCAAGGATATTGGTCTTCCTGATTCTCTTCGTAAGCTCATTATGCATTGTGTTTCTACAGTGTCGATGTAGGTACTTTGGAATGGCGATAAGTCGCAATCTTTTGCTCCTAGTAGGGGTATCCGTCAGGAAGACCCGTTATCCCCGTATCTATTTGTTCTTTGCATGGAAAAATTGACGCAGAGTATTAATCTTGTTGTTGGTGCTGGGCGTGGAAACCTATTCGTTTGGGTAGAGTGGGCCCTGGTCTTTCTTATCTGTTCTTTGTTCTAAGCTTGAGACTCTACGTTTGATCATGGAGGAGTTTTGTGCTGCCTCGGGTCACAAGATAAGTATTCCAAAGACGAATATATATTTTTCTCGAAATGTGCCGTATGAGTTGAGACATATGATTAGCTCTTCTTTTGGTTTTTCAGAGGTATCTGATCTAGGTATGTACCTTGGCGAAGGCTGTTATTTCAGCCATTCCATCATATACTATACAAACTGCCCTCTTGCCTAAAAGTGTCTGCAATGAAATTGAGATGATACCGCGGAATTTTATTTGGGGTGGTCAGGATCTGAGGAAGGGTATTCATCTCGAAAAATGGAATGATCTTTGCAAACTGGTTGAGTATGGTGGGCTTGGGTTTCAGCAATTAGGTGTGCAGAATGATGCGTTTCTCATGAAAGTCGCCTTCGGTCTCCTCACGAAAAGGGATCAGCTATAGGTTCGTGTGCTTTGGGCAAAATATAAATGGTGGGATGGTGTTCCGGAATCTATTGTTAGAAGGAACTGCTCTCGGCTTTGGAAAGGATTAAGCATGGTTTGGGAAGATGTTCGCACTAGCATTGTGTGGAACATTGGCAATGGTTTGAGTGTGGACTTTTAGAAAGACCCGTAGATTGGGGATGTTGGTCCGTTGGCTGATCATGTGGTTGTTGGTGCCAATCTTCCTTATTTATTTACTCATGTCAAGTCTGTAATCACGGCTGATGGTAGTTGGGATTGGGGTAAGTTCGCGGATTTGTTACCTATGCATATCCTTCTTAAAATTGCGGCAATTGCTCCGCCAATTGAATCCAATAATAATGACTATCCTGGGTGGAAATGGCGGGATGATCGCCTCTTTTCAGTTAAGTCGGCATATGATATGCAAATATCAAATGATAATATGGCTTTTTCTAGTTTGTGAAAAGTGATCGCGAAGTATCCTGGATTACAAAGGATTAAGATTTTCCTATGGTTATTAGCAATGGGGAGAGTTCTTACCAATGTCGAGCGTGCTAGGAGGCATCTTACCCTTGACGATCGATGTGGGATCTGTTGTGAGGAGCCTGAGGGTTTGGATCATCTTTTTCGAACTTGTGTCCTTGCACAGAGCACGTGGAGGAGCCTGGTTCGTCGGGATAAATGGGCGGAGTTTTGTAACTTGAAGTTTCCTGCATGGTTGAGTAGGAATTTGAATGAAGCCATTGGCTTTGCAGTGGATGCTGGCGATTGGCCTGTGTGCTTTGGTGCCATTTTATGGTCTATTTGGCTGCACCGAAATCTACGGGTTTTCTCCCAGATGAGACGCCTATGGAAACTGTTTTGGAGAGGAGTAAGCGCGTCCTAGATGAGTTCCGGGCGGTGAATATGCTGCAGGTGAATCATGGAGTGCAATCAAGTTCTATGACGCGCGGGATTTCGCGTTGGAAACCTCCTTGTCAAGGGAGATATAAACTCAACACGGATGGTAGCCGCTGCACTAAGAGTGGCATGGCTTCGTGTGGTGGTGTTATACGCGACACGGATGGGTCTTGGATCATTGGTTATTCGAAGTTTATTGGGATTTGCTCGGATATGGAAGCATAACTTTGGGGTGTATTCGAGGGATTACGGCAGGCTTGGCAGTTGGGTATACGGAATCTGGAGGTTGAAGTTGATAATAAGGTGGTAGTGAAATGTTTATAGGGACATTGTAATGTTGTTGCGTTCTCTACGCTGTTGCCGCACATTCAACAGCTCCTTCAGCTGGATTGGTTCGTGAGTTTTACTCACGTGTTGCGTGAGAACAACCGGCTTGCGAGCGGGTTGGTAAAGTGTAGCTCTTCGTGTGCGTTTGATACGACCATTTTCGATGCTTCTTCGGTGGAGGTATGTTCTGTGTTCAATGAGGAAATGGCGGGGATAAGCACCTAGCGTTACTGCCTGGGTGGGGCTTTATTTACGTCATGTGGTCTTGAGTTGTTCTATATTACTACGTGTACTCTTTTCCCCCATTTAGGTTAGGGGGTTTTAATGAGACACGTAGCAATATTCTCTCATTTATCAAAAAAAATATTATATCAACTCAGTTTACCACGTCATTTATGATCTCTATCTATTAAAAAATAGTCAATTAATTTTTATTTTTTATTTTATTTTTTCATTCATAATTAATTTTTATGTAACCACCCACTACCTATTTACATGGCAAAAAAACTTAAATATTCATCCTTAGAAAATATAGCATGGAAAATATAGAAATTAATTGGTTGATTTTTAGTAGATGAGACCACGGACAGGGATGGAGCAAGGATTTGGGGTTTGGGGGAAAAACATAAATGTTTCAAAATGTGGGGCAAATTCATAAATAAACCATTTTTAAAAAAATATATAGATTCACAAAAGTGGAAAAAATTATTCGGAGGTGGGAGGGGCAATATAGTTCCATCCCTGACCACGGATGACGTGGTGAGCATGAACCATATAATATTTTTTTCTTGTGTAGAATAAGAAAAAATATTATATTGTCTCGGTCAACCATGTAATCCATCATCTCATCCAATCCACTAAAAAATCACCCAACTAAATTTTTTTCATGTTATTTTTTTTAAAGATGAATCTTCATTTTTTATACCATGTATATATAGGAGTGGGTAGTTACATAAAATTTTATTGTGAATAAATTACTGATATAAAAAAAGAGTTAATTGACTGATTTTTAGTGGATGAAAATTATAGATAACGTGTTGAGCCGAGTACATAAAATATTTTTTTTTGTAAAATAAGAAACATAAAGAGTAAAAAGTCAACGAACACTTGAGGGATATATTCTAACAATAAATTAACATAAATAATCTCGTGCCATATGCCAGTGTTAATAATAATAATAATAATAATAATAATTTATTTTGAATATTTTAATTTATATAAATACCAATCCTTTAAAACTATTTTTAATTAAAATTAACATAAATAATCTCGTGTGTTAATATTTTATTTTTTCTTAACCTTATGACAATACACACACTTTATTCACACAAGTGCTCGTATTTTTTTTTGTTCGAAAAATTTGAATTTAATAATGGTTAAAGAAAATCAACACCTACGTTATGTGCTCGTATTTAAGTCTTTTATGAAGAACATCATTGTTTTCTTCCACTAGAGCCACTCGTCGAGTTCACATCTCATTCATTGAAGTTAATTACTTAAATATATTTAATATTAATACTTAAATGTGAAAAAGAAAATGTATCAGTGTTGATCCAACAATCATTCCATAATTAAATTAGGAGCTATGGTTAGCAAGCAAACAACAGTAATCAACGCTTAGTATCCTACTTTTTCTTTATTTGAAACTAAGGAATACTTGAGACTATCATTTGAATTCGATGGTGAAGTCACTTGGGATTCACTCCATGATTGATGTCAGTCCAATTTCAAGGTTGATGATGAACAAATATCTCAAACAAAAAACAATTGGAGGGTCAAATTGATTGCATGAAAATTGATCAATTAATGGTGGCTTGGAATACAAGTGTACTGATCCCACCAATACATTAAGACAATGATGAACAAGTGCTTTCAGTAGGCTTATATCAGCAACCATTAGGTTGAGTTGCACAGTTTAACTAACTTCATACCAACCCTACCATTCTCTCTCTCTCTTCATACTCTCTCTCCATGTGATGACAAGTGTAGTTGTTGTCGTGTTTTCAATCGAATTATAATGTAATTAATGATATCGTGATTAGTTTTTATGAATATAAATAATTAAATCAATATAGAGTAATATTACGATTTTACATCTAGATGAATTCGCACACACTTATAGACTACGTTGCTCCGAGTTACCTAGAGAACATTCTACCTTTTACCACTGGGATTACTCATTGGGTTCGAGAATCCAACATTTTAACAATATGCTCGGTGAGTAATTAAATACTAGCATGTTTTCATTTTCCATACCAAAAATGATTCTAGCTTGTTGATAAAGCCAAAATCCAACCAAATATAAACTCACCCAACATTTCCATTTCCCACTTGCTTTTGATAAAAATAGATTGTTTTCCCAAAATGAAAGAAATGAAAGAGCGAATGGAAAGGCTTGTAGTTCTTCCTTTCTCCGCCGGCTGTTCTTCTCAGGCAAGTGTTGCAGTTGGCAAAAGTCCCCCGAGGAAACCAAAACCAGAACCAGCTGGTCAAAATCCAACAAGTATGTTCATCTCTCTCGGTTTCTGTCTGAAAAAAACAATAATTTTTTCAGTTTTCGATGTCTCTAAACTAGGGTTTTAACTTTTATCTAATATGTACATATATATTCCTATGTATGTATTGTTTTTTAATGAAGGTAAACAAGTAGTAGGAGAAGACTGTTCATCCAAGGGAAGAACAAAGAACACATTTGGTTGGTTGACTCTTTCAAGACCCAACATTTCCAGTGGGATACACAGATTGGTCAGGATTACTGTAAAAAGTTTCTCTCAGTTATTTGGTAAGTTTGATACAAGAGTATAATTCATGTCTGTATTCGAATATGTGTCGAACATAGATACCAGATATGATTATCGATCTTTTTTCCTTGGAAAAATTTCAGTTTACAAAGAGATAGAGGAAGTGACAGCGGAGATGGAAATTGGGTATCCGACGGATGTGAAACATGTTACACACATAGGATTGGATGGCACGACCACGACTATGACCGCAACCACAACCACCACAAGCAGCAATCCGTTTAAGGGTTGGCAAGATTTCAGCCCCATGGACCATAGTTTTATTGCTTTCCCTTCTATTTCGTTGAGGCAATTCGAGCTGGCCATGGCTGCCCAAACTCACACTGGACCACTCATTCATTGAAGAATATATTTGGTCATCATAACTTGTTCTTTTTCTTCCTTTTGTTATTTGTATGGAATTGAATCACGCTAACAAATCAGAAAAGAAAACATTGTGTGTATTTGTGTGTGAATCTTTTTGTTATTGTAATGAGAATTTAGATTTTAAATTTGGTTGAAAATTGTTTTTTTATATATATACTAAATGGAAATGGAAAAAAATTGACGGAAATCCTACTTAATCCGTTTTAGGATAAATTACGTAAATCATCACTGAATTTTATTATCAAACCTATTTTGATACTAAAGTCTCAAAATGTTTTAATTTACTCACTGAAGTTTAGACATTGAACATTTTTTTGCCATTAAAGTTTAGACATTGAACGTTTTTTTTTTCACTCCATCGTTCACCGTCGTCGAACACGCACCGTCGAAGAGGGTAGTTCGGTACCAAATTTCACCAATTGTTTCGGCTAGCCCCCTTAGTCCGAATTCGACATCCATTTTACCGAAAAGTGCTCTGAAGTCCATGAATCATGCAAAAAAAATTTAATTTCTTTCTTGTCGATCTCCCTCCTCCGTCGTCAGATGAATCTCGTTTCTCAGTATATTGCTTCCCTTATGCCGACGAAGCTTTTCCACCATTCGGGTCTTGAGAAGTTCCTTGTTTCACCGGTAAATAGACGTCGAAAAAAGTTAACGGAAGAGTGACCAAAAACGTTTAATATCTAAATTTTAATGAGTAAATTGAACATTTTGAAACTTCAATGACTAAAATATGTTTGAGAGTAAAATTCAATGATAATATACGTAATTTGCCTTTTGTTTTATTGTTAAAATAAATTTTATCAGTATGATTGAAAGAACTTTCTAATTAATTATGCTCATTTAAATATTAGGTGCTAAATCCAAATAAAAAAATACTAACCGCTAAAGTTTATCTGAATCTACGAACATAAAAACACAAAAACTATATACATGAAAATTGAAATTTATATTAAATCAGGTCGAGTCAGATTTCCAACTAAATTAGAAACAGATAAATATATATTTAATTTCGGATCAGAATAAATCAAATTTTATTAGAATTATGTCAAATTAATTTCGGATCGACCAAAAATTTGTCCCGGCCAAAAGTTTATCTGTAATGCTTACAGAGGATATATTTACTTTTTGGCCCAAAATATACTCCTCTGCTCCTAGTTTTTCTTCATTCGGTATTTGTTTAGCCCTTTTTCCAAGAGAAGCCGGCAAAAAAGCCTTCAAATAGTTCTGGGCTTTGATACTTTGATAGAATGGGCTAATATTTAATCACGCTTTGTTGAGAGTAAAATAACATTAACTGAAATTAAAAATAATAACAATAAATGTTTTATATGTTAATGACTAATATAAATATTATTCAATGTAAATTTTTAAATGAAATTATTAAATTAATTAACTGAATTTTAATTCAATTCACTTCTGTCAAAGTATACGAATTTAAATATGTTTCAACATAATTTTCATTGAGTAAAAAATTAGTTCTTTTTATTATAAGACAATATATGTTCATACATATTTTCAACTCTTTGATAATGCACACACACTTTACGAACAAAAACGACCAAACGCTGTTTTTTAGGATGAACATCTAAAACCACTTGTTAAAAAAATTCTAATTAAAAAAACGTTATTAAACCTTTTAACCCATCAATTACTTGCGGATAAAGTTTTGGTCTAAAACCGTATCCAATCATTTCTGCACACGTGTAGGACAATGACATCAGCAATGGCGGGTAGGATAATTAAGTCGGTTAAAGTTCAAGTATAAAAAGGAATAGAAGTCCCTTTCGTTTCTCCCTTTGTACTTGAAAACACGAAAACAATGGCGAAACAAACCCCGTCGTCTCCATTGAAACGCAGAAAAGCAACGTGTTTCTCCGACACAGAGATGGACGTAGCCCGCCAGCTGATGCAGCTTTGTAGAAAATACAGTGACGACATCAATGGCAACACAGGGTCAAAGAAAGAGAAACGGACCGATGAAACCAATCCATTAGATGAAGAAGAAGAAGAAGAACATCTTCAGCCCAGAAAAAAGAGGTTCAAATCGATCGATTTCATTTACAGAACCACCCAGCCTTTGATCATCCAGAGTCACCAGAATGTTAAGAAGATGAAGATGATGTGTAATTAGATATAGTATTAGTTTTTGACCCTTTCTTTTTTCTGGGTGTGATTTGATCGGAAGTTGAAAGTTGGTTTAATTTTCTTGGAATGCTTTCGAGGAGCATTCTAGGGTTCTTGATTTGGCTTTTACTTGTGCACCAAGGGTTGTATTTTCGTTAAATTAAGTCAGAAATACATTGATTTGTAGGTAGTTTAAGTAAACACGTTAACTTTCCTTGTACGTACTTAAGCCAAACATGTTACTCATTCCATTGGATAGTGTGAATTGGATTTTTAGGTGTATTTTAACTTTTAAATCTTTGATCAGGTTGATAGTATTTAAGTTGTTTTACGGATTTCACATCAATCCCTTTTGAATGAGATGGAGTGGGACAATTGCAGTAAATATGAATGGTAAAAATTATTTAGTTATTTCCAGTTATATAAATTAATAGGATATATAAATTTGGGACTAAAACTGTTATTGTATTAAATCATATTCGACGTTTATTTCAATTTTAATGACGAACGAATATGTTTGTAATAAAATTTTAATTGTATAATTAAATTGTAACTTAATGCATAATTCAGTGACTTAAATATATTTTTATATATATAATCCAACGACTACGCGCCTATACCACCCATTTCCTACTAAATACCAAGCAATTTCCCTCTCATTACCACCCTTCATCTCTACGTACAAAACCCCTAATTCTTTACGTTCATGACAAAGCTTTCATATGCATGCAACAATGGCGGAATGGCGGGGTTTATAGAGTCTAAGATTGATATAACTCGGCAGTCGGAGACTTAGCGATTAAGGGGTGGGAGGTGCTGTGCCCTCATAAAAGAAAATATTTTTTTACTTTTGTTACATATAACTTTTTAACCTGTATTAAATATATATTTTCCCCCTCACTTTTCAAATATTTATGTTCACCGACTCTTAATCCTGGCTTCATCCCTGTTGAAATCTGACCAAGCTTAGCAGCTACGAAACTGGTGTCTTCGTAAACAATAACGTTAATATTGGCCTAAGTCTAACAGGAAGCGAAGAAGAATTAAAGGCAACAACGTTGTTGCAGCATCTTCCATCGTTAAAGATGAGCATTTGAAACCCAATAATGGGAAGTCTCGATGGATACATTATATCTATAGATCTACTAAATCTTTGGTTTTTCCTTTCGATGCTAAAAGGATAAACCGACACGAAAGCCGCCCCATGGCTATAGAGCAGTGTACCGGAGATGGTATTAAGCTCCGTGTGATTGAAGCAACTTCCATGGGATGTTCATCTAATTATAAACCGACACGATCTTTATGATGTGATAACACATCCAAAGTATCAAAGGCAGCAACAACAACCGTCGAGGTTTTGAACATGTGTGAGATGAGCGATTGCACAGGACCCTCAAGAAAAGAGGGACACCAATAGGTTGAATTAAATGTTTATATAAAGAAAACAAAAGATTTTGATTTAATAAATTATAATAAAAAATAAAAAAATAACTTTAAAAGGGCCTATAATATATTTATTTACCAAGATTTATATATATATATATATATATATATATATATATATTAAAAAAACTTTTTTTTTAGATTATAAATGGTCTCATTTTAATAAATTGCATCCCCATAAACTTTTAAACCACCCCGGGCAGCAAATCCTACACATTATGCAAGAATAAAGCATATTGAAATTGCTCTTCATTTGGTGCTAGCAGGAGATATTCCTGGTGCTGATATACTTACTATCCCTATTGTTGGTCTCTAAAAGGGATGCAGAGGTATTTGTTCTTGTCTGAAGTCTGAAGTGCTCTTCGAATTCTGGAGAAGTGAGATGAAAGATGGTGAAGTAGTGGGCTTAGATATGATTAAAGATGGGTGACTCCTATACTACACTGAATTCAGGTTAAAGAAGCCCAAAAACTTGTCAAATGAACTAGGAAAATTCATTGCAGAATCCCAGTCAGTATAGCTTGCAATTTCCCCATCTTCTACTTCAAGCATTTTGATTCATGCTACTCTAAAAATCTCACTTCTTCTTCATCAAGTGTGGGCAACCGACTACTAACATAATTTCACTTAGGATTGAAATTTCAACATTTGAGACTCACGGAATTGAAACTGATCAAATTAAAGTTTATGGACTAAATCCATAACCTACACATAGTATAAGGACTAATAAAAGAATTTGATCAAATATTAAATGATTTTGGCCTAATAGCATTTTTTACATCAAATTTTTCATAAATTCATATCTGCCCTTAAATTTTCCGCTGACCATTGAACTTTTAGGCTTTGTTAAAGTACTTAACCAACCTACGTAAAAAAGTAACACACCCTCAATCTGATAAAATAAAGTTTGAGGGCCAAAATAAGCAAAAAAAAAATTTAAGGGTTAAAATAATTTTTTTTGAAAAGGTTTGAAAGCCAAAAATGCGAAGTTTAGTCATTGCTTCGTTTTGTTCACTGAACTTTAGACACTATTTCATTTTGGTCACGAAACTATAAAAAGCTTCAATTTTATCACAAGTGGCGGATGTACGTGGAACCAACGGGGAGGGGAAGGGTAATCTTGCTCTTACTGGGTATTGAACCCACAACTTAAGAGTATGGGATAATATTAAGTGGCGTAAAAATCATCTGCCCCTTAATCATGCCCCCTTCTATGCCTCACACTAAAAATCACTTAAAAATTAAATTCTAAACCTTAACCCTAATTTTCACATCCTAAACCATATGCCCTAAAAATACACTTTACCCCTAATTCCTTAAACCCTAACTACAACCCCTAACCTTAAATTCTAAACCCACTATTTTTAAAGTAAGAAAATAAAAGGGGAACATAATAAGGAGCAGACGATTTACATCCTATTAAGCATATTCAGCAAAAATTGTTAACAATTCACACATCATATTTCATTTTTTTCTTTCCTGCAAAAAAAAAAAAAAGCCCTAACATCACTCTAGTTATTGTCGTCAATCGGTCGTCCCTCATCACGGGTACATTGTGAAAATTACAATAAATATATTTACATTTTTCTCCTCTTTCATATTAATTTTCCATACTATTCACTCAAAAATGATAAGGGTCAACTTTTTAATGCTTGTATTTCATCGGGTCGATTTTTTGGATAACATCGCAGAGGATTCTTAGATTTTCAAAAAAAAAATGAATTTAATTTTTAAATTTAATTTCATGAATTTTGAAAATATTAAAAAATTTGATGGAAAACAATGATTTCACAGGGTGATGAGTCATAGTCGTACAGACAGCACGCTCTCTTCACGTGATCCTATGGGTATTTTCTGGGTTTATTTTAGAGGTTTTGGATTGTAGGTACAGTGTGAGTAAAGTAGGTGAAAGGTGATGCATGCATATGGCCATCCTCGGGACAGGAAAACCTTATCCTTCCAGTTCCACACAAAGATGCTCTTTTACTTCCATCAATCTTGCCCATTATTTGTCAATGTCATGCCCTGCCTCTCTCCATCTTTCAAACTGCACCACACAGCCACTATTCATTTTAATATTCCTATTGTTTTTAGATTATAATTCGAGGAAAAAGCAGAGCAAGTATGATCAAAAGTCTAGCATTGGTCACGGGAGATTACCAGGGGAAGAATTGCCTTTTCGGATGCTTTAGGTTCAACATTAAACAAAATCTACTTTCTGTAACACCCGTGTTTTGGAGTTAGGAGTTGTCCGGGTTTATAGTTCGAGTCAATAAAAATTAAATTAAAATAAATCCAACTTAAAATGTGGCCTAATTGAACTTTAGTAAAAAGGGAAGGGCTTATGTTGTAATTTGCCCAAAGACTTTTAAAAAGGATGACAACTCATCTTCTCCCCTTTTCCCATTATTTTCCAACATGTAAAACACCCACCACCATCTTCAAACCCTCTCAAACTTCAAGCTTACATCCCTTGATTTCTTCATCAATTCAAAGGGGTTTTGAAAGGTAATCACATATTTGAACTCTCCTTTTCATTTCCTATCTATCCATGGTCATTGATTTTAAAAATATGAACTTTTGAAAATTAGGGTTTATATCAAGTTCGGATTTTTAAGGGGGTTTTTCATTTGGTTTTAATAAATTGAGTCGGGGCTTTGCTTAATCATGTTAAAATGCACATTATATATTAATTTGGTTGGATTTTGATGAATTCCCGAAATTGGGTAAAAATGGGTTTTTTGAAGGGTTTTGGGTGATTTTTGGGGGTTGTTTTAGGTGGGAATTGATAGCCCAATGGTAGTGCTATGGTTAGGAGTTGATTTGGGGTCATTTTTGGGTGCAACGGGTGTTGGAAACATGGTTTTTGGACATGGTTTAGGGGCTGCCCGAATTTGCTAAAAATGTGATTTGTTCATGGTTTGCAACATGGTAAATTGCATTTAAATTGTATTCCGGGTTGGTATTTTGATGTTGGGCTGATTTGGAATTGTTTGAAATGTGTTTGAGGTTGTTAAGAAGCGGGAATTTGTGTTGGGGAAGCTTCGGGAAGAAATCCGGAAATTTGAGGGAGGTTGCTTGCTTGGCTTGGAGCTTGGAAGCTTAGGTGAGTGGTTAAATATTTTCAAAATGGTTTTGAGTATTTGGTTCAAGCATGTGAACCTAGGATGGGCTTGGTAAACCCACCTAGAGTTGGGATTAGAGTGGTAGCCTAATCCCAAGCTTTGATTAGAGACCTTGGTTGCACTTTTAATGGTTGTATATGCCCCATGTTAAATTGCGATGGTGTTGATTAAGTATATGTTGTATACACGTATGTTGAGGCATGTTTGATGCATTGTTATATGCATGTTGATGATAGATATGATATGGTTATACACATGTGTAAAATATAATGTAATATGGTTGTTAATGATGTACATGTGGTATTGGCATGAGAAATGATATTATGAGGTGGTTTCATGATCCGAGGATCATGGTGAGTACGTGCTAAGCATGGAAGTGTTATGAATTGATATTATGAATGATTAATGAAATGTGTAGTATTTGGCACTAGTATGCTTGGGTACAAATGATCGATCATTAGGATGTTAGTGTGTACACATGAGTCAAAAGTCGCGCGTGGCCTTGGTGGCGTTGAGTCACCAAGGAGGAGTACGGGTTCGCCCGGAAATTGTATTTATATTAGTCGGTGATGAGTGGAATCCCATCGACGGGGCGTGAGGATGAGTGGAATCCCCTCCGCGTGAACGGTGATGAGTGGAATCCCACCGTCAGGTAATGGTTGAGTTGTTGGATGTGAGTCCCAACGGTTATCCGCGTATTCGAGTCATAGCTAGGTGCCAATACAGATTGTAGTTTATGTTGTCCATATGTGGTTAATTGTGAGACAATGTGATTTGGGATGTGTTGCTAACATGGTTTAATATATGTGATTTCATACGTTGTGGATTTAAACATGTTGAGCATGACATGATATTGATTATATGTTCATGCATCATTTAGAATTATGGCTCGTGTGGACCGGAGGTAAGAACATGCATTTTATCTTGGTTGTAGCTCGTGCTTGGACCCTGCATTGTCGAGGTTTGTTTTTAAAGAGCTTACCCTCACTAAGCTTTTATGCTTACGCTCTCTTTTGTTCGACAATGCAGATAATTAGCTTGTGGGTGGCAAAGGCAAGGGAAGGTCACCAAGTGTTGCTTTTGGTGAGCTCAATGTATGAATTTTAAGTAATAGAATGTAATAGTTAAGCAATGGGATAGGTATTGTTGATTTGAGTTTGATGTATGTCTATGGTTGACTTGGTTTGTAAGCATGTTATATCTTGCCAAATGTTTGTTTGATCGATGGCTTATGAATGCTTAAGTTGCTTGAATGGCATGTAAGCTTATTTGATATGTATGATGCTTATTGGTTCCCTTTTAATGTCTTCAAGCATGCTTGTATGAAAGGCTCTACATGTGTAATTTGCTATGTATGAAAGATTGTCTAAATCCATGCTTGTATGTGTTTGAGTATGTTAAATCTAGGATGTATGTCTCTAGACTTTGTTTGATGGTTTTGTGTGCCTTTAGGGGTCCTATGGGACCTTCATACTTGTTGAAATACCCTTAAATCTGAATTTCAAAAGGCTGCAGACAGCCCGCGTTTCGAAACGGGCTGGGTCGTTTCAGAACGGGTAAGGCTTCAGGGACCCCGTATCGGAACGTGTTTCGATACGGTATGGCCTTTGAAACCCCTGTTCCGATACGCGTTTCGGAACGTTTTGGCTACTGGAATTCTGAGAAATTCACGAGATGAAGGTGTATCGAAACGGGTATAAGGGTTTCGAAACGGTCAAAATCTCGTTGACCACGAGAAGTTGACCGTTGAGGGCGTTTCGGAACGGTTGACCACCGTTTCGATACGGCCCCTTGTAGAGGCTCTGGGACAGTCGACCTGGTCAAGGCGTTTCGATACGCCTCAAGGGTGTTTCGAAACGGCCTGTTTAAAAGATTAAAAAGTGGGCTGTTTCATTGTTGTTTTGGGATCGAATGTTTGTCTCATGTATTTTATTCCGTCGTTGATCACATAGGACTTAAATGGACTTTTAGACAAGATAAATAAAAGGAATTTTTCTAGGGTTGCTAACCGAGGTGGGACCTTAACGGGTTTCGCTTCGGTTTTCCCCGTGTGGCCCACTCGGACCGGTCGTCCGGCCAGACCGGGACGAGGGGGTTACACTTTCAATTTCAACAATCTACCAGGGTGAATATCCAATATGAATATATAGGTACCTATAGGGTTGTAAAAACAGGTAATCGGATGGGTTTCAGGTCGGGTATTGTCAGGTCGGGTAAAATCGGATACAGGTCATTTCAGGTCATTTTTCTGTCTTGACTCGAGTCGGGTCGGGTGCGGGTCCATTTCAGGTCGGGTCCATTCCAGGTCGGGTCAAAACGGGTCAGGTCTGAAGCAGATAATTGTCAGGTTAATTCGGGTTCGGATACACTTCAGGTCGGGTTCATTTCGGGTTCGGGTAGACTTCAGGTCGGGTTCATTTCAGGTCGGGTTCATTTCAGGTGGGGTTCATTTCGGGTTCGGGTAGACTTCAGGTCGGGTTCATTTCGGATTCGGGTAGACTTCAAGTCGGGTTCATTTCAGGTCGGGTTCATTTCGGGTTCGGGTAGACTTCAGGTCGGGTTCATTTCGGGTTCGAGTGGACTTCAGGTCGGGTTCATTTCGGGTTGAAGTAATTTAAAAAAATAATAAAAATGGGTCAGTTTGGAATAAAAATAAAGTTATGTGAAGTATAATGAACAAAAATATCAAAATAAATTTAGAAAACGTAAAAATACAATAAATATGGGTCAAATTGGAATAAAAATAAAGTTTTGGGGACTAGAATGAACATAAATATCATATTAAAATTATAAAACATTGGGCATTCATTTGAAAAACAATTGAATATGGGTCAATTTGGAATACAAATAAACTTGTGGGGACTATAATGAAAAAACAAATTAAAAGTATAAAACATTAGACAAATGAAAAATAATGAATATGTGTCAATTTGAAATAAAAATATATTTTTAGTGACTATAATGAACAAATATATAAAAAAGATTATAAAATACTAAAAAAGGAATTAGGGTCGATTTGGAATAAAAATAAAATATTAAGGACTATAATGAACAAAAATATCAAATTAAAACTATAAAACATTTTAAAAACAATGAATTGTGGTCAATTTAGAATAAAAATAAAGTTTTAAGGAATATAATGAACAAAAATATCATATTAAAATTAAAAAATATCGGGCTAATTTTTAAAAAAATGAACAGGTCAATTTAGAATACAAATAAAGCTTTGGGGACTATAATGGAAAAAACGTCAAGTTAAAAAACTAATGAAGAAGTGTACCAAATTATAAATAAAAAACATTGGGTGAATATAAAAAAATAATGAATAGTGATCAATTTGGAATTAAATAAAAGTTTTAGAGACTATCATAAAAAAATATTATGATATTAAAAAATTAAAAATAATAGTCTAAATTGAAAAAATTAAAAATAAAAAGGGCTCAACTTGAAATAAAATTAGTTAATTAGATGTTAAGTACTATAAATTATAAAAAATAAATTAAAATTAAATATATATATATATATATATTATAATACATATGTATATAACATTATATTAATTAATGTATATGTATACACTATACATATGTATATATATTATATTATAGGGTTTAGGGTGTTAGACTTTTAAGTTCCTACATACATTAAATAATAATTACATACATGATACATACATAACTTACATACATACATCATGATTAGGGTTTAGGGTTTCATGCATACATGATACATACATAACTTACATACATATATTATGATTAGGGTTTAGGGTTTCATGCATACATGATACGTACATTAACATTATAAAACCCTATATGTAAAAATAAACAAGTTAAAATTATTAATTTTTATAAAAAATTTCAGACTTAAAATAAACAATATTAATTAATCAATTAATTGAGAAAGATTTAAATTATTAATTTTAAAAATATATACTATTTATGTATTTTAGTATGCCTTAGCCTATATATTAAGAAAGAAGTTAAAATTAAATTAGTATGACTTAAAAAATATATACTAAAATATATATTATATATTTTAGTATGCCTTATTATTAAATTTGTCTATATATGCCTCACTAAGAATTCTATATGTACTATGTATTTTAGTATATATTAGATTTTTATTTATTAAAAATAAATATTTTTATTTATCAAGTTTATATTTATTTTTACTAATTAATTATTAAACAAATCTTTTATTTATTAAAAATAAATCTTTTAATTATATATATAATACATTTTGTTAGATACTTAACATTTTAAACTATTCAAATTATAGATATAGACTTTTTCATAATAGTTCATAATATTACTTCATATCATATATTAAAAATATCATTATTACTTATTAAGTATCAATTATCAAACCAGGTCAATATCAGTTCAGGTACAAAACAGGTCGGGTTAAAAACAGGTCGGGTCCAAAACAAGTCGGGTCTAACAACAGGTCGAGTTTAAAATAGGTCGGGTTCAAAACAGGTCGGGTCTAATAACAGGTCGGGTTCAAAACAGGTCGGGTTCAAAACAAGTCGGGTAAAACTGGATCTCGGGTCGGTTCAGTCAGGTAATATCAGGTAATTTGTCAGGTCGGTCTCGGGTTCGGGTTCGTTTCAGTCGGACACAGATCGGGTTCGGTTGCTACAGTAACAGGTTTAACTCGGGTTCGGGTCAGCAACAGTCAGTTACAGTTCGAGTCATCAAATTCTCGGGTCAAATCAGGTTCTGACTCAAGCAGGTTTCAGACAGATTTTCAGGTTTTGACTTGTTTTTACAACCCTCTAGATACCTAAGATTTGCTGACCCATTTTAATATTTCGAGCAGGAAATTTTTATAATCAGAAACAGAGGATTTACAGCTATTTTCGACCTCACAAGATGATTAAATTGAAACCAACAAATGAAGAAAACAAAGAATATAAATAACTTATTCGATCCGTAAGCACAGAACACAACATAAAAGAATATGCAACCATTAAATTATTTTACATCCCGAAACCCTCTCCATACATGAACTTTGATCAAATGTTTCTTTCATAACCTGTGTTTACACTCGGCTGGAACGCCTTGTGGGAAACGTTTCAAATCGGTACAATAGTTGTAAATCATGAAGTATTTTTGAACCCATCTCAATCTTCGTCTTCCGGGTGCATCGAGCTCGTTGGTTTCCCATGCACCGTCGGAGACCGAGTTCGTCGTAGCGCACGACGAACTGGTCCCGGACCAAACACAAGCGTTGGCATTGAAGTTCCTATAGTACGCCGTGAAGGGTGCCTTTGTCCAATCGGTTTTCACCAATCCGCCCCTCGTGGCCCAGTCATCGGCGTTCCACAAGCTCGAGTAAATCCTCATGGGTTGGCTCTTGGGAAATGGCACACCAATTGCTTCAGCGTTTTTGAAAACTCTGATGGGAATGTTATCCACCAAGAAACTGACAAAACAAAACGCCAACAAAAACACATGTAATGTTACTATTAAGGTAAACGGCATGTTACAAGACATTATTGGTGGCTTTGGGGTGCTCTTACATTATGTGTTGGGGCTTCCAAATGATGGAATAGGTGTGGAAATTTCTCGTGGGGTCGAACCAGAGATAGAATTGTTGTTCTCTGTTCCCTTTGCCTTGTGTGAAGACATTGGTGTGCAAAATGTAGGGATCACCACTAAGATTCCCCAAGAATTCAAAGTCGATCTCATCGTGGGTTGGCCCTTGAGAAGACAGCTGCAAACAAACAAACAAAAACAATATTTAAAAACAGAAAAGAAAGACAGATATCAAGATTCGAACCTATTTTACTACATGCATGCATACAAACATATGTCAACTAATTTTTAGCGACACCGACTGACATGTTCCATTGTCAAGTAGGTAAGCATCAATAAATACACTAACCTATCAACAGTAAATGCATTTTAATGCAAACTATTAGTTCAACATACATAATAAGCAGTAACGGTGCCGGCCGAGTTGCCGGCGACGAGCTTGAGCTGCATATCGATCCTCCCGAACAAGTACTCTTTCTTAGACTGAAAACCCGACCCCGAAACACTGTCCAAGGACAAAGACAGGAGCTTCCCACCATTGAAAATCTTACCCCTTCTGTCACCCCACGTTAAATCGAAGTCCTGGTAAAAGTCACCACCGTAGGCAACAAAAACAAAAGAGTTCATGACCAAACAAGCCATGAAAGCCATTGAAACAACACCAGAACAAGAACCCATCTTTTCTTTCATGTGTAAACCAAAGAATATGAAGTATTTTGTGAATATGTTTTGAGTTTTTTGGTATTTATATAGGAGAGATGGGTATGGAGGTGGGGGCAACGCGTGTAGGGAGAGCCTAATGAAAGCTGGTGACAGCTTAGCATAAAATACAATCAGAGCTGGAAGTTTGGAGGCTTTTGTTTTGAACCTATGGGGAAGGGTGATTTTGAAAACTTCTTTCTTGGGTTTTAGCAAAACTGGAAATCAAACTATATAACTAAAGGGTAAATTACATAAATCATCACTCAACTTTATTCTCAAACCTATTTTGATCATTGAAGTTTCAAAATGCTCAATTTACTCATTGAAGTTTGGACATTTGAATGTATTTGGTCACTCATCCGTTAAATTTTTTACGACGTTACTCTCTACCAGGCCGTCTACCATTCACCGTCGTCAGATGACATCGATGTTGATCGTAGATGGTGGTCGTTTGGTCCCAAATTTTACCAGTCGCTTCATCTCCGCCCGTTAGTCCGAATTTGACCTCTATTTTTTTCCGAACGTGCTTCAAAGTCCACAAATCGGCCAAAACCTTCTAATTTTTCTCTTATTGATTTCCCTCTTTCGTTGTCGGATGGAGTCCGTTTCCCACTATGTTACTTTTTTTGTGCCGATGAAGTTTTCTACCGTTCAGATCTTGAAGAAGTTCCTCCATTCACTAGTAAATGACTACGGTGTAACATCAACAAAAAATTAATGGATGAGTGACCAAAACGTTTAATGCCTAAATTTCAATGAGTAAATTGAGTGATATTTATGTAATTTACCCATAAAGAATGTAATTGAAAAAATGGGGGTTTTGATTTGGAATTTTGTGAGAAAACTATGCACAATGATTCTGTCCCCGAGGGAAATAAGCTAAGGGTAGGGTACCCTTCACTATGATTTGCTTGCTTGTAGGTGGTGGGTGACAACTCGGGTCCTGTATGGAGGAATCGGTGCTTTAGTATGCCACGCTGGACCACTATTCATATGGCTTGGGAAATGGGAATTCTTCTTTCTTGGGATCTAGTTATGATTTTGGTCCCTTTACTGTGTTTAAATCAAGAAATCAGTCCCTATATCATGATTTGTCATTCTGTTTTTGCTTGATTTGGACATGTTTATTGGTTTCAATGGATGTTTTTATTACATTTCAAATTGGGAAGAGTGTTTAAAATAATTAAGAGAGTCACGAGAACACTAGGTTTTGTTGTTAATATGTGATCTACCATCGGTATTGACCTTTGTGCGTGTGGATTTTGTTCCTATGTGCGTCACATTTCAAACTCTTGGATAAGTTTTCCCATTATTTTAAACCCCCAATGCAATCAACATACCAAAAAAAAAAAGTTGAGAAGTACAATATATCCATCTTTAAAGACTATTGTTGACTTTGACATGAAGAAATTTGTGAACTGTTGTAAATTTTAGAGCATGGTTAAAAACATTTAATCTACGGGAAAATGTTTCACTTTTGAAATTCATTACGCATCTAAATTCAGTTCAATCAATAACTTTTAAAAATTTATAATAGCGATGTTCGGTAATTAATAAGCAATCGATAACAGATTATATCAGTTGATAGCTACTAGTAAATTGTATCAACTAAATTTTCTAGTTGTTCATTAACTGATTGTATAAAAATGTTTGGTAAAATTAATCAATAGCTTATAACTATTTGCTTATTTGAAGTTTTTAACAAATAAAATAATATTTAAAGACATGATTTTATTCAATACTTGTTTAAATAATTTATTGATTATCAACCTTTGGTATCATTGAATTTGTAATAGATTATGAAAATTAATTTTTTTAATATAATATTATTAAGCATATTTGAAAGACCTATATTTTAATTTAAAATTATCTTTTTAATAAAAATTTATTAGTTATTAAATTTAAATATTATTTGAAACATATACATTAATTTCATATATCTGAAGGAAAAATAATTATTTGAATTATATATAAGAATCTGTTTTAGTTCAAATTTAGATTATTTGAATAACTTTTTGTAATTGTTAATGATAAAAGAGTCTTTACAACTATTATATTTAATTATCTAAACCCAGAAATGTGTTATGAACATAGTCGCAACAGTAATGGAATGGAAGAAGGAAAAATGTATTAAAGGAAAAGGGTCAGTTTCTTTTTGGATTGTTCAATGAAAATCATTTATTATCACACAAACATTTAAATTAAACACACACTCTCTCCACCTCAGTAACAGACAAAATCGGTTAAATTTGTTGGTCTCCTTTCCCTCATTCCTCTGCACAATGGTGGACTTTCTCCTACATCATCATCAACTGACAAATGGACATTCTCCTGTTGACTAGTCGCTTGCCTCAGAGACCCAATGGTGACGTGGTCCTCATGGTCTTGTACCATGACAGTACCCCATCTTCAAAGGGAATCTTGTCCTTAAGGTTCAAGTGGATTTCCTGATGAGAATCCGGTTCGAGGAGCAGGGGTAACAGAGTAACCTGCTGCGTTGGATGACCTCGACAAGGTTTCAGCTGGGAGATGTGAAAAACTGGGTGGATTCGCGCAGGATCTGAAAGTTTCAGCTGATAAGCGACTACACCCACTCTCTTCTCCACTTGGTAAGGCCCAAAAAACGCGGACTGGGTTTTTGTTGTCGCCTGAGCCGAAGGGATAATTGTCGATAGGGTTGAATCTTGACAAAAGCCCAACTACCTACCTCTTGTTCCAATTCTCTCCGATGTTGATTTGTTTGGTTCTTCATTCGGAGCTGAGCTTGTCCCAAGTTTTGTTTTAACATTTTGAGGATCTCAGTCTCGAAGAGCACTGTTGACCAAATCATTCTGGGAAGCACCTTCGAGGTAGTCGATCATAAGAGGTGGATCGCGGCCGTATAGTGCCTTAAATGGCGTCATGCCTGCCGAACTTTGGTAGGAGGTATTATACCAATATTCCACCCAGGGTAAATAGTGATCCCATTTACACGGGTCTTCATCGACCATACATAGTAAATGCATTTCGAGGCAGACAACTACCACTAGAATTGACTCCTTCCCATTCGACTTAGGCGGTCTCACAATGAAGTCGAGAGATAAGTCTTCGAATACCTGAGAAGGAATAGGCAGCGGTTGTAGCAGGCCAACAGGTTTCAAAGTCTTGCTCTTCATACGCGGACAAATCTGGCAATTCTTAACGAAGTTGCGGACATCACGTTTCAAATGTTGCCAACAGAAATTAGCTGCAATTCGTCGATATGTTCGATTGATTCTAGCATGTCCCCCGATTTTAGAAGCATGAAATTCTCTCAACAACAAAGTACGTAAGGATACTTCATTGGGCACAACGATGCGTCCTTTAAACAGAATCAACCCTTCCTGGTCCCTATAATCCTAGTGAGTCTGGGGTTTTCTTTAATAGCTAAGTGCAGCTGATTCAACTCAGTGCCAATCGCAGATGTTGCGCGTATATCCTCAGTTACACCAAACACTGGGCGTGATAAGGCCATACAACTACCCTTCATTTCTCTAGATAAGGCATCAACAACCGTATTCATTTTACCTGCTCTATATTTAATCTCGAAGTCGTAGCCGATCAACTTTGACAACCACTTTTGCTGCTCGGGAGTTTGAATTGTTTGCTATTCAATTCCCGTAGGGATCTCTGGTCGGTAATAATCACAAACCTACGGCCAAGCAGGTATTGGAGCCATTTACCTACACTTTAGGTGATGGCGAACATCTCTCTGTGATACGCAGAAGCTGCCTGCATTCTTGGACTGAGTTTCTGACTGTAAAAGGCCAAAGGTTTGCCTCCATGATGTAGCACAGCCCCTATACCCACGCCCGAGGCATCAGTCTCAACGATAAACCCTTTAGTGAAGTCTGGCAACCCAAGAACGGGGGAAAAGGAAAGACAGTGTTTGAGTTGGTCAAAAGCTGTTTGTGATGCATCAGTCCATTCAAACGAAGTCTCAGGGCGCAACAGGTCAGATAAAGGAGCAGCAATAGAAGCAAAGCCCTTTATGAATTTGCAATAGTATCCTGTAATCCCTAAGAAACTTCACACGCCTTTGACATTAGTAGGTTGTGGCCATATTTTTATTGTCTCGATTTTTTTAGGATCGATAGCTAAGCCCTCTCTGGTCACCAGGTGTCCCAAATATTCCACACTTTGTTGGCCAAACACATATTTGGATTCCTTAGCCACCAACCCACACTCCCTCAATCGGGTTAACACCAGCCGAACATGTTGTAAATGTGCTTGTCAAGACTCACTGTAAATAAGAATATCATCTAGGAAGACTAGGACGGATTTACGCAAGAAGGATTTGAATACCTCATTCATCGTGGCTTGGAAGTTGGAGGGCGCGTTGGTGAGACCGAATGACATTATGAGAAATTCTTAATGTTCTTCATGTGTCCGGATGGCTATCTTGTGAACGTCGGAGGCGAGAATGCGCATCTGATGGTAACTAGAAAGTAAATCGAGCTTGGAGAATAACTGTGCGGACCCTAACTCATTAAAAAGCTCATCAGCAGCGGGAATAGGAAATCTATCTTTAATGGTAATGGCATTAAGAGCCCTATAATCGATGCAAAATATCCATGACCCGTCTTTCTTTTTAACCAACAAAACGGGTGAAGAGAATAGACTCTGGCTTCTGCGAATAAACTGTTGTTCGAGCAATTGTTTCACCTGGCATTCCACCTCTATTTTCTGGAAGTATGGGTAATGGTATGGTTTCACATTGACGGGTTTGCTCGAGGGTTCCAAATGTATCGCGTGATCAAATTCCCGTTCTGGGGGCAGAGACCTTGGAGTTTGAAAAATGTCCTGAAACTCATTAATCAGCTAGGTCAATTCTGTTTGCTCAGTAATTGTTTTGGAAGGTTCCTCTGCAACGAACTGTAAACTATAACATTCTGCTACGCCTTTGGTTTCATTGATGCGTCGTAAAGATTGAAAACAAATCTATTGTGGTTCACCTCGCGTCTCACCCTGCCAGACATGTTCCCCTTTACCGTGGTTGAATCGGAATTGTAACTTCGAAAAATCTATGGTCACGAGACCCAAAGTGGCCATCCAAGCCACCCCTAACACCATCTCCGTACCTTCTAGAGGTAACACATAAAAATCAGCATGTATCTTCGTACCTTGAATCATGACACCCAAATTTTTCACACAACCTTCATTCGGCAAAGATGCCCCATCTCCTACCAACACACGAAAATTTGCAGTAGTAGTGATTGGTAAACCCAAGTACTTAGCGGTGCGCGTCTGAACAAAATTGTGGGTACTGCCCCCGTCAAGTAGGATGTGCACCTCACGACCCTGGACCCGACCCTTGACGCGGAGGGTGGTGGGCGTTACACAGCCTGCCAAGGCGTTGAATGAGATGAGGAATTGGTCGTTCGTGCTCTGACCCAGATCTGCTGGTGCCTCGTCCCCAAGGTTGTCCTCTAGAGTTTCCTCGTCGAGAAGGAAGAGTTGTGGTTCTTTGCACCGATGGCCTTTAACATATTTTTCATCACAGTAATAGCATAATCCTTTCTCACGGCGTGCTTGGGCTTCGGCTGTCGTTAACCGACGAGTAGGAGTAGGGTTCAATTTGGGGGACGGAATATCAAAAGGTGGAGGACGACCCAACAATATTTTGGGTCTTGGAAGGAATTGGGTTGGGGTGGTTGGGGATGGGGATGGGGATATTTTGGAGCTGATTCCCTTCGATGCCATTTTCTTCAGTTCACCCGATTTTGCCTCATAAAAGCGGGCCAGAGCCAAGACGTCAATCATAGTAGTGGGTCGTTGACCCAATACGTCATGTTTAATGTCAGAACGGAGGCCTGAAACAAAGTACTGTGTAAGGAATTCCTCCGACAATGCCGCGGTTGTGGGCAAGGTCATATCTTCAAATCTGGTCTGGTATTCCTCCACGGTGGATGTTTGGACGAGCTTTGTCAATGTCCCTCGGGGGACTCAATCTCGGTGATGGAAAATCGGCGTCGAATCGCTTTAACAAGCTAAGCCCAACCGGATAATTGACGTTGCCGTTGCATCCAACGATACCAGCGTTTTGCCGTTCCTTCCATGTGAAACAAGGCCATCGTGACACGATGGTGGTCCTCTGTGTGATAGAAATCAAAGAAATCTTGAGCAGAAGCCAACCACTCCTCCGGCTCGTCACCTGTGAAGATTGGTAATTCGACCTGGGGCGGGCGAGGGGCAAAAGGAAACACATCCACCGAATCAGATCTGATTTTCGCCTTCCCACGGTTGACCGTAGCATCGACATCCTGTGAAGATTGAGCAGAACCTCCCAAGGACGCCGCGATAGCCGTCAATTGCTTGGCCATGTCTTGGAGGGTTTTTTCAGTGGATTCATTCCAACGGTTTTGGTTCTCAGCGTGGCGCTGCAATGACGCCGTCGATTCTTGAAGGGTCTTGATTGCTTCTGTGTTGTTAACCATGGTAAGCAATGAAAGCACCAAATTGTTATGAACATAGTCACAACAGTAATGGAATGGAAGAAGGAGAAATATATTAATGGAAAAGGGTCAGTTTCTTTTTGGATTGTTCAATGAAAATCCTTTGTTATCACACAAACATTTAAATAAAACACACTATCTCTCCACCTCAGTAACAGACAAAATCGGTTAAATTTGTTGGTGGTCTCCTTTCCCTCATTCCTCTGCGCAATGGTGGACTTTCTCCTGCATCATCATTAGCTGCCAACTGAACATTCTCCTGTTGACTAGTCGCTTGCCTCGGAGACCCAATGGTGGCGTGGTCCTCATGATCTTGTGCGATGACAAAATGCTGTTCCTGTAAGTTTGTTTTTTATTTCAAAAGATACACCTCAATCAGCTGTCAAAATAACATACCAAATTAACAAATTTGATTCTAAACATGGTCAATATCTTATTTTGGCCTTGGGATATTGTGCTGCTAAACTGCTTTGGGCGGCTGCTGCGATTTTGGTTCTGCGGGTCGTGGCTTCTCATGGTATGGTCAATGGTGTTAAGCATGCAACGTAGTGCTGTTGATATAATGTTCCTTTTGTGCCTATGTTTGCTTGATGGGTTTGTATGGTGTTAAGCATGCAACGTAGTGCTGTTGATATAATGTTCCTTGTTGTTTAGGTGTCTTTTTTCTTATTGTATTTTCGATTGTCATTATGCGCTCTTTTTCCCTTTTCAAAATAGAGATAATTTTTAATGATATATATGGTGATCATGTAGAGCTTTTTTCATCAATAAAAGTCATACATCGACGAGCAAAAAAAACATAAACCATTATTTGTCACTTATTCGCATCTTAAACCCCTTTTTAAAGTATGAAGAAATTATAACATTAAAATATAAATATTAATCTATTAAATATTATCTCTTAAAAACGATCACATAAATCAATTTTACTAAGTTTCGAGCTCTTATTTTTCTAAGTCTTCAACAATAGCCTGGACCGTATGATGATGGAACCAATTTAGGTGAGGTGTGAAATCACGCATGGGGTTCGATTTTCACTAAGCAAATGATTAAAAGTCACAGTTTATAACATGACCTTTACGAGGTAATGCAATTATCTGTTTCATTAGTGTAGAAAAGGGCATAAAGAAAATAATAATAATAAATGATCACATATTCAGGGACCTGGTTAAAAAATAAGAAAAAAGTTACTAGTAGTGGAAAAGCGTGTAAATCGTCACGTTGCTTTTACAGCGGAACGTGCAGTTTCTTCTAATGAATAGAAATTTTTTGTTCATTTCGATTCTTTTATTTATGTTTGCACATTAAAATTTTAAGTTTAGAATTAAGGTGTAGAGAATTAGGAGCATGGTATAATTTTCATAATTTATGATTTATGATTTAAAATTTAAAATTTAATATTTTAATGTTAAAGTATAGAAAAGTGGATGAAAAAAAGAGAGATTTATTTCCTCTCATTAATAACGGATTTTGCTATTATTACAGAGCACTCATAGACCATAATTGATGAGAGCTAATGCTATATAATATGTTGTACAGCTGGATTGCAATTAGTGTTTCTTAATTACACTCGCACTAGCTCTAAAAGATGTATTATTATATCATTCAGATTCTTCTTCTTCAAAAATAATGAGCAATTCTGTTTAAAAAAATGACCAATTAAAGTAAATTTGCTCCAACGTTAATAAAAAGGCTAAACTACATCCGACGTCACTCAGTTATAGGTAAAATTTTATTTAGGTCACCTAATTATTAAAAGTTATATTTGCATCACTTAATTATGGGTAAGGTTACATTTAGGTCACCCAATTATTAAAATTTACATTTGGATCACCTAATTATTAAAAGTTACATTTGGGTCACCCTTCATATTTTAAAAAAGTACATCAATTTAATCTTTTTTTTTCTTCTAAATCACTTGTATACCCTCGTTAACATTAAAGAACTTCATTTGAAATCATTAATTAATCTAATATACAAATTAATATATTTTTTTAAATATGAAGGGTGACCAAAATGTAACTTTACCCATAATTGAGTGACACAAATATAACTTTTAATAATTAGATGACCCAAATATAATTTTAACCATAATTGAGTAGCCTCCGTTACAGTTTATCCTAATAAAAAGGTTACATATTTATTCCCAAACTTCATGATTGGTCTCTTTATTTCTCACTTTGTTTAATTAGCCTAGATGGCCCGTGCACTATATAAAAATGACTAAAATGATTAGCAACATAATAGTAAAATACACTTCCATACTATGTTTTTTAGTAGCTTTTGCTACTTTTTAGATAATAATACATAACATTTTATAGAAAGGATTATCCTACGGTAAATGTCATGTACTGTAATGTACTACTATTTATATGTACCACAATGTATTATTTATTATTTTAATTCATTTTAAAATCTTAGGGATTGAAAGTGTTATTATCCCCTTTAAGAATAAAATCTTAAAAAATAATTTTTATATTACTTTTTCAGATTTTTTTTTTTATTTTTTAATTCAAAAATTAATTAAATTTTTATAACTAAAATAATTCTTACATTCACT